>CM062818.1:817215879-818415879 GCA_031772625.1 Pinus tabuliformis
TTGATTTCTTCTTTTCAGGTTCTTCCACTTCTTCATTGACATGGGCTTCATTTATTTCCTTTCTCTTCTTGTTGTCCTTCTTGAGTTTAGGAAAATATCTCTTGAAATTCCACATTCCTGACATCCATAGCATTGGATCTTAGACATTTCAATCTTCTTTTTTGTGAGGACCAAATTTCCCAAACTTTTGTTCTCTTAGCCATGGCAACAAATGCTTGAACTTGTTCATTTGATCCCACATCACTTTTTGCTTTTAACCTAGTTTCTTCAATCTTACATAATGACCAAAGTTCATTGAATGGGGTGGCTTCCTTCTTTCCATAGATACTTGATACAAAGTTTCCCCATTCATTAGGTAGTGCATTGAGCACAATGGTGGTCATTTCTTTGTCGGACATTATTTCCCCTAACTCTTGTAGTTGGTCTCTTATTTATGATACCCTCATAAGGTATGAGGCTATCCCTTCTTCCTTTGATACCTTCATCTTGTATAGCTCAGTTCTCAAAGATATAACTTCTCATGCAGTGCTTACAAAAAACAATTCTACCAACTTATCATAGATTTCTTTTGATTTCTCCAACTTTGACACATATAGGGTGGGGGATCCTTAATTGATTCTATAAGGATTCTTCAAACCCTTATTTCCCCTTCATATACTTTGATAGTGCTTGAGCTTCCTCTTGTGATGGTTTAGATATTGAACCCTTACATGACCAATAACTTCATTCTTTATGAGGATTAATCTTTCCTCTCTTCCATGCAAGGAAATTTGATGACCCAACTAGTTTGTTGTTTTCCTTGCAGAATGAATTCATTTTGATAGTTTCATACATAGATATAAAGATACTTACTTGTCAAGTGAAGACACTCCTTTGATGATGATATCTTCAACTTGACGCCTTTCTTGATGATGATTGATGATCTTTGCTTCCTTGAAGATGACAATACCTCTTCTTCTAGAGATGCCTTTCTTCAAATATGCTTGAAATGTGTCCTTTCTTCAAAGAGAGGGAGATCGCCTTGATTTCTTTGGTGGTGATGAGAATGCTTCTTCTTACTTCCTTGGGATATAGAATATGGAGACTTGCTTCAAATGTGTAGTCCTCCTTTGATTGAGTGGAGGTAAGGTCCTTCTTGAAAGTAGAGTCTTTGAAGTTTTCTTCTTGATGTTGCTTCTAGATGGTATGATCCTTGTGATGCTCCTAGATCTTTGATGATAGTTTGTGTGTTTGGCCCTCATGTATCCTTCTTCAAGCTGCCTTATCCTTCTTGTTGTAGTCACCCTAGCTCTAATACCATGTTGAGAAATCTAGGGGCAACTAGTTTAGGCGATTTCTTTACTTTGATAACTACTCGTGATGTATTTTTACTTAACTTGGTTAGCTTCTTCTTTCACTTGATTATTATTAATGTTTTCTATCATCAAACAACTACCAAACAATGAAGAACAATAACACAATAAGACACAAGATATAAGTTGTTAGCAAGAGCCAAAACCTCTCCTCTTGAGAGGGAAAACCCACAAGAACTCTTATATTCTAATAGAACTTCTAGTGACGAATTCCAAGACCTAGGACCCTTGTCAAAGTCCCCTCCAAGACCAAGTCAATCCTTCCTCCTTGATGAACTTTCTTTTCTCTAGTAACTTCGACTCGGAAAACTTCTGCAACTTCGACCCCCAACAGTTTCTTCTGCAAAAACCCTAGCTCTTGCATGTGTGGAGAAGACGGTGATTTCCTCTTCTTTTCTTCTTTGCTTGAGTTGGTCCTTCTTCTAAGAAACTCAACTTGCAAAGTATGCCACTTGGAGCCCTAACTTGACTTCTGCAATTTGATCTTTAGTTGCTACAATAAATGCCCTAATTATCTCACATGTGTGAAGGATATTAGCCCAAAGACAATCCCAAAACTTCGTTTTTCCTTCTCCTTCTTTGTTAGATATTCAAATTCCTTTTTCTTCCTCTTTTCTCTTAGATCGAACTTCTTGAGAGTTGATTGGATGATCTTCAAATGAGGTTGAAGTCTTCTTATATATAGGCTTCTTTCTAGGTCAAATTGTTGCCTTTAGGCTGACTTGTTCACTCATGAAGGCTGACTTGTTCTTTTGATGATGACAGGTCTTGGAGGTCTATTTGACACTTTTGACTTTACCTATTTTTTTTACAAGATGTAAAATGCCCAAAAGGGTCTTGCATACATGACAATGACTCAATTGACTTGTAGACTCAATGGCAAATCCTAAAAGCATTCAAAGGGTGTTTGACCTATAAATAAATTTTCCTTGAGCATGAAACTCATGCATCAAGAATGACAATAATAATTTATTTTTTCTCTTTACATCAAATACATAAAATCATGATTACATATTCTATTTTGAAGACCAAACCTAGTTACATATTTCAACAAGTTCAACAAAAAGATGGTTGCAATTTCACTAAAAAATTAGCCATAATGCCTTGGCCAAAGAGGTGTCTGGTGCCTAATAAAAATGTTTCACTCGTGCTAAATCATAAAAAATATTTGGATGTCCACATGACATAATATAATTTCATATCAACTTTAAAAAGAGATAAAATAAATTATAGGTAAAAAAAAAGTGCGAGTAAAATGTTTAAACCTTATACTTTGCAAAAATATCTTGACACGCACTTTAATTAGTGGAGATCTACCTTAACTTCAAATCTATCAAGCTCCACGAGAGATCAAGTCCCTCAAGGTGTAAACCTTTCCTTAAGTTTTGGGCTCGAAAAAAGGTTTGCACCTTGAGGGATTTGATCTCTCTTGGAGCTTGATAAATCTAGAATTAAGATGGACCTATGTTGGTTATAATATAAATTAACACTACATTGAAAAAAATAAAAATATTTTATTTAAAATATCCACTTAATTGTAATTTTTGCTTAATTATAATTACGCTAAGAAGCAAAACCAATTATTTCTATTATCATAAACTTTCCACTCCATTAACAAAATCTCAGAGATTATTAATTCACATAACACTAATAATAATTGTTTATAGCACATGATTAATCTCCATTAACAAACTCTCACAAATTAGTAAAAGTTTATATCACATAGCAAATGCTTATTATTATAAGTCTTACATCATAAAAAGATTTAAAGATTTAGGCAACTTGTTTATCCATTCACATAACAAAGCAGTAATAAAAGTTTGTGGCACATGACAAAGGCACATAATAGTCTTATAAGAGATTTTAACCATGTAAGTCTTACCTCATAAAAAGATTTAGAAAACTTGTTTAAGGTACTTAAGAGGATAGTATTTATGAATTTATGAATGCAAGATTACTGGGCAATAATAAAAATTCTAATGCTGGTATTACATAATTATCCTTCTAGAACTATTTTATCTAAAATATTCTAATTAAAAGACATAAGAAAACGAAGCACCTTAATATATAGATTCATCTCTGGACTTGAGAGACAAATGAAAACCTCTAAAACCTGTTAAAATGGGCTTAGAACTTCCCATAATGTATATTGAAAGTGGACTATGAACTTTATTCTAATCTTTGAATCTGATTGCGTAGCCGAGGCCACTTATGGATGTTGTTTAGAGGGTTTGATCTCAGCATCAACACACTTTGAATCTGATGGCGCAACGGAGCATCAACACACTTTGAATCTACCGCTGGGTGTTGTTGTTCTCCAATGGATTCGATCTCGGAATTAGCACCCTTCAAAGCGATTGTGTAGTCGAGACCACCTCTGGGTTTTATTCCTTTGCAAAGGATTTGATTTCAGCATCATCATCCTTTGAAGCCAATTGCGTACCTGAGACCAACTCTGGGTTTTGTTGCTCTGCCGGGGAATCGATCTCAGTATCACCACCGTCTGAAGCTAATGGCAAAGTCGAGACCTCCTCTGTGCCTTCTTGTTATTCGGGGGTTTCGACTTCAACACCATCACACTTTGAAGGCCCTGACGTCTTGCACTCACGAACTTGTGTGCTCAAGGCACTGCATTTAACCAGAAACAGGCATGGGAAAATGAAGGAAACCGGTAAAGAACGCAAAGGTTTTGAAGATAATTATACTGTGTCGAAGACAAAGCGACCATGAAGATTTTACAGGTAAATTGGAAAGGGAAATTCAAGTACTTAAGACCCAGAAGAGCTTGAGAATTCAAATGCAAGATTGGGGCATTCTGGCGGTCTTTATTGACCAGAAGTCGTGAGCGTTTGTTTTTATTGAATTCCATTGCGTTGTGTGGGAGGAAATGTTGTCTGGTGCTGTTGTTGCATCGAAATTGAACCCTCGTTTACAAAGCGAATATCGACATTAGAGCTTCTGAAAGTAGACATTTTGCTCCCACTTCCGGAAGCTTTCTTTCCTATTAAGCCACATTCATTGTGCACTGAAGCTTTCAGCGGATTTTGTAGGCCCATTACAATTTAGGAGAACAATACACTTTATCAATTTGGAGGCCACCTCCATCTTTCTGTTCTCTCTGTGTAAACATTTTATGTGATTAGAGCCCTATGACCAAGAACAGTAGGACAACCGGTGATAAAGTAGTGGAAGATATTTGACACAACTCGCATACAGTAAATATAACACATAATATTTTTAATCTGATATTTTGTTCAAATGAAACTACTGCTACATCACAACCTAAATCTAAAGGGAAAATGGCTTTGTATATAGTTTTCTACATCACAACCTAAATCTTCTGAAGGTAAAATGGCTTTGTCTGTAGTTTTCTATATCACAACCTAAATCTCTAAAGGGAAGGTAAAATGGCTTTGTATATAGTTTTCCACATCACAACCTAAATCTCTGAAGGGAAAATGGCTTAATAAGTTTAGGATGCAGAATAACAAGTCATACGAGTAACATTAACATTGTATCACTTGAGCAAACTCAAATTGATTTGATTTAAATAAGTTACATTACAAAATAATATAAAATATTATTGGCAAAATTATGGGTTATGAAACCAAACTATAATTTCAATACTTTACTTTTATTTATTTATTTATTTATTTTTTGGTATTTGATCAAGTGAAAATGTTTAGATAATATAGCATAACAATAGCTCTTTGAAAACCTGCACCCAAAAATGCTAACGATAAATTGACTATTTTACTTCAATTTTACTCTATTTTATTTTTTATTTTTGTGGTATTTGACCAAGTGAAAATGTTTAGATAACATAGCATAACAAGACAAGACATTACAATATCTCTTGGAAAAGGCTAGAGAGCGCTTCTCAGCGCAATAATAATAAGTATTAATGTGGGTCATCAATAAAATATTTTAATATGTAGGGTTGGCAGGAAGGGGAGAGAGATATTTTCAATCTTGATGGATTAATTGAAATCAAGTATACATGGGGCCCAGGAAGAATATCAATAATTAGGCGAAGATGTATGACCTTCTTCAAGGACTTCACATTGCTATTGACAAAGGCATTCAAGATATTATTGTTCTTGGAGACTCGCTGGTCACAATCCAATATCTCATCAAGGATGGTAGCCCTAAGGACAATTCCCTAGCCTTGGTACTTCACAAAATAAGAGATTTGATTGCATCATTCCATTCTAAAGGGCTCTTTCATATTCTCAAAATCCACAACATGGATGCTGACTCTCAAGCAAATAGAGCTTACTCCATGGAAGAAACAACTCTTGAAATCAATGATTTGAATTTTTCCTACCCAATTCCTGCGACTTTGATCTTATGTTTCTCCCTATGACCCTCTATAGGATATTTTGTACCTGAGTCCTAATCCCATCCTCCCTTACCCACCCTTCCCTCTTTCTATTCTCTTTCCCATCCATTGTGTCATAGTTTATTTACTTAATAAATTTCATGAAGACATAACTGTTGGTCTATCTGAATGTGCAAGTGAATTCCTTGAGGCATCTCATGCACCCCCCATGCAATAGAAGATCCCTCCTTTTCACATGCTTGTAGTTATTGATTTCATTTGCCAAAGCCTCAAAATCAACTCCGTTCAGAACTATGATGAATCTCTTTGGTAGTTGCACAGGTGAAATTAATGGCAAAATAATTAGAATCGCGTGGACGGATAGCCAGACGGGTGTTAAATCTGCCTTTAGTTTGGATCTTGCGTAATCCGTAAACTGCAATGGGTATTCCACTGGACAGTTTGTCACAACAAATTTGATAATATTATATTAAAAATATGAGATTCTACATTATATAGTTTTATTAAACTTCAAGATCTATAGATTTAACTGTAATTAGTGCATGCATGTGAATGGAAATTATGCAAAAAATAGAGAATGAAAAATAAGCTCACACACACACACATAAGACACAAAATATGCTATGGGAAACCCTTTCGGGAGAAAACCCAGCTGGAAGGTGAGGTCGCTTCACTCTCTTTCTTTGTCTGGAAATATGGTTGCAGGTACAAAGAAGTAAGGCCTGTGGCCCGTGGGCTGCTACAATGCACAAATCCTCCCTGTGTGCTCTACCTCCTATCCCTCTTGGTTATCTTTGCTCAACTATGGAACAAAATTCTCTTGAAAGAATGGAATGCCTCTTCCTCCTAGTGGCCCGGTTATAACACAACCTGATAGCCTACTAGTGGTTAAGTTTGACTACATCAACTCTTAACTAGAGTTACAATATAGACTCTTCTAGAGTCTTTTACATCACAATCATGTGGCTAGCCCATTTTCCATGAATAATGGGGGTTGATGCGACATCTTCCCGAACTATAGGTGTGAAACCAGGAAGGTCAACTTTTGAGTGGCATAACTTCTGCATATGGATTCTGATTAACGCGCTTCTTACGTCGTTTGAAAATATATCTGTGTGTATAACAACATGAAAAATTGTGGCTTTGGAACGACAAAGTTTTAGCCCCAAAAAACATCGTTTGATACCTCAAAACTCTCCCAAAAGGTTTCCGACCCTGTTTCGCCAAACTTGGTCCCATCGGTAAAAACGGTTTGTGAGATGGTTCCTCCACTTTTTCCACTCTGAATGAATCAAGATGGATGACAAACAATATAATGATCTAATCCAGATCATTGCCCCATTCTCTCCCAAAGCAGTTATGTGTATTGCTCCACCACATTTGTGGCACACCTATTTGATGAATGCTCTTCCTTTGAATTTCATTGTGGTGTTCAGGTGTGATTTCTGTGGGAAGCTCTGCGAAGAGCCCTGTTTTCGGTCTCAGATTCTCATTCTCAGGACAATGAATTTGTGGGCTCGACAATCGAGTTCATGGGAAGTCTGGAGCAAAGGTCTCCTTGGCTCTCAAGCACCCTTGGCAACGACTAACATCATTAATCACAACTAGTTGAGGGCTCCATTCTATGAAGGTAACTCTTGGCTTCTTGGGCTCCATTCTAGAAAGTTTTCGGTCATCTCTAGCTCGAAAAAAGGCTGTTAATTTTGAGTCATTCAACTACCAGATAAATTTATTCCGAGTTGAGGACCTGAGAAAAGGCTACTTTGACTGGCATGGTTCTTTGTTAGGTTTCAACAACTCAACCTCTTCTTTCGAGTTTTGGGAATTGTCTCCTTGTATGTCCAGGGTGGCCAGGCTCCCTCCTTTATGAAACTTGTTGCATGCAGCCTCCCAACCGATTCACCAGTATGAACTTTGACTCGAATTCTGACTCTTCTTCTACCGATAGTCCCTGTTACCATTTCCTTTCTGCTCATGAAGCTCTGCAAAAAATTGATTACAACCTACAGGTCAAATTATGCCATATGTATCATGCATGGACTGAACATGCTGACAAAATTTTGACTCTCTAGTGACAAATTTCAAGATTTGAAGACAAGGTGGATGTTCTCAGGGTTATTTTAACAGGCCTCAAGCTCAGTAAAAATGCTCCTCCAGATCAAGATCAACTCTTGGAAGATCCTGGCAAGCATGAAATTGACCTCAACATGCCAACAACTGAAAGCATTAACTGATATGCATAATGCTCGTTATTGGCGTTTTTTATTATTATCCTTCTGAATCAGTTTATTGTCCTTCTGATTATGTGTCAATTCTGAAACTGTAATGGGTCAACAACTTGATATAGGCTTATAGTATGTAATGGGTCTTTTGTCAAAATGTCCGTGAGACAATTATGAAAAATGATGATGTAAACATCTATGTATTTGATGCAATCGAATGCAGATTTAATACAATGATACCCATTTTGTTTAAAAATAAAAATATATTTTAATATGTAGAATTAAGTAATATTGACGTATACTTAAAAATATATTAATAACAAAAAATATCATTTTAATGTGGACAATATAATTCATAAATAAAATATCTCAATACACATGGCATGCAAAAAAATTAATGTCAAATATTATATATTGTTTAAAAGAAAAAGAAAAAATATATATAATATTATCTCAAAAAAAAAAAAAACTATTTTACATTTTAGTTCCTTTTTAGGTATATTTTTTTGTCAATTTTCCTTGAAATCTAACAAAGATTTTTTGGACTTACAAGTTTAAGTTATGTGCTCTATATAACATTCAAAAATATAATTTACATAATGAAAAAAATACACATACATATATATGGAGAGACAGAAGCATTACATATTCATTGGGATCTATCCACATATGAGAGATGTGTATTTTTTCTTTCTTTCAAATTTCACACTCTAAAAGAGGTTTGCACATGAAGAAATTTGATCTGTGTCAATGCATACTAAATTCACACTTAAAATAGATCTATACTTGTCAATTATACCATTTACATTAACAAATCTTAATAGATCATTTTGAATATTAAAATGGTAATAAAAATATCTCCGACTCATAAAAAAAATCTACTCATTTAATGTTGAGGATTTTAAAATCTCAATTACTAGAACAAACAATGCAATCTAAAGGCACGGACATAGTAATTTAGACTCACGCAGTGACTACCAACTCTGGACACAATGACTGAGTTTGAGAATTTTGATTTATATTTTTGATAGCCATCTGAGAGTAGTCATTAAGTTTTGCTCATTAATGTTGCTTTTGCGCTGCATTTTGTTTATATATTATAATAATTTATTTTTTAGGTGTGACTTTTCCAAAACTCTTTGGTCTGAAGCTCTCAGGTTATTAAACATACTGGATAACGACCCATTCACGCCTCTTGATCAATGTCTTCTCGCGTGGGAGCAAAACATGGGCATTTATAAAGCTTTGCCCATATTCATAGCTTGGGGTATTTGGAAAGTTAGAAAATAAATTTATCTTTGAGGGTAAACTTGTAGAAATCTATGGCATCTTGGCCTAGATCATGGGTTTCTTCTTGGACTACATCAAGCCTTGGAAGTAGCGAAGAAGCCATATGTTTCACTTCCCTCCTAGTACACAATATGCAAACGTTGGATTCTTTGATGGAGCATATCACTTTGAGGTATGTGGTGGAGGTGCCATTATTCTTCTTACGGGTAATGTGTCCCTCCATATCTATTTAAATTTTGATGTTGGGTCAAACAACAAAGCGAAGGTGTTTGTTGCATGGATACTTTTATATATTGCAACCTCACTAAACATATACTCTCTCCATGTCTTCGAGGATTCCAAGTGTGTGGTGGACTGGTTGACTGTGAAGGGTCATCTGAATGTCCTTTCCTTAAAATACTGCCTGGATCAGATCTTCTATCTAAAAGGCCTCTTTCAAAATATTATCTTCAACATATTTTGAGTGAGTGAAACCAACAAGTAGACTATTTGTCCAAAAAATCTTTATAACTAGAGGAAGGACTCATTTTAATGGAAGAACAAAGGGGCCTATAACTTCAACAAAGGAGATTGTTCCGTATTCCCAGTGATATGCACTTGGCTCAGATGGATCACTACTCTTGATATCTTATGATTTTGGTCTTTATTGTTAGCTTTTGGATAGTGTTTTTTTGGCTTGCATTGGTTTTGTATTATATCGATGAAGGGATTCCCTATAATTAGAACTCCAATGCTTGGTTTTATGCTTTTTGTTGATATACCATATGTTTTAAGTTGATGATATTAGGTTATATAATTTGGTCAACATTTTGTTTGGATGCACTTGGTGACATTGATATTGATAAACAATGAGGAATTTGAGTTAAAAATCTATGTATCTGAACTCCTTTTTTAAGCTTGGCAGGACTACATCTTCATCATGTGCAATATATCATGCTGTTCAGGGTGGGGAATTGAACCGATGACTTCATATCAAGGAGTGCCTCAATAGAACTCCCGATCACCGTATGTCCAAGACCCCATGGACTAAACTCCTTTTTAAATAAAAAATCCATTTTTCTTTATGGAAAAATATATATATGTATATTGCATTTTATTGTTAAAAGTTTAAATAATCATTATACTTTAATTTTATAATAGAATATAAAGTTTTTATTATCAAAATTTAAATAAGTATTGTACATTAATTTTAAAATAGGATATTTGAAAGAAAAAATCTAGTTTATCCCACATGCAAACTTGGGAATGGAAAGTTAGGGAAGGCTGAGTATAAAGTGGGAAAATATGAAAGAAGAAAACATACTTACCTGGGCGGGGTCAATCGATGATCAAGAAGGTCGATGGCCTAGGAAGACCACTTCCATTGCACTTGGGAGGGGGGTTTACCTAGCATCTCCCACTGAGGAGAGTGCACGTCATAATTTGTGGCAGCGGAGGCTCGCGTTCGCGCGGCCTCCAACCCAAACAAATCAAATTAGATGGTTCCTGGCTTATTTTACCGATTCCACAATGCAGGATTTCCAATGTTATGATTGTGTTTGATGTTGTCAATGACGCGGGTGGATTTCTAATGTTATGATTGTGTTTGATGTTGTCAATGACGCGGGTGGATTTCTAATGTTATGATTGTGTTTGATGTTGTCAATGACGCGGGTTTCTAATGTTTTGATAGTGTTTGATGTTGGCTTGTTTTAACGATTCCACTATGCAGGATTTCTAATGTTATAATCGTGTTTGATGTTGTCAATGACCGGGGTTTCTAATGTTTTGATAGTGGTTGATGTTGTCAACGAATCTGGTTTGGCTAAGTCTGAAACTTTTTATGAATCTGGTTTTAGTAAGTCTGAAACGCTTTATGTTATCACTGAATCGATTTTGCAAAATGTTCGGCCACGATTGCTGGTCAACACTATGATGGTGTGGCCATACATATTGGAAAAATGGTAATCTAACTCCGTTCTTGGTATAACTTGTGTGAGAGAGATGATATTGTTTGTGTCTGAAGTTGTACTTACATATAACTCGTTGTGTGGACGCTGAAAGTGTCTGTTAGATACTGTGATTAGTGTGGATAATTTTCTTTGGGCATTTTTTTATAATAAATTCAGGTTTTGTATTATTGTCAATTGCTAGCGACCCAGGGGTTTTATCTTACCAAAAAATGTACTCACTGCTGGTTAATCTGAATCGACCGCTGAATTACGATAGGCTTGTGGTTGACCACTGAAATAGTTTAAAAAACATACCGAATCATGGTGGGTTAAAAAAGGTGAGCATTTCCAAAACTTATTTTTGGAAGCATTTAAACTTCTGCAAATATAATTTGGTGGATGACTTATGGGAGGAATGCCTTTGTAAAAAAAATCCATTTCAATCCGAGCAAGCCAGCGCCCAAGAAGCCACACATGGTAGAGCCTTATGGTGTGGTCCTTTGATTGCTTTGTCCTTAAACAATTTTAGGAATCTTTACTTCTAGTCCATTGCAGTGCTTCCTTCCATGCTTCTTTTGTGAATGAAGTGTTCTATGATCTCATCGGCTTCTTTTGCGGAGTACATATCTTCCTGACGCTTGCCATGCTCCGTTTCACATATTTCCCATGTTGTTAGCAAATTGTTAGAAATGGATAACCAAAGGAAAAGTCTAGTTTTTTATTTTTCAAATGGTTTCTACCACCACCAATGTCCCGTCGTACCTCTTCCAAGAATGTACCTTATATCCTAAAAGTGCAGTGTACTTTCCCAAGGAACTAATTCTGGACTAGACTGTTTCATCTTCCTAACTGCTAAACCTTATTGTATTCTGTTGTTGTCTTCGCACGAAGAGCTTCAAAATTTTTGCCTCCTCTCCTCAAAGTAGCAGACTATCTGCTCATTTCCATCATTGGTTCCAAAGAAAGATCTGGGTCTGATAATCAGAGGGTGAGGTAATCTGTGATTTCCAGCAAAACCCACTAAAACAGTCCCATCCTATCATAACTTTGTCCCCATTCCCAACTCTCTATGCCAGCTAATTTCCAACGAGTGAGACAGCTTTGACTAGACCCTTCTAGTATCTGTAAATCAGGGTTTCAACAGAACAACACGCAGATCTGCGATTGAAGCGTGTGCATTACCAATCGTATTCTCAAAATATGTGATATAATCTGCAAAGTCAGCACTTAGAATTTGCTCAAGATTGATCTCGCATACGTGAATGATTGGTGCTAGGTTCAAGTGGGCAATGGAGAGATGAAATAGATGAAAACCGGCAAGCTAAGTCACAGGACACGTCCTCCAAGGTCTCGTGTCCCGTATTTTACGTGTCGGATACGAAAATGGCCCTAAAACGTGTCGAAAACGTTTTTCATTGTGTCCTGTAAAATGTAAAACGTATTCGCTGGTTTTCGTCGTGTCCTACATCTGGAAAACGCGTATTCTGTTGATAGAAAACGTTGCCTGCATAAGCTGCAATTTTTTTGAAAGAAACAAATAATTTTTGAGTGGGGCAGCTTAATGATCAAGTCTAGGCCCTAGTATTGATATGCTATTCATGGTAATGTTAAATTCTTAAATTAAAAGGATGAAAATGAATGTCTTCATTTTCATCCTTTTACTTAAATTTTTAACATTACCATGAAATGACTCAGGATGTTTGAGAGTGGTTCCGGCCTCATTGGATTTCATATGGAGAAAGTAGAATTTTAGATTTCATTCAAAATGCAGCAGACTTATCAGTTTTTCAGGATTTCAGGATTGGGAGATTGTAATGTTTCCAGGTGACACCACCTGCTCGGGCTACCCCTGCCACCAGTAGAGGACATGGTCTACCTCCTATAGCTCCTACTTCTGGTTCTTCAGCGTCTAGAGCATAGCAAACTCCACTGCACCAGCACCAGCATCTACATCTAGAGGGAAAGGGAAAGCTGTGGCATTTTCTCGCAAGAGGGGCAGAGGAAATCAATAGGATTAGACTTTAGTTATTTTTTTATGTGTTTGTAAGTTGTACATGAACAATGAACATTGAATATTCAAGAATCAAGACCAAGCATATCACATTCTAATTTCTAAATAGTAAATTTTGATTCTATTTATTTTTTAAAGTGAACTATGAACTTTGAGAAGTAATTATATTTTAATTTGATTAGATAAGCTGCAACCTGCAATTTAATATGGATAAAAAAACTATATTTCGGTGTATATATATATATATATATATATATAAAACGTGTCCCCTGTGTCCTGTTTCCAGGTCGCTGCGTTTCGTATTGAATACTCGTATTTACGTGTCCTCTGTGTCTCGTGTCCTCGTGTCATTTGACTTAGCCGGCAAGGTAGTTACAGATCTAATCTTGTTGATTAAAAGTATCCTAAAACTGAAACATTAAAGCAGGGAAAGCAAGCACAATGTGAACGAATTTTCAATAGGGAAGAATTGGTGTAAAACTAGACAAGTTGACTTCCATTAATCATAGGTGACGGGAGTACATAGTTGTGATTAACTTCATATACAAACTTGTTCCAGACCGTTTGTCGCTACTTCAGACCTTGTTGATATGCAAAGATCCTTAACATGAGCCTTTTGACCTGCAGATTGGATAAATAAACAAGAAGATAAGAGTACTCATAGAAGATGAAAAACATTGGACAATGAGTACACACCTCAAATGTAGTGCCAAAAGGTCACGATCATCGTAGATAATCTCCATTCTATCCTTCAACCCAATGGCATTATGATTCCCATCTTCATTTTATCCTTCATCCTAGCAGCATTAGATTCCAATCACATTAGTTTTCGTAAATAGGAAAGGGCCCAAGGAGAGCACCCTTCATTATTCATGCAAAATCAGAACAAAAAGACTGCAATATTTTTGGCTGAAAAGGTAGCGAACTTCTCCATTTGTTTGCATTCAAAATTTTGCACAAAATCCCGTGGAACATAGAGCCTCGATCATGTGTATCGTTGGATGAATTCCATGACCCCCAATGTAAAGTCAAATTTACTATGATATTTTGGATTTTGACGTTAGTAGCTCCCCACTAATCAAATAGCATGCTTACCTTACAAAAACGCTGGGCATTGTTTTGTTTTTTTTGTATTCTTATAAAGTGCGTAATTTGTTAGTGAACATAGTTATTGAAACATATCTACTATCATATCCAAAAATGAACCATGCCAATCTTCAAGAAGTTTTGTTGTCACTTACTCCAAAGCAATGTTTTAAAACTCTGACTCCGACATGTATCGACTCGGCTGGCTTGATTTCAATGACTCAGTCGTTGTGAAAATTACATTAAATATTTTTTTTATTATAAAAAACCATAATTTTAAAGATTTTCATTCATGTTTCCAAACACACAGCATTAGAATATAGATGGAAGACAACATATGATCAAAGTAGGCTCATGAATATATCCATTATATCAAAATGGCACCAAGTGCACTGTCCAATACATACATGATCATGAATCATGATATAGAGATCAAAACAAAAACACATAACCAAGGAGGCTAGAAATGGCTTCTACAACAAAAGTACACTGTGACCAGTACTATTGGCTAGTAGCTACTGCCAGAGGAGCCAAGATCATGTGGATCAATCTCTGGATCATCATCAGAGTCAGATAGGGGGCCCCATGGCTCTTCCTCATCATCATCTCCACCTGCAACTGTAGAAGTGGTAGCACTAGCAAGCTATGTGTCACGCCCCCAAGCCGGCGGTAGTCTTTCAACCGCTCTTAGCGAGGTGCGGCACCACCGAACACTTTCTTTTCACCAATACTTATGTTCGTGGACTACGCCTAACCACTTACTCCTACTTAGTTTGTGTTTCGCAACCAAGTATTATTATGTTATCCTTTATACCAATGAACACCCATACACATTCATTATCATCAGCAATTATAAATGAAGAACACAATTGCACAGTATAAAGGGAGGGGCAACTCCCTGAACAATGAGTCTACCCGAATAATATATTATACAACAGTTTACAAAGTTTTACAAGTATACTTGGAAACCCCAAGTTTCATACTTAGCCAAATTTACAATCCAAGGCAAAACTCAGTTGCCTAGCTCGTCGGCACCTCCGCACAGTCGCCGCACGACTCACCAACGCTTTGTTCACCTTGTCGCACGATCGTGTTGTTTGCCCAACTTGGGCGCGCCTCCAAGTCGCCACACACGGGCGCCTCTACCCGAGACACACCTCTGTTCACAATCTCAACACTTCACCAAGTCACCGTGCACACTTGCACGCCGGGCGGGCGCTCACCCAAGTCGCCAAGACACCCGCGCCAAGTCGTCGCACAAATCGGGCGCCACACACCCGTGCACGCCCTCACCCAACCACCGGGCGCTCTTGCCCGCACCTTCACCCACACCCGAGTCAAACGCGTCCTCCTTCGTGCGGCTTAGCCCAAGAATGGGCGCATCCAACCTGCGCCTCTTCTCCTTAGCCTTGCGCACTTAAACCAGCGCCTTAACTCCTTGAGCGAAGTTCTTGAGCGAATGAGTGATTGTTGGAATGAGCTCCACGCTCAACCAATATATACCAAACGTGGGGCGAAGTCTGGTTGCCCAGCCGACTCACCCAACGCTCCACACGCCATCACAACGCCATCAAATATCATGTCGGCTCCCTCATCAATATAGGTCGGCCTCCATATGTGTTAACGCATGCTCCTATGCATATATACAGCTCGCCCCCTTCTCACTTATGCGCATAATGTCATCGCACCACAAGTCGTGAGCTCGCTCTTCAACACAACCTCAACTCGTTCTGCTCTAGCCGCGTGTACGCACGTTCCACTCGCGCGCCCAGAACTGCAGGTCGTTACATCCTCGTCCACCTGAAATCGTTGTCATCCTCGACAACATACCATCCTGGTAGCCATCCACCAAAATCAACATCGATATCTGTTTCATCCTCGGTCCATGATGTCAACTCCTCCCACATACTACAAACATTCCTGCAACATATGTAGAACTCCCATCTCCATCATGTGTCGTCCTCATCCTGTGAATTGTCCTCCTCGTCTGCCTGATGCCAACATCTCTCCATGCACTTCCGGACCCCATGTTTGAACTAGTTGGGTAGCTAATCCAACTGTCACGCTCAAGCCATGAGAGTGAACATCCTTATGCCTTCACCAGTCTATCTCGGATTCTGCCACATCTCGGACTCACCAAGAATCTCACCCATGCTCAGGTCCATGGAAACTCCATCCCATCTGCAACATGTCATGATGCTTGATGCCAAGCCATCCCTGCACCATCTGCCATACCTGCTCAACCTGTTTTAAGGACTCACTGCCATGAGCAGCTAACAATGAGCCCCATCTTCTTTGTCATCTAAGAAGATGTGGAGGGGGTAGAGCCTGAAGGCTCACCCTCACTAATCATCTCAATCCATCTGTCAGGATCTTCTATCTCCATCCTCTGTAGATAAGTGACCCGATCCTCCTCCCGGACATTCGGCCTCACATATGCCTCCTCCTCATCATCATCATCCTCAACCACTTCTAGCCTTCTTGACAAATCCAAGATACTATCTGAAAGTGTCCTGATGATCAATGACTGCTCAGTAAGCTTTGTCTCAATCGTAGACAACTGCTTACTTATGTCTTCCATTCGCTTCTCGTCCTCCATTTGCATCACTGCCAACTTACAATTAGGCCTTTTCACTCCAATGGTTGGTACACCAATGGGTACATCCTTCCTTCCATCATAAATGTACAGCTTCCTCAAATGTGGAACAATCATAGCATCAAACTGTTTCATGAATTCCATCCCCAGCACAGCTTCATAGTCATCAATCCGCACTATAGTGAAGTCGACCTTCCCTGTCCATTCACCTAGTGTTGTGTCCACTTTTTCAGCTATACCAAGAACATTATCAGGAGGAGAATTGACTGTCTTCATCTGTGCCTTCACCGGTACAAATTTCAGCCCAATTCTTCTCGCAGTATCTTCACCCATGAAGTTGTGAGAGGCCCCACTATCCACCATAGTGAGTATATCAGCACCTCCAACCTTCATCCGAACATACTCCAACCTATTCCTCTCAGGATCCCTACGAGAGATTACCTCTGTAGTAGCAACAACACCAAGTATCTGCATCATCCCCACAGAAGCTTCTTCATTCTTCGTATTAGATTGTGCAATCGCAGCCACTTTCGGTCTAGAAGGACAATTCTTCACCGTATGTGGTCCAGCACATATCCAACACTTCAAGGCCTTCTTCATCTTCGAATTATCATCCGATTTCGAAGCATCATCCTTCTTCTTCTCTTTCGGCTTATCAGACTTCTTCTTCCTATCATCAGAAGTCTCATCATAATGCTCCACCAACCTGTCCATAGCAGCAAAAGCTTCTTCAAGTGTTCTAATCCTCTGCCTCTTCACTTCATTGCGTGCCCAAGGCTTCAACCCAATAATGAAATTGAACACCTTGTCCCTCTCCGCCATGTCAGGAAGTTCCAGAACCGCACTTGCAAACTCCCGCTGATATGTCTGAAGGTTCCCGGTCTGCTTTATGAACTTAATTTTCATCCTTGCTTCCCACGTTTCATCTTGAGGACTAAAATGGGTCTGCAAAGCTTTCTTCATCTCATCCCACGAAGTAATGTCACTAGCACTGCCATTGGCAATCTGATCTATCCTTCTTCGCCACCACATCTTAGCATCCTTTGTCAAGAACTGAGCAGCTACCTTGACCTTCGTCTCATCATCAGATAGACCCAATTGTTCCAAGTACTGCTCCATGTCCCATAGAAAGTTGCCAAGAGTCTTTGCACTCCTTGTACCATCGTAAGATTCCGGTTCCTTGACTTTCACATGAGGCACTCCTCCACCTGAGTTATGCCTCACGGCCTTCTTCAACACCGCGATCTCATCTCTGGCTTTGTCAAGAGATTTTCGCAAGCCCATGATCTCTGCAAGACCTTGGTCTCTTGCCTCTTCAACCTCCTTGACCCTTACTTCAAGTTGTGTACACATAAGATCAGTGTACTCGTGTTGAGTCCGGAGTTCATCGAGCTCTTCCCTCATCTTCGAATTGGCCTCTTGATCCCTATCGATCAAGTCCATCTTCTTAGTCCAGAAAGCTTCCAAGTCCTCCATCCTTTCCAACACTTTTTCCATAAGTGCCATAGTAGCATCCTGCACACCGTGACTAGACCCAGCCTGAGATTCAGTTGCCATTGCTAACAGCTTCCTTCTTCTTTGCGATCTAGTTTCGACCATCCAACAACTTCACCAAGATGCCTGCAACCTGAACCAGCTCTTGTTCCACTTGTATGTGAAACAACTTCCTTCACCTGCAAGTACCTGCTTCACTGTCACCAACTGTCAAGCTTCTTCAACCCTGAATCAGCTTCAATATCTTCACTTCGTCACGAGCAACCCTGCTCTGATACCACCTTCACTTCAGTGGAGGTGTGTAGCAGCTTCAACCTTCAATGCCCGAATCAGCTGCTCTGATACCACCTGTCACGAAGTGTAAGTGTGTATCAACTTCAATGCTTCAACACCAGCACTAGCTTTGATACCACCTGTCACGCCCCCAAGCCGGCGGTAGTCTTTCAACCGCTCTTAGCAAGGTGCGGCACCACCGAACACTTTCTTTTCACCAATACTTATGTTTGTGGACTACACCTAACCACTTACTCCTACTTAATTTGTGTTTCACAACCAAGTATTATTATGTTATCCTTTATACCAATGAACACCCATACACATTCATTATCATCAACAATTATAAATGAAGAACACAATTGCACAGTATAAAGGGAGGGGCAACTCCCTGAACAATGAGTCTGCCCGAATAATATATTATACAACAGTTTACAAAGCTTTACAAGTATACTTGGAAACCCCAAGTTTCATACTTAGCCAAATTTACAATCCAAGGCAAAACTCGGTTGCCTAGCTCGTCGACACCGCCGCACGACTCACCAACGCTTCGTTCACCTTGTCGCACGATCGTGTTGTTTGCCTAACTTGGGCGCGCCTCTAAGTCGCCACACACGGACGCCTCTACCCAAGACACACCTCCGTTCACAATCTCAACACTTCACCAAGTCACCGTGCACACTTGCACGCCAGGCAGACGCTCACCCGAGTCGCCAAGACACCCGTGCCAAGTCATCGCACAAACCGGGCGCCACACACCCGTGCACGCCCTCACCCAACCACCGGGCGCTCCTGCCTGTACCTTCACCCACGCCTGAGTCAAATGCGTCCTCCTTCGTGCGGCTTAGCCCAAAAATGGGCGCATCCAACCTGCGCCTCTTCTCCTTAGCCTTGCGCACTTAAACCTGCGCCTTAACTCCTTGAGCGAAGTTCTTGAGCGAATGAGTGATTGTTGGAATGAGCTCCACGCTCAACCAATATATACCAAACGTGGGGCGAAGTCTGGCTGCCCAGCCGACTCGCCCAACGCTCCACACACCATCACAACGCCATCAAATATCATGTCGGCTCCCTCATCAATATAGGTCGGCCTCCATATGTGTTAACGCATGCTCCTATGCGTATATACAGCTCGCCCCCTTCTCACTTATGAGCATAATGTCATCGCACCACAAGTCATGAGCTCGCTCTTCAACACAACCGCAGCGCGTTCCGCTCTAGCTGCGTGCACGCACGTTCCACCCACGCGCCCAGAACTGCAGGTCGTTACACTATGCAATAGATGCAAGCTAAGATAGACGAGATATGCGCTTCTGTCGTGGCTGAGCAGAGGAAGCGCCTGCAACCGGAGGACTTGCTCGCTGTGAGGCCGAGGCTGGTACAAGTGGATCAGGACTTGCATTCAACTAAACATTATGTTCGAGTGATGCTATCGTCTGTAATTCAAAATCCATATCCTCATTAGAAGCAAACTCTGTTGGATGACTCTCCACTACCCAATCTGATGTTGGATCAATGTCTTCCAACGCAATGGGATCTGAATCAAGTCTTTTGTTTAGCAATTGGTTGCGTCTAAGCCGGAGGTTGTATTGGACATAGACTAGAGCATTTAATCGTTTTTGATCCAAACAGTTTCTCTTCTTTGTGTGAATCCTCTCAAAGACGGACCAATTGCACTCACACCCAGTAGCACTGCAAGTTTGACTCAAAATACGAATTGCAAACTTCTACAATTCGGGACAATGGCTACCAAAAGCCTCCCACCATTGTGCTGCAAAAAACATAGGAGTGTAATGAGTTAGCTCAACAAAATTACAAATTATATCCAACTTTCAAATTATAAACGATTTAACAAAAAAACTATTAAGAATTTGAAAATTGAAATTTTTGTTTACCTGGCTCATCTGCTTCTCTTGCAATCTTTGCTAGGTTCTTCCCAAAGGTACCTAAGGCATTGGTGAAGGTCGTGACCTGTCGGTGTATCTCCAGCTGATCACACTCCAATGGGATCATGCGATCAATGCAGTCAATCAGTCCATCTCTAACCTCCCCCCTCAAAGCTCCTATCTCCTTAGCTTTATAATGATACAATGGGTTCAAAAAATACCCAGCTTCATGTATAGAGCGATGGAGTTGATTGTTCCATCTTTCATCAATGATTGCCCAAATGGGCCCATACTTAGCCACTTTATCCTTGTATGCCCTTTTTATTTGCTCCTTTGCTTGATCCATAGCCTCATAAATGAAGCCCATAGCCAATCTTTCCCCATCCACCAATCGTAACACCTTAACCAGTGGCTCAACAAGCTTCACAATCTCTATTGCCTTTCTCCAAAATATTTATTTATTAACTTTCTTTTTCAATTCTTTGCCTTCCATTTTGTGAGACCACTGGCTTAGATTCCATTCTTCACTGGAAAACATCTTTTGCAAGTTTCTCTGTTGTGAAAGCATAGATTGTAATGTCAAAAAATGAGTAGCAAATCTAGTAATGGAAAGCCTAATAATATTCCTATCCCCAGTGTGTTTCCTCATGAGGCTCAAAATCCATGAATAATTGTAGATAAATTTTGTTATGCTTTTGGCATGATCTACAGTGTTTTTGACCCAATCTAATTTTCCAATATCCTCAAGCATGAGGTCTATGCAATGTGCAGCACATGGGGTCCAAAAGATGGTCTTGTGTTTTTCCTCTAACAGTTTACCAACAAGAACATAGTTAGAGACATTCTCTGTGATGACTTGAACAACATTAGCCACCCCCACCTCCTCAACAACCTGATCCAATAGCTGAAACAACATAGGCTCATAATATGGTGAACGGGAAGCATTGAAGGGGATATCAGCATCTTACCACCATCTAGCTATGTAATCACAAGCAGTCTCCCTCAATTCTTTCTTCTAGTGGTCATCTAAAGTGGGTTGCATTTGACATCTACTAGCTTGAGGACCATGTACATCTGATGGAGAGGAGGGAGTGAAATAACTTTTGATATTCATATCACCCTTTTTCATTCTACCATTTCCCTTTTCTTGAATAGACTCAAAAGAGGGAGGAACATATCGGAAGGGGTTGGATGCATCAGTACAAGGGATAGAGGAAGAACCCTCAAAATCAAAATGGGGGTTGGTAGCCATCATTTTTTGTATATTCCTCTTCCTCCCAATTTCAGCCTCTAACTCTTTTTGCCTAGCCTTATCTTCTTTAAACTTCTCAAAGCTGGCTAACAATTCCTTCCTAATCTCCCCAATTTCTGGTGAGGTACATGGAGTAATTTGGCCTCTAATCCCCGCCAAGTGTTGTTTCAACCTATTAATGCCCCCAGGACCTTCCTTAATTTTCCTATGGCAAAATTTGCAATGCATTTGACTTTCAACCATTTCAACATATGCCCAAGCAACATCTTTCACTCTAGGTGCCATTTTTTGACTTGGAAATGAAAGCAAACGATTTGAAAATGAAAAAAAAAACATTGATTCAATGTTCATTTCTTTCACAAAAAACTCTTTAAGATTTCTAAATTTGCAGATAAAATTTAATAAGCAAAAACAAATTTGTACAAGTGAAAAAAATACCCCCAGGCACAAACTGCCTCCTCAAGCTTGCTCCAAGAAACCAACTCCTCAATGCTGCTCCAAATGGCTACCCAGGAAGCTCCTCACTCCAGCTACAATGCTTGCCCAAGATTCCTCGCTGCTGCTCCAAAAACAAACTCAACAACTCCTCACAAACTCTCACTGAAATTCTCACTCAAATGCATGAGATGGCTGTGAGAGAATGAGAGGGGTTGAGTGGGTTAAATAGGGTTTGGGAGAGGGGAATGGACCCCAAAGACCAACTAAACAAAAACTAAAGTGCCTTTGGATTCCCCCACACTAAGCAATTAATAAAAAATAAATAAAAAAAACGTTGTTTTTTATGTGTCTGGGCCGCTGTACGTAACCCGGCCAGGTTAATACGGATTCGGCCGAGCTGGCCGGGTTAATACCGGGTCGGCTCGGTATTAACCTGGCCGGCCGAACCGAATGCTTGGTTGGGTTGATATTTTGAGGCTTAGCTTGGACCAACTCGGCCGAGTCAATTCCAAGCCAACCGTTTTTAAAAACACTACTCCAAAGGGCTCAAGCATGTTGATATAATTCTTGTGTGGGCCTCTCTAGCCTCTCTTCAAAAAAGGCATCTTGTCGCCAAATATTCACATATTCGCCAAATAGATCAATATAACATTTAAGATGATTAAGCAAAATTAGATGGCATTGATGTTCTTGGTTTGAACTTGACCCTATTCTAATATATCTACACTCAGATCAGCATCATTGGAGACATTGTGTTAAATTTGGCAACTAGGGCCAAACTTCAAAGTTCACATTGGACAACTCATATTTTTCTTGGATTCCTCTCTTCGAGAGGTGTAGGATTGATCTAAAGATCATCCCATTCTAACATGTACAAATGAAGTTATGAATTTATTTTGATTATGGACAAATTGTCAAGGTCGGCCAACAAACTCATGTAGGCTCAGAAGCCCAACAGTCACGTCTATTCATCTTCAACGTTTTCCTATAAATACATGATGCCTCTTCATTTGGACACACTTCACTCACTCGTTTTCTCTCTCCTACTTTGATTGGGTACGTAAATTAGACACTGCTCTCCACACGTGTGAAGGAAAGGACGAGTTTCTCTATTTCAACGTTGACCAGATTTGATCGAAAATTTCAGAGGTTGTTTTGACTGCGTTGACTTGTTTTAGGTGCAGTTTTGGGTGGAGGATTTCTGTTCTAGCAAGCCGCAGTTCTGGGCACAAGACCGAGGCAATCTGACCCCTTGTTTGACCAACGTTCACTATACTAGGGCTGGCCACAGAGTTGACTTTTGTTGACTAGTTTTGACTGGACTTTTTCGGATTGTTTTGGGCTGATTAGGCTTGTTGTTGGAGGCCGAAGTTGACTGGGTTTGACCGAGTTGAATTGAGAAAGAAATCTGCTCTGTTGACCAACGTTGACTTTTTGGTTAGGGCTTTCTGTTTCTGTTGTTTGATTGATCAGATTTTCATTGTAAATTGGACAAGTGAATATTATACATTGTACTCTCTCTGCTGAACTTTTGAAGAATTATACGAAGAATTGATCAAGGGTTTCCCCACAGGTTTGCCCTCGCTGGTGCCATATCTTGTGTCCTCTTGTCTTGGCTAGGCTTCTATTGTTATTTTTTATGTTCTATCTGCATTTTACTATTATGTTGATGTGATTGCTAAACTGGATTTGATATTGGGCTAATAAAGAAATTGAAGTAAAATTGCTCTAAGCATAGAACATACCATTGTTATCCTAAAATTAACATGGTATCAGAGCTGAGGTGAAGACAAAGCCCAAGCAAGAGTGAGAAGAGCAATCACCAAGAGGAGCAATCACTGATCAAAGACAAGATTCAATGGCTTCCACATCCTACTTCAAGTCTGATGATAAGCTTCATGATAAGTCTAATTATCATGCATGGAAGATGTCTCTTGATTTGACATTAGAAGAGCAAGATGTGATGGATTATGTGTAGGGAAAGATTTCAAAACCTCCTTCTAATGCACCGGCTGCTACTAAGACCAAATACAAGAAAGGTGAAGTCAAAGCCAAGAAGATCATCAGGGATTCTATTCATAAGCATTTAGTTGCTTACATTTCCGATTTGAACACATCAAAGGAGATATATGACAGGTTGGTTGGCATGTTCAAATCTAGCAATGCAAATCAAATTCTTTTCCTCAAGAACAAGTTGAAGGATATAAAGAAAGGAAGAAATGAAGATATTCAATCCTACTTCATGAGGATTACAGAGATAAAAAATGATCTTCTTTTGATTGGAGAAGCTATTGCTGATAGGGAGCTTACCCTCATTGCCTTGGAGGACTCCCTCGTGAATGGCATGTGTTCAACACTACTATTCTTAACAACGATAGGATTCCAGGTTTTGAAGAATCGCTGACTAGATGCTCTCAAGAAGAAACAAGGATGATGGAACTAGATATGCCTTCAAATAGGAATGATCCTACTGCATTCTCTGCTCATGCTAAAAAGAAGAACAATGCAGGTTCAAAGAAGCAATGTCAAGGAAGGTCGAGTTTCAAAAATGGAAGGAAGGGAAGATGCTTCATTTGCAACAAGTTTGGTCACTATGCTAGGGAGTGTCCTAATAGAAGGGATACACCTCATGATGATGACAACCACAACAACAACAATTTCAGGGGCAACAACAATCAAAGGAATGGCAGATTCAACAACCAAGGAAAAAGGAATGCTCCCGCTTCTCATCAAGGAAATGGTCGCCCTTCCAAGAGATCAAGAAACACCAGGTATGATGAATCTAATGTTGTTAATAACAAGCAAAAATAATTCTATCTTATATCTGCCCTTTCTACTGCATCTCCTCGGACACTTTGGGAAATTGGTTGATTGATAGTGGTGCCTCAAGGCATTTCACTAGGTATAAGGAACCTCTTTCAAATTTGATTGAAAGGGATACAAATTTAGAAATTATCCTTGGAGACAATGCCGCCTATCCCATGAAGGGAGTTGGGAATGTTATTCTTCAATTGAATCAGGGTAACACCATTCCTCTACAAGAGTATTATATGTACCCGATCTAAAGAAGAACCTGGTATCTATCTCGGCGATGGAGGACAAAGGATTCAAGGTGGCATTCATCAATGGAAAGGTACGTGCATGGAATAAAAATTTCAAAAATGCATTTACACTTGGCTTCAGAGTTGATAGGCTATATCAAGTTGGAGGAAGCCCATTGGGAGCATTGTCTTGCGACACATCACTTCAATCTAAATTATGGCACCAGAGGTTTTCTCATATACATTATAAGGCTCTACAGTCTCTACTCGATGCGAGGAAGATGGCGACTGGTATGGCCGAATTTAAAGTAGAACATGAAGGTGTTTGTCAAAGGTGTGCTGAAGGAAAGCATACAAGGGGATCATTCCCGTCAAGTGATAGTAAGACTATTGACATATTGCAATTGATTCATTCTGATCCATCTGGTTCAATGCCCGTGAACTCATTGGGAGGATACTTATATTATGCAACCTTTATAGATGATTTCTATCGCAAGACTTGGATATATTTTCTGAAGAAGGATGAAGTATTCTCATGGTTCCGTTCTTTCAAAGATTTGGTTGAAAATCGAACTGAGAAGAAGATCAAAATATTGAGGACCGATAATGGAACCAAATTCGAATCAAATGAGTTCAAAGATTATTGTAGAGAAGCTGGCATTAAGAGGGAGACTACTACCGCATATACTCATTAGCAAAATGGTGTTGCTGAAAGGAAGAACCGCTCTATCGTAGAAGCCACTTTAGAATTTTTGGTAGCCCCGTATATTTTCATGTGCCAAAAGAAAAGAGAAGCAAATTGGATGCTTCTGGGAAGAAAGGAACATTTGTGGGCTACAATGAAACTTCTAAGGCATATAGAATCTATGTGCCTGGTCAAAGAGAAGTGGAGATAAGTCATGATGTCACTTTCGATGAGGATGCTACCCTTGGGAAGATTAGTAACCTTCCTCTTCCAAGGAAGGACAAAGAAGCAGATTCTGGAAAGCAGGGAGAACCGCAGGATGAGTATATGCCCGATGCTGAAGGACCAATGGATCCCATTGATCCACCCCCTCATGAGCCCTCCTCCTCGAAAAGGAGACCCTCATGGCTTAGGGAGACTCTCGAAGATGCCGAGAGAAATGTTGCACCTAGGGGGACATTTCGTGAAAGCAAGAAGCTGAATACGTACCAAGGTTGCTTAACTACAATGAGCACCATTGTTCGATCTGAGCCTTGCACATTCGAAGAAGCTGCCAAACACTAGGTTTGGAAGGATGTAATGAACGAAGAGTATGAGTCGATTATGAAAAATGATGTTTGGGATGTGGTTCCTAGACCCAAGGACAAATCCGTTGTCACCTCGAAATGGCTCTTCAAGATCAAGCATGAGCTGATGGAAGTGCTGAAAAGTTCAAGGCCAGATTCATTGCTCGAGGCTTCTCTCAAAAGGAGGTGTAGATTATGATGAAATATTTGCACCAATTGCTTGCTACACCACCATCCATTTGATCATTGCCCTTGCTGCCTCGCAAGGATGGAATCTACAACAGATGGATGTCAAGACTGCCTTCTTGCATGGTTCACTTAAGGAGGAAGTCTATGTAGAACAACCTGAGGGGTTCGAAGTTCAAAATCGTTAGTCACATGTATGCAGGTTGAAGAAAGACCTTTATGGGTTGAAGCAAGCACCCTGGGCTTGGTATGAGAGGATCAATAGCTATCTAGTGAAACTGGGATTTACAAGAAGTGAAGCTGATCTGAACCTTTACTTTAAGGTTGAGAATGATAGACCTCTCATCTTGATACTCTATATGGACGATCTCTTTCTGGAAGGTGCAGACCCTCTTATTCATCAATGTAAGAGGGAGTTGGCTTCCGAATTTGAGATGAAGGACCTAGGACTGATGCATTACTTCCTAGGGTTGGAGGTCTGGCAAAAGGCAAGCGAGATTTTCCTTTCTCAAGGAAAATATATTGTGAAGATACTTGAAATATTTGGGATGGTGGACTGCAAGTCCGTGACTACTCTGATGGAACTTAACTTCAAGAAGTTATGCAAAAGTGTTGTTGGGCCTGATTTGGGAAATCCTTCTGAGTATCGTCAACTCGTGGGGGCCCTGATGTTCTTGGTGAACTCTCGTCTAGACATATGTTTTGCAGTGAATACATTGAGCCAGTTTATGATTGAGCCTCATCACATACATTGGATTGCTGCCAAGAATCTCTTGAGATATCTTCGGGGCACAATCACTTATGGACTGAGATACACTACCGGGAATGTGAGGCTCCATGGTTACTTTGACGCGGACTGGGCTGGCAGTGTGGTGGATCGTAAAAGCACATCTTCGATATCGTGGATGAGCAGGAAGCAGAAGTCGGTTGCCTTGAGCACCGCTGAGGCTGAATACATTACTGCTAGTTTGGCCTCCTGTGAAGCTGTTTGGTTGAGGAAGCTCTTTAGTGAGCTATTTGGACATGTGTTGGATACCACCGTGATCTTTTGTGACAACCAGAGTGGGATTCATCTTTTAGAGAATCTCGTGTTTCATGACCGCTCCAAGCACATTGATATCAGGTACCACTTTTCTGGGATATGGTACAACGGGGAGCAATAAGGCTCCAACACATTGGGACTAATGATCAGGTCGCCGATATTCTTACAAAGCCCCCGGGGAAAGTCAAATTCTTAACCTTCCGTGAACGAGTTGGAGTCATTGAGAGATCCTCTTATGAGGGTCCCATATGAGATGGATGTTGAGCTCTAGGAGCTCCGAGGGGCTTGGGGTACTTCTTGGAGCGATGAGCAACCATAGGGTGAGTGGTTCACCTTCACCTATTGGTGTGCGATGTACTGGGTGAGTAGCTCACCTTCCCCTGTGATACACCATGGTGGCATATGCATAGGATGAGTGGTTCACCTTCTCCTATGGCATATGAGCAGGATGAGTCGATCACCTTCTTCTGTCGGCACATCCTATCCATGCAGTCCAGGACTCATGGGAAGTACCTCTCATCTGGAAATGAGTAGGGAAATGAGGATAGGGACCATAGTACTACCAATGGACGCATCGTGTACTACTTTACTCCCTATGCTAGGATGTTGATATTGATCTGGGATCAATGGAAACTAACTTCGGGTTGGTTAAGAGTGGTATGACACACTCTCTATTATTGGAGACTAACTTCAGGTCAGTGGAGAATGGTATGATACATTCTCGATCATTTCTTCTTTCTTCATAGTTCAGCAAAGCAGAGCAGAGACAGTGATGGTTCAGATTGTCAGACAGTTTGGCAGGTGAAATTCCCCCTAGTTGAGAGGGAGTGTTAAATTTGGCAACTAGGGCCAAACTTCACATTGGACAGCTCATATTTTTCTTGGATTCCTCTCTCTGAGAGGTGTAGGATTGATCTAAAGATCATCCCATTCTGACATGTACAAATGAAGTTATGAATCTATTTTGATTATGGACAAATTGTCAAGGTCGGCCAACAAACTCATGTAGGCTCAAAAGCCCAACAGTGAAGTCTATTCATCCTCAACGTTTGCCTATAAATACATGATGCCTCCTCCTCATTTTGACACACTTCACTCACTCATCTTCTCTCTCCTACTTTGATTGGGTACGAAAATCAAAGATGCTGTCCACACGTGTGAAGGGAAGGAAGGGTTTTTCTAATTTAGTGCTAACCAAATTTGATCGAAAATTTTTGAGGCTTTTTTGACTGTGTTGACCTATTTTAGGTGCGGTTTTGGGTGGAGGATTTCTGTTCTAGCAGGCTATAGTTTTGGGCACAAGAACCAAGGCAATCTAACCACCTGTTTGACCAGCGTTGATTGTACTAGGGTTGGCCGCAAAGTTGACTTTTGTTGACCAATTTTGACTGGACTTTTTCAGATTGTTTTGGGTTGATTAGACTTGTTTTTGGAGGCCAAAGTTGACTAGGTTTGACCGTGCTGAATTGAGGAAGAAATCAGCCCTGTTGACCAACGTTGACTTTTTGGTTAGGACTTTCTATTTCTGCTGTTTGGCTGATCATATTTTCACTGTAAATTGGACAAGCGAATATTATACATTGTACTCTCTCTCTACTGAACTTTTGAAGAATTATAAGAAGAATTGATCAAGGGTTTCCCCACATTGGGGTTTGTCCCTGGCTGGTCCCATATCTTGTGTCCTCTTGTCTTGGCTAGTCTTCTACTATTCTTGTTTATGTTCTATCTGCATTTTACTATCATGTTGATGTGATTGCTAAACTGGATATTGATATTGGGCTTGTTGACCACTTCGTGTCAACGACCCATAGTAGTACACCCCATTTTTTCACGAAAGGGATAGCACTTGATCGATGTATCCGTGCCGTCCAGCTATGATTATCAGCCTAACTTCCAATATGTTATGTACACCCTTTCTGCAGGTGTATAATGTAAATAATCTCAGCAAATCCTTGTCATGTATGTAACGACCTAGCTAAACCTAATTTTCTAGTGATGATTTCCATTTTGGGAGGTTTTTTGTCTCACCGATCCATTCTCGGATGGTCGGCAAAGTTTTTCTCCAATTTAACCCCAAAGATGGAATGGCAAAGTTTTCCTCCAATTTAACCCCAAAGATGGAATGGATTTTGTCGCTAGGATCTTAAGCGAGTCCTAGTGTTTTAGATCGAATCTATGTAAAAGTGATTTGAGAATAATCCTAACTATTTGGTTAGGTTTTTTTATTACAAATTGCTTGGTACTGGATTATATTTGTGTCACAGAAATGGGTAGTCTGTGAGGATCTATTACAAATGTGTTTTGCCCCTTGTGATGTAAAAAATATGAAAATCATGATGTAAAGTGTCTTGAGGGTTGAAAAATTAATTTATCCCCTCATAGGTTAATTAATTAAATTTTCTGGCAAAAAATTAATTAAAATCCTAAGCCAGAAATTTAATTAATTCTAGGTCCTACGTAAATTTAAATTCTCCAAAGACAAAATTCATTAGTCCTTAAAAATAAAATTTTAAAAGGTCCCGAGACTAAGGTAAATTAATTATTTTGCTAAATTTTAAACCTTTGATCCCTGGAGGTTAAGTCAAAGTCAAATTTCTGGGGAAATTAACTCAAAATTTTAATTTGAGTTAATTAAAATACATTTAATTAAAAAATTTGAATTTTCTCAAGAATTAAATATTTTGACGGATGAGATTAAAAGAAATTTTAATCTTCATCAACAGTTGATATTGCTTTGACGATGATCACTCGAACTAGCCATTGGAGGATTTATCTTTAAATAGGAAGTCATTTGTCAATCGATTCATCCGACCTTTGAGTCGTGTGCTTAGCAAGAAGCTCTTGTGTAATCTTTTTCTGGATAATAAATAAAGACTTTGGGGTTAAGTTTCGCTGGTGTTACTCTTCATGGTAACACTGTAAGATGTGTTGTTTTCATGCATAATTTTTTTCTAAAGCTGTTGATGATAACTTCTAAAGAGTGATTTGAGTATATGTATCTTGCTCAGTTGCTATGGTTTGAATAATAATCTAAATTTTGAACGTAATAGCAAATATCTCTATTTGTCTGAGTTTTATTATTATTTCTCGCTCTATTTTTAATGGCTAGATCAAGTTTTGCAAAGAATCTTGATTTTAGATCTTCGGGCATCAGGGGAAGTTTTTAGTTGGACCATCCAACTCCCGATCTGTGTTTTCTGAAGAGCCCAGTAAAACTAATCCCGAGCTTATCATAAGATTTTTTTGGTGATGCACGAAGGGTTTCAAGTTAGCACCTCCTGAAAATTTAAAAATTTAAGTTTTGTGTAGGAAATTGATAGATCTGGCTGTTGAGAGCCTTAGATTATCAGATTTGGGAGCAGAGTTGGACTCATACTTCCCAGATCTGATAGATCTACCATTCTTGTGCATAAATCTATAATTTTTTTTTGGATTTTCTGACTTGGGATTTTTTGGGTTGTAGTTTTTTATCATTGTACATATCGTTTGGGTGTTTTCTTGTTGTCGTGCAACTACAGATCTAAGGAAGAAATTTGTGTAGAGTCTAGATCTCTGGGGGTTTATCAACATAATTTTGCAAGGACATTATTCAAAAAAATTTGCAGTCCCAGGATCCCAAAATTTTAAATTTGGACATCTTTATAAGGGTTTCAAGAATTCAACATTTAATCAAAATTTCTGGAAATGTTTTAAAGAGTTTTGGGCTACCATTTCTTTGCTGATTGGTTTTTTTTTTATTTGCTTCCTGGGTTTTTGGTTTCGCTGCAAAATTTTCGTTGCCATTACTGCTATACTTTGCTGCAAATTTTGAAATTTTTAAGAAATCCCTTCACAACTCCATTGCTGCCAACGATGCCCTCAAAAATCCATTAAATCCACAGCTCCTGCCGCCGTCGATCTCAGCACCTGCAACCCACAGTCTTCTTCCCCCATCCACAGATTCTCCCTTTCTGTTTCCAAACCCCTCGCTGCCACTGTCGATTTCCCTCTACCTGCGTCTAAACCCTTATTTCATGGCTTCCTCTCCTCCTCAACCTGCAAATTTGTTGCAACTCTGTTGAGGATCCCTCCCTCGCTCTATTCTGCGTATCCCTTAACCCACAACCATCACTTGTGTGCATCTCTTCCCTTCCCGCAATCACATTCCTCTCTATTGCCGTCGAAGCCTGCTAATTGCTCGACCTGCGTTTTCCATTGCTGTTAGCTCCTTTCTCCTGCGATCTCTCTTCCTCGTCGTTGTCCAAGCTCCTCCCACAGCCTTCCCTTGCTTCTCTCCCTCTCCTCGTCGACCTACACTCGCTACGACCGTTGTCTCCTCCTCCCGCTCTACCTGCATACACACAAACCCAAACAATTCGACTTTTTTATTTTTTATTTCATTTGTCTTGTTTAGGCGTTAGGTTAGGTTTAGGTTTTCTTTTTATTTTTTTTAGTTTAGTTAGTTCTTTTTTAAATTCATTTTATTTTTTTAGTTTGGTTAACTTATTCCTTTTTTATTTTTATTGTTTGTTTAGTTTAGAATTTGAGTTAGATTTATTTTATTTTGTCTTTTGGATTTGTTTTGATTTAAAGTTTGATTTTTTATTTTTATTTATGAATCTTTTATTTTGATTTTGATTTCCTTTCCTTTTATTTTTTTATTTTTGATTTTGCTTTAAAAAATTTTAAAAACATTAAAAATCTAAAAATTAAAAAATTTCATTTATGTGACTTTAAAATTCCTAAAAGAATTAAATCAAAAGAGGATTTGCGCTTTCACATTAAAAATTTTAATGTGGCCTATGGCCCATTAAAATTTCAATTTATTAACCCTTTTGATTTACTTTTGTCACATTAAAAATTTAATTTCTTCATTTACCACATTAAATTGATTGCCTAAGGGATAATTAACATTCAAATTTAAAGTTCCTTGGTGTCATTGGTGTTAAGTGTAAAATTTTGATTTTTGTGGTATTGATTTCTCTATTGGCAAGTGCGATTAATGTTTTGAAAATTATATTGGCTATAGGAGAAAGATAATTAATTCTAGATCTGGGTTATTGAAGAAAATCATTTTTAATCTAGAATCATTGGTTTAACATTTAATTTTCATAATTCTTCATGGGATTTAATTGCTAGAATATATTGCAGTTTTGGGCATTTACATTTAATCGTTCATGATCGTCACTATTTGTCACATTTATAAATTGCTTTGGATAACTTGTTTTTACTTAGTCTATGGTTAATTGAGTATAAAGGCACTGGTCTATAATCATTTCTATCTTGTGGTTGTGTCTTGGTCGTGTTAGTGTTTGATCTATTCATCTCAGTTAACCAGGACTCATTTACATTCATCAAGTTGTCCATCTTTAAGTCTCCTAGTGTTTGTGTTCCACAAGCTATTCTCATTCATTCACCTTAGGGAGAGAGTCTAAACAGAGTGAGTAAATATTAGAGTGACAACCCTTAGTCTAAGCATTGTCACGATGCCTAGACACTTTGTGCGACAACAGGGCTAATAAAGAAATTGAAGTAAAATTGCTTCAAGCATAGAACATGCCATTGTTATCCTAAAATTGACACATTGATTCTTAGAAAGTATATGCTTTCAACCTCCTAGGGCCTCAATTTCAAGGAGGATCTGGCCCTTCCTGCATGTCTTACAAATTTGTAGTAACAGATACATGAAGCAAACAACCAAGCCACATATGGTCTTTGTTGCAACTTGCTCCTCATAGGCATATGAGTGGTAAATGCACATTTCAGGGATAACTTGCAGACTAAGTCACCTGACACGGGGACACGGGACACGAGGATTCGAGTGTCGAACACGGACACATTGACCCCCCAGAACAGGTCATGTTATATATTATTTTATTAAAAAAAATATCTATATATATATATATATATATATATATAAATTAGATATTTCTTGCACAAACTCTCATTCTTGATACAAATTCATTGATTCAAACATAGATCTTCATCTAGATGTAAGTTTTACAAAGTAACATTATGCATACAAATACAATTGTGACATAATACATATTCATCAATGATCCAATACCAGAAAGACAAGATACTGTAGTTTTCTCATTAAGTCATCAAAATCAAAATGTGTTACATAGGTAGTAGCAATGCCAATGGCAAATAGAAATAGCAAATACAAAACAACTACAAGCCTCAAGGCAGTAGGTAGCTCATGAGTCATCAATCCTCATCATCAAAATCAGCATCATTGTACTCATCATCATGGTCACCACTGCTCTCCTCTGTTGCATCCTCCTCCTTTGTATCCAATGTCATCTCTGCATCTGCTGGTGTGGAGGATGACCCCTCTACAATATCACCATCATCAAAAGTGACAGGCTCTAACACTGGCTCATTAAGATCCAAGTTGGCCAATGCCAACTCAACACTGCTATCCAAACCCATATCATCAAGAAAGACATCCCACATTTTTGTCTTTCCCTTCAACCACTCATCCCTCTGCTTGTAAATAAGACAAAGGTTGGTGTGCACATACACCATTGTCTCTGCCTTGGATTGCTCAAGCCTGCTCTTCTTGACACTATACAAATTCCCATATGTGCTCCAATTCCTCTCACAACAAGAGGATGAAGTCACCTAAGAGAGGAGCCTCATGGCTAACTGCTGTAGAGGAGGGCTTGTTGCCCCATGAGTTTCCCACCAAGAATAGGGCTTCTTAGCCCTTGTCTCTAATCACATCATATCTTGCAAATCGATCAATGTAGTGGAAAACTTTGCAAAGGCATCCTCCACCTCATGAAGGGATGCTCTATCCTGAAAATCCGCCTTAATGCATCTTTCCTCCCCTGTGAAATTTCCCCATCCATGTGAGGAGGGAATCTGCGGGAATGTCCACCATTCAGCCACTCATGGTTGTATTATTTTGGGTTCAATGAGTGAGCCAAACAATGTAAAGGTGTGCAATTCTTGTCCCATCTACTGACAATAATATCCTGTATGGTGGTGAAGAAGGCCTCTGATGATGTCTCATACTCAAGGCACTCACTCTGTAAAATAATGCTCCTCACAGACTCAATCATGGAATCCCATCCCTCATAAACCTCTCCTAGGATGGGTTACTATGTATTTACAAATTGGAGCAAAGAAATGATAGGGTCCATGATTTGAATAAATAGATCTACCCTCTCCCACCAAGCATCATCTAACACTGTGTCCTTCACTCTTTTTGAGGTTGCTTCATCTGTCTTTCTCCAAAAAGACCAAAACTCTGAAATAACCATGGCCCCAAGAGCAGCCTTGACCTCCCTCAACCTCTTCAACATGATGAATGAAGAGGCAAACTGTGTATCCACAATCTTCAACAATGATGGATTGGTGTACTCCATGTAGATAGTGATGGCATTTGTATGATTTTGTACAAAGTTGCGGATATGTCGTGCATCCTCAATAATGCTTCCAATCCAAAGCACACCAAAAGCAATAGATTTAAGTGTTAAATTCAAAGTATGGACAATGCAAGGTGTCCAAAATACTTGTGGATATTTATGTTCCACAATCATGCCAACAAACATGCAAATAGGTGCATTATCTGTAATGATTTGCACGCAAGAATCAACACCTACATCTTCAATAACTTTAATAAATGACTCACCCATATATTGTGCATTCTTGTATTGTCCAAGTGCATCCATTGATTTCAAGAAAACATGACCATTCAAGGAAGACACCATGAAGTTGATGAGTGGGTGTCGTGTTGGATTTGTTCATCTATCATAAACAATGCTAACCCCAAATGTTGGCCATGCTGATTTAATAGGCTCAAGCATTTTGTCCACCTCTTTCTTTGCCTTTATCAACAATGTGGTTCTAAGCTTCTTTGACCCATGAGGCACATACCCTGATGGAGCCCCTTGAGTTAGAGCTCGGCACATCTCAATCAATAAAGGTGAGCATGCAACATTAAAGGATATGAAGTTCTAATAGAAAAAATGCAATGGTGAGATCAAACTCTTTCTGTTTCTCTTTCTAAAAAATCGTGTCCATTGGACCAATTGCCTTTCTTTTTGTTGTTTGTCCTCCACCAGAACTCTCAAATGGAAAGTTGTTGCTACTTTTCTTCAAGAATGGAAGGGGGTCTTTATTCTTATTTTTCTTAGATGTTGCAACCACCTTTCCCATACCAATGTTGGCCTCTTTTTCCATTTCCTTCCTCTTAGCTAAAGACACCTGTGTACATGCTGCAATTCCATAACTTGGTAAAGCCAACAAATGAGCTTTCACTCGGTAGTATGTGCTCATGGAATGATTTTTTGCAATAGTTGCATTTCCAAGCAACATTGCCTCCTCCTTTCATCTTGTTGTTTGGCCCTTGCTCCCTTATGACATATTTCCACAAGGGATATTTGTTATCTTGAGACTATTGTCTTCCCTCAACATTTGAAGCTGTTGTTGCAGCCTCACTTGCAATAGAGGGAACACTTGCAAAGCCTGATGAAATTGGAAGAAAAGGGGCATCTCCAATGGGGACATTCTTCCCCTTCCTTTGCCCCTTCCCTGCTGCCCTTGATTGAGCCATGAATGCTGTAAAAAAATAAAGAGAAATTCACATGCAAACTGTTGTAATAAAAATACAAAAAAAAAGAAGAGAAAATGCACTTACCTGTTGCTTGAATCGCCTCCAAAATGCTCCCACACCCTTTGCTCTCACACACCCACAACAAAAGAGGATGACTATTGTGAAGTTAGAATGGGCCAAATCGGCCTTTTATGGCCACGCGGAGGTCAAAAAAGCGTGACATGTGTCCTGGAATCGGGACACGATCGTGTTCCGATGGGATAGATCGAACATGATCTGGAGGACACGTGTCCCACTAAATCATGTTCGATTCACCCGATTCGGGACACGTGAGGCTTGGGCAACGAATCCAGTTTCTTAGCTTGCAGGGATGTCGAGGGACTACAGATGCACACACTTATTTTTTCTTTAAGATAGTCCCTCTTGTGATGACTTTCCATGGTTTTTCTTAAGGATTGATGAGCATAGTGGTCCTCTTTCATGGATCATGTGGTTGATTTCTTTGGTTTCTTGTAATGCATACCAGTGTTGATAATATTGCTGATATTTGAAAATATCGCAATATATTCGGCAAAAGGATATATCGCTGAGAAAATATCGGCAAACTATCACCATATTTTGAAAATATCGGCTATGGTTAAAAATTTGAAAAAAAATTGATTGTTTATGCTTGCCGATATTTGCCGATATTTTGCCAATATTTTCACCAATATTGCTGATAAAATGTTTTCTGGACCCTCGCCGATATTTTTCTGATACCGATATTATCAACTGATGCATACTATCTCACATCATGGTGCTTGGATGATATCATCTTTAGTGCTACTTTTCACTCTGCATGCTCTAGTTCATTTGATGTCTATCATACAGATTTATGCTTGGTCCAAGAAGCTATGATTGATATGTTGGAATATTAAGACTAGGATATAGAAATATGTCCAGGAAAATCAATGAGAATGAAAGTACCAGCACGATAGTCCCTGGAATAACAATTTTGTATCAAATTTTAACCTTAAAGGAGGAGAAATTTGTAAATGTTCCTGGTCTTGAAACTTCTGAGGTTGAGATCAGTCAAGACAAATCTGAATTGTTAATGAACAAAGGAGCTTTGCAGAAATTGTAGATCAACATCACAGAGTTTGCTGCTGAGACACTTCCAGATGAAAACTAAGGGGACATACAATAATAGAATTTTTATTTTTTATTTTGAAAAGGGAAAGCTTCGTTTCATGGAATCTATGTCAGTTGCAACATGTAAGCAGACAGGGTTGGGAGAAGATAGACAGCAGAATTGAATTGTTATGTGAGCTTCATCTTTGAAGTATTTCTGTCCTTTTGATATCAGCTACTTGGTGAAATGTAATCCTTTTCTTGGATTCCTATGCATATTTCCAGTTCTTTTAAGCTAAAGAGAGGGTGCTTTAAGCCAGCAAATTCTGCCTTGCTTTATGAAGAATTTTTGTTGGTTCAGTGCCCTATTCAACCTCAATCTGGGCACTTTAATGAAGGATGTATTCAGCTGTTTTGAAGTCTAATATTAACCTCATTCAGAGTGCTGTCAGGATGGATGATTTCAGACTTGAATAGGGATTTGGATTCGCTTTTCTAAGCATTGCCTTGTGATATTTTGGATAAAACTGTGTTATTTCGGAAGAGGAGATAAGTGCTCAGCAAAAGAGATTTACTCTAACCTTTTCTCATCTATGACAAACCATTTCTAAGCTGACATGGAAAATACACATGATCATCTTCAGCGCCTAATCAATGAAGGCAACTTGGTCATGATTGACTTGGTTTAGGTAAAACCAGGAAACGTGAGGAGAATCACCTTGCTTGACATGAAGATGTGGCACTTCAAGCCTAAAAGGGATAAGCAAAGCAGCCATTGTCATAAACTATAAAAGGGTTAGGTCAGCACTACTTGTATATTCACAATTGTAAGGTCGGTCCACTTGTATTTGTTACCCCCTGATATCTAGGGGTAGCTAGAGGAGATTTTCCTCCTACAGTCCCGATCACAAACATCAGTTCCACAGATGACATCCATGGTCCTCCACAAACAGTGGACGAATGATGTTTCCATTGTTTCATATTAAGTGTTAATGCCTTTTGTATTTGACATGAAGTAGTGACCATTGGTTGAGTCAGATAATGGATCATGATGTTCTAAATTTGTGCCTTTTGCCTTGTTTCACCTTGGCAGTCATCATCATCTTCTATATAAGTGTTGTCACCCTTGGATTGAGTTGTGCCACTGGGGGCCTTGAAAGGTGTAACATACCCATATACCATGTTGTCACTCTTTGGTTGAGTTGTACTACTGGGGAATTTGAAAGGTGTTGCATAACCATATCCCAGTCCATACTTAACACTTTCATATTTCCTAATTTCCATTATTCCACTCATGATTGGTTGTCATGTCACAAAAAGGTTTGTGCCTCATAGTTCCATGAGATGGAGCTATAAGCTCGAGGTTGATTCAATTAAATTAAAAGAAAAAAAAGGAAAGAGTAAGATGTAAAGGTCAAAATGCAAAAGAAAATGAAGATATTAAGGAAATGTCAAAAGCCAAAGCAAAGATTAAGCAATGCCCCCTCACGGTGAAGCCATTACGCCAAGTCCTACGCAATGAAATGCATACCTAAAAAGGACTAAATTAAATTATTTCAAGTCCCACGTGATGAAAGGCTTATGCATAAAAAAAGGGGACTCAATGAAATGAAATTAAAAATAAAAAGGAAACAAAAAGAAAAAGGGCAAGTCAAGGGGTAGTGAGAAACAATGTTGAGGAAAGGGTAACTCAATGCATAGGCTCTCCCTCGGGCCTCAACAAATGCACCCATGTGGACAGATATCTTAAGCAGCCTAACATGACTGTATAATACAATTCATTAAGTTATCTCCCAAAACCATATCTTCTAAAGGTTCATGCTTCATAGAGCTTTGAGAGGCTTCTTACATACTTGAAGGAGGCTGTCCCACTTCTCTTGGAGGACGTTGGGCTACTTTTGATGTCTGTGCATCCTTTGGGAGAAGATGTACCACCTTTTGAGGAGGACATTGCACTTGGAGGATTAAATGTTGCACCCTTTGGAGAGAACATTTCACTTTGGAGCCCCTACATATGCCTTTTGGACATCATTTGATTGAGTTATCCACTCTTGGGAGACCAAACATGCCACAAATGTGACTTTGAACGTGCATTGATGGAGGGTGTCATAGCATTGAGCACTTTTACTTCATTTTTGTTAAAATTGGAAACTAGGGCCAAATTCCACCTTGGGATAGCTCATTTGATGAAGATGATGATTGCATTAAATTCCTCCTTTCGAGAGGACCAAAATTGATATATAGATCATCTAATTTGGACAAGCAGAAGTGTGTTTTTGAATGTATGCCCACACATGATTGTTCAGGTCAGCCGCATCACCATGTAGGCTCATGAAGCCCAATAGACATGACTCTTCACCCTCATTGACTTGTATAAATACAAATGTCCCTCCTCCTCATTTGGCACATTCATCACTCACTCATTCTTTCTCCTTCTCTCATTGGTTCATACAACATTGGGCACTCTTCTCTCTCTCACACGTGTGGCAAGGACGAGTTTTCTGTGCTGAATTGCAGGACCAAACTTTCAGAGAGCAGACCGAGTTTGACCAACGTTGACCAAGGGTTGTTGACCAGCATTGATTGTGATTTTTGGAGGAATTTTTTTGTCTCCTTAGGTTGCATTTCTAGGCATAGAAATTGAGGGAATCCAGGCAGTTTGACCAACGCTGACTTCAGGGTTGACTACACTTTGACCACAGAAAATTACAACAGGTATTTTATCTCCTTTGACCGAGTTATTTTAGGTTGACTTTGACCCCCTGATCAGGCTGAGTTTGACTGTGGAAGATCGAGTTGCTTTGAGGATAATTTATAGTTGATTTGACCAACGTTGACTTTCTGGTTAGGGCTGAAGTTTGACTGCAGAAATTTACAAGGTTGTTTTGACTTTGAATTGGGAAAGTCAATTTGACTTTGGTACTCTCTCTCTGCTAAACTTTTGATATAATAATAACAAGAATTGATCAAGGGGTTTTCTCCACATTGGGATTTTTCCCTGACATCTGCCAAATCTGGTGTCCTCTTGTCTTGGTTTGTCTTCTGCATTTTGTTTCATGTTCTATCTGCTTTTACTATTAATGTGATTATTGTGACTGCTATTGGAAATTGGAAATTGTTAGTGGGCTGCTAAGGAACATTGAAGTAAATTGTGCTAAGCATAGAACATACCATTGTTAACTAAAATTAACATGGAATCAAAGCTCAAGTGAAGACAAAGCCCAAGGAAGAGTGAGAAAATCAATCACTAAGAAGAGTTGTTGGACAAGAATATTGGTCTAGCTTCAATGACAACTACAACATACTTCAAATCCGAGGATAAGCTCAAGGACAAATCTGACTATCATGCATGGAATATGACTTTAGACTTGACTTTGGAAGAGAATGATGCTATGGACTATGTAAAGGGAAGAGTGGTGGAGCCTCCTTCAAATGCACCTGCTACTGCAAAGACAAAGTACAAGAAAGGTGAGGTCAAAGCCAAGAAAATTATCGTAGACTCCATTCAAAAGCATTTGGTTGCCTATATTTCTGATTTGGAAACATCTAAAGAGATGTATGATAAGCTGGTTAGGATGTTCAAAGTAAACACTACAATTCAAATCTTTTTTCTCAAGAAAAAATTGAAGGACATCAAGATGGATAGAGGAGACTCTATTCAATCCTACTTCATGAGGATTACCAAAATCAAGAATGATCTTTTATCTATTGGAGAAGTTGTTGCTGACAAGAAGCTCACTGTCATTGCACTTGGAGGTCTTACAAGAGCATGGGTTGTGTTTAACAACACCATCTTCAATAATGACAGGATTCCTGGTTTCGATGAATAATTGGCTAGATGCACTCAAGAAGAAACAAGGATGATGGAGAGAGATAAGCCTTCAAATGGAAATGATCCTACTACTTTCTCCGCTCATGCTAAGAGGAAGAACAATGTTGGTCCAAGGAAACAAGGTCAAGGATTTAAGCCGGGATTCAAAGAAGGAAGAAAAGGAAGATGCTACAATTGCAACAAGTTTGGTCACTGTGCTAGAGAGTATGCTCACAAGAATGATACTCCAAGGGATGATGACAACAACAACCACAACAATTTCAAAAGCTATGGCAATCAAAGGAACAACAAGTTCAACAATAAAGGAAAGAGGAATCCTCCCATTGCTCGATATGGAAATGGTTGACCTCCCAAAAGATCAAGAAATTCCAGTGGAGCCTCAAGGCACTTCATTGGGTACAAAGAGGCCCTCTCAAATTTGGTTGAAAGGAAGACTAACTTGGAAATCATACTTGGAGATAATGCCACCTATCTCATGAAAGGAATAGGTATTGTCACTCTTCACTTGAATCAAGGTCAAACCATTCATCTATAAGAAGTATTGTATGTTCCTAATTTGAAGAAGAATCTAGTATCTATTCATGCGATGGAAGATAAATGCTTCAAGGTAGCATTCATTGATGGAAAGGTACGTCTTTGGCAAATAAACCCTAAAGATGCATTTACACTTGTATTTAGGCTTGATGGTCTTTATCAAGTTGGAGGAAGTCCTTGGGAGCCATGTCTTATGATACTTCTCTTCAATTTGAACTATGGCATCAGAGATTTTCACACCTTCATTACAAATTCTTACCTGGGGTAAGGAAGATGGTCATAGGTATGCCTGAATTCAACATGAATCATGAATGAATTTGCCAAGGGGACCATTCCCTTCAAGTGAAAGTCAAACTTCTGATATTTTTCAATTGGTCCATTCTGACCTATCTGGTACCTTTCCCATAACATCATTAGGAGGATACTTATATTATGCTATCTTTGTGGATGACTTCTCTCGCAAAACATGGATCTATTTCTTGAAGAAGAAGGATGAAGTATTCAAATGGTTCCGTTCTTTCAAAGCCTTGGTGGAGAATCAAACAGGGAATAAGATCAAAATATTGAGGACCGACAATGGAACCAAATATGAATCAAATGAATTCAATGACTTTTGCAGAGAGGCTGACATTAAGAAGGAGACAACTGTTGCATACACTCCGGAGCAAAATGGAGTTGCTGAAAGGAAGAATCAAACAATCACGAAAGCCACCTGTGCCATGCTCCATGATCTAGGTCTACCAAAGTTCTTATGGGGAGAAGCTGCCAATACTATCGTATATGTTCAAAATAGGTGTCCACATCAAGCATTGAATTTCAAGACACCCGAAGAAGTTTTCATTGGTAAGAAACCTGATGTTTCTCATTTTAGAATATTTGGTTGTCCCGTGTATTTTCATGTGCCTAAAGAGAAGAGAAACAAGTTGGGAGCATGCGGGAAGAAAGGAACATTTGTGGGCTACAGTGAAAATTCAAAGGCATATAGAATCTATGTGCCTGGTCAACGAGATGTGGAAGTAAGCCATGATGTTACATTCGATGAAGACACTGCTCTTGGGAAAGCCAGAGATCTCCCCATTCTAGGAAAAGAGAATGATGATGCTACAGGAAAGCAGGATGAACCTCCGTCCGATGAGCCTATGCCCGATGTTGAAGGCCCAATGGATCCCATTGATCCACCTCCTGGTGATCCCTCTACCCCAAGAAAAAAACCTGTGGCTCAAATACACTCTCAAAGATGCTAAAAAACATATTGCTCCAAGAGGGACATTTCGTGAAAGTAAGAAGCCAAACAGGTATTGAGGGTACCTTGCTGCTATGAGTACTATTGTTCAATCTGAGCCATGTATGTTTAAAGAATCCGTAAAACACCAAGTATGGAAGGATGTGATGAACGAGGAGTACAAATCAATCATGAAGAATGATGTTTGGGATGTGGTTCCTAAACACAAGGACAAGTCTGTGGTCACTCCTAAATGGATTTTCAAAATCAAACATGGAGCTGATTGAAATGCAGAAAAATACAAGGCCGGGTTCATTGCTTGAGGCTTCTATCAAAAGGAAGGAGTGGACTATGATGAGATATTTGCACTAGTTTCCCGATATACCATTATTCGTTCGATTATTTCTCTTGTTGCCTCTCAAGGATGGAGCCTACACCAAATGGATGTTAATATTGCTTTCTTGCATGGATTGCTTAAGGGGCAAGTCTATTTGGAACAACTTGAGGGGTTCGAAGTACAATATCGAAAGACACACGTGTGCAAGGTGAAGAAATCCCTGTATGGGTTGAATCAAGCCCCTAGGGCTTAGTATGAGAGGATTGATAGCTATCTTATGAAGCTGGGATTTACAAGGAGCAAAGCTGACCCTAACCTATATTTCAAGGTTGAAAATGACATGCCTCTCATTCTGGTCCTTTATGTGGATGATCTCTTTCTGACATGTGCAAACCCTCTCATTTATCAATGCAAGAGGGAGTTGGCTTCTGAGTTCGAGATGAAGGACCTAGGACTGATGCACTACTTCCTAGGCCTGGAGGTCTAGCAAAAGCCAGGTGAGATTTTCCTTTCTCAAGGAAAATACATTGTGAAGCTGCTCGAGAGATGTGGGATGGTGGATTGCAAGTTTGTGTCTACTCCGATGGAACTCAACTTCAAGAAGCTATGTGGAAGTGTTGCTGGGCCCGAATTGGAAAACCCTTCTGAATATAGACAACTTGTGGGGGCCTTGATGTTCTTGGTAAACTCCCATCCTAACATATGCTTCGTTGTGAATACATTGAGTCAATTTATGGTCGAGCCTCATCACATACATTGGATTGCTACTAAGAATCTCTTGAGATATCTCTAGGGCACAATATATTATGGACTGAGATACACTACCGGAAATTTGAGGCTACATGGACATACAAATGTTGATTGGGCTGGTAGTGTGGTGGATCATAAGAACACATCTAGATGTTGTTTCTCATTAGGGTTTGCTTCAATTTCTTGGATGAGCAGGAAGCAGAAATCGGTTGCTCTAAGCACCGTAGAGGCCAAATACATTGCAGCTAGTATGGCCAGTTGTGAAGCTATTTGGTTGAGGAAGCTCTTCAATGAGCTATTTAAGCACGTGCTAGATACCACCGTGATCTTCTGCGACAACAAGAGTGGGATTCGACTTTTAGAGAATCCCGTATTCCATGACCTCTCCAAGCACATTGATATCAGGTACCACTTTATCCGGGATATGGTACAACAGGGAGCAATAAAGCTCCAACACATTAGGACTGATGAGTAGGTCAAAGCCTTTGGGGAAGGTCAAATTCTTAACCTTCCGAGAGAGACTTGGAGTCGTGGAAATACCCTCCCACGAGGGTCCCGCTTGAGTTGGACACTGAGCTCTAGGAGCTCCTAGGGGCTTGGGGTGCTTCTTGGAGCTATGAGCGACAATAGGGTGAGTGGTTCACCTTCCCCTATTGGTGTGCTGTGTACATGGTGAGTAGTTCACCTTCCCCTGTGATACCCCTTGGTGACATGTGTGTAGGGTGAGTGGTTCACCTTCCCCTACGATTGACATATGCATAGGATGAGTGGTTCACCTTCTCTTGTTGATGTCCCAACCTCTAAGTTGCATGAAACGCCAAAATGTTTCAGAGTTTCCAAAACGGGTACGTTTAGAAACGTCACCTCCCAAAAATGGAAACGTCGAGTGAAACGTCATAAATGTATACACATATAGAATTTTTTTTATAAATAAGTGAATAACACATTATCTTGTAAGAAAAAAGGGAATAAGAACCATATATTGTTAAATAATGAATCCATACAGGTGAGGATAGTTTTAATTAGAGGAGGAATGACTTGTTATAGAGTTTTATGAACCCAACTCTATAATAGGTCATTCCTCCTCTAATTAAAAGAACCATATATGACAATTTAGAAGGAAAACCAAGTCTATATTAACTCTCATAGATGATTACATGATCGCCGAGTTTCGGGTATGGGTACAGCCTGAAACGTCAAGTTTCTAGAAGTTTTGTGGAACATAACCCAGCATACATGCTACCCATGTAGTCCGAAACTCATGGGAAGTACCTCTCATCCGGCCAATGAGTTGGGAAACATGGATATGGACCATAGCACTACCAATAGATGCATCGTGTACTGTCGTACTCCCTATATCTAAGATGCATGGTGTTCAACAACTTGATCTGGGATCATTTGAGGTTCTCCTCTGGACTAACTTTTGTCAATGGAGAGTAGTAAGGTCTTGCGACTCACTCTCGATCGATTATTCTTCATTATTACATCATGGTTCAATAGAGCAGCGATGAGATGACAGAGATGATACATGACAACAAATGGATTGGCAAGTGGAATTCTCCCTAGTTGAGAGGGTGTGTTAAAATTGGCAACTAGGGCCAAATTCCACCTTGGGATAACTCATTTGATGGAGATGATGATTGCGTTTAATTCCTCTTTTCGAGAGGACCAAAATTGATATATAGATCATCTGATTTGGACAAGCAGGAGTATGTTTTTGAATTTATGCCCACACATGTGCCAATTATTCAAGTTGGTCGCACCATCATGTAGGCTCATGAAGCCCAATAGACATGACTCTTCACCCTCATCGACTTGTATAAATACAAGTGTCCCTCCTCCTCATTTGGCACATTCATCACTCATTCATTCTCTCTCCTCCTCTCATTGGTTTGTACAAAATTGGGCACTCCTCTCTCTCTCACACGTGTGGAAAGAAGGACGAGGACGAGTTTTCTAGGTTGAATTGCAGGACCAAAATTTCAGAGAGTAGACCAAGTTTGACCAGCGTTGACCAAGGGTTGTTGACCATATTTAACTGTGATTTTTGGAGGAATTTTTTTGTCTCCTTAGGCTGCATTTCTCGGCAAAGAAATTGAGGGAATGTGGGCAGTTTGACCAGCGTCGACTTCAGGGTTGACTATACTTTGACCGCAGAAAATTACAGTAGGTTTTCTCTATTCTTTGACCAAGCTATTTTGGGCTAACTTTGACCGAGCTATTTTGCGCTGACTTTGACCTCCTGATCAAGGCAAGTTTGACTATGGAAGACCGAGCTGCTTCAAGGATGATTTATTGTTGATTTGACCAACGTTGAATTTTTGGTTAGGGCAGAAGTTTGACTATAGTTGACTGCATAAATTTACAGGGATAATTTGACTTTGAATTGGGCAAGTCAATTTGACTTTTCTACTCTCTGTGCTGAACTTTTGATATAATAATAAGAAAAATTGATCAAAGGGTTTCCCCACATTGGAGTTTTTCCCTGGCATCTGTCAAATCTGGTGTCCTCGTCTTGGCTTGTCTTCTGCATTTTGTTTCATATTCTATCTGTTTTTACTATCAATGTGATTATTGTGATTGCTATTGGAAATTGGAAATTGTTATTGGGCTGCTAAGGACCATTGAAGTAAATTGTGCTAAGCATAGAACATACCATTGTTAACTAAAATTACCAATTTTGGAAGCATCGTTGGGGATATTTTGACTCATCCACTCTTGTCTCCTGGATATTTCATGTATTGTGGTCTTATCTCTAGGGCTTGTAAAGAGATAAAGGATTAAACGTTGCACCCTTTGGAGAGAACGTTTCACTTTGGAGCCCCTACAGATGCCTTTTGGATATCATTTGAGTTTTCCACTCTTGGGAGATCACACATGCCACACATGTGACTTTGAACATACATTTATGGAGCGTTAGAAAATCGGAAAGGTAGAAAGATTTTCTTATGTTGACAATTACTTGTGATATTCTTATATTCTTATTAACTTTCTTTATGTTCTTCTTTTATCTTCTTCTCATCAAACAATCATCAAATCAAAACCATGAAGCTCAATGACACCAGATATAGGCACTTATCCAGGGCTAAAACCCTTATGAAGGGGAAAACCCAGTCGAACTCTTCCACTAGTAGATTCAACGCAAATTGAGACAGAGCAAGACCTTTAGCTAGAACAAAAGACTTTCCTCACTCCACCAAGTCAGCCTTCCAAGGTTATTATGCAAACTTCAGTAGTCTCTTCTTGTCAACCAGCTTCAACCTACCTACACACAAAATTTCTGCCCTACTGTAGATCTGAAATTTCGGCTTTCTCGCAGCTCTAGAATTTTGCACGTGAGTAAAAAGAGAGTGAAAATAGTCTTCAAACTTCTTCGCTGGGTTCCTTCTTCTTTGCTAGGGTATTTGCTTCCTCTTTTAGGTATTTTGCACTCATTTTCTTCTACTGCAGCTTCAAATCGAACTTGCTTGAGTGAATGTCCAAATGAGGTCGAGTAGCTGTGTATATATAGTTGTTTCTAGCCCCTGTTTGAGGCTAACTTGGTGGAGGTCTAAATGACTCATTTTACATTAAAATAATTTTCTTTCTTGATAGATAAAGCCCAAGAAGGGTCTATTACATAATGACATGGACAAGGACTCTTGACATAAACCTTAGAAGCCTACAATGGAGGCTTTGACCTAGAAATAAAATAATAAGAGCATGAAACCCATGCTAATAAATAATTTTCTTTTATAAATAAATTCATTTTTCTTTTTTTTAGAAAATATAGTACATCTTGACTCAAATACAATTATGAACACTGACACTAGTTACATTCTTCAACACTCCCTCTTAATTAGGGAGGTATTCATAATTACATATATACATAGGTACATGAAAGATCTCAAAATGATGTACTCTATGAAGAGTCATAGCACACACAATGCTACAGATTAGATACTTGACCAAGGTATCTAATTGGGTGGGACTAAGGCGTGTTCCAAGCTTTAGCCACTCTAGGTACCATCAGGGTTCAACTCTAACACCAACCAGGGATCTAGGTGCGTATCCAAGGTCGAAGCTCCAAGACCAATGCCACCCTCCCTACTTCGGGATCTAGACATCATCACAGGCCGGCCAGATGTCCTCCCAAGCATCTTGTCGCCCAAGAAGCTTCATCTCTCCCTATAAACTAAATAAGATATGTCCATTAGTTCCAAGTTCCAGCATGCTTAAAAAATGTTCAACCCTTTCATGGAGAGATTAAGTTGTACAATCACAATCCCAATTAGCAATAAAATTTCAAATATATATACAAGTTAACATAAACCTCTGGGATCTTCAAATATATTGATGTTGCTTCGTTGGAAGATTTCTTCTTTAACTTTAAACTCAACTTCAGTACTACTCAACACAACTAGGTCTTTGTTTGCAATTTCATGAATCAAGAACACCCATCTGCAGTATATTCATTCTTCGATCTTATTCTTTCTTTCAAGGTATTCACTATAACTATCATAATATGCCCTCCCTCTTAATCTGGGGAGATATACCCTTTCTTTCATCCAAGCTCCCTCTCAACTGAGGGAGATCAACAACTTCATTCTTATATCATCGAAGAAGCTTCAACCTTTCAAAGCTTCATTTCTTTAGGAACATCATTCTTTCTTATGGAAACTAGGTCATCTATTCATCTTTTGTATCATTCTTACAACTTCTTATCCATCATGCTCATCATCATCTTCAATTATGAAATATCTTCAACATCTTGAAGATTATGTACCTACAAATCTTCAACAAGTACAACCAAATACAAATATATAGAAGCATGAAGTCAAGTATATTAAAATCATGTCATTACAATGGAAGCATAAAACAAATCAAGCTTTAGATATCAAATACCTAAACCTAGTTAGATTTACAATAAATAGGGGTTACATCCTTTATATCCTAGACTTCAACAATTTTTGCTAGGGTTTTATCACAAACCCTAGATTCCATCATCAAGACTTAGTCTTAGATATCAGCAATTAAATCAAGTTAACAATCCAATCATAGCATTAAATCAAGTTAACAATCCATCTACAATAAGATTCATAGTCAAGATGTCTATCTCCTTGTATTTTTATTTTCCTACATCATTTGTGGGTTCCTTCACCTTTACTTGAACAAAATTCAATACTTTGTGTTTTTCAAGGATGAGATCCATCCTCTTTTTCCATGCTCTATAGTTGGTGGCTTCTTCTAGCTTATATTTTGTCTTCATTGAGGTTGCCATATGCTTTATAATGTCTTCCTTATAGATGAAAGGCTTTCCCTTATTCCTTATGATCTTCCTTGAAACCTTTTTCTTGATCCTTCTTTCAATAGATGTTCAAGCTGCCTTTTTCTTTCCTCCTTCACCTTAGCTTTGTTAGAAAATCGGAAAGGCAGAAAGACTTTCTTATATTGATAATTACTTGTGATATTATTATGTTCTTATTAGCTTCTTTGTGTTCTTCCTATCGAGTTCTCATCAAACAATTATCAAAACAAAAAAAACATGAAGATCATGGACACCTGATGTAGGCACTCAGCCAAGGCTAAAACCCCTATATGGGGAAAACCCAGTCAATGAACTCTTCCTTCAGTAGATTCAAAATGAGATAGACCAAAACCTTAGACCAACAAACCTTCCTCCTCCACCAATTCAGCCTTACAAGATGATTTAGTAGTCTCTTCTTATCCAACAACTTCAACCCAACAACAATCCAGAAATTCGACTTCCCAACTACAAAATTTTGACCCCAGCTTCAGAATTTCGGCCTCCCCAACAGTTGCAGAATTTTGGCCCCCTGTAATAATCTAGAACATTACACGTGTGGCATAGGAGAGAGAAAAAAGCGACTTCTCTTGCTTGATAAGGTCCTCCTTCTTTGCTAGCCCTTTCCTCTTCTTCCTTAGAAAGTCACACTTTTTCTAGCCTCGGAAGTTGCAGATCAAACTGTGTTGGTATTTTAGTAGCTTGGGAGGTACTCCAAGCCCTAGGGTTCAGGGTTTGGAGGGCAAAGCGCCATAAGAGTCACTTGTGGGCTTGGAGCCCAAGCATGGGGTTTTGCACCCATTGGGATTTGGACCAAAACCATGAAGAATTTGAGCATGAGAAAATTTGAGGTGATAGAGCTTGGTGTGGTGATTCTAATGCTTCGAAGATCACTCAAATTAGAGCTCTAGAACTTGAGTTATGAATTTTTGAAGTTGACAATTAATTGTTGGATAGACAAGTCATGTCAGCTTGGTCCAAATGTCATGTCTCTTCAACAAATTTGTGGAGCCCTATTATGTGTATAAATAAGAGGTGAATTAGAGTCATTTTACTCATCCAAAAATTGCATCACTCATAGAATTCTCTCTGAAACAAACCGAGCTCAAGAAAGAGGACGAAGGAGGTAAAGGAGTATGTTTTTAGGGCAAGGAAACACCTGTGATTAGGCCGAGCTGCTGTAGGAGGTAGGCCGCATGCCTAAAGGCAAATCTAGGCATGATTTAGGGTGACACTTATCTTTGTTTTGGGTCCGATTTGAGTAGGAAGTAAGGCCGCATGCCTTGAGGTGAATCTAGATACCTATGCATGGAGTTTGAGGGTTGTCTTCCCTATGTTATGATGTTGCAGCCCTATTCTTTGTGTGCAGACTTGGCTGCAGTCTTGTAGAGGAGTTTTGTGAGGACTGTTGTCCTTAACAAGCTGAAACAGGGTGCCATATAGAGCAGCGAAGGAAGGAGGGTCTTGTGGAAGGAAGGTCATAGTCTTCTAGGTGACTGTTGGAGCAGTTTTAGGGCTTTGACATATTTTGTGGGTGCCCTAACCAGTGAAGAGCTACAACAGTATGCACAACCAGAGGTATGTTGATGAGATAGTGTTGATTTGATGCTAGTTTGGGTGGTGTCCTAGTGTGGACAAGTTGCATCTTGTGGGAGCCATTTGGAGGGCTTATCTTGGTGGATGAAAGCCTATCCTAGGAGCATATTTCATAGTGGAGGTATTGGGCACTTAGTGGTTGGTGGAGGGCAATGAGAAAGTGACAAAAGTAGCCCTTGACAAGCAATCATAACAAGAGCTTGACAACTGAAGGTTGGGTGAAGGATTGAGCCTAATGTGTAGCTCTTTCATGGACGAAAGAAGCTAGTATATTGGCAGATTGGAGCTCAGGTGTTGAGCAGCCTAGAAGAGCAGATTGGATCAGCGCGTGTTCATTGAATCATAAGCGACTTGTAGTAGTGATAGGTGGTAGCCCTCCTGGAGACTCTATGTGTTGTCTTTTGATGAATTAAGGAGCAGCTAGAGAGCAGAACAAATGCAAAGGACCAACAGGGAAAGATACCACATAGAGACTGCAACGAGATTGTCATTGTATCTTGTATCCCTTGTAAGGGAGCCCTAGAATGTTGTATTATTCAGTTGGTTTAATATAACGAAGATTGGGTTGTTGTACATATTTATACAATATTTTGTAAAAAGTTGTCTATACTTGTAAATGTGTGATTTATTGCTTTACATTTTCGCTGTGCAAAGTAGCTTTTGTTGAGATTCTTGGTTTGGTAGTGTTAGAGATTCTAAGATTCTATCCTAGACCCAAGATCTTGGAAACTCAACATGGTATCAGAGTGTGTCTGAGCTACTTTGGAAGTCAGTGAATCAGAGTTGTGCACAGCGAAGTACAACTTAAGAGGGAGTTGGTCACATCGTAGGTGACAATGTCGAAGTTGCAGGCTAGTATCCGGTATGAGGATAGGTTGGACGAGTTGTCCAACTATAGTCCATGGAAGGAAAGGATAAAGTTGGTCTTGCAAGTTAACAAGATCTGGGAGTTCGCTGAGAGAGCCATCAAGAAGCCAACTGACCCAAAGGAGTTGGAAGTGTACAAGGATTTGGATAGAAGGATTCCATAATACCTTATTTGTTTGGGAAGAACACTGCACATGAGATGTGGATGCCTCTTCGAAATTTGTTCCAAAATAAGAATGAGAACCAAGTATTGGTATTGGAGGATAAGTTGAAGTCCACCAAGATGATACAGGGTGAAGGAGTGACTTCGTATCTGACGAGATTGTCTCAGGTCAGAGATGAGCTTGCTACCGTCGATGTGACTACTTCAGATTCGGATATGGTGAGGATTTCTTTGAAAGGGTTCACCGAGGAATGGAAGCCCTTCATCAAAGGGATTGTTTCTAGACTAGAATAGGCTATGGGATGACTTCATTCAGGAAGAGTCGCAAGACGAGGATCTTCATTTGAGGAAGAGGGCTTCAGAGGATGACATGGCACTTGCAGCGAAAATGAAGGGTAAGCAGAAGGACTTGAGTAAAGTCAAGTATTTCAACTGTGGCGAGATGGGTCATTTTTCGTCAAGATGTCCGATGAAGAAGGGAGATGACGAGAAGAAGAAAGGAAAGCAGGTTGCTGATGTTGCCTCCTCTATTGAGATATATGCTCTCAACAGGAGATTGGAGGAGGACTTTGCTATGATTCCTCATTTCTCACAGGGTACTATCGATGAGGATGGATGGTACGTGGACAGTGGTGCGTCGAAACATATGACAGTGTCATAAGAGGTTTTTGAGACTCTAGCTGAATGGGACTCGAAGTTGCACATGGTGTTGGGCGACAAGAGTCAGAAGGAGATACGAGGATAGGGATTTGTACCATTTAGGATGGAGACAGGACGAGTGATGAGGGTCCAGAATGTACTATTTGCACCAGGACTTAGATATATCATGATATCTGTCTCAATGATCGAGACGAAGGGGTTTGAGGTCTTGTTCCAAGATGGGAAGGCAAGACTTAGGCCTAGAGGCTCTAGCTCCGATGGGATTGTACTTGGAGTTAGAGTGCATGGTCTATACAGGCTGACGGGCAAGCCCATGGATCATGGGAGGAAGCAGGTGGAGTAGGTGCAGGTTCTAGCAAAGCAAGTGCAGGTGCAGGTGCAGGTGCAGGTGCAGGATTCAGAGGAGTAGGTACAGGTTCCCAAGAAGAAGGTCCAGGTTCCAGAGGCTTAGAGGGAATCAAGTTCTAGCTGCAGCTTTTAGATTTAGAGGGAGACTTTGTAGCCTAAGAAGAGCGCGTGGTCAGTGGGAAGCAAGGGTGCTTCCACATATGGCAAGAAGGAATCATGGAGGGAGTGGAAAGTGATATAGGAGAAGAAGAAGAAGCACGATGTTTCTAGTGACAGCGACACTTCCAAGAGAGGCGTAGTTTATGCTTCAGGGATTGTTGTAGTGGTGAGTGCTAAGAGTTGGGTGAGTGTTGCGAATGGTGATGATGACGATGAGTTACTTCCTAGTCTTGGAAGTACCTACTTGCTAAGAGGGAGTGTTGATTTTTGAGTATCTTGGGAGGTACTCCAAGCCCTAGGGTTCGGGGTTTGGAGGGAACAACGCCACAAGAGTCAATTGTGGGCTTGAAACCCAAGCATGGGGTTTTGCACCCATCGGAATTTGGGCCAAAACCATGAAGAATTTAAGCATGAGAAAATTTGAAATGATAGAGATTGGCATGGCGATTCTAACACTTCAAAGATCACTCAAATCAGAGCTCTAGAACTTGAGTTATGAATTTTTGAAGTTGACAATTAATCGTTGGATAGAGAAGTCATGTCAGCTTGGTCCAAAATTTCATGTCTCTTCAACAAATTCATGGAGCCCTCTTATGTGTATAAATAAGAGGTGAATTAGAGTCATTTTATTCATCCAAAAATTGCATCACTCATAGAATTCTCTCTGAAATAGGCCGAGCTCAAGAAGGAGGATGAAGGAGGTAAAGGAGTCTGTTTTTAGGGCAAGGAAACACCTGTGATTAGGCTAAGATGCTACAGGAGGTAGGCCACAGGCCTAAAGGAAAATCTGGGCACAATTTAGGGTGATACTTATCTCTATTTTGGGTTTGATTTGAGCAAGAAGTAAGGCCACCTGCCTTGAGGTGAATCTGGATACCTGTGCATGGAGTTTGAGGGTTGTCTTCCCTATGCTATGATGTCACAGAGCTATTCTTTGTGTGTAGGTTTGGCCACAGTCTTGTACAGGAGTTTTGTGAGGACTGCTGTCCTTAACAAGCTGAAACAGGGTGCCATATAGAGCAGCGAAGGAAGGAGGGTCGTGTGGAAGGAAGACCACAATCTTCTAGGTGACTTTTGAAGCAGTTTTAGGGCTGTGACATATTCTGTGGGTGCCCTAACCAATGAAGAGCTACAACAATATGCACAAGCAGAGGTATGTTGATGAGATAGTGTTGATTTGATGCTAGTTTGGGTGGTATTCTAGTGTGGACAAGTTGCAGCCTATGAGAGCAATTTGGAGGGCTTATCTTGGTGGATGAAAGCCTATCTTAGGAGCAGATTTCATATTGGAGGTATTGGACACTTAGTGTTTGGTGGAGGGCAACAAGAAAGTGACCAAAGTAGCCCTTGACAAGCAGTCATAATGAGAGCTTGACAACTGAAGGTTGGGTGAAGGATTGAGCCTAATGTGTAGCTCTTTGATGGACGAAAGAAGCTACTAGATTGGAAGATTGGAGCTTAGGTGTTGGCCAGCCTAGAAGAGGAGATAGGATCAGCCCGTGTTCATTGAAGCAGAAGCGACTTGCAGCAATGATAGATGGCAGCCCTCTTGGAGACTCTATATCTTGTCCTTTGATGGACTAAGGGGCAGCTAGAGAGCAGAACGGAAGTGAAGGACTGACTGGACAAGATACGACATAGAGACCGCAACGAGATTGTCATTGTATCTTGTATCCCTTGTGAGGGAGCCCTAGACTATTGTATTATTCAATTGGTTTAATATAATGAAGATTGGCTTGTTGTACATATTTATACAATATTTTGTAAAACGTTGTCTATACTTGTGCATGTGTGATTTATTTCTTTATATTTTCCGCTGTGCAAAGTAGTTTTTGTTAAGATTCTTGGTTTGGTAGCGTCAAAGATTCTAAGATTCTATCCTAGATCCAAGATCGTGGAAACTCAACAAACTTGTGAGTGTGAGTGACAAATGAGGTCGAGTTGTTGCCTTTATATAGGAGTTTCTGTTGAGAAATCTAGGGCATTAGCAATAGGTGATTTCTCTTCTATTAGTGACTACTTGTGAATGATTTTTACTTGTTTAGATTAGGATCTTCTACATGTTAGATTATTAGTGTTCATCTTCATCAAACAGTAACTAATACATAAACATGAATACACAAGAGACACAACATGTAGGCTATGAGCCAGGGCCAAAACCTCTCACTCTTTGAGAGGAAAAACCTGCACAAATTCTTCTTATAGAGATTCCAATTGACGAATACCAAGACCAAGACCCTTGACCTAGTGGCCACTCCAACATTGTTTCCTTTAACGAGCCTCTTATCACAAAGATATGACACCTTACTGCACTTTGATATGACACTGAGACAGAGATACTTTGTCCCTTTATCTTCCTTTGACTGATTCATCCGAGCCTCTTCACTGCCACTGTGATCTGAGTTTCTGTCTCGCTGTCACCTTAGACTTGTTGTCAATGTGATCCATGCTTCTAGAGGGATCTGATTCCCTTCAACATTCAGTCACCCATATTGTTCGAAATACAAAGAGACCTTTCTGTGGAGATCCAAAACTGTCTTGTTTCTTTATCCATCCGAAATACAGATGGATCCGAATTCCCTTTGACTGTGATTACATCTGACCCATTTACTGCACCCATCCAAATTCTATCTGAATTCCTTTCTGCCTTCTCCACCGAAAAACTCAGAGACATGTGAAATCTATTCTATGGTAATGAGAGGAGCCTAGCCTCCTATATATAGTGATTCATCCATATGCTTATGAGCTGACTTGAGCTTTGAATAGATGTGTCTCCTTGTGTGAGCCGACATGAGTCATTATTAAATTTTGTAGGCCAACATAGAAAGAGGACCGTGTGCTTGTCGTTGGAGGGTTATTTAGACACATTATAGACTCAAATATATTGTTATATCCCCAAGAAGGGTTCTTCATACATGACATAGACTCTTTGACTTTTAATGACCAACCCTAAGGCTCTCAATGGGAGCCATCTAAAATAAAATCACCTGCTCATGAAATCCATGAAGCAAGGCTTACAAAAATAATTTTATTTTCTTCATTATATCATTTACAAAAGTCACAATTACATGTCATTATGAAGACTGAGCCTAGTTACACTTTTCAAAAGTTTTTGCCCCTCTATTTAGGCTGACGTGGTGGAAGAGGCCTAATTTACCTATTTTACAATAAAATAAATATCTTCTTTGAAAAATTGAGATCAAGAAGCGTCTTTTACAATACGACATGGACAAGGACACTTGACATAAACCCTAGAAGCCTTCAATGGAGGATTTGACCTAAAAAAAATTGACCCAAGCATGAAACCCATGCTTTAATAAGTCAATTTCTTTAATAATAAAATTAATTTTTCTTTCTTTTGACAAATATATTTCAATATGACTCAAATACAATTATAAAGACCGACACTAGTTACATTCTTCAACACTCCCTCTTAACTAGGCAGGTATTCATAATTACATATATAGAAGTACATGGAAGATCTCCAAAATGAACTATGAAGAGTTCTAGCACAATCAGTGCTGCAAACTAGAGACCTAACCAGGGTATTCTATCCAGGTGGGACTAAGATGGACTCAAGCTTTCAGCCACTCTAGGTACCATCAGGCTTACTAGCTAACCATCAACCCAGGGATCTAGGTGTGTATCCAAGGTCGGAGCTCCATGACCAACGCCACCCTCCCTCTTTTGGATCTGGACATCAACACATAGGCCAACCAAATGTCCTCCCAAGCATCCACCATTAGATGCTTCAAATCTCCCTATCAAACTAGATATATCCATTTGTCCAAGCATGCTTCCAGAGTGTTCAACCTTTTTATGGAGAGATTTACCTGTACAAACACAAACCCCAATCAATAATAAACTTTCAAATATACATACAAGCAAATACAAACCTTCGGGGTCCTCAATCGTTCTGATGCTACTTTCATCATCAAGTTATATACAATTTGTTGGAAGCTTTCTTCTTCTTTCATTTCTTCAACAACACCAAATACATCTTCAAATCTTTCTCAAGTCTTTTGTTTGCAACTTCATGAACATTTATTGATAGTACTTTTGCTTACTTCAAAGTATTCACTGTCATAATATGCCCTCCCTCTTAACTGGGGAGATATACCCTTTCTTCTATCCAGGCTCCCTCTTAACTTAGGGAGATCAACCACTTCCTTCTTTTATAACATCGGAGAACCTTTCATGGCTTCTATTCCTTCTTACAATATCAAGGTTATCTTGATCTTTGTTGAAACTTACAAGTATATCCAAAAGGGTTGTGGCAAGATCTAGAGGAGCCCTTCAAAATGATAACTCTACAAGGTTTGTAAAGGAATAACTCAAGGTATGATTTATAATAATTCTTCTTCACATTACAAGGTACGGTCATTTAAAGTTTGTTCTACATTACTAACTCTTTCATGTCTAGGTTTTTGAATCATGAGGATTCTTATTTGGGTGATTAATCTTTTGATTGAATCTAACGCCATCATACAATCTATTTTGTTTATGAAACCCTAACCTTTAGGGTTCACTGTAAAACCCTAACCTAAGGGCATGTTGATGAAACCCTAGTCTACTTAGGGTTTGTACAACAAATTCTATCCTTGCTTGGGATATGAAACGCTAGCCCTTTAGGGTTTGTTGTTAATATCTAAGTTGTTGTTAATATCTAAGTTATGTATTGAAACTCTATATCGTTAGGGTTTGGTAATTTAGAGTTTATAAGAAAAACCCTAGTAAAAAGAGATCTTAGGAATGAAACCCTAGGAATGTATGCTTTTGCTCAATAGAAACCCTAATTTGATAGAGATTGTTGTGTATCTAACTTTGATATAGTAATAATTGTTTCTAGGGTTTACCTAAGTAGTGATATAAGTTTCAATGATGAAAACCCTAGATATACATATGCCAGTAGGATAACCAGATTATCAATGTATCTAGGGTTTATAACAAAAACCCTAGCAAAAGTCTATCTTGAAAGTATATTATCTAAGGCTTTGTAATTGAAGTCTACGATTTATGACAAAACCCTAGCAATTTGTTGAAGTCTAAAGTATAAAAAGATGTAACCTTTGTTCATTATGAACCTAAGTAGGTTTAGGTATTTAATGTCTAAAGTTTGAATGTTTTGATGACTTGATTTTGATATAGTTAATGTCATGCTTATTTGCTTTTGGTTGTACTTGCTATAAAAGTTTTGCAGGTACATGATCTTCAAGATGATAAAGATGCTCGTATAAGCACGATATCAAGATAACATTGATACTGTAAGAATGAATGAAGCCTTGAAAGGATGAAGTTTCTCTGATGTTATGAAGTTGTTAATCTCCCTAAGTTGAGAGGGAGCCTGGATAGAAGAAGGAGTATATCTCCCAGTTAAAAGGGAGGACATATTGTGTTAGTGAATTCCTTAAAGTAAGAATGAAGCCAAATGAATGAAAGTAATATCAATAAACATTCTTGAAGTTGTAAACAAAAGACTTGAGGAAATATGAAGATGTATCTGGTGTTGTTGAAGAAATAAAAGGAGGAGGAAGCTTCTGACAAATTGTATATGGATCACTTGATGATAGTAGCATCAGAGGACCCCGAAGGTTTGTGTTTACTTATATTTGAAAGTTTATTATTGATTGGGGTTGTGTTTGTACAGGTAAATCTCTCCATAAAAAGGTTGAACACTCTTAAAGCATGCTTGGACAAATGGATATATCTAGTTTGATAGGGAGAGTTGAAGCATCTAATGGTGGATGCTTGGGAGGACATATGGTCAGCCTATGTGTTGATGTCTAGATCCCGAAGAGGGAGGGTGATGTTGGTCTTGGAGCTTGACCTTGGATATGCACCTAGATCCCTGGGTTAATGGTTAGTGAGTAAGCTTGATGGTACCTAGACTGGCTGAAAGATTGAGTCCATCTTAGTCCCACTCGGATAGATTACTCTGGTTAGGCATCTAGTCCGCAGCACCGAGAGTGCTAGAACTATTCGTAGTTCATTCCGAGATCTTCCATGTACCTCTATATATATGTAATTATGAATACCTCCCTAGTTAAGAGGTAGTGTTGAAAAATGTAACTAGTGTCGATATTCATAATTGTACTTGAGTCAAGATGTAATATATTTGTCAAAAGAAATTTTTATTATTATTAAGTTGACTTATTAAAGCATGGGTTTCATGCTTGGGTCAATAGTCAATAGGCCAAACCTCCATTGAAGGCTTCTAGGATTTTTGAGTCAAAGTCAAAATCATTATTTGTAAGAGACCCTTCTTGGGCTCCTCAAAGTCAAGAAAGAAAATTTTACTTAGTCAAAAATCATGTTTCCTTCTCCACCTTAGTCAGCCCCAAAGAGAGATCAAGTCAGCTTCAAAAAGTATTCGTCTAGCTACAAAAGGCTATATATAAAGAGGTATTCGACCTACTAAAAGGAAGACATAACAACACATATTGGAGTCTGCAATTCAGATAGAAAGAGAAGTACGAAGAAAAGAAGGAAAGGATGATGAAATCTTCTATCACATATGCTACTACATGGCCGAGATATTTTGAAGTTGCAGGTCGAGATATTTTGAGAGGTTGCAAATGAGATAAGGCTACTACAGGTCCGAGATCTGAGGTATTTAAGATGTTACAGGTCAGTGATATTCCAAGACAAAGTTACATAAGAAAAGATTGTTGAAGCATCTCTATTGGAGGTTGACTTGGTGGAGAAGGAAGGTCCTTTAGTCCTGGTTGTCTCATTGTGATTTTAATCTACTGAAGGAAGAGTTCTTGACTGGGTTTTCCCTTACCTAGGAGTTTTTCCCTGGTTGTGCACCTATATCTTGTGTTCTTTTGTGGTTTTGGCAATTGTCTTGATGATATTAATATAACAACAAAGAAGAAGAAAAATAATTAATCACAAGAAATTGTCAACTAATGGAGAAATCAAATTAAACAATACTACCCTTTATTTCTCAACGCCGTTCAACTTTGATGACCATGTCCTTTGCCTCATTGTATTTTTAGCTTCCTTTTCCCTGATGATGTATGAAAAATAACCTCCAATAGCTTGTGTGAATCTTTCCAACACAATGTCTTCGGAGGGCTTCAACCTATCTGGCATGTCCCAATATGCACTTTCAAATGTTTGAACAAAGTCCTGTACATTTTCATTGTCAGTTTTCATTATATTGAGGAATTTTCCAAGTGCCATACGTCCATCAAGGTGATTAGCCCATAGTTCCTTAAAAATTTCCTCAAATGTTTCAAAATCATGAATACTTCACTTTGGTAATTGTGTGTACCAATCCCTGACCTTGCCTTCAAAAGATGATGCAAAAAGCATGAGAACAACATCCTCTTCCTCCTCCTTGATGTTTTTGAAACTAATTTCCCATACGAAGTTAGAGTCATGTTTTTTAGCACTCTTTGTACCATCCCCATTGAACTTAGGTAACCACTCGCGATATTTATCAGGCAATGGACGAGGAGCATTGGGATACAGATCAAAGTTCAATGGATTGAAGGATGCCACATGCCACCTTTTAGGTTAAGGGGGGGGTTTTGGTTAGCATTTTGGTTATTGGCATTGGCATTCGCATTGGGATTTGCATTTTCATTTTGGTTATTCATATTGATGTTCATGTTATTATCAACTTCCTCAAATTCAAGGAGCAAGTTAGTTCTAATAGGTGATGGAGTTCTTTCCCCTCTTCTTGTAGCAGCCCTAGTTCTAGGAGAAATGGTGTCTTCAAGTTCTTCATCTCCCAATAAACTAGGGGTTTTGATAAGAAATGGAGTCGCCAGCAGAACACGTATAGTGTTGTCAAAGAATCAATTCCTCAATGATTCACAAGGAAGGCAGAGTCGCTTCTTCCTCGATAACAACACCAAAAATGTTGTTGCACAAACTAGGAGGCCTTGTGAAGAGGCAAAAGCTACAGGGAACAACAACACCTACGACAAAGGCCCACTGTCACCACAGTCTAAGTCCTCTGTTCTTCTTGGAATTTCACCGACGGGAGGATTCCCAGGGTTACTCACTTGTGATAATTGTCTTTGTGATGGTTTGGAGTGAGGTAAGGCAACTTATTCAATGGAAAGGTTCAACAAAGGTGTGAGCCATGGGAGAGACTAGAAATACTTTCCAAGAAAAACCCCTTTATAATAAAGGTTACACAAAACCTAGGGTTGAGATAGAACACGAGATATAGGTAATATCCTAGGTTAAGGTAGATGAGAGGAGGAAATGATATATTTCCTTCAACAAGTACCAAGATTTTGCCTTCAAGAATCTCCAAGTTGAAGAATTAGCCTACTAGGGTTCCCTCTTGGTGTGAAAACTAGGGCTTTCAAATTTATGGATGAAATCTAGGTGGATGCCCACCAAATTTGGTGAGTGGGTAGCCCTACACCTTATATTGATGTTTAGGCTCCCAAGTTATTGAAAGAGTGCCCTCCTTGAATTTGGCACCAAGCCCTAGCTAGGGCCTCCTTATCCTTAAGAGGACAAAAATAAAGGTATAAAGACAAATAATTCAAGTTTTTGGTATTTGACCAGTGCCTAGACCCTTGGGAGGTTTGGAGTCATGAATGATCTTGATATGGGCAATTCGCTCTTCAAGGAGACCTAAAGGAACAAACTTTCGCTACCCCTTTAGATATTTATACCTCTTAGACACTTGTTAATGGATTTTCAAGGATAAAATGCAATAATCCCCTAGGAACATTCATTCATTCACTATCAAATGAGTAACACATGCAAAATTCCCAATAGTTACAATTTGAAACAATACATTTACAATTAGGGCACATTAATAACCATGAGACATTATTCCATGCATTAGACATTAGCAAAAATCATAAATTCATCATAAAGAGCACTTACAAGATAGTGAAGAGTATATCCATCCATAACAATGCCATATAGAAGCTCCAAAAATGAGACAAAATTTATCCACACATCAAAATGCATCCATTAACCAAAGTTCCTCTCCAAAATTACAAGTCTAAAATTGCTAATGAGGCCGAAAATCCAAGATGTGATGGTGAGATCTCAAATGAAGTCTCCCTATTATATACAAGACCTATGAGAGGTCAAATTACAATTGAACAAGCCCCTCTAACAAGCCAACCATGATAGCTTTTAAAATTCAATTAATCTCTCTCTCTAGCCCACGCAAGGCTAACGTCATGCATGCAAAGAGGCCAAGAGAGGCAATGTTGAGGCCTCTTGTGCTAGAAATTTGGTAGAGGGCCTCAAAAATCACGATGAAGAGGGTGGCATCCTCATTATGCTACAAAACATCTTCAAGACCCTTATTTTGGGCTTGGGGCTCCAAAATGGGTCTCGTGGGTCTCCAAGTGGCTCAAAATCATGATGATGTTCCATCAATGATGGCTCAATGTTAATTTTAGGCGACAATGGTATGTTCTATGCTTAGAGAAATTTTACTTCAATTTCTTTATTAGCCCAGTGTCAATATTCAGATTAGCAATCACATCAACATGATAGTAAAATGCAGATAGAACATAAACATAAACAATAGAAGACAAGCCAAGACAAGAGGACACAAGATGTGGCACCAACCAGGGACAAGCCCCAATATGGGGAAACCCTTGATAAAATCTTTTTTTAGTCTTCAATAGTTAAGCAGAGAGAGATAGTACAATTTACAAATCTGATAATTTCTAACAGCAACAAAAAAGCCCTAACCAGAAAAGTCAACACTGGTCAACAAGGCAGATTTGACCCTTAGCAAATCAATCAACTTCGGCCTCCAAACAACAAGATAAAACAACCCTCAAAACAGTCAAATTCAGCCCAGTCAAAGTTTGGTCAAATAGCCCACCTGCGGTCAGCCCTAGCTACAATCAACACTGGTCAACAGTCAACGTTTAACCTCGATTTTTGTGCCCAGAAATGCAACCTGCCCAAACAGAGATAGCCCTCACAAAAACACAGTAAAAGGAGGTCAACACATGCTAGTCAATGCTTGGTCAAACTGTCCAGAAATTCGGTCTCTTGAAATTTCGAACGTGTGGAGAGAGAGAGACCCAAAAATCCGTACCCAATCAATGAGGAGAGAGAGAGAGAAGTGTGAAGATGAGTGTGTCCAAATGAGGCTAAGTCACCTATTTATATGCAACGTTGAGGATGAATGGACGTGACTATTGGGCTTCTAAGCCTACATAAGTTTGTTGGCCGACCTTGACAATTTGACCATAATCAAAATAAATTCATAACTTCATTTGTACATGTCAAAATCAGATGATCTTTAGATCAATCCTACACCTCTCAGAGAGAGGAATCCAAGAAAAATATCAGTTGTCATAAATAAGATGACCCATGTGGAGTTTGGCCCTAGTTGCCAATTTTAACACTCCCTCTCAACTAGGGAGAACTCCATTTGCTAATCCATTTGTCAATCTGTACTATCTCTGCCATCAATGCATTGCTGAACTATGAAGAAGAAGAAGTGATCGAGAATGTATCATACCATTCTCTACTGACCCGAAGTCGGTTCCAATCAAAAGAGAGTGTCATACCACTCTTACTGACCCGAAGTCAGTTCCAATCAAAAGAGAGTGTCTCATACCACTCTTACTGACCCGAAGTCAGTTCCAATTGATCCTAGATCAATATTGGTCATCCTAGCATAGGGAGTACAGTAGTACACGATGCGTCCATCAGTAGTACTATGGTCCCTATCCTCATTTCCCTACTCATTAGCCAGATGAGAGGTACTTCCCATGAGTCCCAGACTACATGGGTAGGATGTCTCAGCAGGAGAAGGATGAACCACTCATCCTGCCTATAGGTTGCCAAGGGGTATCGCAGGGGAAGGCTAAACCACTCACCCTGTACACAACAAACAACTAGGGGAAGGCTAAACCACTCAACCTATGGTTGCTCATCGCTCTAAGAAGTACCCCAAGCCCCTTGGATCTCCCAGAGCTCAATGTCCATCTCATACAGGACCCTCATAAGAGGGTCTCTCCACGACTCCAAGTCGTTCTCGAAAGGCCAAGAACTTGACCTTCCCCAGGGGCTTTGTCAGAATATCAGCGACCTTCTCATTAATCCTAATGTGATGGAGCCTTATTGCTCCTCGTTGTACCATATCCCGGATAAAGTGGTACCTGATATCTATATACTTGGAGCGATCATGAAACACGAGATTCTCTGATAATCAGATCCCACTTTGGTTGTCGCAGAGGATCACGGTGCTATCCAGCACATGTCCAAATAGCTCACTGAAGAGCTTTTGCAACTAGACAGCTTCACGGGAGGCCATACTAGCTGCTATGTATTCGGCCTCGACGATGCTCAAGGCAACCGATTTGCTCTTGCGATCCACCACACTGCTAGCCCAATTAGCATTAGAATAATCATGCAGCCTCACATCTCCGACAGTGTATCTTAGTCCATGAGTGATTGTACCCCGAAGATATCTCAAAAGATTCCTAGCACCAATCCAATGTATATGATGAGGTTCAACCATATATTTGCTCAATGTGTTAACTGCAAAACATATGTCCGGACGGGAGTTCACCAAGAACATCAGTGCTCCTATGAGTTGACGATACTTAGAAGCATTTCCCAATTCAGGTCCAGTAGCACTACCACATAACTTCTTAAAGTTAAGTTCCATCGGAGTAGTCATAGGCTTGCAGTCCACCATCCCAAATCTTTCCAATATCTTCACAACATATTTTTCTTGAGAGAGGAAAATTTCACCTAGCTTTTGACAAACCTCCAACCCTAGGAAATAGTGCATCAGTCCTAGGTCCTTCATCTCAAATTCAGAAGCCAACTCCCTCTTACATTTGTGAATGAGAGGGTCTGCACTTCCATCAGCTCCATGCTTGATTTTGTAGAGCCACTTAGAGGTGACAACCGATTTGTCCCGGGGTCTAGGGACCACATCCCAGGCGTCATTCTTCATAATTGACTCGTATTCTTCATTCATAGCATCCTTCCATACTTGATGCTTCATGGCTTCTTCGAATGATGAAGGCTCATTTTGAATGATAGTGCTCACGGCGGTAAAATATCCTTGATACCTGTTTGGCTTCTTGTTTTCACGGAAAGTCCCCCTTGGTGCAATGTGTCTCTCGGCATCTTCAAGAGTCTCCCTAACCCATGAGGGTCTCCTTTTGGAGGAGGAGGGCTCATGAGGAGGAGGATCAATAGGATCCATAGGTTCATCAACATCAGACATCATTTTGTCTTCTTTTGCACCCTAATTTCTAGTGTCAACTTCTTTGTCCTTCCTTAGGATAGGAAGGTTGTTGATCATCCTAAGGGCCATATCTTCGTCAAAGGTGACATCATGAATTATCTCAACTTCCTTTTGACCAACTACATAAATTTTATATCCCTTTGAATTTTCACTATAGCCCACAACGATTCCTTTCTTCCAAGATGCACCCAATTTGCTTCTTTTCTCTTTCGGCAAATGAAAATATACGAGACTTCCAAAAATTCTATAAAATGAGAGACATCGGGTTCCTTACCACTGAACATTTCTTCGGGAGCCTTGGAGTCGAAAGCTTGATGAGGGCATCGGTTTTGAACATACACGACAGTATTTGCAGCTTCAGCCCATAGGAACTTCAGAAGGCCTTGATCATGAAGCATGGCATGAACTGCTTCTACTATAAAGAGATTCTTCCTTTCAGCCACACCATTCTGCTCAGGAGTGTATGTTGTTGTAGTCTCCCTCTTAATGCCAACTTCTCTGCAATAATCTTGAAATTCATTGGATTCGTACTCGGTCCCATTATCAGTCCTCAATATCTTGATTTTCTTCTTGGATTGGTTTTCGATCAAGGCTTTCAAGTGTCGAAACCAAGTGAACACTTCATCCTTCTTCTTCAAGAAGTAGATCTAGGTCTTGCGAGAATAATCATCCGTAAAGGTGAGATAATATAAGTATCCTCCCAAAGAGTTTACGAGCATCATACCAGATATGTCAGAGTGGATCAATTGCAATATATCTGTGGTCTTGCTATTACTTGAGGGGAATGGTCCCCTTGTAAGTTTTCCTTCGGCACATCTCAGACATACACCTTGACGCTCTACTTTGAACTCAAGCATACTTGTCACCATCTGTCTCATATTGGGTAGGGCCTTATAATGAAGATGGGCAAACCTCCGGTGCCATAGTTCAGATTGTAGAGATGTGTCGCAAGACATGGCTCCCAATGGACTTCCTCCAACTTGATACAAAGTGTCAACCCTAAACCCAAGAGTAAAATCATCTTTAAAATTTCTTTTCCAAACATGTACCTTTCCATCAATGAATGTCGCCTTGAATCCTTTGTCCTCCATGGCTGAAATGGACACCAGGTTCTTCTTGAGATCAGGTACATATAGTACTTCTTGCAAATGAATAGTGTTACCTTGATTCAATTGAAGGGTAACATTCCCTACTCCCTTCACGGGATAGGTGGCATCATCTCCAAGGATGATCTCCAAGTTTGTCTCATTTTCTATCAAATTAGAGAGGGGTTCCTTGTATCCGGTCAAGTGCCTTGAGGCACCACTATCAATCAGCCAATTTCCCAAAATGTCTGAAGGAGAGGCAGTGGAGAGGGCCAATATAAGATAGTACTCTTTTTGCTTATTGTTAAGAACATTTGATTCTTCATACTTGGAGTTCCTTGATTTCTTGGAGAGATGACCATTTCCATAATGTCCATCATTCCTTTTCCCTTTGCAATTGGAATCTCCATTCCTTTGATCGTTGTTGTTGAAGTTGCCCCTGGAATGATTGTGATCATCATCATGCGATGTTTTCGTTCTATTTGGACACTCCCTTGCATAGTGGCCAAAAATATTGCAAATAAAGCACCCACCCTTCCTTCCTACCTTAGATCCAGGCTTTCCATGGAAATGACCTTTAGACTCTGCATTATTTCTCCTTTTGGCATGAGCGGAGAATGCAGTGGGGTTGCTTCTATTAGAAGGCATTTCTTGCTCCACCATTCTTGTTTCTTCTTGAATGCATCTCGACATCAATTCTTCAAACCTTGGAATTCGATCATTGTTGAGGACGGTGGTTCTAAATACATACCACTCAGGTGGGAGTCCTCCAAGGGTGGTGAGAGTAAGTTCCCTGTCAGGAATGACTTCTCCAATCAAGAGTAGATCATTCTTGATCTTAGTAATCCTCAAGAAATAGGATTGAATATCCTCGTCCTTGCCCTTTTTAATATCCTTCAACTTATTCTTGAGAAATAGAATTTGATTAGCATTACGAACATGTCGACCAACCTATCGTAGATCTCCTTGGAGGTCTTCAATTCGAAGATGTAGGCCACCAGATGCTTGTTAATGGAATCCTTGATAATCTTCTTTGCTTTGACTTCAGCCCTACCATACTTGGTCTTCGCAGCAGCCGGTGCATTTGAAGGAGGTTCAGGGATTTTACCTTGTACATAGTCCATCACTTCTTTTTCTTCCAAGGTCAAATCAAGAGACATCTTCCATCCATGATAGTCAGATTTATCATGGAGCTTGTCTTCAGCCGTGAAGTACGATGAGGAACCCATTGAACCTTTTTTCCTTGTCCAACTGTCTTTGGTGATTGCTCTTCACTCTTGCTTGGGCATTGTCTTCACCTTAGCTCCAATGCCGTGTTAATTTTAGGCAACAATGGTATGTTCTATGCTTTAAGCAATTTTACTTCAATTTCTTTATTAGCCCAGTATCAATATTCAGATTAGCAATCACATCAACATGATAGTAAAATGCATATAGAACATAAACATAAACAATAGAAGACAAGCCAAAACAAGAGGACACAAGATGTGGCACCAGCAAGGGACAAACCCCAATGTGGGGAAACCTTTGATCAAATCTTCTTTTAGTCTTCAATAGTTTAGCAGAGAGAGATAGTACAATTTACAAATTTGATAATTTATAACAGCAGCAAAAGAGCCCTAACCAGAAAAGTCAATGCTAGTCAACAGGGCAAATTTGACCCTCAACAAATCGGTCAACCTTAGTCAACTTCGGCCTCCAAACAGCAAGATAAAACAACCCTCAAAACAGTGAAATTTAGCCCAGTCAAAGTCTGGTCAAACAGCCCACCTGCGGTCAACCCTAGCTATAGTCAACATTGGTCAACAGTCAACTTTTAGCCTCAATTTCTGTGCCCAGAAATGCAGTCTGCCCAAACAGAGATAGCCCTCACAAAAACACAGTCAAAGGAGGTCAACGCATGCTAGTCAACACTTGGTCAAACTATGTAGAAATTTGGTCTCCTGAAATTTCAGATGTGTGGAGAGAGAGAGACCCAGAAAGCGTACCCAATCAATGAGGAGAGAGAGAAGTGTGAAGATGAGTGTGTCCAAATGAGGCTAAGTCACCTTCTATTTATATGCAACGTTGAGGATGAATAGACATGATTGTTGGACTTCTAAGCCTACATAAGTTTGTTGGCCAACCTTGACAATTTGACCATAATCAAAATAAATTCATAACTTCATTTGTACATGTCAGAATCGGATGATCTTAGATCAATACTACACCTCTCGGAGAGTGGAATCCAAGAAAAATATCAGCCGTCATAAATAAGATGACCCATGAGGAGTTTGGCCCTAGTTGCCAATTTTAACAACTATCAAATGAGTAACACATGCAAAATTCCCAATAGTTACAATTTGAAACAATACATTAACAATTAGGGCACATTAATAACCATGAGACATTATTCCATGCATTAGACATTAGCGAAAATCATAAATTCATCATAAAGAGCACTTACAAGATAGTGAAGAGTATATCCATCCATAAAAATGCCATATAGATAGAAGCTCCAAAAATGAGACAAAATTTATCCACACATCAAAATGCATCCATTAACCAAAGATCCTCTCCAAAATTGCAGGTCTAAAATTGCCAATGAGGCCGAAAATCCAAGAAGTGATGGCGAGATCTCAAATGAGGTCTCCCTATTATATACAAGACCTATGAGGTCAAATTACAACTGAACAAACCCCTCTAACAAGCCAACCATGATAACTTTTAAAATTCAATTAATCTCTCTCTCTAGCCCACACAAGGCTAACGTCATGCATGCAAAGAGGCCAAGAGAGGCAACATTGAGGCCTCTTGTACTAGAAATTTGGTAGAGGGCCTCAGAAATCACGATGAAGAGGGTGGAATCCTCATTATGCTGGAAAACATCTCCGGGATCCCTGTTTTGGGCTTGGGGCTCCAAAATGGGTCTCGTGGAGCTCCAAGTGGCTCAAAATCATGACGATGCTCCATCAATGATGGCTTAAAGATGACACATGCCCTCCCTCATTATGCTGCAAAACATCTCCGGGACCCTTATTTTGGGCTTGGGGCTCCAAAATGGGTCTCATGGATCTCTAAGTGACTCAAAATCATGACGATGCTCCATCAATGATGGCTTAAAGATGACACATGCCCTCCCATGTCTCCCTAGGAAAGACACAACCTCCTCTGGGCCCTGGAGCAGATCCCAAGTGTCAAATGCAATGTGTAACCCATTGTCACAGGGTTCATCGAACTTCCATGTTGAAGTTCGAAATTCAGACTTTGGTTCGGCTTTGGTTTGGCTCTAATTCGACGTGTCTTGCAACTATTCCCTATGCATTTGATAATTATAGTGTACACCCATTTGCCAAATTGCAGATTGTTCAAAATTGGTCGCTGCTACTCCACGCAACAACATTGACGCTGTAACCCGACGACAATATCCACACAGCCAAGTCCACATCGAATGTCAACGATGCAATCACTAGCTTTGTGATTTCATGTTGTGATTAGCTCGAAGGTGACAAAAAAAAAAAATAGGGTGTCATGTCGTGATGGTCAACGATGCAGAAATCAGCACACAATTTAAACATATCTAATGTTATATTTTATCCTAAACTTTATATTACGTAAATGTAAAAATATAATTTTATAATTTTATCTATAAATATATTAGCAACCATTTTTAAATATTTGAAAATGATAGATGAATATATTATTTTTGAATTTTAATTATTTATTAAAAAACATTAATAATAAAATTCTTATTATTAATCCAATAGTTTTATTATTAAATAAAACTTCAATATATTTATTAAAAATTAAATTAAAATGATTTTATTATGAGATAAAAATTAATATATATATTAATAAAAATATATAATGGAATTATCAAAGGAGAATAAGTATACTTTTATATATAACTCTTCTTTATGTTTAAATTTATATATATATATATATATATATATATATGAGCCTAATGTCGAACCTCATTCGAATCTTATCAAAAAAATCGAATTTGAATCGAACTAAATCGATGTCGAATTCGAAATCGAACCCAGATCATGTGACATTGGTGTAACCGGTTGGGGCATCGTGGTCCAAGTGCATCATCTCTCAAATAACTGGGGCAACGAACAAGCTAATAGTGGTGATAAAGAAGCCCATGGTGTGGCAAACAATTCCCTGCATGAATGGAGGCCCATGGCTCTCAATGCTCACCCTACAAATGCCATCATGATCCTCTCGAGGGCTTGGATCCCATATAGGGAGGCCAAGTCCAACATGAAAACCCACCTACAATCCTATATAAGATCCAATGTGACTCATCACCTTCAAAGTTCAGACACATTAATTCATTGGTGCAATTGAGTGAATAAGCTTGTTAATCAAGAGCAGAAATGAGACTTCATACTAGGTTTCCCTTCCAGATGTGGGGCTTTGAGCATGTAATGGTGTTACCTCCTTGGGTAAGAGTGGCTAATAAACAACTCTATTCGGTGTTCCCAGCACCTAAAGGGAAGAACATGGCCAAGGTACATGAACATCCTTCAAGTAATAGGTGTCATGTGGATAATGATGAAGTGGATGGGGACATAGGGTTTCAAGGCCAAATGACATGGGCTCAAGGGTGGTCATGATGATGGATGTCCACATACTTGGGTGTATGAATGTAGGAGGGGCAAATTGTAGTACATTAGTTACCCCGACCTTTGTGTTTCCACCCTTCTTCATTTGCCTTTTTCCTTTTATTGACTTCTTTTTTTATGTTTCTCAGGGCTCCAAGGGATGAGAGCATGTTGTGTATGATACAACAATAATTACCCCCTTAAGGTGGGGCAACTCATCACCCACCAAGGGTTGGGATATGCATGGGTTCCTTAATGATGCAGGGGGAACTCATAGGGGTCCTAGGAACCAGGGTGATGGCCATAATGAACTCAGGGAGAGCTCATGTTTGGCTTTTTCCCATGTGCTAATTTATTGTCCCGGACATCTTTTGCATTTTGTTGTATTATTTCCTTTTGTATGTGGCCATTTATGCTTTTATCTTTTTTTTTAGCTGCAACCTCCGGGGAATCGTTCCAGGCCCGACCCAAACATGTGGACAAGGGGAGGGGGAAACTAGAGCCTTATGGACCTAATGGTCATGTGGACCTAAAGAGGGAATATGATGACATAAGGCATGCAATGTGCGGATGTGAGAGAAAAATGTGGAACGGGAAAGCCGGAACACGCTAGCAAAATCGGGGTTTCCCAAGTAGTGCCCATCCTAAAGCTATAAGCTAGTAAGGGAGATCCCACGGGACTAAGGTTGAGAATTAACCCCCCCAGTTAAGGTAAGGGAACAAAACTACAGTCAAAACCCTTCCTCCTTCCAAGCCACCCAGTGATCCATACCCAAGTGTGCCCAAGAAAAACAAGCATAAGCACCCAATTGCATAACGAAAAACTACACCTTCAGGATTGGATGGCCCACCTTCAAACATACGATCTCAACAAATGGGCAAGGGTACATGATGGTTGGCTTAGGTGGCGAAGATAAAGTAGCACATCAAAGCTATCAAGTGGTTGTCGGGGATTGTTGCTACCGGTTGAAGGAGGATAGATCAGAATGGAAAGTTCTCCAAAAGGGGGACCCACTTTTGGGTAGGCTACAGGCCCTCTACAAATCTCTATTCATTTGGCCTCCTTCAACAACTTGGACGAATCTATTTCTTGGCCTAGATCAAGCCCTAAATAAAATCAACCAGATCTCAGCGTCTCCAAACCCTCGGTCCTCTTGTTGATCTAGGAGTTGTTGCTTTCTCAAATGATAATCTCGGCCTCATAAGCAAAACTCGACCTTTCTATGGCACTCACTCGACCTTTCTAGGGCACTCTTAGTACAAGAGAGCTCACATATCTCTCGCACACAGTGTGTGAGACCTCACCTTAGATCTTCTCTATTTATCCTTTTCCTTGGGTCACTTACAAAACCTCTAGGCTTAGGGTTTTAGTCTCTTGACCATTTAGAATAAATAATTATTTTCTTTTATGTCCTACACCCACACTTTAGGTCCAAAACCCCACTTTTGGGTAAATTTCCCAACCAACAACTTTTGGTGGGTATCCTTCTCGGAAATACCTTCCGAGCTACCCAAAATTCCAACATTAAAGTTCGTTGTAGATAAATCATGGATGTCTTCAATTTCCAACAGTAAAAAATTATCATGTTGGGGAGAGGATGGAACTTATTTAGGTCCATTCAAATTTCTTAAATCCCATTTCGCTGACGCTTGCGCAAGATTAGGTTCTTCTTGCAAATGTTCTTCCCTTGGGGGATTGCTGGAAGTAATAGGTGCCTCTTCTACTAGCTCACTTGGTTGTGGACTCGAATTGTTCAACATTCACTTGATCAAAAGTGGCTCAATGCTTTCTAAAGAAAGAACTTTGGTCCTTCAAAACTAACAAAGCGGTTGATCAACCATTTTGAAATAAAGGACTCAACAAATGCATAAGGCAATTTCAACCTAAGGCTAACTACTCATTAATTACCAAGCCCTCAAGTGAAAATTTGCCTAAGAAAAAAACTAGAGGAAAACTATCCCAAAAGATTTGCCCAAGGTGGTTAGGGCTTGAAACTAAATCATTGAAGTGTTGATCAAAAATCCTTCTAGAAGCTAGCTTGGGATGATTAAGGCCCAATTCAAATTAACGAAGTTGTAAGAGACAGTTATGGTAACTTTCACGTGACAAATTAGTCAAGGTGCACGTACCCTCATGAAGATGGGCATCCTTCAAGGAAGATGAAACATATGTTAAGAGTCTGTCTTGAGTACTGCAAGCACCTCGCACTTGTAGTCACCCAGGCAACAACCTAAAGAAATGCTATGAGCAAGAAAGTCGTGGGTCAGGTTTCTACACATAGGCAAGAAATGTAGGACTTAGTCCTAGACTAGAAACTTTGGACAAATGGTGTGACCCTGAGGACTTGTCACTTCCACTTAAGCTAAAATACATGCATTGCCCACTAAACATGGAGTGGATAATCTCTATGCCTACTCAGCTATTAACTTGTGCTTAATGTGCTTGTTAGGTGCACTTTCCTGAAAAGCATCTTTTGTTGCTAATGGATTTTCACTCCCTAGAAGTTCTAGTTTCATTTTGCAGCCTTGGAGAATTTACTCTCCAACCTACACCAAGGCTCTACACCTTGACTATAAGAATTTCTATACAGAAAAGTCTAGTTTCTTTTAAATATTATTTGTTTACTTGAAGTCTATAGTTTATTCAAAGAAATTGAGGGTAAAATTTGTGATGTTTTTAAGGCTCAAAGAATGTTGGAAATAATGAAGCTATTAATAAATGTTACATTTATGTCAATCCTTCTGTGAAGCTAGGCATTATTTACAAAATTCAAACAACAAATAATTGAAGGGATCTATCTAATAAATTTAACAGAATGCAGTTTTTTCTTTTTCCTTTCCATATTGATGCTATACCATTCAATAAACCAAAGACAATGCGAGAAAAATGCCATACAATGAATGACTAAAACACAAAAAGAAAATTTTCCTTTCTTTAAAAGACCAAAATACATTAACAAGCACTAAGGTGAGACCTAATTCCTTTTTAATATAGACCATACATCTCCAATCTTGCAAAGAAACATGCTGGAAAAATCAAAATTCAAGTGACTGCAAGATTTACCCTTACAGGAGTTATGTGCACTTACCTTTAACGAAATATACATATATACATGATTTTACAGAAAGAGAGACGTGTAGTACACCTCTGTCCTTAAGAACAGGCATGTATGAAGCCTAAAAAATGTGTCAAAATTTGCAGAAAAGGCTTGAAAAACTCTTAAATTTTAGTTTCCACAGCAAGCAAACAAGGAGCAAAGCACAGCTAACTTACCAATTCCAATTTTAAGGCTGGAAGTAAGAGAGATGAAACCGCAAAATTGAGAAACTTATGGAGTTCTCTCTACTGGAGTCATCAATTCTGTGATAGGGAATAATCCCTCATTGACTCGGGTTAAATCAATGGCAGAGAGGATAGAAGATAAACTATTCAACTTTCTGGATTCAGTAAATATGTCAAAAATACAAGAAATAAATAAGAAAGAATACCTTTGACCACTTTGCGAGTCTCTTGGTTGGATCTTGTAATTTGACTAGATAAAGTCGTAGATGTTCCAAACTTTTCAAATATCTACATGCAAGCAAGGCACAATCTTCCTCAAACCATTTAAAACATAAAGTATAAATGACAATAAAACAAGAAAACTTGTAACTAATTAATCTTAATTAATATTAGGTAATTCATTTCTCCTCCAAATTATGTGATCAATAATTACTTGTAACTAACATATCTTAATTAATATTAGGTAATTCATTTCTCCTCCAAATTATGTAATCAATAATTAAATAGATAACATAGTTTTTGAGGGAGGGAAATAAAAGAGATCTTCATATATCTACTAAATGTGAAACAGCAATCACAAAGTAATACCTGATTTGTTGTCAGCACCTTCATCACCAAAGTCCGTGTTCCTCCTTGCCTAAACCCACTTATAGGCTTCAACTCTGATCAAAACTCATCACTATATGTGGATGGGAAAATCATCAAGGGTTCAAGTCATAACTTTGAGTAAGAGAATCAAGTTCAGAAACAAGGATTTCTACAAAAGGGAATGGCTATATAAAACCAAAAGCTAGATTCTCAATATAATGCTTTGTTAAAATTGGCAACTAGGGCCAAATTCCACTTAGGGTAGCTCCTTTGATGAAGATAATTGTGGCATTGAATTCCTCTTTTCGAGAGGACCAAAATTGACCTAAAGATCTCTAAATTTGGATAAGGAAAAATAAATTTTTGAAAATAAGCCCTCACATGTGCAACTTATCAAGGTCGGCTTGGGATAAATTATCAAGTTGAACACCTCTCCAAATTATATAAATAGAAGTGCTCTCCCAACTCATTGAGCATGATCCTAAGTGCATTCTCACATGGTGTAGCTCTGTGTTTTTGGTGCAGTTCTGTGGCTGAAAGATAGGAGGCAAGGATCACAAGGCAGGAGAGGAATATCTGTGTTGAAAGGGTGCAGATTCCTTGCAAACCTAGCTGCAGATGTCTGAGGTCCTATGCCGATTGAGAGAAGGCCTCAAGGACGAATTTTGGAACAGATCTTGAGGCAGAGTTCCTTGCAATATTAGGCTGCAGCTCAGAGGAGAGGTAAGATGGATTTTTGTGCATAGCATTAAGGGTTGTGTTGTCTCTGTTCAGGCCGCAGGTAAGGACACCTTAAGCAGTAAGTCAGGAAGCCTGTTTTGTGGGCCGAATGGGCTAGGAAAGCACCTCTGCCCTAGCCGCAGCTTCTCCTAGTACAGCGCAGGTGAATGGAGGTGTTTCTATCATATGTGTGGGCTGTTTGATGTTGCTGGAATGAGTCTGGGCTCCAGATTTACAACTGTTACATTATCACAGGCGTGACTGCTCAGTATAAATCTGTTTTGGGTTCATTACAATCACTAAAGAAGGCTGCAGTGCTGCACAAATTGGACTAGGACTGGGCTCCTTTTGAAGACTTCCTTGCAGCTGATTTGTCTACAGTTGATCTCTGACTAGGGCTGAATTTGACTGCTAATGTTTGAAGGCAGAATGAAAGACTTATCTGAGCTGATATATTGTCATCAATTGTATTTTCTCCGTCTGTTGAACATTTGATATTGATAATAAGAAGATTTGATCAAGGATTTTCCTCATCTTGGGGTTTTTCCCTGGCTTGTGCCATATTATTGTGTCCTCTTGTCTTGACTCGTCTTCGTCATTTATTGCATATGTTCTTTCTTTAGTTACTGTCAATATGATGATGATTCATGAGATTGCTAATGGATTAAACATGGGCTAATATTGAATATTGAAGTATCTACCCTAAGCAAAGAACATGTTATTCTAAAATTAACATGGTATTGGAGCTAAGGAGAAGACAAAGCCCAAGCAAGAGTGAAAGAGAAAGCAATCTCAGGAAAAAGGTTGATGTTTGAAGAGTTTTGGATTATGGAGGCTCTTCAATCTTCTTTGCTCTGAGGCAACCCTGGGAGGCTGTCTGAGGCATTTCTGAGCATGCATTTTTGGGCTAATCTTCACATTTTGGACATTCTGATCTGAAGCACCTTTCTAAATTTAAATCTAAGGATTATAGCTCACATCAGCTCAGATTTATGGCTCGGTCCAATTAGACCCCACAGAAATGCAAAGTTATCATCAGGACTCTTCCTCGGAAGAAGATAAGAATACTCTTCAGTCATCTTCAATGAAAACTCAGATCAGTTTGAAGTCAGATTTGTCATTATTGCAATAGAGCTCAATAATCTCTTGGAAGGAATTCAAATCATATATATGGATCCGAATATCAGAGAATGAACTTGAAAGAAGAACCGGATCACCTGTACAAATTCCTAGGCAGAAGTATTTCAGGAGTTTTTTCACCAAGAAATGAAACCAAGGATCCTCCATCAAATTTTGGGTGTAAGTAATGTGACCCGTCCTGAAGAAAATGATCATCTGCAGCCCTGAGTATCTGTGAAAAAGGCGAGATCTTGTCTTAAGGCACATATTCATACTTAGTTCAAGTATGCTCACATCTTTAAAAGCCGACTTGACTGAAGAAATTAAGCCAACCGCCTAGTTAGTGATTCAGATTTTTTTGTATGGTGGAAGCCGCATTGAAAAAGACTGATATCAATGGATCCTAGCAGCTCACTCGTGCAGTCCTAGTCAAATTGTATTGAAGTAATTTCAATGGTTTAAGCAAAGTTTTTCGGTAGAAATCATATAAGAGAAATTTTTGGCCGATGCGTTTCGAACCAACAAGTGTGGTTCATCATCAAAATTTCTCTTATGTGATTTCTATTGAAAAACTTTGCTTAATTCATTATGGATCACAAAAGCTTGAATACAGTAATTTCAATGGTCTTTTATGAGACCTTTTGATATGTATTCACCTGCTTCAACACCATTGCCTTCAGTGAGGACAATTGGCATCATCTGCTACACAATAGATTTTCATCATTATAGTTGTAAGGGCTTTAAGCTTAATTATCACAGTAGTGTGAAGTAGCTGAGTTCTGGAATCAGTGAAAATTTGGTTGACTGATCTGTGGCTGAAGCAAGTGTTTGGAGCTTATTCCTTGAGGGTAATCCAAGAAGTTAAGACTGATCGATGATATCCTAATCTAATGCTCAGTAAACTAAACCAAGTCACATTTGTGTACATACTTTTGTCTATTCTGAAGCATAATTCTGAGATTTCTGAGATACTGGGAGGAGCCTTGATGAAACTTAGCAGGGCATGTTACAAGGGACATTAATTCCAGCTCCTCTCTATTTTTGAATAAGGGTTTTATTCCCCAAAACCATAGGTCTGTGAAACCTCAAAAGATAATTGCAAGGATCAGTTCTTAAGCTTAATGGTTGGCTGGTGCAATTTGTAATGTCCCTTCCTAAATTAATTTGTCACAGGTTCATTTTCCACAATTTTGACCTTTTTGGAGGCCATGGGACCCATAAAATTTTGGGAAAATGACGTAGGAGGAAAAAGGGAGCTGTAATGTTTTGTTGGTGAAGTGTGTGGAGCACTGAAGCGAACAAAGTTCCTTCTGTAAATTAATTACTCCAAAAGACTTGGGATATAAATATATCCATGAGGATATTATTATTTATATATTATATATGTGAATAAGAATGATAATGATAATGATGATGAATTACAATGAGAACGAGAGGCTTGCTTTTATATCAGGCAAGTGTCTCTTCATGAAGAGTCATGTCTCAATTAGACATGCCTCTTCAACCTAATTACTACTTAACCAATAATTATTTATGTTTATTATCATTTATATTATTTTACATTATTTATATATGTTTTATTTGTTACATTGCCTTCTTCCTCAAAAAGCTTTGTCCTAAAAGCTTGTCGATGAAAAAGGCTTGATCTCTTTTTCTGCTTCGAAAGTCTTTGTGTTTTGGAACAGTCATCTTTGTCGATACAAGCTGATATGATCTTCTTAGTGACAAACAAAATTGTCGCACTGAGAAGGGATCAAACCATCCTAAATTAATCTTCTGTATGATATTCTGATCACTAGAATTTTGTAACGACTTGGCACCATAAGACGAGATTGATTTTACGTCATTATTCTCTGAAACATCAATTTGTTGTTTCTGTTCTGAATGGTCCCGATACGTAGATTGGTTGAGTTGTCTATTCTCACGATTTGGATGTCGATAGGGAACTTTTTTGGTTTGACTTTCCCTTATTGGGCATGTGGCAATTTTTATATTTTCTTCTGGCGAAGACGTTGTTGAGTTGGTTATGGAACATTCACTTGGGATGTTCATTGTCTAAACTGCAACATCTACGTGTGTCGTTTCTTCAACTGTCTTGTCTTCTTGAGTTGTCATATTCATTGGATCGGTATTTGTTGTTTTGTCATCAACTTGAATTCCTACATTTGATGCTTCCTTCTTGATAAGTTGTTGTACCTGGTTTTCTAACGACTTCTTATCTTTTTTAAGTTTCTTAATTTGCGTCAGCATTTTTTGACTATGGTTTTTAAGTCAAGAAACTTCTTCATTTTTATCAATAGTGATTTTATTAATTTCGTTTTGCATATTTTGTAATACTTTTTTACCTTCTTGAGAAATTACTTTTGAAATATCTGAGATATCTTCTGGCATTACTGAGTTTGGTTCCAGTGTAAAATCTTGGAGCGTTATTTTCTTCTTTTTGTAAAAAAATGTCGAAAAAAAAAAAATTGTATTTAGAATAAAGGAACCTAGAGTTTCCATCCATGGTGATCCCAAAACAATGTCACTACCGTTAGAATATAAGGTTTTCACGGGGAATTGTGAGGTAAAAGTGTAATCTCCAATACTTGGGTGTCGATTGCTTATGTCATATTGTTTGTCATATTCACCAAGAATATTCTTTTCAACTATATTTGATTCAGGAATCACCAATTGGTTAGCACATTTAGGACTAACATAATTACTTTTTTTTCAGCAGGACTGATAGTGATTATGATATCTCTTCCTGCAAGTGATCCTTTGATTTTAAATAATAAATCAACATATCTACCAAAGGTTTCAGGAAACCTTTCATTTTTCATTTTTGAACTACACTCAATTTCTTTATCGTCAACAGTTGACTCCATTTTTTTATATTAAGACCCCTTTTCAAAATAATTTTATTATCTTATAATAATAATAGTCTCACTTTTTTTTTTAATAATAAATTGGTCCCTTTTTTTATATACTTAATTACTCCCTTGATAAATTTTTAATGTCACCCCACTTAATAAATATAAAGGTCACGTCTTTTCATATGACACGGTCACGATGTTAAAATACCATGGGCTATTACCATGTATTGTTTTTAAAACCTCCGTTAAAATGTTCTCCACATAAAAAGTAAAACGCATTCCTTTTGTTTTTTTTTTTTTTTTTTAACTTTTTAAAATACCATGGGCAATTACCATGGATTGTTTTTAAAACCACGGGCTTCTCCACGTAAAAAGTTTAAAATATAACTGGAAAGATTCTCTCTTATCTTTATTTATTTTTTTTTTATTTTCTTTTTTTGAATTTGATTTTTTTCTATATTTTTTTAATCTCTTTTTTTTATATGACTTTTTTTTTTATTAATAATCTTTATTATTATTTTTGTTAGATATATATAGCCAAAGGCCTGGTAGCGAGATAGAGAAACCCCAAATATTTAGTGAAACGCTTGAATTGCAACAATAATAAATTTGACGAAGAGTCGATAGCCAAAGACTTGGATCGGAGAACGAGCTTTGTGCACCGGTTAAACAACCTAGAGGACCAAACTGCTCTGATACCAAATGAAGCAAACAAAGTTCCTTCTGTAAATTAATTACTCCAAAAGACTTGGGATATAAATATATCCATGAGGATATTATATATTAAATATGTGAATAAGAATGATAATGATAATGATGATGAATTACAATGAGAACGAGAGGCTTGCTTTTATATCAGCCAAGTGTCTCTTCATGAAGAGTCATGTCTCAATTAGACATGCCTCTTCAACCTAATTACTACTTAACTAATAATTATTTATGCTTATTATCATTTATATTATTTTACATTATTTATATATGTTTTATTTGTTACAAGCACCCACATGAAGAAACACGCACTTTCCTAAGGGAAAAGTTCGAATAGCCAAGGAGGGAAGTCGAAAGGCTAGATGGAGGGGCCCACATGGGAAAGAAGGCCCACGAATTATAAATAGAAGAGGCTTAGCCTCATTTGGTATCATTTGCCTATCAAACTCACTTTAGTTGCTCAAGTTGCTTAGCCGGGTCACTTGCTGTTTAGCAATGAGTTCTCCAAGCGGAGAACTCACCCTTTCTTTGGTGGACTACGAGTGCCACCCTAGGGAGGTTCCATTCTACCATTTTGGAGGAGTGTTGGAGAGGATTCAGAGCATAACACTCAGCCATTACTCAACTAGTGCATATTCCAGGAGGACACACGAAGGGAATACATGGGAGTTGTTTTAGGGGCCTTTCGAGGTGTAATTGCCAGGAGAATTTTGGTAAAGGAGCTTCAGTGAGACACTAGCCTTTGGGAGAAGTTTCGAAGCAAGAGATTGGTGCTTGAGAGCAGTACGACTTACAACATTCAAGGCCAGCGCATAACCCTCTCACTGGGCACACGTGGGAGTTTGTGGGTCAAGTTGTGGGGCAAGAGTTTGCTGGGAAAAATAAGGGAGAACTTTGGGGGAGTGTATATCAACCATTTTGGAGTGATTTTGGGAGGGATTTGCTAGAGTTGCAGGCAGGCTGTACTTTTCTGCACTTGGAGGAAGACGTGGTACTTGGAGGCCGAATTTCTGGGGTCAAAACCAGGGCCAACTCTTTCTAGGTTTTGGTGGGCTTTGTTTGAGGAGCTTGGGGTTAATTTGGTGGAATTTTTTGAGCACAGGAGGTGGGGTTTCTAGCAGCATCTTTCCAGCAAACAATGCAGTTTTAATGGGGCAGCGCCTGGCACCATTATAGCAGTTGATTCTACCATCTGGGCTGATCATTTTATCACCTGGGCTCTGTCACGCTTGCCATTGAGGCCAGCCCAAGTGCACTCCTTCCACACTATTGTACAATTGCTCCCAAATCTTAATAAAATGGCTCAGCTAGTTATCATTTCTGGTATCTACATGAGTGTGAACTGAATGTTTAAATTTTCTGGTGTTGTGTTTATTGTTTGCTTTGCATATCACTATTTTTCCTAGTTTGGGACATTACACAATTGTTGTTTTGGCTTATGATGGTTTAATGGTATCTGTTGGGCATCTATGGTTTCTTCATATGTGATGTCAACCTTGTACATCAGTTGACTTCTTGGGCATCTATATATCTCTCTGAATGTGGGTAAGAGGTCTTTAGGGTCAAGAATCCACCTTCATCAATTTCGGCAGAAGTATCAGTTCTTAAAGTTAAGGCAAAATCATCTGAAGCAATATTAGAGGCTCATCATCTTCATCAAGTCAGATCAAGCATCAATGGAAGTCATCTTGAGGCATTCTAGTTACAACAGCACTTAAACACACTTTAGGTATGATTTTTGCATGAGGGAGGTACTATTGAGATGGCATCATACTTGCAGTCAGACCTATATTGGCATCAACATTCATACATACAGTCTGCAATAGAAAAAGGTATTGCTTCTCTTCAAAATTCTCATCATTCAATTAAAGTCTGGAAAGGAAGAGGCACAGTTCTAGGCACCACTGAAGGAGTCCTAGGACATTAGCCTACTTGTGGAAATTTTCTAGCTTACAGTAGCTACAGGCATCAAGAGGTGAAAGCATCTGATTCCAGAATTATTCTTCCTTCTGTAATTAGAAGAAAAATTAAAAAGCTTCAATTCTGTCACAAGAATCTTCAAGTAACAAGGCAGAGAATATGCTAAGATATTTCAAGTAGGAATGGTCTTCCCGGAAGTATGGAGACCTGAAGTCAAGTTTAGAATCCTGTCCAGTAAAGAATCCTGGTTACTTCATCATTATATATGGCATTAATCATGCTATGTATGGCTCTACCTTAGGTATACAGTTCAACATCTTTTCGGTCCTACATTATGTAGAATATCGTTACCAGAATGATATGTTATAACACCAGTAGATTTATGGTCTTGTTCACAATTGAAGTTGTGAACAAGACAAATGTGAATTTTGGGTAGCTTATCCTTTGAAAGGTTATAAAGTAAAATAAATTGCAACACCTTTTGGCTTTGATAAAAGATGCAGCTCACCTGAAGCTCCTATTCTTCAAGAACAACTAGGAAAAGAAGTGCATGGCACTCTGGAACAAGTTCTCTGCAACAGTTCTTATCAGCATGAAAAACAGAGATACCCGGAAGAAAGTTTATTCTATGCCTTGACTAGCACAATAATCAGAAGACACTGGGTTCGATATCCTAGTCGAAATCTTATGAAGAATGGTTCTATAGATATGAATACCCGAATGAAAAATTCCCCTCCTCATCCTGGATTGTGTAATGTGATGCAATGGTAGTTGTCATCTAGCAATGAAGGATCATACAATTGGGTTGAGATAATCTCATGAGAAGATTTCTTCTCCTTGGTTGAAAAAGACCATAATTCACCTAGAACAAGACTTCAAAGGGAGCTATAAAATCCTTGATGACTTTGCTTGTCCAATTTTTGGAAGCAAGTCATGTCAGCTGAGTTTAATGACTCTGATGAACTGCATATAATCTACATGATTATAATTGGATAATTCTAGCACATGGACCAAAGGATTAATAACAAGTTGCAAGTTTACTTTCCCAAGGGCCAATATTCAGAGGGAGTTATGATGTTTATTTATAATGACTATCTATCATTAGAATTGGAAGTTGAACTTCCTTCAGAGAGAAGTTGGGGTTATGGAAAGACCCTACTATGAGGGTCCCGATTGAACACTAAGCACTAGGAGCTCCTGAGAACTCGGGGTACTTCTTGAAGCTATGAGCGACCATAGGGTGAGTGGTTCACCTTCCCCTATAGGTGCGCTATGTACAAGGTGAGTGGTTCACCTTCCCCTGTGACACCCCATGATGATTGACGTGTGTGTAGGGTGAGTGGTTCACCTTGTTGAAGAAAGTGTAACTAGGTTCGGTCTTCATAATGACATGTAATTATGAGTGATGTAAATGATGTAATAAAGAGAACAAAATTATTATTGTAAACTTGCTTCATGGATTTCATGAGCAAGTGATTTTAGAATAATAGGATTTGTCATTTAGAATCTAGAATTAATGTCATGTATGGAGAGCGCTTCTTGAGCCTACGTTTAATGTATTCAAGTCTATAGAAATGTCTAGAAACCCTCCAAAGACAAGCACAATCCCTCTTGAAGAAGTCGGCCTCCAAACAATAACAAAGGAAGATCATGTCAGCTTGCATCAATAGACACATCCATTCATACTGTCATGTCGGCTTAATATGTGGGACGGATTACTATATATACCCAGCTAGGGTCTTCGCATAAGGGCATAAAAGAACTCGGATCCTTCTGAAGTTTCGGATGGCTATCACAGAAAAGGGTTTTAAATGCCACAGTGAGGTAATTTTGAAAGTCTGTCCATGGTGCAGTATGCAGATATCTCTGTGTTTTTTTGGATGGGTACCACATAGATGAAGTCTCGGCGTCCTCACAGTCTTGGTGATCACTGTCTCGCGACATACTAGATGCAGTCAGTTTCAACATATTTGTGATGAGGAGGATCTAGGTGATCTCACAGTGATACACACTCAACATACACTCTAGACACTGTCACAGTCTTGGCATAGGTGATGAAGAGGATCTTGGTGATCCCATAGTGACACACTAGACGCAGTCATGATCTCGGCATAGTTGTAATCATGGTCTCAGTCATAGTGACAAGGTCATGATCTTGATAAAGATCTCGGTGCAACTCTCATAAATGGATATACATATCTCAGTATAGAGATCTCATTGTCTTGATGAAGATCTCGGTGAAGGTGCAGCAATAATGATCTTGGTGGTGCAATAGTGATAGTCTCGGTGTTGCAGCAATGATGACTTCAGTAGCAGTGATGATGATCTCAGCGATGATGAAGAAGAGGATTGGTGTCTTGATCTTGGAGTGGCTAAATAGGTCAAGGGTCATGGTCTTGGTATTCGTCAACTGGAATCTCTATAAGAAGAATTTGTGTGGGTTTTCCTCTCAAAGGGTGAGAGGTTTTGGCCCTGGCAGAAAGCCAACATCTCGTGTTCTTGTCTCTTTTGTTTTGGTAACTATTTGATGAAGTAAGAAAACACACTCTAATAATAAATGAAGATTGTACTAATAAGAAAAGGTAAAAAGGTACCTCACAAATAGTTATCATCGTGAGCAGAATCTGATTAACCTAATTGCCCTGTAACGACCCATCTTTAATTGCACATATTATGTGTCCCTGTATAAAAAACAATAATACTAAAATATAATAATAAAGGAATAAAAATGATAATTATAAAATAGAATAAAGATTTAGTATGGTACCAATAACTAATTAATTAATCTAAAGTTTTAAAGTTATATTAAAGCAAGTATAAATAAACTTTATATATTAGAAAATATATATATATATAAATAAAACAAAGTATATATATATATATATACATAAGGTACAAAGTATGTCATATAACATAAATATTATTAATATGTATATAATGATCAAATGTATATTACCTTCAATCTTATAAATATAAACCATCGCATAAAAGGTCTAAGCTTAACGCATAACAGAAACTTCTGTACGGGAGGATGACTCACAGCTGGAGGAAGCTGTCACCGCGAGAGTAAGCGGTGGAGTCGGTGTACAGGGCAGCCACCGCTTAGCCCTAACTATAAAATCACTGAGATATGGCTGAGAAGGGGACAGAAAAACGGAGAGTGGAGAGGAGGAGAACCAGGAAATCAGGAGGTTTAAACCAGAGGGAGCTTTACATTGATCTGAGGTTCTGGGCACGGGGGCAGTGAGCTTCGGTGAGAAGCTTGCTGGATTGGCTGGGAGGAATTGGTTTCCCGGTAATCGGATCCGAATAACCGCGGCGTCATCAACTACATCGGAGCAGGCAGCAGTCCAGGTAGGTGTTCGAAATTCCTTGCAGTTACTGTAATTCTGTTCTGTTTTGGTTATTACCGTATATACTGTATTTTCTGTTCTGTTTTGGTTATTACCGTATCTAGATCTGGTTATTTTCGAAGTTCAGTAGATGGTCACTACATGCCCTGGATCAGTGTTACTTGGGAGCGGGAGCGGAAGCGGGGAGCGGGAGCGGAAGCGGGAGCGGGAGCGACCATTTTCAGAAGCTCCCGGTTTGGGAGCGAATCCCGGAGCGATTTTTTAAAAATATATATATTTTTTATATTTTTTAATTTTTGATACATATATGTCAACAAAAACATGTAGAATGATGAAATAGACATAAAAAACATTAAAAAACATAAATTGATCATTGAACCATATCACATCAATCATCTAGAAATTATAATCGTCATCAACCTTAGTAAAATAATAAATTAAAATAACATTCAATTCAATAACATTTATCATCATTGATCACCAAAGTAACAAGTTGTACTTGTAAGCCAAGTTTAACCATTACAAGAAGTAATATCGAAGATATTTCTAAGTCCTAACTTCTAACTGTTAACATGATATGAAATGTTAAAAATTTATAAAATGAAACATGAATAATGAGATGAAATGAAACAACTTTAGTCTTTCACAAAGCATCATATTCATAATTCACAATCATTACCAATGAGTTATAATTGCCAAGGCCCAACTTCAAACTTCAAATTTTCATTGTCACAGTGATATAATGTTTACAAAAAATATCATAATGTCATAATGATATGAAAGAGTCAAGAGTCAAGAGTCAAGGACTCAAAACTCAACACTGAACAGTTATGAAAACTAAAGTGACAAGTCTAATAGAAACCAAAAAAGACAAGTAAACTGTAAATCTACAAGTGGCCCTTGCCACGAGAGTCTCCAGGAGTATAAGTAGGTCTTGGTGGTCTTCTAGGAGTCTCCCGCCCAGACCGACGACCAGAACTAGAGCCTCCACGCGAGGGTGTCGATGGAGGTGGCGACAGCAATGGAACAAGACTCGGGCCCCGAGAACTGCTACTGGATGGTGGAGGTGGAGGTGGCATGGCTGCTTCAGCTTCATCCCGTACAAGCTCATCTTCTAGTTCTTCCATATGTACAATGCCATCCTCCAAATTGTCGTCCTCAGGGTGATTGTCCCAAATTTTATATGTGGGATCTTCATTAGCCCGATCACAGTAATGGCTCAACAACCTCAAATTGTAGTGCACATAAACCAAGCTTTCTGCTCGGTTTTCGTTGAGCCTGTTTCTTTTCACATTATGTATATAACTGTAGGTGCTCCAACACCTCTCTGCAGAAGAAGAATTTACAACCTGTGCAAGAACTTTCAATGCCAATTTTCGCAAAAGTCCGTCGCCGCCATATGTTTCCCACCATGTGAGAGAATCAAATTTATCTTTGTCGTCCATTGCATGGAAGTTACCATACAAACCACTGCCAGTGAAGTATCTGCCTATTTCAAGGCGCACAGCTGCACATTCCTCCCTGTCAGGCACCAACTTTTCTAATGCATCCAGATATCCTTTAGTTACCTCTCGATCTAAATGGGGTTTGGTCCTAACACCACCCCCTGCTGCAGGTTTGCCCAACCAAGAATCTGAGTAGTATTTTGGCGTAAGGATATACGCCAGTGTTGTTAAAATCGTGATAAAATCGCGATTTTATCGAAAAAGCGCGATTTTTTCATTTACCCGATTCAAATCGCGATTTTTATGCATAAAAATCGCCACTTTTTTTTATAACGATTTTTATCGAAAAAATCGCGAGTTTTTGAAAATATCGCGATTTTTTCGAAAAAATCGCGATTTTTTGGGTAAAAATCGCAGGGCACGGGGGCAGCGCTCTTTTTATATGCAAAATCGATTTTTATTATGTCATTTTGCTGTTTGCGCGCGGAGGAGGAGGAGAAGAGGTGAGGGAGAGGAGCTGAAGGGTTTCCGTCGGATTTGGGAGCGAATCGAAGCGTTTTTAAGAGGAATCCAAGCCTAGATCACCAATTTGTCCATAAAAGAGGTATGTAGATTAATTTTTTTTGGTTTTGCTTCTATAGAAACTTTGGTTTTCATTGTTTTTAAAGAATTTTTTGAAATTTTTCATTGATTTGGGATGGGTAATTTGTTATGACTATGAGAACCAATTTGTTATTTTTATTTTCTCATTTTTTTTAAACATTGTTTATTTTTTTTGAATTTTCATTGTTTTTTGGCATTCGGTTGGGTAACTTGGGTTTAGAAATTGGGATTTTGGAAATAATTAGCTTGTAATTTTGCAAATGCTAAATTGTAATTTGTATTATCATTTATGTAATCCTAAATTCCTATTTCCTAATCCTTATTTTTCCATAGGTTTGCAAATTCAAAATTCAAAAACAAACATGCCAAGGAAATTGGATCCTTTCTGGGAATATGGTGACCCTAAAACTCCGAATGATAGACAAAACTTGTATTGCAAGTTGTGTGGAAAGGAAATATTCGGGGGGGTGTACAGGTTGAAGTTCCACCTTGCACAAATCCCTGGACGTGATGTGGGGCCCTGTCTAAAGACAAATGCTGAAATTATCCAAAAAGCCATGAGAGCATTGGGAGAATTAGAGCACACTAGAGACGCCAAAGAAGAACTCAAAAGGCAACTAAAAAGGTCAGCTGACGGAAGTGGGCCAAGTGGCACAGGTTCTACTGCAGCGTCAGTCAATCCGGTAGCTGCATCATCATATTTTGTTCCTCGAACCACACCTGGTTCACAACCAACTATTGGTTCAATGCTAAAAAGAACTGAAAAAGAAAAAGCTGACAAGTTGATGACAAAATTTCTCCTCTGGAGTGATATTCCTTTCAGCATTATAAGGAATAATCCATTTTTCCAACCTACTGTTGATGCTATTGCCAGTGTTGGCCCGGGGTACAAACTCCCTTCTCTTCATGATTTCAGAGGCCGGCTTCTTCAAGATGAAAAGCGTGACTGCACCCAAAGATTGGAGGATTTTAGGGCATCATGGGCACAAACAGGATGCACTGTTATGTCAGATGGTTGGACTGACCAAAAGGGGAGAACCCTTATAAACTTCTTGGTTAGTTGTCCCAAGGGGACTATGTTTATCAAATCTGTTGATGCAACTCATCAAATCAAAGATGCAAGAACTTTATGTGATTTGCTGGATGTGTTTATTTTGGAGGTGGGTGCAGAAAATGTTGTCCAAGTCATAACGGACAATGCTGCAAATTATGTTGCTGCTGGTAGAATGCTTATGGACAGGCATCCTGCTTTATTTTGGACACCTTGTGCTGCCCATTGTATTGATTTGATGTTAGAGGACATTGGGAAAATTCCCTTTGTCAAAGAGGTTGTTGACTCATCAAAAAGCATCACAAAATTTATTTACAATCACACATCTGTGCTTAGCTTGATGAGAAGATTCACCAACAACAAAGAGTTGGTGCGCCCCGCCATTACACGGTTTGCGACGAGTTTCATATCTCTTCAATCCCTCGTGAATTCTATGTGGGATTTGAAGAGAATGTTTCTTTCAGAGGAGTGGCGTGCTTCGTCAATGAGCCGCAAACCAGAAGCAGAGGCCGTCTGCAGACTAGTTTCATACCAGGAAGACTTCTGGGCAGGAGTGCAGGAGGTGTGCGCTGTTACAGAACCTTTGGTAAAGGTTCTTCGGTTGGTTGATGGTGAGAAGCCCGCAATGGGCTATTTGTATGAAGCCATGGACAGGGCCAAAGAAGCCATTCGGTCCTACTATGATGACAAGGGAGATGATGGGTTCCAGAGACAACTCCTTCTATGGAAGGTCATTGATGAGCGATGGAACAACACACTCCATCGTCCAATTCATGCTGCGGGGCTTTTCCTGAACCCTGCATTTACTTATGCATGTGGGTTTAATTTTGATGTTGAGGTCGTGGAAGGATTATTAACCTGTGTCCAGAAGATGGTGAGATCTTCAGAAGAACGTATGGAGATCTCTAGACAAATTGAGCAATATAAGTTGTCAGGTGGCACATTTGGCTTTGAGATGGCTGTCATTGATAGGACGGTTAAAATGCCAGGTATTTTTTAGTTTGTACTTTGTAACTTTGTTTCAAATTTCATTGTTTCTTCAAATTCCATTTTTTTCTTATGTTTATTTAAAATTTTATTTGTAATTTTGTTGTAGACGCATGGTGGAAGATGTATGGTGGCAGAGTACCCCTTTTGCAAAATCTTGCCGTATGCATCCTCAGCCAAACATGCAGCTCCTCGGGATGTGAGCGCAATTGGAGTGTATTTGAAAAAATACACAACAAGAAGCGCAATAGGTTAACACTTAAACATTTAAAATATTGCAAATTTCCAAATAAATTTTTGAATTCATTAAAGTTTTAAACAATATTTTTTTTATAATATTAATTATTAATTATTAATTTATTATTTCATGAACTTTGTACAGGTTGGAGTCCCATAGACTTAATGACATGGTCTATGTCTACTACAATCTTCGATTGTGGGTGAAACAACTAGAGAAGACACCTGATACGGAAGCCATCTCATTGGATGGGATTGACACCACTGCTGAATGGAGGGTTGAGACCGAGAGGCCTCTCATGGATCCCACTGAGGATTGGTTAGTGCAGGATGAGGGGGAGGAGGAGGGGGAGGAGGAGGAGGAGGAGCAGGAGCAGGAGCAGGAGCAGGAGGAGGAGGAGTTGGAGGAGCAGGAGGAGGAGGTGACACCGCCTACCCGGGCTACCCGGGCTACCACTACCAGAGGACGTGGTCTCCGTCCACCTCGGCCTCCTGTAGCTGCTACTACTAGTTCTTCAGCTTCTAGAGCACGTCAGACTCCACTGCCATTTCCACCACCACAGGCACCAGCTTCTACATCTAGAGGGAAAGAGAAAGTTGTGCCATTTTCTCACAAGAGGGGCAGAGGAAATCAATAGGATTAGACTTTCATTTTATTGTATATGACATTATGACATGATGAGATACATTATCATATTTTTTGTTGATATTTTGAGGCTGAGTTGGACTTGGGACTCAGGACTTACTATTTAGGACATGATTCAATGTTATGTGTGATTTTAGCGCTAGAAATGATATTAAGCATCTTATATATTAGTTTTTTTATCATATTTATGTGTCAATGTATTTATTTTATGTTGTAGATGGTTTAGATATTAAAAAAATTGAAAAAAAATGAATATTTTTGTGCCAAACGATTTTTTCCTGCTTTTTTCCGATTTTTTCCCGATTTTAACGATTTTTTCCGCTTTTTTCCCGGCGCCGATTAAATCCCGATCGCGATGTGTGCAACACTGATATACGCCAAGCAATGTAGTGGAAGGTTAAGCCTTTTCCACCGTTCACACACACAATCGTGAATCAGATTGTACAAGTCGGGATCTCTGTTATTAACAATGTCTTTTATTTCCCCCAACATGGTATCCATTTGCTCATACACCGCCAATCACTGGTTTGTCTGTATCTGCAAACCGAATCATGTTATAAATTGGCTTGGTGAAATCCAATACCTGTCTCACAGTTGTCCAAAACTGCCCATCAAGAGCGGCCTCCTCCACCGTTTCAAAACCTGCAATGTCAGCTACATTTGTAGCCCTTTCCTTTAACACCTGCCAATTTGGACTTGATACCATGCTAGCTAAACCCTCTTTTACCTTCAAAAGGCGCCTGAAGGTGAGGTAATAGCTACCAAATCTAGTCCTCGCAATCTTCAGCAACTCCAATCTCGAGTGACTGCGGAAAAGGCCATGGGTATTGCTATGATTTGTAATAAATTTTATCATTTTTTTTCCTTTCTTGTACAAATCACCAATCCATTGGTATTGTTCATTTTTGTTTTTGACAATATCATGCAACAGAAGGTTCAATGTGTGAACCAAACATCCAGACCAAAATATGTTCGGGTATCTATCCTCAATAATTGCTCCCGCTGCCTTACAATTAGGAGCATTATCAGTGATGACTTGGATGACATTGTATGGGCCAATACGCTCAATTGTTTCAACCAATGCTTCTGCAATGTTGATAGCGGTCTTGAACTTGTCTGAGTAATCATGTGCAGCTAGAAAAATGGGACCACTTCGGGACACAGCAAGAACACTTATCAATGGCTTGCCTTTTACATTTGTCCATCCATCAGTTACAATGGACACCCCATTGTCAGTCCAAGAACTTGTCATTTTATTCAAAGAATGTGATATTTTTGCTTTTTCATGATCAAGGCCAACAGTTCTTGCCTTGTCATACCCAGGGCTCTTGTATCCTTTAGGGGCATCATTTATGGCAGAAACCATTTCGTGCCAATAAGGTGAGCGTAGAACATTGAATGGTATCCCATTTGCATAGAGGAACCTGTAAATTTTTGAATCCACATCATTCCTACACCCCTCATCAAGGAAATCTGATATGGTTCTACGGCGTAAAGATGATGACCCTGAGCCTCCATGTCCATATCCACTGCCTTGGGAGGATGCTGAAGGAGTTCTTTGTGAGCTTTCAAAGAAACCCCTTGATCTTTTTGCTTTGTATTGGGCGTCCTCCTCTTCCTTTATGTATTTGGCTCTATCTGCTGTTGACACCGCGTTGCAAGTTCTGATTCCTATTTGTTTCTCTCCATCCCATGCCCTTTTCCCGCAAAGGTGTCTTCTAGCACGGGTGTATGAGCCTGTGTAATCAGCGTTGCAATGGGGGCAATGAAATTTAGTGGTTCCACCCCCTTTCCCTATTTCAGCCCTCTGAACATATTTCCACAATGGAGTTTGGTCTTGTTTAGTTTTTTGACCCTCATGTTCACCCTCCTCCACATCCTCCTCACTGGGGTTTTCACCTATTTGACTTCCTCCGGCTTCTTCATCCACCTCTTCAGTTTCAGGCCCCCTCCGTTTCCTACTCTCCACCACCATAATAACCAGAAAAGGGACCAGGAAGAGGAAAATGCCAATAAAAATCCCCAGGTCCATCGTGTTTGATGTTTGTAGGGTTTGAGTCTTGAATCTGCAAATTAATTTAGTTTATTGGGATTAATTCATTTAATTTATTAATTTAATTTAAATTAATGATCTTTAAACTCAAACAGGTAAATTAAACTAAACAAACTAACTACCTAACCAACTAAACTAACTAAATGATTAAGTTACTTACCTCTGCAAGCTTGCTCCTCGCTCCTTGGCACTTGCTCCTCGCTCCTCAGCTCTGGCTCCTTGCTCCTCAGCTCTTGCTCCTTGCTCCTTTGCTCTCCTCAGCTCTCAAGCTCAAGCTCAATCTCATTGAAATAAAATTTTTTTGGCCCATTGGGCTTATAAACCAAAAAAAATTAGTTAAATTTTTTTGTTTTTTCGGGTCCGGCGGAATTTTTTTCCGCCGAACCGCTCCCGGATTTTTAAAATTCGCTCCCGGAGCGTTTTTTAATGCCCGGGAGCGATCAGGGAGCGATCGCTCCCCGATCGCTCTCGGGCATTAAAAAGCGCTCCGGGAGCGCGGGGAGCGATCGCTCCCTGAAGCGCTCCCTCACAGACCAGGGAGCGCAAATTTTTTTACGGGAGCGATTTGGGGAGCGCGCTCCCGCCCGGAGCGCGCTTCGGGAGCGGGTTCGAAGGGGGGGGGGGGGCGCTCCCCCGCAACACTGCCCTGGATTCTTCAACACGCCTTCCCCTACCATTGATGACACGTGTGTAGGGTGAATGGTTCACCTTCCCCTACGATTGATGAGATATGCATAGGATGAGTGGTTCACCTTCTCCTATGGTATATAAGCAGGATGAGTGGTTCACCTTCTCCCGCGAACACCCTAGTCAAAGATGCAAATAGGCATCTGTTGGTTGTCATGTGTGGACATGTCGGTAGGACGTGGTTCACCCTTTCCTCAGATGTAGGATGTTCATTCCCTACGATCGATGGTTGACATGTCGGTGGGACGTGGTTGATCATTTCCCTAGGTATAGGATCCTTCCTACCATTGATGATTGGCATGCATATAGGATGTGGTTCATCCTTTCACTACTCTCAGTGGCTTGCAAAAGCGTATGATGTGGTTTACCCTTTCCCTACAATGGTTGTGACATGTGACTGTAGGATGTGGTTCATCCTTTCCCTACATGTGGTTGTGACATGTGTTTGTAGGATGTGATTTCTCCTTTCCCTACGTGTGGTTGTGACATATGTTTGTAGGATGTGCTTTCTCCTTTCCCTACGTGTGATTGTGACATATGTTTGTAGGATGTGGTTTCTCCTTTCCCTACGTGTGGTTGTGAGCAGGATGTGATATATTATTTCCTTGCTAGTGTTCTTACATCATCCTACCCATGTAGTCTGGGACACATGGGAAGTACCTCTCATTTGGCCAATGAGTTGGGAAAAGTGGATAGGGACCATAGCACTACCGATGGACGCATCGTGTATTGCCGTACTCCCTATGTCTAGGATGCATGATGTTCAACAAACTTGATCACTTGGGATCAAGTCTGATTGCGGTTCTACACCTAGTTATGTGAACTGACCTTTGTTAGTGGAGAGTGGTAAGGTCTTGTGACTCACTCTCGATCGATTCTTCTTCATTATCTATATCAGTGTTCAACAGAGTTGAGATGGAATGAAAAGATGGTTCATGATGACAGGATAGCATGGGTTGGCAGGTGGAATTTGTTGAAAAGTAACTAGGTTCGATCTTCATGATGACGTGTAATTGTGATTTTATGTAATTGATGAAAAGAAGAAAAATAAAATTATTATTGTAATGCTTGTCTCATGGGTTTCATGAGCAAGGAATTTTATTTTAGTGATGGCTCCCATTGTGAGCCTTTAGGATTGAGTCATCTAGTCATAAAAGTCTAATTGAGTCTATGTCATGTATGAAGGACCCTTCTTGGGCATGTTATAATTTGTATGAGTCATTAGATAAGTGTAAACAACCCTCCAAGACCAAGCAAAGTCTCCTCATGCAAGTCGGCTTCAAGATGAATTAAATGATCTCCTCAAGTGACATGTCGGCTCACACCCAAGTCAAGTCGGCTTATATTGACAAGAAACAACTATAAATAGCAATGCTCAACATCATTTCAGAGTGAGATTTTCGGTGAAGATTTCAAAGAAGGTAATCCAAGAAGAGGCAAAAAAGAGTTCGATCTAAGGGTCTACAACATCCTCACATCCAAGCGAAGGAAAGAGACCAAGTTTGAAGGGAAGATCGAAGATATTTCAGGACTGTTTTTTGGGCAAGGTTTGTCACATGTGCGTTGATGCAAGAGCATCCAGCACCCTTAGTCAAAGGGAGGAATCCAAAGCGGAGCGAAGAGGAAGACATGGACCAGGGGAGCAAAACAGGGAAAAATCTGTTTTAAAACAGATTTAAAGATGGAATAGATAAGTCTCTCGAAGACTTGATTTAAATGTAATCTGCCATGTATGCGAATTAGTTGAGAGATTTGAGGAAGGGATATGATCGGATCCTTCCCTGTGATCCGATCCAATGTTCCTTATATATGTGTGTTGAACCTGCGTGTTCAAAGTAGTAGAAAGATAGAGAGCATAGAATAGAAAACTATTTAAGCTGAGAGTATTCACGATGTAGTCCAGAGGAGAACTATTTCTAAGGCTGAAGTGCCTTAGGATGTACTCATACTGTGTAAAATAAATAGTTGTGTGTTTTGTGAATTTCGTTATCTGTGTATAACGCCCTTTTCGTGTTATTTGTGCATATATGCGTTAATGGCTTGAAGTCCTGCGTCGTAAGTGTGTTGATCGACCATTGACCACGGAAAGGATCGATGGCGATCAAATGATTATTGAATCAATGTTATGTCATGTGTGGAAACCAGAGTTTGGCAGAGGAAATCGTTTAACGCAGAAGTCCATCAAGCAGACGAAGAAATGAAGTGTTGATGCACAGGACCGTTGGATCTTTACGATCAATGGCCAGGATCATATCGCAGTTTGGCATCGCATCGCAAAGATCGGTTCCCAAAGGACGCGGACCTCGGGCCTGGAAGAGTTGCGATATGTGATCACCACATATTGCATCGCAAACAAACAGAGGCATGTGGGCGGATGCAGGCTTTGAGAAGTTGTGACGCGCAATTGCGATGAGCGATTGCCGATATGTCGCATCGACGGAGAGCCTTGGTGTTATCGGAATAGGCCTTGAACACTAAACCTCCGCGATTGCAACTTACGATATGGAAGCATACCTGAAGCTTCATTGGATGCGACTCAATATTTTTTGAGATTCGGCCTTCGAGCTCGGATAGGGGTTTCCGCGTGTATTCCTGTGTATTCCGAAAAGTACCATGTCCCGGGTTTTAATGTAAAAGCATAATATAACCGCTTCCAATAAGGCTTTGTGGCCCATAAACCACAGGCCTCAGATCGATTTCTTTTAGGGAAAGGGATTTTGGTTAACCCCAATTTTCCCTTCCCATCAAGTGGTATCAGAGCAAAAGAAGATTCTGCATGCAAGAGAAGGGAAAGGATTCCAGAGAGAAAGGAGCAGGAGGTACAGTTGATAGAGCTGGGGAGTTATGGTCTTACTGTCACACAGAGAACAACAACAGAAGGTGAGAAGATTGCAGCAAACCTAAAGCATGGAGTGCTCATATGGTTCCAGAGGAGAGAACCAGAAGGATGTCAAAAGACCGAGTGAGGAGCGCTAGGTGAGGTATCGTGTAACAGAGGAAGACTGTTACTGCAGAGGTTGGTTGCAGCTCACAAAAGACCATGAAGGCAGTTCCACTGAAGAAGTGAAGTGGGTAGAATTGCTAAGGATAAGGAGAAGCATATGACCAGGAGGTCATAAATTTTTGTGCCTCGAGAGTCTGATGCAGGAGCATCCAGCACCCTTAGTCAAAGGGAGGAATCCAAAGCAGAGCAAAGAGGAAGACGTGGACCAAGGGAGCAAAACAGGGAAAAATTTGTTTTAAAACTGATTTAAAGATGGAATGGATAAGTCTCTTGAAGACTTGATTTAAACGAAATCTACCATGTATGCGAATTAGTTGAGAGATTTGAGGAAGGGATATGATCGGATCCTTCCCAGTGATCCGATCCAGTGTTCCTTTAGATATATATATTCTGCCATATGTATGCATGTAATGAGAGCTTTGGGGCTTTTTGTTGGAGGATTGATCGGATCCTTCCGTGACCCGATCCACACTTCTATCATATATATATATATATATATATATACAAACCTGCGCGTTCAACAGAGGGATATAGAGAGTGAATAGGTAGAAATTGTGTCAACAGACTGTGGAGATGTAGTCGAGAGAAGAACTGTGCTAAGGCTGAAATGCCTTAGCTTGTAATCGCTCTGTATATAATAGAAAAACGTGTTAAGTGTTGAACTGTGTGCCTGCCTGTGTTTCATATATAAATATGTGTTAATGTCTTAATTTCCTGTTTGTATGTGTGTTGATCGACCATCGATCACGGTAGGATCAATGGCGATCAAATGAATGTTGCTATATGTGGAATGCGTGGTGTAAACGCAAGTGGGCAGAGCACTGTGTTTAAGCACAGAAATCCATCAAAAGGCAATCGGGATTAAGTTAAGGAGGAAGCGGCGAGAATGCACAGCGACCGTTGGATCGATATGTCCGGATTGATTCGCATGGAATAGAGCGGCTTTAAATATAGCAATTGCAATATGAGGATTGAATCGCAACCGTCAGATTGAAAGGGAGATTGACGGTCTCGATGGGATCACTAGTCTCAAATCGAAAAGTCAGATGACAGCGGGCAGTGGAATGGCGATGTGCGACATGTCGATATGCCGATAGCGATAAGCATCGATCGATCTTATCGGAGATCGGAGATCGGGGGATGCAAAGGACAGTGCAGCGAAGTTGCGATGGACCGGATGTGCGGACCCGACGAGTTAAGAACACGGGTTTATTATTATTTGAAGTTCAGCGTGTGTGTTTGGAGTGGGATTTTCCCATGTAATCCTGTGTATCCCGATATGTTGTGTGCCCCGGTTTTCTAAGGCAAAAGCAATGTTTGGTGCTTCCAATAATTGTATGGTCCGTGGGGTTTTAGGCTTATGGCCTAAATAAATGAATAAAGCTTCCGACAAGGTTTGTGGGCCATAACCCACAGGCCTCATGATCGTTTTTTTAGGGAAAGGGACTTTGATTAACCCCAAAAATCTCTTCGCATCATGCATGGAAAGGCAAGAGCAGAAATATCAATGTTACAGAAGATGAGAATCCGAGTTAAGGTAAGTATGATGTCTATGCTGCATGCCGAGTTAATATAGAGCCTCTCTCTAGTCAAAGCGAAGAAGTAAGGGACAAAACTCAGCCCTTATCAGTCACACGTGCAAGAAAGAAGAGTCTACTATAGCAGGCCGAAAACTATAGTCAAGGAGACCGAAAAGTTCAGATCTGAGTTGGAGAAGTGAAGGCTAAATTGCAGAAAGTTGACTTGGTCTTGGAGAGGTCATTTTGGTCAAGGGTCTAGGTCATGGTCTTGGTATTCGTCAATTGGAATATCTATAAGAAGAAGAATTTGTTCGGGTTTTCCTCTCAAAGAGTGAGAGGTTGTGGCGTTGGATGATAGCCTATACTCTGTGTCTCTTGTCTCTTTATGGTTTATACATTGGTAGATGTTTGATGAAGAACACTAATAACCTAAAGAAAAGAAGATCCTAATATAAACAAGTAGAAAGCACTCACAAGCAATTACTAATAGAAGACAAATCACTAAATTGCTATGCCCTAGATTTCTCAACAGAATTCTCCCTAGTTGAGAGGGAGTGTTAAAATTGGAAACTAGGGCCAAATTCCACTTTGGATAGCGCCTTTGATGGAGATAATTGTGGCACTGAATTTCTCTTTTCGAGAGGACCAGAATTGACCGAAAGATCTCTAAATTTGGATAAGGAAAAATATATTTTTGAAAATAAGCCCTCACATGTGCAACTTATCAAGGTCAGCTTGGGGTAAATTATCAAGTTGAACCCCTCTCCAAATTATATAAATAGAAGTGCTCTCCCAGCTCATTGAGCATGATCCTAAGTGCATTCTCACATGGTGTAGCTCTGTGTTTTTGGTGCGGTTCTGTGGCTGAAAGATAGGAGGCAAGGAGCACAAGCTGGGAGAGGAATATTTCTGTTGGAAGGGTGCAGATTCCTTGCAAACCTAGCCGCATATGTCTGAGGTCCTATGCCGATTGAGAGAAGGCCTCAAAGACGAATTTTGGAACAGATCTTGAGGCAGAGTTCCTTGCAATCTTAGGCTGCAGCTCAGAGGAGAGGTAAGAGGGATTTTTGTGCATAACATTAAGGGTCATGTTGTCTCTGTTCAGGCCACAGGTAAGAACACCTACAGCAGTAAGTTGGGAAGCCTGTTTTGTGGGCCGAATGGGCTAGGAAAGCACCTCTGCCCTACCCGCAGCTTCTCCTAGTACAGCGCAGGTGAATGGAGGTGTTTCTATCATATGTGTGGGCTGTTTGATGTTTCTGGAACGAGTCTGGGCTCCAGATCTACAACTTTTACATTATCACAGGCTTGACTGCTCAGTATAAATCTTTTTTGGGTTCATTACAGTCACTAAAGAAGGCCGCACAAATTGGACTAGGACTGGGCTCCTTTTGAAGACTTCCTTGCAGCTGCTTTGTCTCCTGTTGATCTCTGACTAGGGCTGAATTTGACTGCTAATGTTTGAAGGCAGAATGAAAGACTTGTCTGAGCTGATATATTGTCATCGATTGTATTTTCTCCCTCTGCTAAACATTTGATATTGATAATAAGAAGATTCGATCAAGTGTTTTCCCTATCTTGGTGTTTTTCCCTTGCTTGTGCCATATTATTGTGTCCTCTTTTCTTGGCTCGTCTTCATTATTTATTGCATATGTTCTTTCCTTAGTTACTGTCAATATGATGATGATTCATGAGATTGCAATGGATTAAAGATGGGCTAATATTGAATATTGAAGTATCTACCCTAAGCAAAGAACGTGTTATTCTAAAATTAACATGCTCCAACATAAATGTATTAGAATGGCCACTTGCTTCTTCTACAACATATGGACCTTATTTATATTCTTAGAAGTTGGTTAAGTGTGTTGGCAACAGAAATTAGGGCTAGATAGGTGTAAGAATAACCTTAAATCCACTCAGAAGCACACAATTAAAGAGCATTTATTATTTTGTACAACTTTTGGAATGCATATACGCCTTGCACATGTCCTCATGGGAAAGACAAGTTGGCATATCCAATTCCTGACAGGTAGAAGGGAGGCGTATCAGGTAGGCTAATTTAAACCAAAAAGCGAAGGATACTGAAAGGTCTTACTGAAGCTCGATCTGCTAAAATAAGGTCCTTGTTCTAAGCTCTGCTCGGGCAGGTAAGGTCCTGACTGACAAGTCACACCAGGGCTATCTCTGCTCAGGAAAGGACCTTAACCTTACCTGAGCTAAAAGGTAAGACAAATAAATGTAAGCTAGCTTTGAATTCAGACCTGCCTTGATGTCAAACTTAGTATATTGATTTTCTTAAAATGTTCAAGGGTAAAAAATCAAGATTTCTTTTGTGGATAGACAGCCACTGCTTTGCCAAATGTATTGTTTAGCTTGGGTGCAAGGTCATAGCATTTGTCCTGAACCAAAAGGAAAATCCCCAAAATATAAGACCTAATAGATTCAACCATCCAAAATATTTGATTCATACAACTGATCAAGAGGTTAAACAAATGTGTCTCAAAAGCATGCCCAATAGATAGCAGGTAAAAAAAGACAGCAATCAATTAAGTTTATTTATAAACAAAAGTTCTGGTTCCAGAGCAGTCTCCAAATTTGCACTAATAAAACAATAAACTAATTACTGCGGTCTAGAGAAGAAGCATTTTATAATAGTCAGAGTGGAAACCACGATTACAATACAGCTTTTAGCATCAAGCCATTACTCTCAAATCGATGACGAGATATACATTGCCCAACTGATTGCAGGATTCGATAACCAAAAGCTTTCAACACTAACATCTGTGGGCCTCAAAGCCTTAATTTCTTTGCGTATATCCATGAGCAAACCATTTACCTCACGCAGCTTCTGAGTACAGTACGATCTAAGAACGATAACAGTGCATGCCAAACTGTTCAGCGCTTCCCATCATGATAATAATGAATGAAAGACTGTTCAAGGTTTCCCTTCATTATGCCATCAACAAATGGTTTCACATGTTTATGAATACAGAATCAGAAGCAAAAATTAGCCCAATATCGCAACATGGCCCCATGCAATTTGCCTTCCTTGAAAAGACGGTTAATAAATGGGTTTTTGGTCAATTCTACAGGAATGCAGTTGTTCTCCCCCATCTCATTAAGTATTGCTTTTACAGCGGACTTGGTATCCTCACAGAGAAAATCCAACAGAGACACAGAAGCAAAAGCATTAGGAACCAAACTTTCGTCAAGCATGTCATCTATTATCTTAGAGATACTGTTCTTTAAAATGCCCATACTGCTTTGAGACTTGATTTCCCCTCGGAATGCATTCATTAACGTGCTCCAGGTTACTACATCAGGAACACAGCCATTGGAGAGCATTTCATCCAGAATGCGATTGGCTTCATGGAAATCTCCTTCTTGGCAGAAACCGTGAATCATTGAGGTGTAAGTAACAACATTTGGAGGACAGCCTTTCATAATCATCTCCTCCAGTGTCCTTTTAGCTTGAAGAAGTTTCCCTGCCTTGCACAAAGCATCAATTATGATGGTGTAAGTAAAAACATCTGGAGTAAATCCTTTGTCCAACATTTCATCCAAAATTACTGAGGTTCTCTCCAGCTTTCCCTCTTTGCAGAGACCAAACAAGAAGACATTGTATGCTACAAGATCCGGTTCACAGTCATTCCTGAGCATCTCACTGAAAATCTTTTCAGCCTCATCCCAATTGCACTTTTTTAAGTGTGTATCTATCAGGGTAGTGTAAGTTATGCTATTAGGAGCATGGCCCTTTGCCCTCATTTGCTTGAGATGTTCCATGGCCTTGTGTATATCACCCAGCTTGCAGTATCCATCAATCAAAGTAGTATAAGTAATAGCATTAGGATGAATTCCTTTATGGCTGATTTCATCCAAAATCCGAGCCGCTTCCTCCAAACGCTGTTCTTTGCAAAGTCCATATATCAGCGTATTGAAGGTCACCACATTCGGAACATGGCCCATTTGCAGCATTTCATTGAAAAATTTGAACGCGTCAGAAAACCTTCCATATTTGCAGTAACCAGCCATGGCAGAGCTATACGAGAACACATTTGGAATGCAACCCCGTGCCGGCATCTGGTGTAGAATTTCTGCGGCTTGATCAATATATCCTTCTTTGACCATGCCTGATATTAGTATACTATATGTGACGACACTGGGAGATAAACCTTCTATCACAATCTCATTGAATATTTCCAAAGCTCTCTTAGGGTCACCTGCCTTGCAAAAGCCGTGAACCAGCGTAGTAAAAGTTCTGACATTCGGCTTAATTTTTTTACCCACCATCTCATCCAGCAACTTGGCGGCTTCTTCAGCATCTCCTTTATCAGAGAATCCTCTTATAAGTGTATTATAAGTGCAGACATTGGGGGGCCATTTCTGTTCATGCATTTGTCGTAAAAGCACAACGGCCTCCTCTACTCTCTTGACATAACAAAGTGCGTTAATGGCGATATTGAAGGTTGTGACTGTGAGAGGAATTCCAGCACAACCCAGCTGGTTGAAGAATGCAATAGCAGTTTCATAGTGCTTGTTCTGCACTAAGGCATTCAGAAGAGCATTATAGGAATCAACATCAGGATTGCAGAAATCATGCATGCGATGAAATACCTTGAATGCCGCTTCCATCAACAGGGCCTCGCCAAAGCTCTTGATCAAGCTATTGAACACTGCAGGATCCCCACATTGGAAGCTTTCTGCAGTCATTTCGTTGAGCAGATTCTCTGCGTCTTCGTGGTATTTTGCATCAAGTAGCTTCTGAATCATGACCCTGTAGGTATAAAGATTGTGTTTGTAACCCTCTTGTTTCCCTGCCCTGTTGAAGATTTCTAGTGCTATTTGGGTGTCTTTCTGAAAGTTTAAGACATCCACCATTTGTCTGGTGGAAAGAATGAGGGGACTGTTGCAGTCATATTCATCTAGGGTTTTCTGCGGGTTCTCTGATTTAAGTCTATCCAATGTCGGACTGTAATAGTTTTCTGTTTTCCTGGCATCAAAGGGGCGCCTCTGATGCCCGTCGTGATTGTTTTCTGACATGCTGGGCTTCGATGGCTGGCTCTCATTGTTTAGCCTCTCAGATTCAATTTGCACCAACAATTGCCTACGAAGACGGTGAATACTGTGATCTACTAATTTTTTGGAACGTCTTGACGATGCCTCCTTCAATATCGAGGCCAAATCCCGAGCTGGGTTTTGGGTTTTGCTTCTGCCCTGAAAGTCGAAGTTGAAAACAATATACACGGAGGTAATATCAGCGACGTAAACCCATTTATATGAATATGCAGAAAGCTACGTTCAATGCAGCAAAACAATGGAAACTGAGACCTTGTTGACAAGCCTCTCTTACCTTTCCAATATGGTAATGGCATCCCTTCATCCCCTTGGTGTTCCCTCTTCATCTGTTGAACTTTCAATTCAATGCTTCCTCGTTTCCCTGTCTTGTGTATGGAGAGGAAACTAGAACAGTAGAGATGGACGAGCACGCATGAGTACCTTCGTAATAAATCCCAAGATAAATTCACCTAAATAAGAAATGCACTTGTTCGTCGAGCATGCATCCTTCGCAATAAATCCCAATGTGGATGACTCGTCAAGCACGATTCCCTGAGCAATAAATGATAAATGTTTTGACTTCTGTTTTCTGCTAGTTATTGGTGCGCAGAGGGGTCTCATCTTAGGCAGCGCCTAACCAGCATACCATAGGGTATTCAATGTGCCGGGAGATGCAGGGGAGATAGCCCGCTAACACGCGAATTCTTCTTTCTTATTTAGTGGCGAGTTTCCGAATTCGCGTGTTAGCGGGCTATCTCCCGACGCATTGAATACCCTATGGTACGCTGGTTAGGCGCTTCCCTCATCTTAGGCTTTGTCCAAATCGTTGCAATCAATTATTCTAAATGTAGAAATAATAAATAATATTAAAATAAGAGTAGTTTAACGAGGTCATAATTTTAAATAGTAGAAATTTTGACAAGATTTTAACCAAAATCCGGCAGAAATTTTGGGAAATCTAGGTTATAATGGTCAAGTTTAGGATTTTGGGCACCCCATAGGTTTTTGATTGTGCTTAATCCATTTCCACTGTAAAAAAAACGATTTAAACACTCATATGGTTGGATTTTTTGAAAAAAAAAAGCTCTGATTCTAGCAAAAAATGATTTTCTCAACAAAATTGTGGCCTTGGTAAACAATGTCATTAAAATATCTTGAGTTCAGCTTTTTTATTCATTATGTTTTGTAATAATTCTTCACGATTAAATTACAATCAACAATTTTTGGTAGGCTTTTTGAACCAACCAATGTGGTTGATCATGAGAACAAATATGAGAATCACATTTATCCAAGAGATTAAAATATACTTCTAAGTTAAGAAGGAAGTGCAAACATGACACCTAAGACCTTAGGTGTTGAGTCAAGTCTAATTGGGGCATTCTCTAAACTTAGACGCTAAGTCAAGTCCTTGGCTTGGGTCTATGATATATTAGGGGGGCTCTGCAACCAAAAAACCTTAATGGTGCTCTATAGTTGAAACCCTATTGGAGGCTAGCCTACAATTGACGCTTGAACCCCTTCACGCTTCCTCGTCTGCACTCTAGCTTCCCATTCTAGTCTTTACTAGTGATCTTTTCTGCTATGTTATCTCATCCCTTTCGTTTACCTTAACGCCCCCATTTTTTTCTATTGGTTTTCAGTGATCCCTCTAAGCAATACAACTACGATCTGGTTGTTTTCAAGCCTCTGATAGGTCCTTTAGTAGACAGAGAATATGCAAGGTTTTTCGGACCTTTTCGTCAATCGGGGTCAGGTTGACCGGAGTATCATGCAACATCTGGAGTGGGAGGAGTTGGGACAAAAACTAAGTTGGTGGGGGGAAATACTAAAAAGAAGTGCAGCCAAAAGCACATTAAGGCATTGGAGGCACAAAAAGAACTAACCCTAGGCATGGAAGTAAAGGTGGACATGGTCAAATCCATCTCCAAGAGAGCCCTTGTGGGCAATCTCAGCAACATTTCCATGTGACATGAGCAACTACTTTCATGCGTTAGGGCTTATTGGAAGCCACTGCTTGGATACACGCCTATAGTAAACACCCTAGTCAATAAGTGGATTCACTTCCACTTCCTGACGGAGCAATATTTGGAGCATCTTCTCAGCAAGCCTTGGGTTATTGGTAGAGGCTCTTTGTGTTTACAAAGGTGTCATCCGACCTTTTTCCCAAGAACATAATAACAATGCTACAAACACATGTGGGTAATTTTTCTAGGCTTCCCCCTCGAGCTCTGGGCAAAAGAGGTTCTCATTAAGGTAGCTAACACTCTGGGCAATTTTGTTTATCTTGAAGAAGCATCCCTCCTCGCAGAAGAGAAGCGAAGGGCATGGTTTTGGTGGACATGGACACCTTGAAGGGTTTACTGGAGACCCTTAAAATCATGTGGGGAGACAGAGTTATCAACCAACCTCTGGACTACTGGAAGATTCCATTCAGGTGTCTCAACTACAGACAAGTGGGACATATGGTAAACTCTTATAAGGCTTCATCCTACCATGGTTTTGGAGCAAAAAACTACTTCAAAGTAGGTCGCCTCCTCTCCAGAGATTGTGACGGACCCTATCAGTGATTTAGTGCAGACTTAGATCTTGCCATCGAAAAATCTAACTTCAGGGAACAACTGGATGGAAGGCTCCTCTCCTATAGACATAGTCAATGTTTGACCTCAGGTATCTTGTTGTCAAAGGACCCATCAACAAAAGGGGTTGCAATCTCGACACTAGAGGACAACATTATCGACTAGAACACTAAGATTCCCAATCAAGGCACCAGACAAGCAACGGATCCCACAACTAGTAGCAAGGAACCGACCTGTAAGTCAATAGTTGTTCCTAATTCTCTAATATAGTTCTTATTTCCTGAAGATAACCTGCTTATTAACCAAAATGAAATGAATGCTTACAACTCCATAACCTTGCATCAAACCCCACAAATCTATGTCTTGTCATATAACTTTCCTCACAAACCCCCCCAAACCTATCCAACCCCCTCTGACCTCTGCAACAATCTTGTATGAGAGCAAACGGTCAAGCTATGACCACAATATTCCAGACTACTCTGAACCATTCCTACTCGGAACCCTTTACCCTCCCGATTAATCTCTCTCCATTCGCTAACTCACCTTGTCCACCCTCGTGCCCCTTCACTTTCTTACATGGAAGCCCTAAACCAAATTCCCATTCATACTTATACTGGAACCTCACCTATTGAAACACCCTCGACTAAACCCATTTTTTCCTTTCCTAATGTCACCATTAGGAAGAAAAAACAAAACAAAAAAGCTCAAGTCAGAGAACTCAACCCTTCAAATTCCATTCGGGGTGGTTTACACCTATTACCACCTACTGATATAAACATTGATTCATGGGCCCTTAGAGTAGAGAAGCCCACTATCTCTACTTCCCAATGATCTATTGAAAATGCAACAAGAAAATCCTAATTTAATTGTCCTTGAATTAAATTAGGAATAAAATTGTAATTCCACATCATAAGACGACTTGTATGAGCTAACTTGACTTAGTTGGCTCAATTAATTCGAGTTGAAGGTCTAACTTGAGTCATGTAGAGTGTCTCCTACATTATAGGAGCCCTAGTTGAGTTTATTTTGAGTTGTAATTAATGAATTCAGTTTAACTGAATTAAAGTCTATTAAACTAGTTCCAACTGATGGAGGAAGGTCAGACAGTGGGGTGTTGCTTCATGTGTTCAACCAGTTAACTGATGATTCGCTCATAAATAACTCATGCATGTTAGATCTGAGAGTTACCCAGTTGAGATTGGAGTTCAGGGACAATGTATTATCAGTTGTATAATCATCCAAATTGTATAGGTGGTGCCTGCAGTCAGAGAAAGGCCTATGAGGATTGTCTACATGGTATCAGAGCAGAAATCACTCTAGGTGAGGAGAATATGAATTTATCTTTTGCAGGTGAAATCGAATTTGCAATATCATTCTTCAGAGCCAGCAGGATGTCGTTCTACGGATTGAGGCTGAAATATGCCCTTGAGGGTAGTTTGAACTATATTGCTTGGAAGGACTGGATGGAGACAATGTTGGAAGACAACAAGTTGAAGGAATTCATAGACAAAGATATTCCTAAGCCTCCAACAATTGATGCTCAAGATCTAGCAAAGTGGAGGAAATGTGTTGCAAAGGTGAGAAGGATCATATTAGAAGGAGTTCAAGATCATATTGTCTCAAACCTCCACAGGAAAGGGACTCCATATGCAATGTGGAAGGCCTTGACAGCCCTGTTTCAAAACAATTGTGACCACAGGAAGATGGCACTAAAGGACAAGCTTAGGAAAATCAAGATGGAGAAGGGTGACACAATACCAAAATACTTGACCAAGTTCACCTAATGCTGGTACGAGCTTGGAAGTGTTGGTGTTATAGTTGTTGAAGATGATCTAGTCAGCCTGGCGCTTTTAGGACTTCCCAAGAGCTGGCACAACTACCAGGATTCGGTAATTGGGAGGTAGAAGCTACCAGAGTGGGAGCGTTTGTGGTCTATCTTGGTGCAAGAAGAGATTCAATGGAACACTAAAGATGGATCCTCATGCAAGCATGGTGATGAGGAGAATTGTTCCTTGGCTGGAAAGAAAAAGAAAGGGAAAGGGAAGTCATCCCATTCCGAATCAGATTCTAGTCAGGTATGAATGAAGAAGGAATTGTCAAAGATTAAATGTTTTCACTTTCATGAATTGGGACACTATGCCATGAAGTGTCTGCACAAGAAGGTCGGCAAGAAGCCCCCAAGAGGAGCACTAGGTGATGCTCTTGTTTCACAATTCGAGTTGGATTTCACCCTCATTGCTTGCATGGTGACATCGATGATGGGTAGTGTGTGGTATCTGAATAGTGGAGCCTCATTACATATGACCGACAACAAAATATTCTTCAATGACTTGGAGGAGAAGGACCTCCAGATGCACATCGAGATAATGGAAGTTATAGTGTAACCGACATAGGTACTATTACTTTTCAAAGGGAGTCTGGTTCTCCTCTCACATTAAAAGATGTCATTTATTTTCCGGGTATGAAGAAGAATTTGGTTTCAGTTGCTATGTTGGAGGACCGTGGCTACGATGCGATATTTAGTAAAGGAAAGGATTTCCTTCGTCACATAGCCTCATGAAAAGTGAAGGGGATCGGGGTTCGAGTGAAGAACCTCTACAAATTGGATGTAGAAGACTGTGTTGTTTTGAGCACAAAAGTAGAGAAGGTGCAGAGTCGAGACACCAGTGAATTGTGGCATAGAAGATTGTGTCACTTGCACCACAAAGCTTTGAAGATCATGTAGCAGATTTCTACAAGACTTCCCAAGGGTACACTGGAGCATAGAGATACATGCAAAGGGTGTACATTAGAGAAGTACACCAAAGCCACCTTTCATGAAAATGACAATTGAGCGCAAGTGATCCTTGAAAGAGTTCACTCAGATGTGTGTGGACCATTCTCGACAGCCTCCATGGCCAAGCACATGTATTATGTAATATTTGTAGATGATTTCTCACACAAGCGCTAGATTTTCTTCATGCAGAAGAAAGATCATACATTCTCTAAATTTTGTGAATTTAAATCACTTGTTGAGAAAAACACTGGCAAGAAAGTGAAGTCTCTCAGGAGCGATAACGATGGAGAATGTGTCGAGTGAATTCAAGAAATTTTGTGAATCAAAAGGCATTTAATGGGATTTAATAGCACCCCATAACCCATTACAGAATGGGGTGGCTAAAAGGAAGAAAAAAAGTATTGTGGGAGATGCACAAGCAATATTACATGATCAGGGCCTACTGTTGCACTTGTAGGTTGAAGCATGCAACATTGTTGTATATGTGCATAACAGAAGTCCTCATTGAATTCTTGGGATGAGTACATCAGAAGAAGATTTTTCAGGTAAGAAACCAAATAAGGCACAATTTAGGATATTTGGTTCATTAGTTTAATGTCATGTTACCAAGGATGCAAGGAAAAAGCTAGAACTGACAGTTGAGGTGGGCATATTTGTGGGGTACATTGATACACCTCACAACTATCGGGTGTACCTGCCATCTCATAGAATGAGAATGGTTTGTAGAGATGTGAAGTTCGATGAAGAGAAGGCCATGAGATGTTCCCTTGAGAGGGAGCTTCAATTACATGCAGATGAGGAGATTTTAGCTCCAAAAGAAGAACCTCGGGATGATGTGGAGCAGACACATACAGAGGAGCAGAGAGTGGAGGCACCCACTCATGCAGAGACTTCCAGAGATGGAAGGAAGCACACTTGAGAAGTTGACAGGTTGATGCATGATGTTAGAGAGAATGTAGGAGCACCCACATCACAACACAGGTAGAGGAGGTCACCAGATCGGTACACTGGCTACATGGATCTGATGAGCGAGAGTGTAGAGATTGAGCCATCCTCATTTGAGGAAGCAGTGCAACAACCAGTATGGGTTGATGCCATGGTAGAGGAGTATGACTTCATTATCAGAAACAGTGTTTGGGAGGTGGTCCCAAGACCAGCAAACAAGTCAGTGGTGAGTTCTAGATGGCTTTACAAGGTAAAGCAAGCAACATATGGGAGTGTGGAGAAACACAAGGCCAAATTTGTGGCCAAAGGGTTCTCTCAGGTGGAGGGAATTGATTACGAGGAGACCTTTTCTCCAGTAGCAAGGTACTCTTCAATTAGATCTATTCTAGCACTTTCAGTGCAGATGGGATGGAAGATACATCAGATGGATGTGAAGACAACATTCCTCAACGAAGTGATTGAGGAAGAGGTGTACATTGAGCATCTGGAAGGATTTGATACCTTCAACAGAGAGTCGCATGTGTGCAGACTCAAGCGAGCATTGTATGGATTAAAACAAGCACCCACTCATGCAAAGACTTCCAGAGATGGAAGAAGGCACACTAGAGAAGTTGACAGATTGATGCATGATGCTAGAGAGAATGTAGGAGCACCCACATCACAACATAGGCAAAGGAGGCCACCAGATCGGTACTATGGCTACATGGATCTAATGAGCGGGAGTGTATATATTAAGCCATCCTCATTTGATGAAGCAGTGCAACAACCAGTACGGGTTGATGCCATGGTAGAGGAGTATGACTCCATTATCAGAAACAGTGTTTGGGAGGTGGTATGAAGACCAACAAACAAGTCAGCAGTGAGTTCCAAATGGATTTACAAGGTAAAGTAAGCAACATATGGGAGTGTGGAGAAACACAAGGCCAAATTCGTGGCCAGAGGGTTCTCTCAGGTGGAGGGAGTTGATTACGAAGAGACATTTTCTCCAATACAAAGGTACTCTTCAATCAAAGTTATTCTAACACTTTCAGCGCAGATGGGATGGAAGATACATCAGATGAATGTGAAGACAACATTCCTCAATGAAGTGATTGAGGAAGAGGTGTACATTGAGCATCTGGAAGGATTTGATACCTTCAACAAAGAGTCGCATGTGTGCAGACTCAAGCGAGCATTGTATGGATTGAAACAAGCACCATGTTCTTGGTACACCAGGATTGACATTTATTTCACCAGGTTGGGCTTCACCAAAAGTGAAGCAGATGAAAACCTTTACCATATTGTGGTTGAAGGTAAATGATTGATTATAGTATTATATGTCGATGATTTAATTCTAATAGGTGATGAGAAGTTGGTAACATATTGCAAAGAGGATTTGCAAGAGAATTCAAGATGAAGAACCGGGGGCTCATGCATTATTTCCTTGGTATGGAAGTATGGCAAGGAGATGAGGAACTATTTGTCTCTCAGGGAAAGTATGCCAACAATATACTAAAGAAGTTCCACATGGAGAGAAGCAAACCCATGGAGACTCCTCTAGCAGGGAATTGGAGGAAGGAAGATGCTACTTCAAGTGAAATAGTGGAGGCTACTATTTATAGGTAGCTTGTGGGTTCACTTATGTATTTGGTGAACACATGAATAGACATATGTTTTGCAGTTAACTAGCTTATTAAAGCAATGGATAAGCCAACCAAACTTTATTGGAAGGAAACTAAACATTTGTTGAAATACCTCAGAGGCACCACTCAGTTTGGTATTTGGTACAGACAGATAGAGAGAGTGAGGCCTCAAGGCTTCACAGATGCAGATTGGGCAAGGATTCCATCCAACAAGAAGAGCACATCGGGGGGAATCTTCAGTATTGGGTCAATGACAGTTTCTTGGTACAACAAGAAGCAGAGATCAGTTGCACTTAGTTCGGCAGAAGCAAAGTACATGGCTACTAATCAAGCAACTTTGAAGTTATCTGGATGAGGAAGATCCTTGTTGGGTTATTTAGTCGACACATGGATCCTACAATGATTTACTATGACAATTAGAGTTTTATCAAACTCTCTGAGAATCCATTTTTTCATGATCGGTCCAAGCATATCGACATCCAATATCACCATCTACAAGATTGTGTGCAGAGGAGAATCATGTGCTGGAGTACATTCCTACAGAGGAACATGATGCAGACATCTTGACTAAGGCATTGTCAAGTGGTAAATTCAAGTTTCATAGAGGCAGGATTGGGGTATCTGATAATCCCTTTCTTACTGAGAGGGAGTGTTGAAAATGTAACAAGAAAATCCTAATTTAATTTTATCCTTGAATTAAATTAGGAATAAAATTTTAATTCCACAGCACAAGACAAATTGTACGAGTTAACTAAGTTAAACTAACTTAGTTGGCTCAGTTAATTCGAGTTGAGGGTCTAACTTGAGTCATGTAGAGTGTCTCCTACATTGTAGGAGCCCTGGTTGAATTTATTTTGAGTTGTAATTAGTTAATTTAGTTTAACTGAGTTAAAGTTAGTTAAACTAGTTCCAAATTGATGGAGGAACTAGTAGGAGGTCAGACAATGGGGTGTTGCTTCATGTGTTCAACCAGTTAACTGATGATTCACTCATAAATAACTCATGCATGTCAGATTTGAGAGTTACCCAGTTGATATTGGAGTTCAAGGACAATGTACTATCATTTGTATAATCATCCAAATTGTACAGGTGGCACATGTAGTTAGAGGAAGGCCTATGAGGATTGCACAATTCATATTGAGGAATTTTCCTAATTAATAGGGGGCTAATTCCCAAGGAAACATCGCAAGGAAATAGGGACTTGGGCAAGCCAAAATTTGGTTAAGTATTGGCCTGGGCTTGTCTAGGAAGCAGTGAGACAGATAGAGATAATGCAGAGGTTGCTCAAGCTTGAGAAAAGCATTGTAATCTTCTCATATTTTCTGACTAATGCAATATACAAATAGCAAGGGTTTTTAGTTGTAAATTTCCCTAGGAAACCATTGTGTAATGTGTTGATTGAATTCTTTCTCTTGTATGCTTCCTGATTTCGAGATCGTTTAATTGTTTTCGCCAATGAGTAGAGTAGATTCAAGTCTAATGTTTTAGTAAATTACAATCAACATTTTGAATTGACAAGGAATTTCTACATTTTCTACATGATCATCGTATCTCTAAATATAAGGGGGGTAAGGGGAACCTCCAAATTTTCCTCCCTCAAGAGACTAATAAACATACATCATCCTTCCATCATTCTTCTACAATAGACTGTGGTTCCTGGCAAAAAGGCCAAGGAGGCATTAAAAAACCTTTGTCTGGGTTGGCACAATTGTGCACTGGATTCAAACAATTTATCAAGTGGGCTTATCTCCTTATGGCATCCCAAAATAGCCTCCTTCCAAGCCTTCTTAATAATTGTTGGTATTATTCTTAAAGGCCATCTCAAACGATTTCCTCTTCCCATAAAGCTGGTGAATTGTTATGGTCCATATTGTGATAGGAAAGCATTTTAGGACACAACACAAGCTAGCAGCCTCCTCTCCAATCACTCCTTATTACGGGGGATTTTAACTTTACTTCATCAGCTGGAGAGACATGGGGGTCTCAGGCTTGTCCGAATCCCATGGCATATTATTTCTCTGCAATGCTTCCACTATATAACCTTAGGGATGTTGCTCCCTTTCCACTAGCTCCCACCTGGAGAAATGGCAGGACAATATTGGAAGGCATAGCTAAATGCCTTGATAGATTTGTGTTGGTTGATCATTTAACAACTAAATTAGGAAGAATTAGATCTTAATTATATCCCTCGAATTTATTCTTCCTCCTTTCCTGTTGATTTAGAACATATATTGAGCTATCTAGACTTCAAGAAATACCATGATGCAGGTGGATATTGGTGGCCACCCACCTATTCCACCTAGAACTCCAGTCAGTTTATAGTAGCATTTACTATTTTTAGCAGTTTTTTAGGTCCTAAACTTCCATAGCAGTTTTGACCTCCTAAACGAAATTTTTTTAGGTCCGAAGCAAGACCATAACCATAGATAGGGGCTTGCAGAAAATCATGTAGTACTCTGAGGGATCTTTCCAACGAGGTATCATACGCGCCAAACGGAGATAATATGACCAAGTTACGACCCCAGGGAATTGGCTGCCCAACTAACCCCAACTGGGCCCACAAACTCTTGTTGTTCCATCACTTGGGGTTAGGGTTTTGTTGTTTAGGGTTTTCCCTTGTTGTTCAATAATAAAAAGGCCCTTAAGCCTCATTGTAAAACAGTTAAGAGCCATGTAGCCACCACATCTCTTCTTAGAGATAAGCTACCATCGTTCGAGCTAGTTTATTTCCATTTTTGTATGTAAGCATATTTCAATTCTTTGATATTAATGAAATGAAGTTTATCATGTGGGTTCATCTCCTTATGGGATCCCAAAATAGCCTCCTTCCAAGCCTTCTCAATAATTGTTGGTATTATTCTTAAAGGCCATCTCAAACGATTTCCTCTTCCCATAAAGCTGGTGAATTGGTATGGTCCATATTGTGATAGGAAAGCATTCTGGGACACGACACAAGCTAGCAGCCTCCTCTCCAATCACTCCTTATTACAGGGGATTTGAAATTTACTTCATCAGTTGGAGAGACTTGGGGGTCTTGGACTTGTCTGAATCCCATGGCATCTTATTTATCTGCAATGCTTCCACTATATAACCTTAGGGATGTTGCTCCCTTTCCACTAGCTCCCACCTGGAGAAATGACAAGACAATATTGGAAGGCATAGCTAAATGCCTTGATAGATTTTTGTTGGTTGATCATTTAACAACTAAATTAGGGAGAGTCAGATCTTGTATTGTGCAAGATAAGATCTCAAACCACCTGCCAATTCTCTTCGAAATAGACTTTTGTTCCCCCGAAAGTAAATATCCCTTTAAATTCAACCACACATAGTTGGAGGATGAGGCCTTTAGATCGTTGGTAATAGAGACTTGGCAAAACAATACTCCTATACATAGTTCCTTTGTTGTGGTATCCTTGGTTAGAAAACTCTTAGAGCTTAGGAAGGTCATGGTAGGCTGGGAGAGGAACAAAATACATAATAGAAAAAAGAACTTGTGTCCATAGAAACCGAATTATGATCATATCCCTTGAATTTATTCTTCCTCCTCCTTTCTTGTTGATTTAGCACATATATTGAGCTATATAGACTTCAATAAATACCATGATGCAGGTGGATTTTGGTGACCACCCACCTATTCCACCTAGAGCTCCATCTGGTTTCATCAGTTTCCTTGTTTATAGAAGCATTTACTATTTTTAGCAGTTTTTCAAGTCCTAAACTTTCAGAGCAGTTTTGACCCCCTAAATGACATTTTTTGAGGTATGAAGAAAGCCCATAACCATATGTAGGGGCTTGTGGAAATCCTATAGTACTCTGAGAGATCTTTCCATCGAGGTATCGTACACGCCAAACTAAGATAATATGACCAAGTTATGACCCCGGGGAGTTGGTTGCCCAACTAACCCCAATTGGGCCCACAAACTCTTGTTGTTCCATTACTTGGGGTTAGGGTTTTGGTTGTTTAGGGTTTTCCCTTGTTGTAAAATAATAAAAGGTCTCTTAAGCCTCATTATAAAACAATTCAGAGCCATGTAGCCGCCACATGTCTTCTCATAGATAAGCTACCATTGTTCGAGCTAGTTTATTTTCATTTTTGTATGTAAGCATATTTCAATTCTTTGATATTAACGATTTCCATTGTTTGATTCATATTCTTTGATATTTTGTTGCATCCCTGCATAAGTCTGAATCATACCAGGTACCGAGTGAACCCTCTAATGTGTGGAAGACTACCTTCGAATCCAAGGAGGGCCTTTTTCGAATGGCTGGTCATGCCTTTCGGGTTGATGAATGCCCCCGCAACCTTTATGAGGTTGATGGACGACATCTTGTGGCCCTTCACCAACTCATTCGTGGTGGTGTATTTGGATGACATTCTTATCTTCAACCAGAGTTGGGAAGAGCACCTCCACCATATTCGACATGTCCTCCAAACCCTGCGACAACACAAGTTATGTGCCAATTTGGAGAAATGCACTTTTGGTATGACCCAAGTTCAATATTTGGGGTACATCATTGATGAGAAGGGTGTGTATGTGGACCCAACCAAGATACAAGTCATTCGGGATTGGCCAACCCCAACCACTCTAACAGATCTCCTCAACTTTCTAGGTCTTTCCAACTTCTACCGCAGGTTCGTGTTGGGATTCTCTCATATCACTTGGCCTTTGAGTCAAGTGACCAAGGGAGGAGTGAAAGAAAAGTTCTTTTGGTTTGAATCCCAACAGAAGGCATTTTCCGATTTGAAGCATTGCCTCTGTTATGCACCAATCCTCACATTACCAGACCTGCTGCAACCATTTGAGATCGAGACAAATGCCTCTGACTATGCTATTGGTACAGTTCTTACTCATCATGGGCATCTAGTGGCATATCACAATGAGACACATTCTCAAAGTATCCCACCTATGACAAAGAGATGTATTCCATTGTGCAGGCTTGCCGACAATGGAAGCATTACATTATGGGGAAGGAAACAATCATCCACACAGACCACTGACCCATACAGTTCATACAGACACAAGGGAAGTTGCAGAACGATCGACATCAAAAATGGTCCACATACCTGCAACAGTTCCATTTGAACATTAAGTACAAGAAGAACATCGCCAACAATGTTTCAGATTGCCTCAACCGACTGCCGGTCATGGCGCTAACCACTATGCTCGACTCTTGTGGGTACAAGACTACGGGGTGGTTGCATCTTTTCAAGAGAAATCCAAAATTTGGCAACACATACCAGACGCTCCTGGAAGGCAAGCAAGTTCCAAATTTTCACCTCCAGGATGCACGATTATGCCACCTGGGACACCTCTGTGCTCCTTCAAGCGAGCATGCCAAGTTGATTTGGGAGGCGCGCTATAGTTAGGTCGCTGGATATTTTAGGGTAGAGAAAACCGTGGCAATGTTGCAGAAGTATTTTTATTGGTCGAGCGTTCGACAGGATGTTGGGAAGTACATTAGATCTTGCACTGCATGCGCCATTGCCAAACTGACCATCAAGAAGTAAGGCCTGTATACTTCTATTCATACTTCTAGTTGACCTTGGGAATCCATCTCCATGGATTACATGTTGAGCCTTCCTTCTACTAAGCATGGAAATGATTGAATTTTCGTGGTTGTCGACAACTTCTCTAAGATGACCATTCTGGTGGCTTGCAAGAAGTGTATCACAACAGAAGCCACTACTAAGATCTTCTTTGAACGAGTGTGGGTACACTTTGGGATCCCATAATCCATTATCTCAGAATGGGACAAAAGGTTCCTAAGTACATGTTGGTCAAATATTTGATCAATGTTGGATACCAAGCTCACTAAGTCCACGACTTTCCACCCCCAGACTGATGGCCAAATAGAGGTTGTCAACATGATGATCGTACACATTCTGTGCATGTACAACTCGAAGCATCCATGCACATGGGATGAAATCCTCCCTTATGTCCAACACAATTATTGCGGAGCTTTCCATAGCTCAACTAGCCACAACCCCTTTCAGGTGGGATTTGGACTTCGGTCACTATGTCCCATTGAAGTGGCCATACCATTTGTAGCTACTTAGGCAGATTCGACTCATGTCTAGTCTGAAGCTGACAGGGCTAACAACTTGATTCAGTGCATTCAACAATCCACAAGCATGTCCATGACATATTGGACAGATCCAATGTTAAGTACAAGCAGTGACATGATCAACATCGGGTGCCACACAAGTTCCAGGTGGGGGAAGAATTTTGGCTACATCTACAGAAGGAACGCCTCACTGGGCCCCACTGAAGCTTCACTCACTCTGATATGGGTCATACACCATCACCAAGGTTGTCGGGGACAATGGCTTCGAGCTCAGCATTCCACCATTCCTTGGCCTGCACCTAGTATTCAATGTGGACCGCCTTCGACCATACTTTCCACCATTATTGAACACATCTGACATTGCAAAACAACTCACACCAACCGATTTAAACCCACACTTCATTGAACATGCCACACTGATTAGATCATGGACACACATATCAAGAACAATCACCAATAGAGGATCCAACTAGATCGAGTTGTCAAAGCGGGCCAACTCCTTCACCAGTGCAAGTGGTTCACCAAGGACCAGGTTCAACAGAAATTTCCTCACCTCATGGAGGCTCTATACGCAATGGGGACCATTGCTTGCTAAGGAGGGAGGACCGATCCACGTGGATATTGGTGGCCATCTGCCTATTCCACCTAGAAATCCAATTGGTTTCATCAGTTTCCTTGTTTATAGCAACATTTCCTATTTTTAGCAGTTTTTCAGGCCCTGAACTTCCAAAGCAGTTTGACCCCCTAAACAATGTTATTTTGAGGTTCGTAGCAGGCCCTTGGCCATAGGAAATGGCTATGGGCATGATAAAATTCCTATAGTACTTGGAGAGATCTTTCCAATGAGGTATTGTACGCGCCAAATGGAGATAATATGACCAAGTTACGACCCTGGGAAGTTGGCTGCCTAACTAACCCCAATGGGGCCCACAAACTCTTGGCGTTCCATCTCCTAGGGTTATGGTTTTGGTTGTTTAGGGTTTTACCTTGTTGTTCAATAATAAAAAGGCCCTTGAGCCTCATTGTAACACAATTAGAGGCATGTATCTGCCACATCTCTTCTCAGAGATAAGCTACCATCGCCAGCGTTAGTTTATTTCCATTACTGTATGTAAGCATATTTCAATTCTGTGATAATAATGAAATGCAGTTTTATTTCTGTTGCATCTCTGTGTTCATATGTATATCTATATTTTGATGCATTCCTGCATAAGTCCAGATCATACCAGATCCTCAAAGTGGACGAAGAGACTTGGTGATTAAAAAGTAGGGCAACTTGGATCAAAAAGGGAGATGGCGACACAATTTTTTTCCACAACTATGCTAATCGCAGAAGAAATATCAATTCCATTTGGGAGCTAGAGATTGAGGAGGGGAAGACTGCCACTAATTCTATTGAATTAAAGATTATTGTTTCTTCCCACTTCTCCTCCCTTTTTAAGGATCTAGGTATCGCCAATATCAGCACTCAACTTCAGCTCATCAAACATTACCCACGATTTCTCAACCCAGAGGAGACTGTCTAGATCAGCTACCCTGTAACACTTGAGGAAATTAAAAAGGTCTTAAACATAGTTCACAAAAGACAAAAGTCCAGGGCCTGATGGATGGATTATTGAAATCTTCCTTCCATTTTTTGATCTCATGGGGACTGATCTTTGTTGAATGGTGGAAGAAACTAGAAGATATGGGAAAGTCTCAACTGCCTTCAATGCTACCCACATAGCCTTGATTCCAAAGTGTTAAAATCCTAAGTCCTTTCTAGAATTTAGGCCCATCTCCCTATGCAATCTAATTTATAAAATCTCAAAGGTAATCTCTAATAGAATCAAGAAATTTCCTTCAATGAAGGTGTCTCCAAACCAATTTGGTTTTCTAGTTGACAGACAGATCCATGATGCCATAGGCATCGCTTAAGAGGTCCTACACTCTATTAAAAAAAATTGAAATCTCTTGTACTCAAAATGGACCTCAACAAAGCTTTTGATAAGGTCAAGTGGGCCTATCTGAGACAGGTCCTCCTCTAGATTGGCTTAGGACGGGAGGTGACTAACTGGATTATAGGTTGTGTATCCTCTGCCAACTTCTTTGTTCTAATCGATGGCTCTCCCTAAGATAACTTCACCTACTCTAGAGGTATTAGATAAGGATGTTCATTCTCCCCTCTCCTTTTTCTGTTGGTGATGGAAGGATTGAGTTTACTTTTGTTGAAAGAAAAGAAGGAAGGTAATATAAAAGACATTAAAATTTCTACCAAACAATATATCACCCACCTCCTATTCATGGATGATGTGTTGTTGATGGGACTAGGCATTGTTGCTGAGTGGCAAGCCTTTCACGGGATTATAAACATTCTCTACACTACCTTAGGTGTGGAGGTCTGTGTAAGCAAATCCTCCTTTTATCGAAATGTTGTAAGTCCTGAAACAATCTCATCCATACAATCCTTCCTACCTATGTAGTCCCTTCTCCTATAATTTGGTTTAAAATATCTTGGTTTTTTTCTAAAACCTAATGATTATCATAAAGGGGACTGGATGTGGCTGATCCAGAAAATTGAATAGAGGATAAATTTATGGTTTTACAATTGATTGTCTTTGAGGGGCAGAGCAATTCTTGTAAAATTAGTTGTGGAAAATATTTCGGTCTAATAGTTATCCTTAGCCAATATTCCCATGGAAATTCTCAAAGCCATCAAACATAGGATGTTCAACTTCTTGTGGTCTGGAAAAAGCTACAAAGAAAAGATTCATCTAGTTAGTTGGGACTCCTTGTCCATTCCAAAAAATCTTGGAGGACGGGGTTTCAAAATTTTGGTTTGGTTCAGAAAATCCTTGGCCTTGAAAAATATTTGGAGAGGTCTCTTCAGTTGAAATATTTGGAGTCAGGTTTTAAAAGGAAAATATCTAAAAACTCAATCGGTGGTGGATTGGCTTAGAAGTCAAGCCAAAAAACTTGCTAAAAGAGGTTCCAGTGTCTAGAATGTACTCTTTGCTTCTTTTCCCCTCCTCTACAATTGGTTAAGCCTAGAAAGTTGGTGATGGAAGGCAGATTATTCTAGGCAAAGATCCTTTCATAGGAGGAGTCAAAGTCTACAAGCTGTCCCCTAATATGATCAACTATATGTATTCTAAAGGACTCTACCACTTGCAAGATGTCAAAACAATTGACTCCTCTCTGCCCAAAAAGAGTTATTGTTTTAATGCAGCTGATCTAGGTCTGACTGACCAATTAGCAGAGGAATGGAGCCATTTTGTTAAGGAATTGATTAGCAATGGGTTGCGCTTAAATAATGTAAATGACTCACTAATCTGGACTTGAGATGCCTCATCTGGTAAAGTCAAAGCCAAAAAATCCTGTGAAGTTATTGCTCACTCTGTTATGGCTAAGGACAACAGATGGTGGAGTAAATTTATCTCGAAATGGCATATGCCCATTAAGATAAAATGTTTTTCCTGGTTGGTAATACATAATAAAATATTGACTTGGGTGAACCTTCAGAAATGTGGTTATATGGGACCAAACAATGGCTTCCTTTGCAAACAACATGAGGAAATGATGGATTATCTCTTTGTCAAATGCCAAACATCACAAAAATATGGCTCTTTGTCTTGCAAATTTTGGGCACCAAAGAAAATATGGATCAGTCCACCTTTGAGGACTTCTTGTGCTTTTGCACTAAGAAACATAAAATTCTAAATACCTTTCCCATCTTTGTAGCCTAGGGTATTTGGAACCTCACGAATAAGGTTATTTTCAAACATGGGAACATAAATATCCTCCTTTCATCATCCAAGATCACTTCTCTATATAGAGAATACCTCTCCCAGCGTTACACTAGTCCTAGAAAGAGTCCCTTCCCTCCCATCGACTATGATTTAGTAGGGGTATTCTTTGATTGTGTTGTGAAAAATCAACTTTGTGGTGAGGGAGGCTGGATTAAATTACCTGAAAACATGTCTCTCACATTTGGAATAGGAATTGGAACTGGAACCAACACTAACACAGAGTTGATTGCAGCTTGGGCTCTTATGATGCTAGCTAAGAGACAAAACATAAATTGTATACAGATTCTTGGTGTTATGAAACCAGCTCAAGAAAAGATAGATCAACGCCTTAGAATTCAGCCTCTTCGAGGGGGAAACCTCCTTTGCATTACATAAATGAACAATTCTTGGATGATACAAATGAAAAGACCACCTTTCTATATATAGGAGTCTAAGGGGTCATAACATAATCAGAGCCGACATAACAATAATAATGTAAGGGCACAATAATAACAATAGTGGGCTTCTATGGGGCACAATAGTAACAATATGGGCACTATATGGGTACATCAATATAATAAGTGGGTTGTACTAATAACAATAAGGGGTTACACTAGTATTATAGGAGCCTAACATGCCCCCCTCCTTCAAAAAGCGTTGTCCTCAACGCTTGAGTAGTTCTTGATGCTTCTGTATAAAATTCTTGTCCTCCCATGTGGAATCTTCAGCGGGTAAGTTCTTCCACTTGATGAGATACTCTGAAATTGATCGATTTCGTAGCTGTCGAGTTCTTGTTTCTGTGACTGCTCCAGGTTTCAATATGATTTTTCCTTCCTCTTCAATTTCTGGCAATATTGTTTGAATTGGGATCTTTTGCAACTTTTGAATAAGGGGCCATACTTCTTCATCCTTCTTCCATTCATCCCTTGCTTCATTTATCCAATCTAGTTGGATAATAGAAATAGCACAAAACAATGCTTCCACATCCTCATCCTTGAAGAGTCTTCCCATTCGGTAAGGTCGCAATTTTTTAAGTGCATGTAGTATTGCAAACATTTCCTTCTCATAAATTGCTTGCTTGAGATGTAGCAGTAAAAATACCCAATCAAAGCATTTTTCACTACGATGTTGATCTACCTGTTGTTTCGTTTGATTTTGCACCGAAGTGGCATTATCCTTTAAAAGTTGGAGAACTTGTTGTTGATGCTCGATGTGATCTTTCACTGCTTGAATCTTTTTCTTCTTGATATGTCCTTCTATCTCTAGAGTTTGAGGAGTGGTAATTTCTTCCAATCCTTTACAAGATATGGTCAGATTCATTTCTTGATGCTTGATGTGATCTTTCACTTCTTGAACATTTTTCTTCTTGATCTGTCCTTCTATCTTGATAGTTTGAGGAGTGGTAATTTTGACCAATGAATTACAAGATATGGTTGGATTCATTTCTTCTTTCTCAATGTGATCTTTCACTTCTTGCACCTTTTTCTTCTTGATATGTCCTTCTATCTTGAGAGTTTAAGGAGTGGTAATTCTTGTCAATTCTTTACAAGATATGGTTTGATTCATTTCTTCTTTCTCTGGGGTGGGGTCCTGGCGTATATCTTCTTCTTTTGATGTTTCTTGATCATTTTCTTCCTCCTCTTCATATTCTATGTAAAATAATTTCTTCTCAGCACACTTATGACCTTTAGTGCATTTGCTATCACAATTGTAACAAAGCCCTTTTTCTCTTTTTTTCTTCCAATTGTTGTGGTGTAACCCTTGTAGGTTGTGGAAGACTAGGAGAAACAACACTTCCAACTTTATAGTTGTGAGGGTTATGTTTCCTGGTTACCATAATTTTGCTTTCCACTATGTCACAAATCCCTTTTACTCTTTCCAATTGTTGTGGTGTTTCTCTAAAGAAGGTGTTGCTCTTTGTATCCTCATAATGTGCTATCATTTCCTCTGTGAAAATTGACCATGTAACAAGTCGTTTACGAGAACAAAGCCCTTCATACCATAAAAATTGATCCAGTTCTAAATATGAAGATGCAATACATACCTTTTGTAACAGTGGTACACCATGTAGATCAAAATATTTCTCCATTTGAAGTATCCAATTTACCGGATCCTTGCCATCAAATTTCCTCATCTTGCTTTTTCTTGATTTTAGGAGCTCGAAATTGAAACGACTGTAACTCTGTACTTTCAGATCTTTAAGTTCTAAAATTGTGACCTGTAGTAGCCCTCTGTGTCCTCTTTCTAATGCCACCAGTCTGATCCAAATTGGATTCTCCAAGGAAGAGTTATGCACAATCTCCCAAGATGACCTTATTATAGACTAGTTCAGTAGAGCGAACTTGTAAGATGTGCCAAAAGTCACTATTTCAACCTTTGGCTCTAAAAACTATCTACAAGAAACTACAGTCCGTCCTCTTTCTGCACCTTCTTACAAAATTTCAATCCAATGCTCAGATAAAAAGTTATGACGATTTTCCCTAGGTCGCCTGTTTGGAATGTAATTCAGGACTCTGCAAAAAGCCCAACTTCCTCAGATCATATCTCCACAAATATAGCGCAAAAAGCTCTGAAATTCGGACATGAGATTTAGCGCGATGTCTTCTCAAATGGGTTTTTTTTTCAACTTCTGAAACGTCGCAGAAAAAAAGTTATAGCGAAAATGCCACGATGACCTGTTTGGAGCAGCGAAACCCTAGAATCCAAAGCTCCGATACCAAATGTTATGAAACCAGCTCAAGAAAAGATAGAAAAGATAGATCAACGCCTTAGAATTCAGCCTCTTCGACGGGGCAACCTCCTTTACATTACATAAATGAACAATTCTTGGATGATACAAATGAAAAGACCTCCTTTCTATATATAGGAGTGTAAGGGGTCATAACATAATCAGAGCCGACATAACAATAATAATGTAAGAGCACAATAATAACAATAGTGGGCTTCTATGGGGCACAATAGTAACAATATGGGCACTATATGGGTACATCAATATAATAAGTGGGTTATACTAATAAAAATAAGGGGTTACACTAGTATTATAGGGGCCTAACACTTGGTGACTCCAAATGCGTTATAGACTGGATGGAAGGAGTAGCCTAATTGGAGGCTCTAAACTTGGAAGCTTGGAAGCTCATAACTACTGAAGCAAAAAAATATCCTGAAGGTTAGGTTTCAACACATTTATATGGATTTTAATAAAGCCAATGACAAGTTATCAAAAAGCGCCTTATCCTTAGACCCTGGTGCTATTATCTTGGAGGAGCTTGTTGGTAATCATGTCCAACTTACTCACCTCTTGCCTTTGGATATTATGTTTTAACTTGGATCCCTCGACATTCTTTATTCTATTTTCACATCAGACTCCAAAGAAACCAACCAAAATTTCAGCTTAGCAATATCAGGCCCTTGCCTCTTGGATCCCCAATTTTTCAAATATTTTTTGAAGATTTTGAGATGAAAATAACATAATTAATGCAGGCATAACAACAATTAGCCACAATTTTTCTCTGGTTTTATCCTTCTAGAAATCCATTTTTTTGCATAATTTGTTTCCTCGTATCCAAATTTGTACATGTTGTTGATGTAATCTTAGTTTACTATAAAATGTTAGGATAGAGATGAAATTTACAGCCAGTTGTATATTGAAAAATTTTGAAAATTTTGAAAGTAGCAACAAGACTGCACTTTTGTTTTTATCTTGTTGTTTAAGGTAAAAATTATGGAAATCAACTGCTTTATTGTACCTTTTTTTATTCAAAATGAATAACAAAAAAGTACCATTTTGCAGTGGGAAAAGAAATAGAGGAAAAACATATGATGGATTAAAATATACTTCTAGGCGAAGAAAGGAAAACATTGAAGAAATTTCAATACACAGTTTACTATATATATATATATATATATATATATATATATATATATATATAAAATCGAAATATATAATAAAAAGAATGATAATTAAATTGAATTAGAAACTTTTTATTTTAAAATATGTGATAGGAATAATGATAATGGTTGTATTTGGAACACTTTATGTGAAAATAGTAATACTCTAATTAGTGTAGATATTTTATCTCTGTCATGTCCCAATTTTTATTCTTCTTCATAGTGTAGCCAGGGTGGATTTCCAGGGCAGGAGATGGCCAAGTCAATGGAGCAGGTTTATGTTATCAGGGGCCCCGATGGAGTTTTGATGAGTTTTTATGGGATGGCATTCACTTGAAATATTTCATCATCCACACAATTTGCCTTTTGTTCTGTCGCATTCCAACAACTTTCAGAAATCAACGTTATTATTGGGCATAACTTAATTAATTATACTCGAGGTGGCATTTTGGGGAGATTAATTGATGGAACACCTTAGTGTAATAGCTCGTTGGAATCAGAACGAGAAGATATACAAGATGTGATGCTGAGAAGAGACTTCCAGTGGCCGAAAAGAGTATGGTGGGCGGTTTTCCATTTTCCTTAGTTAAAAATGACTTTAATTAGTCATTTAATTAAGGAAAAATAATTAATTGGAGAAAAATGGCCAAAAATGGCTTAAGTGAAATAAAAATAAAATTCAACGTCACTTAAGGTAAAGTCAATGGAAGAGTTTATAGAATAATAATAAAATAATAAAATAAGATGCTTCTAGAGGCTTGGATATCTATCCATCGGATCTATAAAAGGGGAGGAGGAGATCATTTGGAGACATCTTGGTTTTGATATTGTTTCTTGCATGAGAGGTTGAGAACTCGGTTCTCTACTCCATTGGTAGCTCCATGACGAAAACCCTCAGGTGATTTAGAGAGATTGGGCGAGCACCCATCTCCTCTTGGTGGATTCATTCAAGATCTGCAGGTGTAGTGATTATTTTCTTGTATGAGTGTGGAGACCAGAGGGTCATTCAAAGCTAGTGTATTGGCACATATCTATATATAATAAAGTTGGATTTTGTTGCTGCATTTCTCATTGTTCCTCATGTTGTGATCTTTTAGTGAGATTTTCATGCGATTTGTGAGTTTACGGTTTCAATCAAATTTCTAATGATTGGGTTTTTCATGGCAATTTTCTGTTAAGTGCTTGATAATTTGATTTGAAGGGTTTGTTCCAAATTTCTTTCATTTGGGACATTACAGTGGTATCAAAGCTTCGGTTTCGGCTCAGTCTACGGGTTTTCAGTGTTTAGTTGCAACGATTATTGGAGGCATGTACTGGAAAAGTTGGAAAAAAACTATTTTTGCAACAAAATAAGAATTTATTTAAAAAGGAGCCGAGTTAAAATTTATTTGAAAGAGTTGTCAAATATCATCTTTGAAAAAAATAAAAAAAGGGGGGTAGACTTGAATATTTTGGAATAGAGCGAGTTTGTATTCTTCACGCTCATTGAGCGCATAAATTCATTGGAGTAATAGACTCTACATGAAGAAAGGATCCTCACAATCAGTTGAGGGAGGATCGTATCTAGTGCATGATTTGTTGAGCAGATCCATCGGTTGGGTCGAAAGGTATGTGAGCCGAATTCTTGGTGCACAAATTGTGGTTATAAAGCTGAATCATGGTGTAATGGAGGGCCACATTGTATTGTGGGGGTCGAATGATCGGTTGATCCCATAATATGGTCGACTTGGTGCTTAGAACCACTGTTGGAGGGTGAAACGTTGACAAACTTGTCAGCTGAGTGGATTCGATTGGTCTCGTGGAATCTTTATACACGTCAAATTTCCATTGAATGTCAAACAAAAGCACAATATTGTTTTCGCATTGGGACAAAGGTAGATGTACTGCGCGTGTTGATCATGTGCCTGGACAAGTTAATCTCTGTGGTCGTTCATCTGAGAAAAGTTTGAGCGTGTTCGTGAACAATTAAATCACATTTTTGACATGGTTGCACAAAGGGTTTATCTACACAGGGAGAGTTAAAACATGTCAACATGTGGTCGTGCGTGACAAGTTTTAATTTTCCATGTAGTGGCAGAAAGCTGCATTGCAAGAAACTTAAGGTAGGTTGGACTATTACAGGCACTAGGAATCGAAGGCAATGGGATCGAGCCCTGTCATAATTCTACCTGGGTTGATTTGGTGTGGTTGATTCCTGTGGACATAACCTCTGTGATTAAGGCATACCTAAACTCGATGCATATGTGCCCAAAATAGAGTTGAATTCTTCATGATCATTGCCTGACAGAAGGAACGAGGTTGAAGTATCATGGTCGAATATGTATTACTTTCACTGTGGTGTTCATATGTTCTCCTGAATTGTAAAGGAAAAATGATATGATTACCTTAATCTTGTCCAGTTGTAGAGCTATAGTGGTGTGATTAAGAGCTTTATGATTGCACATGTGTGATATATCTTTGCTCGTAGATTAATTCGCATCAGAGTTCGAGGACCAATAGTGAGTGATTAGCTGATGAATACACCCTACAGACCTGAATGATATGTGTACATGTTCTTGTCTACCACTAGTGCGTTGGTCCAATATGGAGTGGATCGAATGTCTGAAGCAAGTGTGCGCGTGGTGATCCAATCAAAACATTTCTAGTGCATTGTTTTTTATGGAGTAAACCAAGCATTGACCCAATTCGTGGATGGCTGGTGGGAGTCGAGTTCTTCAGTTGGGGGAGTGTGATATCACTTACAAATCAAATCAAAGACAGGGAGGCTGCCAAGATTTGTGGATGTATTAAGAGGTTCGTGGAAAAATCTTCTTTGGGTCAAGTCAAGGATGAGGGCGGAGTATGCCACCTGTGCATGGGTGATTGTAGCATGCGAGAAAAGGGAGTCAAGAAGCAGTTCATTGCAGAGCATTGAAGTGTACTTTCCAGATTAACGTTAAAGTGCGCAACTGTAACTAAAAAAGGATTGCGATTGGATCACATGCGGTGTATTCAGGTGCCAACATATGTTCTGAGACTGAGATAAAATGCATGGTACAGTCGGATTGCAGTTTAAATATTTGGGCACGTGGACAAGCTAGAACTAGACGTGGAAGCTTGCTTGGCTGGGAGAATAGAGTGATATGAACTTGTTCAAGGAGCTGAACAATCTTCTAGTCCATTTCAAATCTCATTGTTTCGCTAAGTTGCCTTGCTGAAGTATTCTTCCAGCCTATTTTCGAGTACCAAAATAACACTCTATAGGTGTACGGGTTTGAAAAGGCATTGTGCATTTGTTGCCATAAAGACAATACTGCGACTTGTTCTCAGTGGAGAACACTCAGTGATATGAACTCATTCAAGCAAATGTTCAACCTCTACATTTATTCCAGATTACATTTCCTTGCTGGAGGTGCCCACTAGTCAATATCCTCAGAGGAGACGAGTTGTTCTGTTATGCATATCGACATCTAAAGGATCACCCCAGGTTCCTCTGTAATCCATGTTGCTATATATTTCCTTTGTCAAGTAAATTAATTCTGTGTATATACCAGCTTGTCATCAAATCAATACTTATGCTAGTGATTTATGTTAATTATGGGAATGATGTAATATATGAGTTGCTGGTTTGAAATTAAATTACATGTCATAAACCAAGACTACCCCTACAACAATACAATCATAGACCACTGGAAAAACTATTGGCAAAGAAACTCATATAACATTGAAAATATCAAGTGGGAATTTTATAGGGGGCTTGAAATTTTCAAATTTATTGGCTCATGGATGAGTCACTGAGGCAGCTCGCAGCCCTTAGCGCTGACCCTCTTGTTAGAAGAAATTTGATAAAGAGAATTTTTGGAGGGTTTAGATCTGGAAAAGATGAGGAGCCAAAGAAAGAGTAGTCTCCAAATCCTCCAAAGAAGAGAAAAAATCAAATGAGAAGAGAGGGGATCTATTTTACAGGTAAGGGAGCATGGACACTCTATCACAAATGTGAAATTAGAGGGGATAGAGAAGTAGACGAGACTGCTAAAATTGAAGCAAAGCTGTTAAGAAACTCAAGTCAATTGATTATGAAGAAGATTGTAGGGTCCTTAGTTGAACATCAGTCTACTACAGAGGAGTCCATTGGTTCTCCTAAACTAGCATATGGAAATGTTGACAGCAGCCTTGATGTGCATCCATGTTTAATGGGTGAACATGACACACATAAGATTGTCCTTGTGAGGGGAGGAGACGTTTGAATAGATGAGCTCCCAGTGAGGTTTTGGCATGGAGAGCACATAGAGGAGCATGAGTCAGATCAGGAGGAGATTCCTTCTGACTCTCAGGACGAGGATTCTCCTTTGGACGAGCCCTTGGATTCGTACGAGGATGCCTTCGAGGGGCACGAGTCATGTAGAGTTGTTGACAACAGACAATATTCTTATGATGAGTAGTCAGTGGGTCCCAGGAGAGACATTCAGGATGATGGATCACCAGTGATGATTTAGTAAGAGGAGCATGAGTCAGTTATGCACAATATGCATGATGAGCCTTCTAGGAAGGGCCAGTTGGAGGTTCATATTGAACTTGTGATGATGGAGAATGAGAACCCACCTTTGGGGTCATCTTTTGATGAGGAGCATATATATGTACAGACCGCTGGCAAAGTGATGGTATTCACTGACACTTGTCCTCAAGAGATGCTGGAGTTAACATGACAGTTTGGCAGGAGATTGGTGGACTGGAGGAGCATTGAGTTTCCTATCAAGTGAGGGGGATGGCAGTGCATCCATATTTGGGTCTACCCATTGATGAGGTGCAAACAATGTAGTGCCAACCATTCGAGCTGCAACATTTTCAGGTAGCAACCCTCTCCAGGAGTACAAAGACGAGGCTTGCAGTACAGTTTGACCACTTCTACCCATTACAGGGAGAGAGGTAGGGTTTTCTCGATGGATATGGTTGTCCAAACATGTAGATAAATATGAGTTCAACATGGACCAACATCATCATAGTATACTTGTTCCCTACACCGGAGTCCATGACTTAGATTAGCAGGAGATCATGAGTTGGTATCCTTTTGATGAAGTATCAACCTTAGCTCGGGGCACAGTACAATGGGATGTGGACCGACAGTTCATCAATATTTCAGTAGCACTATCCCAGCAACATTAAAGTGGGGTTGGCCTGAACCTATGCCCGAGGTTGGATTGTAGAGAGGTGATGAGTTTGTATGCGGTGGATGGAGTAACATTCACAACCAGAGCTATAACACAACAGGAGCTATGGAGCATTAATATTCCTTCTTGGTGGCATTGGGATCTAGGAGGATTTGTTGAGGACAGGTTCTGTCGGAGATTGTTCTAGGATCCAGGCATCGAGGAGTCTGTTCATGGTGGGTTGACATAGGAGTAGAGCATCACCCAGTGGTTCACATGGGATCTTGGCATTGGGTCTCAGTTGCGTCGGGCCACCAGATTTGTCCATAGATTTGGATTGCTTAAGGGAAAGCATTCTTGGGGCGGGAGGACTATCATGTCCCCATTTTTATTCTTCTTCATAGTACAGCCAGGGTGGATTTTTAAGGCAGCAGATGGCCAAGTCAGTGGAGTAAGTTTACGTCATTAGGGGTCCCAATGGATTCATGATGAGTTTTTATGGGATTTGATGGCATTCGCTTGGCATAAATCATCATCTGCATTGTTTGCCTTTCGTTTCGTCGCATTCCGACAACTTTCAGAAGTCAACATTATTATTGGGCACAACTTAATTAATTATGTTCGAGGTGGCATTCTAGGGAGATTAATTGATGGAACACCTCAATGTAATAGCTTGTTGGAACCAGAATGAGAAGATATACAAGATGGGATGCTGAGAAGAGACTTCCAGTGGCTGAAGAGAGTATGGTGGGCGATTTGCCATTTTCCTTAGTTAAAAATGACTTTAATTAGTAATTTAATTAATGAAAAACAATTAATTGGGGAAAAAGGGCCAAAAGTGACTTAAGTGAAATAAAATAAAATTAAAGGTCACTTAAGATAAAGTCAATGGAGGAGTTTTAGAATAATAATAAAATAATAAAATAAGATGCTTCTAGAGGCTTGGAGATCTATCCATTGGATCTATAAAAGGGGAGGAGGAGATCATTTGGAGATATCTTGGTTTTGATTTTGTTTCTTGCATGAGAGGTTGAGAACCTGATTCTCTACTCCACTGGTAGCCCTAGGACGGAAATCCTTGGGTGATTTAGAGAGATTGGGCGAGCACCCATATCCCCTTGATGGATTCATTCAGAATCCGCAAGTGTAGTGATTGTTTTCCTGTATCAATGTGGAGATTGGAGGGTCATTCCAAACTATTGTATTGGCACATATCTATATATAATAAAGCTAGATTTTGTTGCTGCATTTCTCATTGTTCTTGCTTTTGTGATCTTTTAGTGAAATTTTCATGTAATTTATGAGTTTATGCTTTCAATCAAATTTCTGGTGCTTGGGTTTTTCATGGCAATTTTTTGTTAAGTGCTCGATAATTTGATTTGAAGGATTTGTTCCAAATTTCTTTCATTTGGGCCATTACAATCTCTTTAGATAAAATCACCATTCAAGTCATTATTGATAATTGTGTTTACTTTACTTTTTAATTATAAGTAATATAAGTAGCTCCATTGAAGCATGATATATATATATATATATATATATATATATATATATATATATGAGAGGGGATGGAAACATGATTACATATTTATGTTATCACTCTTGCAAAATAGTCATGAAATTAGAGGTTTAAATCAATGTTGCACTAATCGTTATCGGGATTAAATCGGTGCGGGGAAAAAATCGGAAAAAATCGTAACATACAAAAATATTCATTTTTTTTTCAATTTTTTTAATATCTAAAGCATCTACAACATAAAATAAATACATTGACACATAAATATGATAAAAGAACTAATATATAAGATGTTTAATATCATTTCTAGTGCCACATCACACATAACAATGAATCATGTCCTGAATAGTAAGTCCTAACTCATGACTCCCAACTTAGCCTCAAAATATCAACAAAAAATATAATAATGTATCTCATATCATGAGTCATAATGTCATATACAATGAAATGAACCAAATAACTAAAGTCTAATACCACTGATTTCCTTTGCCCCTCTAGATGTAGATGTCGGTGGAGTTGGCAATAGACTCTGCTGTGCTCTAGAAGTTGAAGAACTAGGAGCTACAGGAGGTAGACCATGTCCTCTACTGGTGACAGAAGTTGTTGTTGTTGTTGTTGTTTGTTTGTTTGTTTTTTTTTTGTCACGATTTTTTTTTCCCAAAAAATCGCGATTTTTTCATAAAAATCGGGCAAAAAAAAAAATTGTTTTTATCGACTGATTATATCGCGAAATTTAAAAATTCGCAATTTTACGATTTTATCGCGATTAGTGCAACACTGCTTTAAATCAAGTTTGTGAAGTTGTTGTAAGGTATATGTATAGAAAGATCTTGTGTTTTGTTGTCTTTAGTAGATTACGTAAGTAATAAGTAATATATATTAATATCTTGTGACTTAGCTAGAGTCTCATCGAAAAATTGTACCTTGGTGGAGAGACTATATGGCCTACATCCCAATGGTCATGCATAACATGATTGTAGATTCGAGTTATCAAATAGCCTAGCCACAAAGTCAATCATGGACTTTGTGGCTAGGCCGCCTAGTGTAGATATTTTATCTCCTCTTATAGCATCACCATTTATGTCATTGTTGATATCATTTTTTTTATTTACTTTTTAATGATAAGCAATAATCAAAAGCTTAAAAAATGAGAGGATGGACACATGATGAGGAGTTTATGTTATCATTTTGCAAAATATTCATGAAAAACAGAGTTCAAAATCATGTCAATGAAGATGTTGTGGGGTATACTTATAGAAAGATATTGTCCTTTGTTGTCTTTGCTGGACTATGTAAGCAACAATCCATAAGCTGATTATATCAATATCTTGTGACTTAGCAATGGTTGAGGCATCATGAGGCACATTTAAGTGGAACTCTATCTAAGGGGCATCTACCCTTCGAGCCTTATCGCAATGAGCCAGAGTCTCATTGGGGATTTGAACCCGAGGTGACAGAGTGCAAGACCTACCTCCTAATGGTCATCCGTCACCCAATTGTAGATTCAAGTTATTAAATTGTAACACCCTCCTCCCACATTTACCTAAGTTAATTGGTCGATGGGGGTAAGCATGTGACAAGAGGCTACTACAATCTGAATGAAATCCCCATGTATAGTTAAGGAAGTGGAACCAACACAACACAACCAATTTGACCTTCTGCACATGTCACAGAACCTATCGGAGCCAACCAAGCCTTCTAGGTGATCAACCCCTGAGACAACTTGACACTTCACTGCCCTAAAGCCTCAGTTGTTCCCATGACATGGGAATGCATGCAACTGGAGCGCTCCGGTCACCCTCACAGCATGGGCATGCAAGTGACTAGGGTATTTTTCAGCTAGTTCTGATATTACAACCCTAGATTCTGTGCCACCTTTTTAGGGCCAGGACTCAGGTCATTGCCTAGAACTCCATGAAACCTTCAGGAATGAAAAGTAACATAGAGACAATGACATGAATGCAAATATTTGAACAACGACTTGACTGGACCCCTACTAGCCATGACAGATATTTCTTCAAACATGTCACGAATTTGCAATCTACAAGTCATAATAACATATCTTAGCATAGGGGTCTCATACTTATTTGAGAATCGCTAAGAAGCATTGATGCTTTATCACATTAGCTGCATTATCATCTATTAGGTTATATATTAATTTTTCATTCATTTACAAATCAAAACATGATGAGATCCATACATCATCACTGTCATAAAACGTACTCATAAGCAACATATAAACAATAGAAATGACAATGATACAACAACCATAAATGCCACATATGAACCAATATATTTTCTCATAAAAAGGAAAGGAACTCTTTTTAATGAATGCAAAAACCAACCAAGTTTGGGACTTCCACGAACACCCGACCATAGATTGGCTGAACCAAATCTCTCTTCAGCCAATCACCTCCATGCCCCATTTCAAGCACGAATGTGGGACTCAAAACCGACAAAATCAACCAGGGCTTCCTGAGGCTCAACCACCTCACCCTCATCAATAGAATAAGGCTTTACTGCAATCCCCACTGGATCACTAGGCCATAAAAGATAAACATACAATACCAGGTTTTACCGCAATCCCCACCGGATCACTAGGCCATAAACAAGCATGGATGCCACCAGATTTCTCCACCTATACTGTGAGGAATTTTCCTGTCTCCTAGTATCTAGGCTTAACCGCAATCCACATCAAATTACTAGGCCCTAACCGAGACTCCAGCTTCCAGGCTTTACCGTATATCCCATCCTGAGATTCCTACTCTTGATGGAGAGCACCCACCTCTAGGCTTTACCGTGTATCTTGTCATTCACCAGTCGAAGATTCCTAGGCCCATTAAGGCACATAATACTTGAATTTACGCAACCCTAAGTCTGGTTCAGGGCTTACTAGGCCAGTGGCTTTACTGTAATACATAGTTTGGTTCAGGGATCACTAGGCCATGTGTTCTTTCCTTTCGAAGATCCACCTCACTCAGCTTCGAATCCATCTGACAATCTAGATCAACCAAAACATGAGAAGCCAATCACACCATGGCTATTCGAAAATGGCAAGGTTAGGTTGAAAAAGGCTATCACACCTAGAAAAACCCATGCCCATGACAACAAGAGAACCAAATACACACATGCATAACCATGCATTCCAAAACTAGTAAGGAAATTGTACATGCAACTCAATACTTGCAAAGAATCTCGATTTAGTCACTTATCCTTCTCTTCCTTGCTTGATCTTTACTTCCTCTTGCCTTCTTTTATTTTCTTGATCTAATGCTAAAGCGTTCTAAGAAACTCTAAGTGTCCAAGGGTGAGAGAGAGAGAGAATAGAGAAAGAGCTCCAAAAATGAACTAACAAAAGCCATGGACTGATCCTCTAAAGCCTTTTTATCAATGAGGCCTCTAATTTATTCATTTTCCATTATTTTCCCTTCATTTTCCTCCTCACATGCAACCTGTGACCTTTCACCTTCCTTTTCTCCTATTTTCCTTTATTTTCATAAATATAATGTCAATTAATGTCTCATGCTTTTCCAAAGCGTTTTCCATTTCCTTTGCCAATTTCCTTTAGCCATAATAACTGAAATGAACACCCACACTAGGATGTTTTGCCCAACATTTTGCTTGGAATACTTGCCCCATGACCTTGGTCTTATTTTCTTTTACATGGATTTTTAACTAGGGCTATTACAAAACCCTCCCCCTTGGGGGAACACCGTCCTCAGTGTTCAATGACACCTGCAACCAACAAGACTACTGAAAGAAAAACATACTGGCCATGGAGGTTTATAACACAACTCATTGCAATATTTACAATTACTACCTGCTAAAAACATGACAATCAGACTATTTACTCAAGCTTTATAACGCAACTCATTACAGTTTTTACAATAACCACATTTTCTCAACCTGCAAATAACCATACTGTTTATGGAGCTTTATATATCTATCTCTATACAATATTTACAATAATATACACATATACACATATGCACATTTTCTCAACCAGCAAATAAAAGGATACAATGCCTGCATCTGCAACAAGGGAATCTAGACTCTCATGCCTCCAACCTCAAATGTAATAAAAGGATTCACCTCATTCCCAGGAAGTCTAGAATCCAATGCTAGAGTCGAACTTGCATCCAATGTCTAGCACTACAATCCTATGCCACTTGTCCTCTTAGTGAACAATTACCAACTCATTGTTTTGGGGCACACTCCCAATGTGCATCTGATTCCATCTAGCAATTCTAATGACCAAAAAAACATGTATTCCTAGGTCTTCCCTTCTCTACTGCATAGTCCCTGGGAAACCTGGTCATCTCCTTTCATGTAGTCACTCACCTTCCAAGTCCCCCAACATCCCCTCTCCTGGGCAATCCATCCCTTGGAAAGGATTCCATGCATCGTAAGATACGAAAAACAAGGCTTATAGCTACCTAAACCGTCATACCATTCATAGCATGCTCATGGAAATCAACGGAAACTATTGGGTACCAGTGTCCCACAATGGCCCTACTCCTAAAGTGCTTTACCAATATACTGCTATCTATCCCAATTCCTTTTTCCGCTACTAATTCTTGCAGTTAGTTTCAACCACCCAGTTGGGCATTCCATGTTTTCTTGTACCAAGCACATAAATTTCATTAGATTCAAAATAAATTCACATCATACCTCATTGGTAGTTCGTCAAAAAGGTACACTTGTAATTCTATTCGCTTCCTGTCACAACAAGTCAAACCAGTTGTTTGATCAAATCATCATGTATAAACATATCACATCCAGTTAGCTCAAAACACAACCAAACACAACCTTCATAATCAAAATCATAGATCACATGTAACCATCATAAATCAAAATCATAGATCACATATAATCATCATAAATCAGAATCATAGATCACGTGCATAATTAAAGCTGAAATAAAATATTGATACTTATCCTTTAATCAATCCTTTCCATATGCACACTAGATCTGTTTCCACACCCAACAAACATCCAGTGCCTTCTCTTCAACCACGTACACATACATACAATGTACATCACACACATACAACCACACATGACATACAACACCATACAATACACACACCCACACATGACATACAACACATACGCCTACATCCAATGTGCAACACAACACATACACCTGAATCTGGTGTTTGACACAACACATACACCTACACCTAGTGTACGACACAACACAATACAAATGTCATGATTCATGACTACACAATGCACATACAAAGCACTACATGTACACAAAACAACATGTACAACACGCACACAATACCACATGTGCAGAACACAACATGTACGACATGCACACACTACCACATGTACAACAGTACCATATGTACAACAGTACCATATATACAACATGTACACAGTACCACCTGTACACAGCACCACCTGCACAACATGTACATAGCACCACCTGCACAACATGTACACAACACATACACAACACCCTATGCACAACGTGTACACAACACCACATGTACACAATACCACATGCACGACATGTACATAGTACCACCTGCACACAACACCCCATGTACAACATGTGCATGACACCACATGTACAATCATATGCACAAAACCACATGTACATAACACCATATGTACAACATGCAAACCACGCCATATGTACACAACAATACATATGCAACATGCACAAAGCACCATATGTACATAGCACCACATATCCAACATGTACATAGCACAATATGCACACAACATTGCATATCCAACATGCGCTCAATACGATATGTACAACATATACACAACAGTAGTACTGCACATCCATAGACCACACACTGAATCTACCACGCAACCTTGCTTCCAGGGCCCTTTCACTATTCATGCATGTTCTAGCATGCCACCAATCACACTGCTTCCATTTTGCTAATGTATCCCTCAACATTACCTGTCCATAACATAAACATAAGCATAGTACAAACATATAATGTCAATTCATATCCACATGATATTGACCTTGTAAATTTGTCAGGGCTACTCTTCCCAGTTGATTCCTCATAAACCAGGAACCTCTTCATACCATTCACCTGCATAAGCAATCATTCCTCCATGAGAATGATTCTCGATGACCCTATTAGACAATGACTGACATACATACATATATATACATATAAGCATCGACATGAAACAATCATGATCGATGACCACCCAGTTAGACAACTGCATATATGTATATATATACATGTGAACACTAGTACAAAAAAATCCTAACGACCCTGTCAATCAACAACATACATACATACATACATATATGCATATATAAACATCAACATAAATCAATCGTGATGCCATCAAACAATGCCATACATACATGCATATATACATATATAGACATTATCATAATCCTGATCACAACATAATTACCAGATACCATAAGGTCAAGGTTAAGAGAACTCCCTTTATGTGTGCATACTATGCACAACATTGAGAACAACAATTCCCAACATAGCCAAGGCATCTGACGCCACAAGTCTATACACTTTACCTTACTTGATTATGTTTCTCATGACTATCCTGCCATCGTCCATTTACACTAATGGACCCAACCAATCTAATTCACTATCATACTCTTGCCTTCAATTGTCCTTACTCATGCACTGAGCTTCGTTTGAGTCTTGCATCACCTGTTGGGTTTCATTCAACTCTCCCTAATCTCCATTAACTTTCCTCGTTCCCAACCAATTCCTAAGACCCTCAAAACATAAAAGGCAAGACCAAGAAGCAAACAAGAGAAAACCATGAAAACCAATAGCAATATGACATCACAAACAAAGTGGCAAGGCCTTGCACCAGACACAATCAAAACCCATAAATCAAGCTCAAGAAAATCACGAAATACCGAAGGCACAAAACTGCTAGCAAACACCATGACTCGACCCCATGGGTTCCCAATGCCTCCAAGGGAAATTAAACCGAAGCCTTCTTCAATATTTCATGGCAGTCTCTTTTGCCATGCAATCCCCAGCATCATACTTCCATAAACAAACAACTGTCAGTGCATAAGTAAACATAACAATATATCTTTTTTGCCAAGTAATCCCCAACATCATACTTCCATAAACACACAATTGTTAGTGCATAAGTAAACATGACAATATATCAGTTATCTTACCTCGTTGTGCCAATCACATTACCACATTGTACTCTTACGCATATCATTCCTAAAGGGATTCCATTTCTCTCGACAAACCCAATTATAACTAGAAACTAGCTAATATATTTGTCAGATACATGTTTAGGAATATAACATATATCCACATAATGTTAGACAAAATCTAGGTTAAGAAGACTTCCTGTATTCAAAGCATTCATTCGTTTGGAATTACGGTTTCCAAATATAGCCAAAGGAATCCTCACCCAATTCCCTTCTTTTACCTTTTTACCTTGCTGCAATCAAGTCTTACTATGTACTGTCACATCACTCCGTTGTTAGGTATATAAAAAATTCAACTATTACCTTATCATGCTAATACCAAGCATGTTTCCCTACAAATGTTCATACATGTTAGTTACATGTTCCACAAATCAAGGCATCTTGTTTATGAATTTGAAATCAACCTTTACCAAGTCTAACAACTATGTCATACTCAACAATCAACTCACATTCATCAATCATAATACATAATGCTACAACTATCACCTACTTACACTAAAGTACATATCAACTGTCTCAACACATATGTGTTAGTACAATCATATTAAAACAATATCATTTCTTAATGCAATATTACAGACACATACTCATATCATGCAATTTAATCAAACATTCAAACGGACTATAAACGTACCATGTTATATAAATCAACTAGATGACATAATCAAACACTCAATAAATGACATAATCAAACAATCAAGCACCAAGTATACGACATAAGAAAACTCATACCTTAATGTATCTCAGGGAAGGCTATTTTGTTTGCACAATCAATCTAGATTAGCACAATATAACTTCACAACATATCAACTCAAACATAAACAAGGTCATGATATACATAATAGTAACTAGCTAACATGTTCACATCATAAACAATTGTCATTCACGCATAAAAATCACATCTACACAACCATTCTAGATTAGTACAACACAATAGCACAAATATGTCGACTCATACTTGAATGTCATAACCCTAACCATCTGCATATGCCAAGCCAAATTAGCATGCTACATATAACATCAAGATCCTAAGTACAATGACCATAACCATCATGCATATGACCACAATGCATATAACAACAAGTTACTATCCTTCATGACTAATTGACGCATGTACATATGATCACACTGATCAACTAACATTTATCACACATGTAACCACAATAATAATGGAATCACAAGAATATAAGTAACCCTAATGCTTATAACAACCATTAACCAACATACCTGCATACCAAACATACAAACCTATATGACTATCTACTCTTACCCCGAAGTCTAGTGCTATAACCTCGCTTTGATGATCTGCATCTCCTGCTCTATCTCAGCCAACACATTAGCATCATAACACACTAATAACATCATAACACACTAATAACATCATGATGACCTAATTGCATACAATGACCTCACAATGCATGTCTAACCTACTATACATGCATAACCATTATAACCATGACAATGCAAACATAACAACATATAGACATCAACATGTATAACAAATGCATATACAACTCACATGCATTCATGACAAACAAATCCCAACAACAACATCATCCACTTCCACATGGAGACACAACGACAACAATGACCACCACCATGCATACACAACAAGCACATAGTCCACAACATAAAGAACACATATGCAACTGACATGTATGCATGATAAACACATTCCTCCCATCCAGTCCAAGTGTTGAACCATGCTCTGATACTACTCCGTAACACCCTCCTCCCGCATTTACCAAAGTTAACGGTTCGCTAGGGTAAACATGTGACAAGAGGCTACTACAGTCTGATTCAAATCCCCATGTATGGTTAAGGAAGTGGAACCAACACAACATAACCAATTTGACCTTCTGCACATGTCACAGAACCTACTGGAGCCAACTATGCCTTCCAGGTGATAAACCCCTGAGACAACTTGACACTTCACTGCCCTAGAGCTTCAGTCGTTTCCATGACATGGGAATGCATGCAACTGGAGCCCTCCAATCATTCTCACAACATGGGCATGCAAGCGACTGGGGTATTTTTCAGCTAGTTTTGATATTACAACCCTAGATTCCGTGCCACCTTTTTAGGGCCAGGACTTAGGTCACTGCCCAAAACTCCATGAAACCTTCAGGAATGAAAAGTAACATAGAGATAATGACACAAATGCAAATATTTGAACAATGACTTGACTGGACCCCTACTAGCCATGACAGGCATTTCGTCAAACATGTCACGAATTTGCAATCTACAAGTCATAATAACATATCTGGGCATAGGGGTCTCATACTTATATGAGAATCGCTAATAAGCATTGATGCCTTATCACATTAGCTGCATTATCATCTATTAGGTCATATATTCCTTGCTCATTCATTTACAATACAAAAAATTATGAGAGGCATACATCATCACTATCATAAAACATACTCATAACCAGCATATAAAAAAAAGAAGAAACAACAATACAACAACCATAAATGTCACATGTGAACCAATACATTTACTCATAAAATACCAAGGAGAGGAAGTCTTATTATTGAATGCAAAAGTCAACCAGGTTTGGGACTTTCGCAAACCACCCGACCATAGATTGGTTGAACCAAATCTCTCTTCATCTAATCACCCCCCTGCCATATTCCAAGTATGAATGTGGGAGTCAAAACCAACAAAATCAACCAGGGCTTCCCAAGGCTAAAGCACCTCACCCTCATCAATAGAACTAGGCTTTACTGCAATCTCCATCGGATCATTAGGCCATAAACAATAAGCATACAATACAAGGCTTTACCGCAATCCCCACCAAATCACTAGGCCATAAACAAGCATTGATGCCACTAGATTTATCCACCTACACTGTGAGAAATTTTCATGTCTCTTAGTCTCTAGGATTTATCTCAATCCACACCAGATCACTAGGCTGTAACTGATACTCCACCCACCAAGGTTTACTGTATATCCCATCCCTAGATTCCTAGGCCTGATGGAGAGCACCCACCTTTAGGCTTTACTGTACATATTACCATTCACTGGTTGAGGATTCCTAGGCCCACTGAGGCACACAATACCTAACTTTACCACAACCCTCTATCTGTGTTTAATCAATTTAGTGTCCTAAATTGCTTGCATAAATTATCAACCGAGGTTTGTAAGCTGATGAAGTGTAGTGCACTATATGTGCTTAGTTAACCTTTCTTACTTCGTTGTTTTGTATTTTATATTATTTTTGGGAGTTTTTGTTCTTTGATTCCTAATGATGTACAATTTGAACTATGAGAAACTTAAGTGAATCTAATGGTTTTTTTTTAAAAGAAAAAAATGTTCCTAAGTTAATCTAACTTCCTAAAGGTGAACCAAGAGCTGAAGCTAGTCAAAATCTAATTTAAAGAAAGGAAAAACAGAGCATCTATCCTATCTCATCATTAATCCTAAGTCATGAATCTACTTCTTAAAATTAAGGGTGAAGTTGTAATGCATGTTGAAATAAATAAAGAGAATGAAATCAACTGAAGTACTTCTAGTTACTTTAGCCTTCAATTTTCAAAGATAACCTTTTTGAGATGGGATACAAGCAACTTTCTGTACTTTATGATCTAGAGAACTAAATGAAACACGCAGAAGGTAACTAATTGATTTCAACCATTGCGTGAAGTGAATGTTTAACCATTTAGTTTAGGATGAGTATCAACTTGAAATGGTGTTCAAAAACATTCATTAACACAGTGGATTGACAAATTTGTCCTAGGAAATAAATAACAAAACAGTGAGTAAGCTAGACAATAGTGCATTCTTATTACTTCCACATTACTCTGTTTAGAAACAAAATCGTTTCCTTTCATGAAATGTGTTGGAAGAACAAGACTGCACAATTGAGTTTTAACATTATGCTATTGATCAAAATTAAAATAAATCAACCTAAGTTAGAAAAAATGCTAAAAGCAAAATAATGAAATTAAAACTAAACAGAAAACGAACGGAAAGAAAACCTCGTTCAGTGCAGGGGCCTTCTGCAACTGACTTGGTTGAGCTGCTAACTAATTAAAAATGCTCTCTTAAACGATCATTGGTCAACACACAACTTATATTATAGAAAAGAACGAAGTCCAAAATACAGAGCTGAAAGTTTGAACTTAATAAATAAAATCATTTGAACCCCCCTTGGTTCTGTACAACCAATATTTAAAAGGAAATAATCATAACTGTCTTTGAGGAAAACTAGCTACAGGTGGCTCATACGTATTACAACAGAACTGTGTAAACGTCTAATCAGCTACAAGTGGCTTATATTCGAGCAAGATGTTTGCAACAAAACCATTAACACAAGTGGCTGATCCAAGTTAATGCTTGCGACATAACTATTAGATTTATTGATTAACCACGAAAGAGCAAATGAATAATCCCACTGCTTCTGGGTATCATATGTTTGACTCCACCTTTGACTACGATCTTGAGCTTGCTTTCTTGTCGATTTGGGCTGAGTGAATAGGATAGAATCCATGTGGAGACGATTCTAGAGATGCCCATGTGGCCAAATTCTTCATTTGACACCTGGAACCTGTGAGACTATGGAAGTAGCTACAGGATACACAGTTAGCTACAGAATAGGCTGCGTTTTGTAGCTAATTTGCAAAAATTTCTTCAAATAGAAAAAACATAAAAATATAACATGTCAATCATTTAATGCCCTCCTTAAGACAAAACCTATCATTTATGGTTGGGATCTGTAATATTATGGAAAAGTAAGGGAAAAAGGTGAGAAAAGTTGTCAAGGAGAGGGTAATTTTGAGGTTCAACATACCCCCACTACAAAATCATTGCATGTCCTCATGCAATTTGCCAAAAATGTGAATTCTTCTTTCTTATTGCATTTGCTCAGACACTTCTGCTAGTACATCCAATTTTCTTCTTTTGCTCTTCTTTGAAGTGACTGCCATTTGGGGTTTTTTCATGAGAAGCCTGTATTTAAGGTTGATGATTGTTCTGTTCAAACTTCTATTCTTCCTCTTCAACTTCCTATTTTTCTTATGCCACAGTCCTAGATGCAGAATGATATTATCATGAATAGCCTTGTCTAATTTATTTTGTTCCCTCAAGGTTTCATTTTCCTTCTTGATATGTCTGTTCAATATATCTAATTCATAGATTTTCTATTTGGGAGAGTCAATTAGAGGTTCTTGTGGATTGACAGAGGGTTATGGATCCATTGAGGCACTTTTCTTCTCCAGTGATTCTATATAGTCATATATTTGTTGTTGCACTGGGTATATTCCTAGAGATCTTCTGTTGGGGCTGCCTTCGAAATAATGTTCAAGAGAATTTTGAGGACTGTGTGCAAAAGGAATGTTATCAGGAGATGGTACTGGGGTTTCTTCTTCTAAATTTATGAACTCTGTCCCCTTTGATGATGTCTTCTTTACCATACCTCGGAGTCTAGAGCTCCTTCTAAGTCGTAGAGGACTTACATTCTCCTCCTTTGTACCCTTTTTCTCCTTTCTTATCTTTTCTTTTCTCTTGATTTGTTTCCTAATCTCTGTCAATTCTTCAGACATTAATTTTTCATCATCTTTCGGTAATGAAGATTTAGGTTCGTTTTCAGTAGTTTCATCAGATTTCTTTTTCATATTCCCTTTTTTCTTGATTTGCTTTCTGATCTCTGTCAGTTTTTCAGTTTTTTTGAATGGTTATACCGGTCTTCTTTCTCCTATTCCTTCTGACATTACCTTCTTCAGGTGACTTTGGTGCCTCTTGGAAATGGTTTCTTATCAGGAAATTTTCCCACGTATCTCCTATGCTTTTCAAATGAAACTCAATCAGTATCTTTACCAATCCATGATGGTACATGGTTGTGTCTATGAATTCTATTTTCTTCTGTATATTTGAAGCCATCATTCTTAAACTGTTTAGCAGGAAGAAAGGAAGATTGATTTCTCCATTTTCTAGAAAATTCTTCAATAAATGTATATGGTAGACATACATGCACCCGAATCTCCCCTCATAGGTAATAAATTTCTATAATATCAAAAGCATGCTTCTCCATTTACTTTTAAGAGCTGAAATATGAATTCCTTTTCTAAACACAGAGACATCCATACCTGGGTTCCTAAGGATTACTTTCCATGATTCACTGTGGAATTCCTTGTTTTTGAACCATCTTTCACCATGTCTTGGAAGTTCTATAGCCTCTGTTATGAAGGATTATGTTACTGCAAACTTAATGTCTCCAATTTCTACTTCTGTACCATCAAAAGATCTAGCAAAAGATTTTGTGATCTCTTTATGAAAACCATCAAATTTTTCAATGAAGTTGAGCCATCCAGCCTTCTGCAGCATTTCCTTGAGTTGTGGGTATCCTTCCATATATTTTTCTCCTACTGGCTTTGTCCTGACAATGAATCCCATTGTTTCTGTTTCACAAATTTCTTAACCTTCATAATTACTCTCCTGGTCTATGAAATGGATTGACTGCGAGTATGGTGAAAAAGAACTACGGGTTTGCGTGGAATAAGTAGATGGTGAGGGTTTGGAGAGACGTGGACAAGTTGGTCACATCGTAGCCATGACCGTTAATAGATGGAGTTAATAGGGACCATTAGGTACAGAGTATGGAGGATGTGGTAGAGATGTGGTATGATGAAGTTATTATGGACCGTTAGGTATAGAGCATGGAGTATGTGGCGGAGATGTGGTATGATGAAGTGGCAGTCAAATCAAATGATGGCTCGTGAAGGAGACATACGATTATCCATATTATACATGCCTTATGTTTTTAACTTGCTGTTTGAAATAAATTTTGTATTCTACCTTTAAAACTTAACCTTTCTGTTTGATAATTCTTTTGGTGTTGATCCGTAGGTACCTATTAGCATGTTTGGTCTCCAAAACTGGATTATTCAATTTCCTGCATTCATTATTTATTTGTGAGTTGTACAATTGTGTCAGAGCTGATAAATAAGTTGTAGCTGCAAAATCAAATTAGTTGCAGAATGGAATCAACTGCAAAATATGAAAAGAAGGAAAAGTGAAGTATGGCTATGGAATATGAGTGTAAAAATGAAATGGAAATGGGTTATGACAGTGAAATGGAATGAAATGTAAAATAAAATGGAAAATAGGGTGAGATGGAGAAAAACTGTAAAAATAAAATGTAAATGAAATATGATAGTGAGATGAAATGGAATTGTAAAATAAAATGAAAACAAAATGAGATGGAATGAGACTATAAATTTGTAGACTCTGAACTGCAAATGAATGTAGCTTTTTGTCACTACTTATTACAAAAAGGAAATGGAAAATATAGGATGTCAGAAATCTCTGATTTTCACCTTGTAATTTCTGTATAAGTATGCCAATAAATGATTGGTTTTCAAACTTATACAATTTATTATAAAAATTTATTTTTATTTTATTTATTTATTTATTTTATTTTATTTATTTATTTATTTATTATTATTATTATTATTATTATTTATTTATTTTTTCCAGGAAAAATAAAGGCTAAGTTAGTGGAGAAGAAGAATTCTTCTTCACTAGCTTCATTTAAGAGTTATTCTAGAAAATCTTAATAAACTCCTCTCTTGAAATTGGCTTATGATATATCTTCAACCGACGACCATTCACAGGAAGAGTATTTTTCTTTAATCTATTGTCCTTATCCTTACTGCTCCATTATTAAGGACTTCTTCAATCTCATATGGCCCAAGCCAATGAGTCTGAAACTTCCCTTGAAAATCTTTGAAATTTGAATCGAACAAAAGAGCCCAATCTCCTGCTTGAAACTTCTTCTCCTTGATATATTTATCATGCCATTTATCCCTTTGCTGTTGGACTATACTGGTTCTTTAAACTACATCTTGCCTGATTTCATCAAGCTCATTGAGTTGCTCCAATCTATGTTTTTGTGCCTCTGAGAAATCTAGTCCCAATTGGACTGCCATCTTGAAGGTTTTGATTTGAAACTCTATAGGGAACATGACTTGTTTCCCATAAAAAAGTTCATAGGGTGTATGTCCCGTCGTGTTGCTCCATGTAGTTCTATAGGCCCATAAGGCTTTAGGAAGCCTTTCTGCTCAATCTCTTCTATGTAGATGCACAATCTTAGTGAGAATTCCTTTAATCACCTTATTGGTAGATTCAAATTGACCATTTGCTTGTGGATGATAGGGGTATATTTCCTATGTTTGATCTTGTAATCTTCCACAATACTTTTCATCATTTTAGATGTAAATTGAGATCCCTGATTTTTCACAATTTCTCTTGGAACACCAAAATGAGTGAAGATGTCCTAAAAAAGAAAATTAACTACAGATTTTTCATTAGAAAAAGGTAATGCTTTAGCCTCTACCCATTTAGTGACATAATCAATGCATACCAATATATACTTCTTTTGCTTAGATGGGGGATTAATTGGTCCAACAAAATCCAAGGCCCATTTTTCAAAAGGTTTAATGAGTACTTGAATTTGTAGTGGCATTTCATTTGAAGAAGCAAGTTTTCCTACCCTTTGGTAGCTGTCACACCTTTTGACATATTCTTTGGCATCTCTGAAGATGGATGGCCAATAATATCCTAAAGAAAGGATTTTATAGGTTGTCCTCTTGTCTGCAAAGTGTCCACCACACGGTTCATCATGACATGCCTTAGTGATCCATGAGTATCTTTCACTTATTTGAATGATTTTTCTTTTCTCTCTAGGAAACAAATGTGAAGGCAATTTCCCTGCGACTAAGTAATTGACAATATGTGAAAACCAAGGGGTCTGAGTAGTTACTGCAAAAAGATATTCATCAGGAAACTTATCTTCAACTGGAGTGTCATATTTGATATTTTGAATTCTGGACAAGAAATTAGCAACTGTGTTTTGTTTTCTAGGTCTATCTAGCATAGTAATGTTAAATTATTGCAAGAGTAATAGCCATCTTGTAACTCTGCCATTAGTAATAGGTTTATTCATTAAGTATCTAATTGCAGAGTGGTCTGTATGAACAAAGGTTTCATAGCCTGTTATATAATGTCTGAACTTATTGATAACATGAACAACAACTAAAAATTCCTTTTCAGTTACAGTATAATTTAACTCGGTGGGAGTCAAATTCTTACTTGTATATTAGATGGCATAGGGAATCAAATATTTTTTTCCTAATACAGCTCCCAAAGCTATATTTGAAGCATTTGTTGAAATGTGAAAAAGTAGTTTCCAATTTGGACCTCTCAAGATGGGTGTTGCAAAAATTTTTGCTTTTAAAGTCTCAAATGCTAACTGGCAATCAGGATTCCAATTCAATTCACAATCCTTGGTGAGTAATTTGAAGAGTGGGGATGCTATTTTAGTGAAATTTTCTATAAACCTTCTATAGTATTGTGTAAATCCTAGAAAACTTCTAACATCCTTTTGACAATTTGGAATTGATAATTTAAAGATGACTTCAACTTTAGATTTATCAACTTTAATTCCATCTCCTGAAATGTGATGTCCTAAAACAATCCCTTCTGTAAACATCATAAAATATTTTTCATAGCTTAGTGAAAGGTTTGCTTCCTTACATATTTTAAGAACCTTTTCCAAATTTTCTAAAGCTTCTTTAAATGTATTCCCATAGGCTGTAAAGTCATCCATATATACCTCTACACAATCATGTATTAGATTAGAAAAAATTCTTAGTACCGCTCTTTGGAATGTTGCAGGTGCATTACACAGTCCAAAAGGAAGTACTCGGTAGGCATAGGTTTCCCATGGACAAGTAAATGTGGTTTTATCTTGATCTTCAGGTGCCACCTGAATTTGATTATAACCACTAAAACCATCCAAGAATGAGAAATACTTCTTACGTGCTAATGTATCTAACACTTGATCTATAAAGGGCAAAGGAAAATGATCTTTAAGGGTAGCTTTATTTAATTCTCTATAATCAATGCATACCCTCCATTTACCATTCTTTTTACGCACAATCACTAGAGGGTAAACCCATTGGCTGTCTGAAATTGGGTAAATGAAGTTTACATTCAACAATTTTTGCAGCTCTTCTTTCACAATTTCCCTAAGATTTGGATTCATCCTTCTTTGAGGTTGTCTGATAGGTTTACAATTTTCTTCAATGTATATGTGATGTATACAAGTCTTAGGACTAATTCCTTTCATGTAAGTATATTCCCATGCATATGCAGCAGAATGTTGTTGTAATGTTTTGATTAGCTTTTCCTGTTGTAACTTCTCCAAGTTATTGTTTATGTTCAATGTTCTCCGTGGAAAGATTTCAATTGTAGAGCTACCAAATTCTTCCATAGAATAAAGAGACATCTGCCTAGACGACAAATATTCAATATTGGATTTTTCTTGAAATTGATCATGTTCATATGATGATTCAAAATTTTCCATTGTATTCAAGATTTGACTATCTTCACTAATGTCTGAAATAGTAAAGAGAGACTGAATGTCATTTTCATCATCAATCCATTCTTTGTCATCTATTTCTGTGATTGTTCTTGCTAGAGGATATAGAGTGAATTTCTTAGTTGAATTACCATCAGAAATATACATGTCACCAGATCTACAGCTAATGAAAGCATTAGCTATGGCCAGCCAAGGTCTTCCTAATATAAGTGGATGTCCTCCTAGATTGTTCTCAGGGGTTAAGATCATAAAATCAATGGGGTATTCCCAAGAATATAAGGACACTGAAATATCTTCTAACACACCATCTGGTTTGATTACAGATTTATCTGCTAATTGCAGTAATGTAGGTGTGTAAAGAAGATTAGGAAGCTTGAGTTGTTCCATGGTTTGTTTGCTCATGATGTTTATTGTTGCTCCTAAATCAATCAATGTATTTGGAATTTCAACTCCATTGATATGTGTTTTTACAATTAGACTTCCTGGATCTACATATTTTTGTATGGCAATTTTTCCCATCATTATGTCTGCTATTTTTCCTACCAAATGAATTCTTTTTATTTCTTTTGTTTTTCTTCTTGGTTTCTTTATGCTAGAATTGGAATCTCCTTAATGGCTTGTAACAAAGGGATTTTGATACAGACATTTTTCAATTCATTTAGAAAATCATAATTAGGCAACATAATCTACTTTTCTACCCCTCTATCAACTTGTAATCTTTCAGGAAAAGGAGGTGCAAAAGTAGATAATGGTTGCTCAATGATAGGAGTTGAGTTCATTGGTTCTTTTTGTTTTTCATTTTCAATATTTTGGTTTTGGAGAGATTTTCCTTCAAAACTTTTATTGGGCCGTAGAGAATCTTCCTCAGAATTGTCTTGTTCCTGAATAACTACAGAAGGCTTTTCCTTTTCTAATATCCTATCGGATCTTAGTTAAACATCGTTGACATCTAGAGGAGTGATCATATAAGTTGGAAGTTGTTGTCCTTCCACCATGTAAGTATTCTGAGGATTTTTATTGTTGGGGTTTGGTAATGGTTGGGCAGGTAGCTGATTTGGTCTCTACTGAAATGGTAGTAAGAGTTGAGGATTTTGGTTTTGAAGTTGAGGTTGCTGGTTTTGTTGTGGAATTTGTGGGGGAGGATAATTCTGATATGATGGAGAATATTGATAGTATTGAGAGAATCTTCCATAAGGATTTTGTATTCCTTGAGCCCAAGGTTGAGATTGAGATTGAGGTTGAGGCCAAGGTTGTTGCTAGGAATTCCAATTTGGTGGGGGCTGAATATACATTTGATTTTTAAATCCATGATTTTGTGGCCCCTCCTAAGGTCTTCTAGAGACGAAGCAAAGAGATTATGCTTTATTTGGAATTGTTTCTTCTTGAAAAACAGCCTTAAGACCTGGAATTGAAGGACAACCCTTGGTCTCATGGTTTTTTGAACAAATCACACAAGTCTCTATGATTTTTGCATCCAAAGGTCATTCTCTTAAAGTGTGCCTTTTTATGCATTTGGGACAGAAAATAGCTAAAGCATCAACCTCGATTTTCTGCTTGTTTTGTAACTTAAGGGTGTCTATTTGTTCACTAAGGCTCCCTAGAATATCTATTTTGAATTCATCAAGCATATTTCCAATTTCTGCCCTACTCACTGATCCAGTTGCATATTTATTCACTCTAACAAGAGAAGGATCTCTTGGACCTTTCCTAGTTTTGGATTTTCCTCTTGAGAGATGAACACATAATTCTCCTATGTCTCTTAGTGGAAGTTGAGAGATATCTCCCTTCCCCATCATGTTAAGGATATCTATCCACTCATCTCTAATGACTTTTAATAGAAGAGCTTTTAAGGTATCTTCATCTAAATTATCCATCTTTTCTCTTTTCAAGTTATAGCTGAATCTCTCAGTTAAATCCTCTAAATTTTCATCCTCTCTTTGCATCATTTTGAACACTTCATCCTTGTGATTGATGGGCATGAAATAATCCAAATACCTGTCCAAAAACACTTTCTTCATATCATTCCATGTTCTAATGGACTGAGTGACCAACCCCATGAACCACTTTAAAGCATCTCCTTTCAATGTTGAAGGAAACAACTTAAGTTTTTGAGAGTCCTCTAAATAATCATAAGTTCTGCACAAGACTTCAAATTCAAATAAGAATGTTTTAGGATCTTCACTTTTTAACCCATGGAAATTTGGGAGGACAGAAGGTGAGATATTTTTCATTGTGGCATTTGTTTCTTCATCAACTATAGGGAATCCAAAAAAATTATCAACTTCCCTATTTCCTCTACCTCTTCCTCTATCTCCTCCTTCTCCAAACAGTGTGAATTCTCCATCCTCTCCTTCTTCTTCCATTATAGTTTCTTTAGAGTCAATATAAGATTCAACCTGCAAGGTTAATTTTTCTTCCTCTGGTTACTCTATTAATGGTATGTGGGAGAGAGGTTCTACTTTTTATTCCTCATTAGGTATTCTTAATTCTTCAACTAAAATATGTTCCCCTGTGGAGGTGAAAAAGGCTACTCCTTCTATTGGAGATCCAAGATTTTTCTCCTCTAGGATTGCCTCAGTAGATGAAGTAGGAGATCCTCTTGATTGAATTCCTGACCTTAGAACTTCAGGAGCTCTATGGCTAGGAGTATGAGCTTGAGATGGAGGTGTATCTCTTCTTAGTCTTGGTGGAGTAGGTGGTGTTGTAGGAATTGAACTCCTGCCTCTAGCTATAAATCTACCCCTAGAGTCTCTTTCTCTACGCATATCATTTTTTTGTTTGATGTAAGAGATGTGGTTACCTAATTTACACTTCCCCGACAACGACGCCAAAATGTTTAGTCAATTTAGTGTCCTAAATTGCTTGCATAAATTATCAACCGAGGTTTGTAAGTTGATGAAGTGTAGTGCACTATATGTGCTTAGTTAACCTTTCTTACTTCGTTGTTTTGTATTTTATATTGTTTTGGGGGTTTCTGTTCTTTGATTCCTAATGATGTACAATCTAAACTATGATAAACTTAAGTGAATCTAATGGATCTTTTTTAAAATAAAAAAATGTTCCTAAGTTAATCTAAGTTCCTAAAGGTGAACTAAGAGTTGAAGCTAGTCAAAATCTAATTTAAAGAAAGGAAAAACAAAGCATCTATCCTATCTCATCATTAATCCTAAGTCATGAATCTATTTCTTAAAATTAAGGGTGAAGTTGTAATGCATGTTGAAATAAATACAGAGAATGAAATCAACTGAAGTACTTCTAGTTACTCTAGCCTTCAATTTTGAAAGATAACCTTCTTGAGATGGGATACAAGCAACTTTTTGTACTTTATGATCTAGAGAACTAAATGAAACATGCAGAAGGTAACTGATTGATTTCAACCATTGTGTGAAGTGAATGTTTAACCATTTAGTTTAGGATGAGTATCAACTTGAAATGGTGTTCAAAAACATTCATTAACACAGTGGATTGACAAATTTGTCCTAGGAAATAAATAACAAAACAATGAGTAAGCTAGACAACAGTGCATTCTTATTACTTCAACCTTACTCTGTTTAGAAACAAAATTGTTTCCTTTCATGAAATGTGTTGGAAGAACAAGACTGCACAATTGAGTTTTAACATTATGCTATTGATCAAAACTAAAATAAATCAACCTAAGTTAGAAAAATTGCTAAAAGAAAAGTAATGAAATTAAAACTAAACAGAAAATGAATGGAAAGAAAACCTCCTTCAGTGCAGGGGCCCTTTGCAACTGACTTGGTTGAGCTGCTAACTAATTAAAAATGCTCTCTTAAACGATCATTGGTCAACACACGACTTATATTATAGAAAAGAATGAAGTCCAAAATACAGAGCTGAAAGTCTGAACTTAATACATAAAATTCTTTGAACCCCCCTCGGTTCTGTACAACCAGTATTTAAAAGGAAATAATCATAACTGTCTTTGAGGAAAACTAGCTACAGGTGGCTCATACGTATTACAAAAGAACTGTGTAAACATCTAATCAGCTACAGGTGGCTTATATTCGAGCAATATGTTTGCAACAGAAGCATTAACACAAGTGGCTAATCCGAGTTAATGCTTGCAACAGAACTCTTAGATTTATTGATTAACCACGAAAGAGCAGATGAAGAGTCCTACTTCTTCTGGGTATCATATGTTTGACTCCACCTTTGAATATGATCTTGAGCTTGCTTTCTTGTCGATCTGGGCTGAGTGAATAGGATAGAATCCATGTGGAGATGATTCTAGAGATGCCCATGTGGCCAGATTCTTCATTTGACACCTGGAACCTGCGAGATTATGGAATTAGCTATGGAATACACAGTTGGCTGCAGAATAGGTTGTGTTCTGTAGCTAATTTGAAAAAATTTATTCAAATAGAAAAAACATAAAAACATAACATGTCAATTATTTAATGCCTTCCTTAAGACAAAACCTATCATTTATGATTGATTGGGATCTGTAATCTTATGGAAAATTAAGGGAAAAAGGTGAGAAAAGCTGTCAAGGAGAGGGTAATTTTGAGGTTCAACATACCCCCACTACAAAATCATTGCATGTCCTCATGCAATTTTCCAAAAGTGTGAATTCTTCTTTCCTATTGCATTTGCTCAGACACTTCTGCTAGTACATCCAATTTTCTTCTTTTGCTCTTCTTTGAAGTGACTGCCATTCTGGGTTTCTTCATGAGAAGCTTGTATTTAAGGTTGATGACTGTTTTGTTCAAACTTCTATTCTTCCTCTTTAGCTTCCTATTTTTCTTATGCCACAGTCCTAGATGCATAATGGTATTATCATGAATAGCCTTGTCTAATTTATTTTATTCTCTCCAGGTTTCATTTTCCTTCTTGATATGTCTGTTCAATATCTCTAATTCATATATTTCCTATTTGAGAGAGTCAATTAGAGGTTCTTGTGGATTGACAAAGGGTTCTGGATCCATTGAGGCACTTTTCTTCTCCAGTGATTCTATATAGTCATATATTTGTTGTTGCACTGGGTCTATTACTAAAGATCTTTTGTTGGGGTTGCCTTCGAAATAATGTTTAGGAGAATTTTGAGGATTGTGTGCAGAGGGAATGTTATCAGGAGATTGTACTGGGGTTTCTTCTTCTAAATTTATGAACTCTGTCCCCTTTGATGATGTCTTCTTTACCATACCTCGGATTCTAGAGCTCCTTCTAAGTCGTAGAGGACATACATTCTCCTCCTTTGTACCCTTTTTCTCCTTTCTTATCTTTTCTTTTCTCTTGATTTGTTTCCTAATCTCTGCCAATTCTTCGGAGATTAATTTTTCATCATCTTTCGGTAATGAAGATTCAGGTTTGTTTTCAGTAGTTTCACCAGATTTCTTTTTCATCTTCCTTTTTTTCTTAATGTGCTCCCTGATCTCTGTCAGTTTTTCAGAGATTAGCTCTTCATAGTTTTTCTGCGTTGAGGACTCAGGTTTGCTTTGAATGGTTATACCGGTCTTCTTTCCCCTACTCCTTCTGACATTACCTTCTTCAGGTGACTCTGGTGCCTCTTGGAAATGGTTTCTTATCAGGAAATTTTCCCACGTATCTCCTATGCATTTCAAATGAAACTCAATCAGTATCTTTCATGAAATGTGTTGGAAGAACAAGACTACACAATTGAGTTTTAACATTATGCTATTGATCAAAACTAAAATAAATCAACCTAAGTTAGAAAAAATGCTAAAATCAAAGTAATGAAATTAAGACTAAATAGAAAAAGAATTGAAAGAAAACCTCCTTCAGTGCAGGGGCCCTCTACAACTGACTTGGTTGAGTTGCTAATTGATTAAAAAAATTCTATGTTAAATAATCATTGGTCAACACACGACTTATATTATAGAAAAGAACGAAGTCCAAAATACAGAGCTGAAATTCTGAACTTAATACATGAAATTCTTCAAACCTCCCTTAGTTCTATACAACTAATATTTAAAAGGAAATAATCATAACTATCTTTGAGGAAAACTAGCTACAGGTGGCTCATACGTATTGCAACAGAACTGTGTAAACGTCTTATCAGCTATAGGTGGCTTAAATTCGAGCGAGATGTTTGCAACGAAACCGTTAACATGGGTGGCTGATCCGTGTTAATGTTTGCAACAAAACTGTTAGATTTATTGATTAACGATGAAAGAGTAGATGAAGAGTCCTACTGCTTCCAGGTATCATATGTTTGACTCCACCTTTGACTACGATCTTGAGCTTGATTTCTTGTCGATCTGGGCTGAGTGAATAGGATAGAATCCATGTGGAGACGATTCTAGAGATGCCCATGTGTCGGATTCTTCATTTGACACCTGGAACTTGCGAGACCATGGAAGTAGCTACGGAATACATAGTTAACTGCATAATAGGCTGCGTTCTGTAACTAATTTGCAAAAATTTATTGAAATAGAAAAAACATAAAATATAACATGTCAATCATTTAATGCCTTCCTTAAGACAAAACCTATCATTTATGATTGATTGAGATCTGTAATCTTATGGAAAAGTAAGGGAAAAAGGTGAGAAAAGTTGTCAAGGAGAGGGTATTTCTGAGGTTCAACAGTTTGTTTCATGGGTTACTAGGCCAATGGATTTACTGGAATCCATATTCTGGTTCAGGAATCACTAGGTCATTTGTTCTTTCCTTTCGGAGATCCACCTCACTCAGCTTCGAATCTATCCGAAAATCTAGCTCAATTAAAACATGAGAACCCCATCACACCATGGCTATCCAAAAATTGCAATTATAGGCTGAAAAGGACTGTCACACATGGAAAAACCCTTGCTCATGAAAAAAAGAGAACCAAATACACACATGCATAATCATGCATTCCAAAACTAGTAAGTAAACCATACATGCAAAGAATCTCGTTGTAGCCGCTTGATCCTACTCTTCCTTGATTGATGTTTGCTTCCTCTTTCCTTCTTTGCTTTTCTTGATCCAATGTTGAAGTGTTCCAAGAAACTCTAAGTGTCGAAGGGTGAGAGAGAGAGAGAGAATAAAGAGGGAGAGCTCCAAAATTGAATTGACAAAAGCCATAAACTGATCCTCAGAAGCCTTTTTATCAATGAGGCCTCTAATTTCTTCATTTTCCATTATTTTTCCTTCATTTTACTCCTCACATGAAACTTATGACCTTTCACCTTCCTTTTCTCCTAATTTCATTTATTTTCATAAATAAAATGCCAATTAATGCCTCATGCATTTCCAAAGCCTTCGCCATTTCCTTTTCCAATTTCCTTTAGCCATAATAACCAAAATGAACACCCACACTGGGATGTTCTTCCCAACATTCATCTTGGAATACTTGTCCCATGACCTTGGTCTTATATTTTTTTACACGGATTTTTAACCAGGGCTGTTATAAAATGGCCAAGTCACAAAGTTAATCACGGGCTTTGTGGCTAAGTCATCTAGTGTAGATATTTTATCTCCTCATATAACATCACCATTTATGTCATTGTTGATATAAAATTTTTCCCTTTACATTTTAATGATAAGCAACTAGAAGAAGCTCCATTGAAGCATTAACATGTATGTAGTCTTCAATAAGAGTGAGGGAGATGTTCACATGATGAGGAGTTTATGCTATCGTTGTTGCAAAATATAATGAAAGTAGGAGTTTAAAATCAAGTCAATGAAGTTTTTATAGCGTATATGTATAGAAATATCTTGTCATTTGTTGTATTTGGTGGGCTAGGTAAGCAAAAATCCATAAGCCAAATATACCAATATTATATGACTTGGCAAAGACTGAGGCATCCCTAGGCATGTTGAAGTGGACCGTTATTTAGGGGGCATCTACCCTTCTGGCATTATTACAATGATTCAAAGTCTCATCAAGGATTTGAACTCAGGTGGGAGAGTGCAAGACCTACCTCCCGATGATCATCCATAACCCAATTGTAGGTTCTTTTCATATGATGGCCCAACCACAAAGTCAATGATTGACTTTGTGGTTGGGCCATCTTATGAACCAAATCTATAATGAGGTTAAGTCAAAGTCCTCCCAATCATATCATTAAACTACCTCATGAAGATGAATATCATTAGAGTTACAAGATGAAGATGTAATAGAATGAAATTAATGTATGCATAACACCAATATTTTTCTCATTCTTCTAGTCTAATTGATTAATGCCTTCTCACCTTTAAATTAAAAATAAACCGTTATTGCTTTGAATGTCACAATCACCCCATACTTAAAAATCAATTGAAAACAAAACCTTAATGGTATCACATTTTCCTCTATTGTCTTTTGTTCACCCAACCCCCCAATAAATACAAAATGAAATTTGGTAGTTTTATTTGACTTGATGATGGGTGGAGTGTCGACTTGAAATGTTAAATGTTTAAATTTTATACATAATTCATCTCCATAAAATTCAAATAACATCATGATTAATTGTAAAACCTACATACTCAAAGTTGATATATCCATGGTCTAACTCTTCTAAGTTTTTGCCTTTTTTTGGGCATATTTTTTAGTTAATTTTACCTTAAATCTAGTAGAGACTTGTTGGAATCATAAATTTGTGTTGTGAATTCTACATAATTCAAGTGCCCTAGGGATTTTTTAGGGTGTTGAATCCATTTATGCATTCAAAAACACATTTTAAACAAAAAAAAATCATGATCTCATAAAAAAATGTATAGGTGAATTCCAACCAAAAATCCAAAAGATAAAATAGTTAGATTATGCTTTTGATATATGTTTTGATGATGTATTCATAATATAAATAGGAAAAACTACAATATAATTAAGCAATATAAATTATTTTATTTAAAATTAAATTATATATATATATATATATATATATATATATATATATATATATATATATATATATTTTGTAGGCTAACACCCACAAGGGATTTGAACTAGTGACCTATCACAAGGAATGCCTTAATAGTGCACCCATTAATCGTCAATCCAAAGCCCCATGGGCTAAATAATATAAAATTTTATTGAATAATATATGTGAAATTTTATTATATAATTTTTTATTATAAACATTACTATGAAACGAAAAAATGAAGTATTTACCATATTTAATAAGTCATAAATATGTAATTTTATTTATTTAATTAAAGTCTCAATAATCTTGAAGGAATGGAATCAAGTATGCTTTATGTTGGGGAATTTAATTGTCTATTAAAAACAATTCATTCACCCAAACATTAATTATCAACTAGGGTGTTTGTAAACTTCAAGATGCTACACTATATGTGCCGAGTTCAAGACATTGATCATTCTTCCTATCATATTGCTACAAAATGGAAGCCAACACATGCAATTCACAACTATCTAAGGACACTTGTGTGAAAAGTAAAGGCACTTGTGTGGAAAGTAAATCAATCCTATCGAAATGAAATGCACACCAAACCAGGGAAAAGGGATAGAACTTGAAATCTACTCATAAAACCACACAACTTTGTAAGCAATGAAAATAAGGCAAGAAGTAAAACCACACAATTATAAGCATTGAAAGGGAAAACCACGAAACTATTCTGCATTAAGGAAAGGACAGGATGTAAACAATAACAATTAGTACTTCCATTAAAGAGAAATTCTTAACAATACATAACCAACAACTCCAATGATCAATAATCTCTTCATTGTAGTGAAGTGAATGATTTAGCATTCCTAGCCACTCTCTATGCAATCTTTGGCAAACTCCCTACTACTCTAATCCAACCTCTCTCTCTGAATAACTACTAACTATTCTTCTATAATATTCCCATACATTTTATACAAAGAAGTAAGGGGCGAGGATTTTTTGAGAGGTCACTTGGCCTTCCTTAATAAGTAACTGGGATATCCTTAACTGAGGTTTGATCTGAACAATTTTGGCCTTTGATATTTTTGAAATTTTTGGATCTAGACACACATGTTTTCTTCATAAGTTTATGTCCTATCAAATAAGAATTGTAGACTTCCTAATGTAATGATTGGTCCTACAGAGATAAATTAAGGAATTCGACCTTTCTCATTTTTTTAAAGATAATTCAGATCTTATCAGTTTTGATATTTTCAGCTTGAGTATTTAAAACTTCAGCCGTCTTAGGCTTCTCCTAAGGTTGATCTGAAACAAGCTCAGAGGATTTGGAATTAGGCTTAGTTAGAGACTTGAACAAGGTTAGAAACTCTTCAAAAATTTCGACCTTCTCATTAATGTAAGAAAGAGTCATGAAACCTTGATATTTTACCTTTTATAGGGATCAGGTCTTCTTGTGGTTTGAATTTGGGCTTCTTTTTCCTCACATCAGGGCTGCTCTTCACCAATATCTCTTATACCATGTTGATTTTATAAGAGTTTTCTATACTGATAATTGGTTTTGATGATTTAATGCTTTTTCACATTCTATCCATGATATCATCATTAAGCAAATTATACAGAAGACATCAACAATATAACATTTAAGATAGAAGGATCATAAAGACATAGTGGAACAAAGAAAACAAGAATTTACCCTAGGAAAATCCTCATGAATAAAAACCTAACAACCCTTTCAATAGAGAATTATTCAATCCAACAGATATACATCTAAGTGAACAACTAGGTCAAACCAGGTCCATCCTCCTAGTCAAGTCAACTAGCTCATGCTCTGGTTTATCCTTCTTCTTCATTCATAAATTCATCGTCAGAATATTGCCTTAGATATGCAAGATACCATGCCTCAGATATGCGAGCTTTTTGTCTTAGATATGTGAGCTTCTTGCCACAGATATGTGAGCCTCTCTACCTCATATATGTGAGCCTCTATGCCTCAAATATGCGAGCTTCTTACCGTAGATATGTGTCTCTATGCGTCAGATATGAGATCTGAATTAGTGTTTGTGAGAGGTCGAATGCCTCTTATATATATACTTGTTTCTAGCCAAATGGGTATGTCTTTCAATTGAGCCGACTTGTAAATTTGAGGGGTTGAATTGACTAGGAGGAGGTCGACTTCATTTATTTGGAGCCTAAAATTTCAATTTTAAAAATTCAAATTTATTTATTTTTCCACTTACATGAAGAACATGTCTCTTTAATAATTTCTTTTTGACCCAAAGATGAAGAACACACTTTTACAAATACATAAATGACTCAAATATACATTATGAAGACCAACCATAGTTACAAAAATTCAATAGGTGACTCAACACTTTCACCTTGTCATTATGAAATAAAACATGGAAGATTTATATTCTTTAATATAACAAAACTTTAACTATGCAATTATTTTTTATATGATACATAGTGTCAAACATAAGGTAGGGGTGGCAGGAGCTAGGGTCATTCTGGACCCATGAGGAATAAAGGGAATATCTACTCATGGAGCTTAGACAATGTTTCAAATAACTAGGGAGAAGCTTATCCAGTGCTCCAAGGTATTAAATGGGAAAAGGCTCTAAAGCTTAAAGAGTTAACTATACTAGGTGATTCCTCCCTGATCATTATAATCCTCTATTGTCAATCTCTCCCAATAGATGACAAACTAGAAATCATTTTCAAGAGAATATACATGGAACTGAAATTCTTAAAGGAAATTAAGGTGTTTCACATTCTTTGTAAAAACAATAAGAAGGTTGATTCCTTAGCAAATCAAGCCACTCAAGAACCATTTGGAACTTTGATGCTCAATAGACATGGTTCAAGGGCCTTAATACCATAAGTATGATCATATTTACTTCCTCCTCAAAACATTTGGCGACGAGTAGTCTAGGTTTAAACAATTGGAAGCATGGAAAAATATTTTTTATATAGCCAAATCATCACACTGTAACTCAAACTCAATGTATCCACACTATCCTCTATATGGCCCAGTCTAGTCACATGGATTCACAAGTGGATTCTCATCATACCCAGAAGAGGAGATCACATCAATACATTATTCCTCACTTCGACAAATGTATGCATGATGCAATGGAGAAGGGCCATCACATTGGGTTGTTATTTAAAGTCTTCAACATTTTCTTGATAACATAAGACCCTTACTCAGCCGCTAACGACACAGGAATTCACCTATAGTTTCCTATCCTATCAATGCTTTGTTTAGGTTCACTATCTCCCATAAGATGGATCAAACATGCAAGAACAAAGATGGGAACAAATTTCAAGTTTTGAAAGGAAAAAATGAGGAGTTGCAAATGGAGCAATGCCACTTGAAATATCAAGAAGCTCAACTTTCCAACAATTGGTCAACATAAATGGACATCGTTCTCTCCTTGAGGCTTCAAGTGCGTCAAATAGAAGAAGACATTCAAGCACTTAGAATACAAATTGAGGATATGCAACACTTAAGGTTTCAATCTTAGTCCCAATACTCCTATTCCATACCAACTTCTCCTTCACCTCCAATATTTGACTTAAATGTTACTCCATTGCCATAATTTTCTCAAGGTTGGGACAACTAAAAAGAATCCGTGCAAGCTAAGGTATACAAATTTTGTTAGTTTATTATCTAATTTACATTTTTAACTATAAGGAATCAGAAATGTATAAGATTTTCTTGTATTTAAAATATATATTTTCAATCTTCTTAGACATATCGAGCCTCAACATTTTTGGACATATATCTGATTCACTGTTGTGCTCCAGATGCAACTTATATCGATATAAATTTCATGGTTACAGTTAAAAAAAAAATTAAAATTAAAAACATAAGGTTAGCAAATTATTTATTTATTTTCCATTTGTGGTTCAAATGTAAACTCTTTTTCAAATCATTTCATTTACTTCTCAATGTATTTAAGTTAGATTCCCATGTGTTGTGGGTTTTCCAATGACCTGTCTTGATAACTTGAGTTTATTTGAGTTGTAAATTCCTTGGATTGGAGGGCGGCTTGTGTAATTTGGTGAACGCTGGTTAAAGGTTCTTATTTTTATTTTAATAATAAGAATAATAATCTAATTTTAAGGTCATAGTCAAGCTAGGCATCAAATTATGTTGTAACTTCATTATTTGCGGGACAAGGAGCCTGCCTCCACACAATTATTTTACTACTAAAGTTTATGGAGGTGTACATACTCTACCCCATCTAGATATGAACTTGTAACCTCTTAGGAGGAAACACATGCTCTTAATGATTATGCACACTCAAGTTGTAAATTATGTTGGTTTTGTGTTTTAACGATACCTTTAGATGAATGAATCTTGAAGTCCTTTTGAAATTGAGAGTAAACAATTCTTTAGAAACTAAAACCTCCATCTTTCTCATGCATATGATGACATAGATAATGAGTGCAAAACCATTTTTCTTTCGAATATATATCTACCATTACTTGTTTTGACTGAGAACTCAATTTCGTTTGAGGAATCATTATGGGATTCCATTGAACTTCCATTAAATTTTATGGAAATTACTTATTTCTGCAATAATAAATATAGTCAAGGTGGTACAATACCAATCTTTACCTACGTCAATCAGGGAACAAATTTGGGGCAAAGATTTATATTTCTAATTGAAGGGTTGATTTCATTTAAGCCCTTCTAAGAAACTATTCCTTTTATATGAAATTGAAAATTAATTATTTAATGATCGATTATGTGAAACAATATTTATTATTAATTCACCATTCTTCAAACATAATTTCTTAATCATCAAATTAAATTCAAATAATCTGATACAACTTTTGTTAGGTCCCTATAATACTAGTGATTCCCCCATTACTATTGTTGTTGTATCCCTTATTATTATTGTTGTGTCCTATTGTCCGCATATTGTTATTATTGTGCCCCGTAGAATCCCTCTATTGTTATTTTTGTGCCTTTATATTATTATTGTTAGGTCGGCTTGGTTATATTGTGACCCCTTAGACTCCTATATATAGAAAGGAGGTTTTGTCATTTGAATCATCTAAGAATTGTTAATTTGTGTAATGTAAAGGAAGTTTCCCCCTCAATGAGGCTTATTTCTAAGGCGTTGATCTATCTTTTCTATCTTTTTGTGAGTTGGTTTCATAACATTTGGTATTAGAGCTTTGGATTCTAGGGTTTCGCTGCTCCAAACTGGTCATCGTGGAATTTTCACTATAACTTTTTTTTCTGCGATGTTTCAGAAGCTACAAAAAAAACCCATTTGAGCCAAAATAGTTCTAAACTTCGGGTCTGAATTTTAGAGCTTGTATCACTACATTTGCGGAGATATGATCTGAGGGAGTTAGGGTTTTTGCAAACTCCCGAATTACATTCCAAACAGGTGACCTGGGGAAAATCGTCATAACTTTGTTTTTAATCATCAGATTGAAATTTCGTAAGCAGTTTCAGAAAGTGGATGAATTGTAGTTTTCTTTGTATCAGTTTCAGGTACTAAGGTCGAGACAGTGACACGTGACATGTCATACAAGTTTGCTATACTGAACTAGTTTATAATCAGGTCACCGTGGGAGATTTGGCATAACGCTTCCTTGGAGAATCCAATATTGATCAGAATTGTGGGGTTAGAAAGAGGACTCAAAGGGATACCGCAGGAAGAGATTTTAGATATTCGAGATCCGCAGTTACAGAGATACAACAAATTCAATATCGAGCTCTTATAAAGTGAAAAGAAAAAGGGTGTGTAGTTTTTTTTAAATTTTGCATAAGATTGGTTTGAAAAATTAGTTTGAAGGAATTAAGAGGGATAGTGAAGAATTATTAGCATTAATTAATGCCCCGAAGAAAGAAAATGGAAACACTTAGTAAGCAACCTGAAAGCTCTAGTATGACTCATGAAGAAGTTGATGAAATGCAACATGATATATCAAAATTACAAGACCAAGTACAACAAATTTCACTGTCACTAGAGGTAAATGAAGCCAAGATGAATGGTGTGGAAGCTAATGCAAGTTAAGATGAATGGTGTGGAAGTTAAGATGAATGGCATGGACGCTAAGATGGAAGCTAAGATGAATGGCATGGACGCTAAGACGAATTGCATGGATGATAAGATGGAAGAATTGAAGATAAATTTGAATAAGTTGCTACAAGAAATGGTCACTAATGGTGAAAGGGTAGTCAAGAAAACTCATGATGAGAAAAAATAAATGTTAATCATGATTTCATAGACACTAATGTTGGATTGAAGACCCACCATGTTCCAAAAATCAATATGAGGAAGTTTGATGGCAAGGATCCCACAACAAGGATACTACAGATGGAGCAATTTTTCGATCTCCATAATGTGCAAAACACACAAAAGGTACGTATTGCAACTTTATATTTGGAACCAAATCAGTTTGTATGGTATCGATGGCTTTGCTCTTGTAAACAAATTGTCACTTGGGCAATTTTTATGGAAGAAATGATAGCACATTATGAGGATACAAAAAGCAACACCTTTTTTAGACAATTGATAAATCTAAAACAAAAGGGTTCAATGATGGAGCACATTGAGGACTTCCAAAAATTGAACATAAGGGTAAAAGATATTCCAGAGGAGCATAGGATTGACGTGTTCATAGGGACTTTAAAGGATAATATCCAACATGAGGTTCGCCTTTGGAAACCTAATTCACTGGAGAAGGCATTCAGGTTAGCAAGAAAAATGGAAAGCAAAATTATGGCAACCAGGAAGCCTACCACTCACAACTATAAAGATGGAAGTGTTGCTGCCCCTAGCCTTCCACAACCTACAAGGTTGATACCACAACAATTGGAAGAAAAAAGAGCAAAAGGGCTTTGTTACAGTTATGATAGCAAATACACTAAAGGTCATAAGTGTGCTGAGAAGAAATTATTCTACATAGATTGTGAAGTGGAGGAAGAAAAGGAACAAGAAATGTCAAAATAAGAGGATATACTCCAGGAACAAACCCTAGATAAAGAAGAAATGAATCCGACCATATCTTGTAATGCATTGGCTAGAATTACCACTCCTTAAACTATCAAGATAGAAGGACATATCAAGAAGAAAAAGGTAATAGTGTTGATTGATTCAGGAAGTACCCATAATTTTATTCATTGTAAGATAGCAAAGGAATTGAATTGCTTCCTATATCTAGCACCAGAGTGTCAAGTGATGGTTACAAGTGGAGGAACCATAAATTGCTCTGGAAAGTGTCATAATATCAAGCTATCCATGGGAGAATATGTATTGAATAGCCCAATTCTTTCCATTCCAATGGGTGGTGTTGATGTTGTACTGGGAGTCCAATGGCTACAATCCTTGGGTACAATAGCTTTTAATTTTCAAGAACTTTTCATGAAATTTTTTGCGGAAGGAAAGGAAGTTGAATTAAGGGGTATTGCAGGGAAACTGGGAAAGATAATTAGCTCTAACGGTATGACAAAGCTTCTAAAGAAGGAACAACGAGGTGTAATTGCACAATTATGTTCACTAGATGTTCCCACATTGAAATCATCTATTTCTCCAGATCTCCAAAAAGTCTTGGACAATCATTCCAAGGTATTTGAGACTCCCAAAGGTCTCCCACCTATTTGTGATCATGATCATGCTATTCATTTGATTCCAGGAAGTGTTTCTCCAAACATTAGGCCATACAAATATCCCTATGACCAAAAGAGTGAAATTGAACGTATGGTTGCATAAATGCTAGAAGGTGGTATAATTCAACCTAGTCAAAGTTATTTCTCTGCTCCAGTAGTATTGGTGTGCAAGAAGGATGGATCATGGCGCATGTGTCCAGATTATACAGAGCTCAACAAGCTCAATATTAAAGATGAAGTTCCCATTCCTGTCATTAATGAATTATTGGATGAATTGCATGGATCAATTTACTTCACCAAGTTGGATCTTCATTCAGGATATCATCAAATCAGAATGAAGACTGAAGGCATTCTAAAAACACCATATAGAACTCATGAGGGTCATTATGAATTTTTGGTCATGCCTTTTGGCCTTACCAATGCACCTTCTACATTTCAAGGTTTGATGAATTCCATTTTCAAACCCTTCCTTAGAAAATTTGTGTTAGTATTTTTTGATGATATACTAATCTATAGCAAGTCTTGGAAGGATCATGTTGAACATGTTGACAGGGTGCTCAAACTATTGGAGGAGAAACAATTATATGCAAAAAGCTCCAAATGTTTCTTTGGAGTACAAGAGGTGGAATATCTGGGTCATATTGTATCTCATGAAGGTGTTAAGGTAGACCCTAGCAAAATTAAAGCCATTAAGGAATGGAAAATCCCCACATCCATAAAGCATCTGCGAGGATTTCTTGGGTTGACAGCGTATTATTGCAAGTTTGTTAAGAATTATGGAAGAATAGCAGCACCTCTAACAACATTATTGAAGAAAGATGCATTTTCATGGACTTCAGAAGCAACAAAGGCCTTCGAACATCTTAAAGAGGCAATGTGCCAAGCACCAGTCTTAGCTACACCGGACTTCACAAAAACCTTTATTGTGGAATGTGATGCTTCAGGAAATGGAATTGGTGCCGTTTTAATGCAAGATGAAAGACCCATTGCTTTCGAAAGTCATCCAATCAAAGGAAAGTATTTACAGAAAGCTATTTATGAGAAGGAAATGTTAGCAATACTACATGCACTTAAGAAATGGAAACTGTACCTAATGGGAAGACACTTCAAGGTAAAAACAGATCATGATAGTCTTAAATACTTTTTAGAACAAAGATTATCCTTTGAAGAGCAACAAAAATGGGTCACAAAGATGTTGGGTTATGACTTTGAAATCATCTACAAAAAAGGGAAGAAAAATGTTGTGGCAGATGCACTCTCAAGAAAGGATGAGGATGTGGAAGCATTGTTGTGCGCCATTTCTATTATCCAACTAGATTGGATAAACGAAGCAAGGGAGGAATGGAATAATTCCGAAGAAGTGTGGGCACTCATTCGAAAGTTACAAAAAGATTCCAATACATCTGATACATTTAGCTGGAAAAATGATTTGTTATGGTATAATGATCGCTTATACCTATGTAAGAATTCCCAACTCAAACAAAAGATTCTTATGGAATTGCACACTTCTCCCTTAGGAGGGCACTCAGGATTTTTAAAAACTTACCACAGGGTTAAGAAGGAATTTTTTTGGGATGGCCTTAAATCAGATATTCAAAAGTTTGTGGCGGAATGTTTGGTTTGCCAACAAAATAAAGTTGAAACAATTAAGACGCCAGGTCTATTACAACCTTTATCCATTCCAAGCCAACGTTGGTAGGAGGTTTCAATGGATTTTATCACAAGTTTACCCAAGTCCGAAGGAAAGAGTGTCATCATGGTGGTAGTTGATAGACTTACCAAGTATGCACACTTTTGTGCATTATCACATCCATTTAAAGCCAATACAATTTCTACCACATTTATGGAAACAATTCAAAAGCTACATGGAAACCCAAAGATTATTGTAAGCGACAAAAATCCAATTTTCACAGGAAATTTTTGGACAGAATTATTTTCGTTGCTTTGTATCTGATAAATAGACACAATGGGTCAAATGGTTGCCTCTGGCTGAATGGTGGTATAACACTTCCTTCCAGACTGCAACAAAAATGACCCCATTTATGGCACTTTATGGATATCATCCACCATCCATCACATCATATTTAAGAGAAAATTCTAAGGTTCAAGCAGTGGAACATCAAATCGAGCATCAACAACAAGTTCTCCAACTCTTAAAGGATAACCTCAAGTTGGTGCAGAATAGAATGAAACAACAGGTAGATCAACATCGCAGCGAAATAAGTTTTGATGTAGGTGACTGGGTATTCCTACGACTACAACCATATAAACAAATGTCCCTCAAGCAAGCTAAGAAGGATAATAAATTATCACCAAAGTATTATGGTCCGTACAAGGTGTTGCAAAAGATTGGTACTATGGCATACAAATTGGAGCTTCCTGCAGCTTCTCGAGTGCACCCAGTTTTCCATGTTTCATGTTTAAAGAAGGTTATAGGCAACAAACTCCCAGTTCAAATAATATTTCCAGAACTTGATGAGGAAGGAAAAATTATATTGGAACCAGAAGCAGTCACAAAAACAAGAACTCGACAGCTACAAAATCGATCAATTTCGGAGTATCTCATAAAGTGGAAGAACTTATCCGTTGAAGATTCCACATGGGAGGATGAGAATTTTATACAGAAGCATACCGAACTACTCAAGCATTGAGGACAAAATTATTTTGAAGGAGAGGGGCATGTTAGGTCCCTATAATACTAGTGATTCCCCCATTACTATTGTCGTTGTATCCCTTATTATTATTGTTGTGCCCTATTGTCCCCATATTGTTATTATTGTGCCCTATAGAATCCATCTATTGTTATTTTTGTGCCTTTATATTATTATTGTTAGGTTGGCTTGGTTATATTGTGACCCCTTAGACTTCTATATATAGAACGGAGGTTTTGTCATTTGAATCATCTAAGAATTGTTCATTTGTGTAATGTAAAGGAGGTTGCCCCCTCGAATAGGCTTATTTCCAAGGCGTTGATCTATCTTTTCTATCTTTTTGGAGCTAGTTTCATAACAATTTCAACATGTGTTAATTAAATAAGTATAAAATTAATAATTTTAAAAATTGACATAAATTAATTTAAATGCATTACTTAAAATATTGAACTTTACAAAATTGAATAAAGTATTATGACACCCTAACTTCCTTCACCTAGTGAAAGAGGTTGTTGTATATTCTTTCTTATCCAAGTTCCTTAAACTGTGTTCCAATCTATCTTGTGCAATTAATGTGTTGATAAAGATAGAACACCAAAGTCTAGATTTATCATCATTTCCAGATTATTCAACTTAAAGAATCTCTTTCACAATGAAAATATGGAATAAAATTTTAAATAAATATAAACACGCTTAGGTATTTATTAAGTGAAAGGGAAAATGATTGTGCTGATTTATTAATCATTTAGAATATCAAATAAGAATATGTAAATGGAAACTCATTGCAAGCTTACAAAAAAACTCCATTACAACAAAAATTCTCACATCATTTCCTTTATAATTATTTATAAAATATGGGCTTGCCTCTTGGCAGAGGAGCAATAAAAAATTAATGGTATTGTTGGTCAAGTTGTCATCCCCTAAATGAAGCTCATGATCAATCTTTGTAACCCCAATCTCAACATGTGCCTTTACGCATATTGGTGATATGGTCCCACTTGCAATGATAATTTGGCAAGTCTTGTACCATCCCAATGTGGAAACTCATAAGGATCGATTGCATGCAAATTTATTGGCACCAACGCCGCCCCTTTCCATCCTTCAACTAAATCCTTTGGTATCTGTTATGAAACCAGCTCAAGAAAAGATAGAAAAGATAGATCAACGCCTTAGAATTCAGCCTCTTCGAGGGGGCAACCTCCTTTACATTACATGAATGAACAATTCTTGGATGATACAAATGACAAAACCTCCTTTCTATATATAGGAGTCTAGGGAGTCACAATATAATCCAGCCAACCTAACAATAATAATATAAAGCCACAAAAATAACAATAGAGGGATTCTATGGGGCACAGAAATAACAATATGGGGGTAATAGGGGCACAACAATATAAATAAGGGGTATAACTACAATAGTAATGGGGTAATCACTAGTATTATAGGGACCCAACATGCCCCTCTCCTTCAAAAAAGTGTTGTCCTCAACGCTTGAGTAGTTCTGGATACTTCTGCATAAAATTCTCATCCTCCCATGTGGAATCTTCAGCGGATAAGTTCTTCCACTTGATAAGATACTCTGAAATTGATCGATTTCGTAGCTGTCGAGTTCTTGTTTCTGTGACTGCTTCCGGTTCCAATATAAATTTTCCTTCCTCGTCAAGTTCTGGCAATATTGTTTGAATTGGGAGCTTGTCACCTATAACCTTCTTTAAACATGAAACATGGAAAACTGGGTGCAATCGAGAAGCTGCAGGAAGCTCCAATTTGTATGCCATAGTACCAATCTTTTGCAACACCTTGTACGGACCATAATACTTTGGTGATAATTTATTATCCTTCTTAGCTTGCTTTAGGGACATTTGCTTATATGGTTGTAGCCGTAGGAATACCCAATCACCTACATCAAAACTTCTTTCACTGCGATGTTGATCTGCCTGTTGTTTCATTCTATTTTGTGCCAACACGAGGTTATCCTTTAAGAGTTGGAGGACTTGTTGTTGATGTTCGATGTGATGTTCCACTGCCTGAACCTTAGAATTTTCTCTTAAATATGATGTGATGGATGGTGGTTGATACCCATAAAGTGCCATAAATGGGGTCATTTTTGTTGCTGTATGGAAGGAAGTGTTATACCACCATTCAGCCAGAGGCAACCATTTGACCCATTGTGTCTGTTTATCAGATACAAAGCAACGAAGATATCCTTCCAAACATTTGTTTACTATCTCAGTTTGCCCATCAGATTGAGGATGATAAGATGAGCTATGAGCTAACTGAGTACAAAGACAAGAAAATAATTCTGTCCAAAAATTTCCAGTGAAAATGGGATCTCTGTCACTTACAATAATCTTTGGGTTTCCATGTAGCTTTTGAACTGTTTCCATAAATGCAGTAGAAACTGTACTGGCTTTAAATGGATGTGATAATGCACAAAAGTGTGCATACTTGGTAAGTCTATCAACTACCACCATGATGACACTCTTTCCCTCAGACTTGGGTAAACCTGTGATAAAATCCATTGAAACCTCCTCCCAACGTTGGCTTGGAATGGATAAAGGTTGTAATAGACCCGGTGTCTTAATTGTTTCAACTTTATTTTGCTGGCAAACCAAACATTCCGCCACAAACTTTTGAATATCTGATTTAAGGCCATCCCAAAAAAATTCCTTCTTAACCCTGTGGTAAGTTTTTAAAAATCCTGAGTGCCCTCCTAAGGGAGAAGTGTGCAATTCCATAAAATCTTTTGTTTTAGCTGGGAATTCTTACAGAGGTATAAGCGATCTTTGTACCATAACGAATCATTTTTCCAGCTAAATGTATCAAAAGTACTGGAATCTTGTTGTAGCTTTCGAATAAGTGCCCACACTTCTTCGTCATTCTTCCATTCCTCCCTTGCTTCGTTTATCCAATCTGGTTGGATAATAGAAATGGCACACAACAATGCTTCCACATCCTCATCCTTTCTTGAGAGTGCATCTGCCACCACATTTTGCTTCCCTTTTTTGTAGATGATTTCAAAGTCATAACCCAACATCTTTGTGACCCACTTTTGTTGCTCTTCAGAGGATAATCTTTGTTCTAAAAAGTATTTAAGGCTATCATGATCCGTTTTTACCTTGAAGTGTCTTCCCATTAGGTAGGGTCGCCATTTCTTAAGTGCATGGAGTATTGCCAACATTTCCTTCTCATAAATAGCTTTGCTTAAAAACTTTCCCTTGATTGGACGACTTTCAAAAGCAATGGGTCTTTCATCTTGCATTAGAACAACACCAATTCCATTTCCTGAAGCATCACATTCCACAATAAAGGTTTTTGTGAAGTCTGGTGTAGCTAAGACCGGTGCTTGGCACATTGCCTCTTTAAGATGTTCAAAGGCCTTTGTTGCTTCCGGAGTCCATGAAAATGAATCTTTCTTCAATAATGTTGTTAGAGGTGCTGCTATTCTCCCATAATTCTTAACAAACTTGCGATAATACCCTGTCAACCCAAGAAATCCTCGCAGATGCTTTATGGATGTGGGGATTTTCCATTCCTTAATGGCTTTAATTTTGCTAGGGTCTACCTTAACTCCTTCATGAGATACAATATGACCCAAATATTCCACCTCCTGGACTCCAAAGAAACATTTGGATCTTTTTGCATATAATTGTTTCTCCTCCAATAGTTGTAGCACCCTGTCAACATGTTCAACATGATCCTTCCAAGACTTGCTGTAGATTAGTATATCATCAAAAAATACTAACACAAATTTTCTAAGGAATGGTTTGAAAATTGAATTCATCAAACCTTGAAATGTTGAAGGTGCATTGGTAAGGCCAAAAGGCATGACCAAAAATTCATAATGACCCTCATGAGTTCTAAATGATGTTTTCGGAATGTCTTCAATCTTCATTCTGATTTGATGATATCCCGAACGAAGATCCAACTTGGTGAAGTAAATTGATCCATGCAATTCATCCAGTAATTCATCAATAACAGGAATGGGGAACTTATCTTTAATAGTGAGCTTGTTGAGCTCCCTATAATCCGGACACATGCGCCATGATCCATCCTTCTTGTGCACCAATACTACTGGAGCTGAGAAAGAACTTTGACTCGGTTGAATTATACCAGCCTCTAGCATTTCTGCAACCATACGTTCAATTTCACTTTTTTGGACATAGGGATATCTGTACGGCCTGATGTTTGGAGGAACACTTCCTGGAATCAGATGAATAGCATGATCATGATCACGCATAGGTGGGAGACCCTTGGGAGTCTCAAATACCTTGGAATGATTGTCCAGGACTTTTTGGAGATCTGGAGAAATAGATGATTCCAATGTGGAAACATCTAGCGAGCATAATTGTGCAATTACACCTCTTTGCTCCTTTTTTAGAAGCTTTGTCATACCATGAGAGCTGATTATCTTTCCTGGTTTCCCTGCAATACCCCTTAATTCAACTTCCTTTCCTTCCGTAGAAAATTTGATGAAAAGTTCTTGAAAATTAAAAGCTATTGTACCCAAGGATTGTAGCCATTGGACTCCTAGTACAAAATCGCACCTCCCATTGGAATGGAAAGCATTGGGCTAGTCAATACATATTCTCCCATGGATAGCTTGATATTATGGCACTTTCCAGAGAAATTTATTGTTCCTCCATTTGCAATCATCACTTGACACTCTGGTGCTGGATATAGGAAGCAATTCAATTCTTTTGCTACCCTACAATGAATAAAATTGTGGGTGCTTCCTGAATCAATCAACACTATTACCTTTTTCTTCTTGATTTGTCCTTCTATCTTGATGGTTTGAGGAGTGGTAATTCCTGCCAATGCATTACAAGATATGGTCGGATTTATTTGTTCTTCATCTAGGCTTTGTTCCTGGAGTATATCTTCTTCTTTTGACCTTTCTTGCTCCTTTTCTTCTTCCTCTTCACAATCTATGTAGAATAATTTCTTCTCAGCACACTTATGACCTTTAGTGTATTTGCTATCACAACTGTAACAAAGCCCTTTTGCTCTTTTTTCTTCCAATTGTTGTGGTGTCAACCTTATAGGTTGTGGAAGACTAGGGGCAACAACACTTCCATCTTTATAGTTGTGAGTGGTATGCTTCCTGGTTGCCATAATTTTGCTTTCCATTTTTCTTGCTAACCTGAATGCCTTCTCTAATGAATCAGGTTCCCAAAGGCGAACATCATGTTGGATATTATCCTTTAAAGACCCTATGAACACATCAATCCTATGCTCCTCTGGAATATCTTTTACCCTTATGTTCAATTTTTGGAACTCCTCAATGTGCTCCATTACTGAACCCTTTTGTTTGAGACTTATCAATTGGCTAAAAAAAGTGTTGCTTTTTGTATCTTCATAATGTGCTATCAATTCTTCCATAAAAATTGCCCAAGTGATAAATTGTTTACGAGAGCAAAGCCATTGATACCATACAAACTGATTTGGTTCCAAATATACAGTTGCCATACGTACCTTTTGTGCGTTTTGCACATTATTGAGATCGAAGAATTGCTCCATCTGTAATATCCATGTGGCGGGATCCTTGCCATCAAACTTCCTCATATCGATTTTTGGAATATGGTGATTCTTCGATCCAACATTAGTGTCTATGGAATCATGATTAACATTTCTTTTGTTCTCATCATGAGTTTCCTTTACTACCTTTTCACCATTAGTGACCCTTTCTTGTAGCAACTTCTTCAATTCTTCCATGTCTATCTTCAAATCTATCTTCAAATCTGCCATGTCTCTCTTCAAATCTGTCTTCGAATCATCCATATTAGCTTTCATGCCCTTCATCTTAGATTCCATGCCATTTATCTTAGATTCCACGCCACTTATCGTAGCTTCTGTTAGCTTTTGTGAGCGTGACATTTGTTGCACTTGTTCTTGTAATTTTGATATATCATGTAGCATTTCTTCCTCTTCTTCATGAGTCATGCTAGAGCTTTCAGGTTCCTTACTAGGTGTTTGCATTTTCTTTCCTCGGGGCATCAGTTACCGATAATAATGCTTTACTATGCCCTTTGAATTCCGTTAAACCAAGCTTACACAAAAATAAAAATAAAAACTACACACCTTTTTTCACTTTATAGAAGCCTGATATTGAATCTGATGTATCTTTGTAATTTCGGATCATCCAGTTCTGAAATTGCTACCTGTATTAGCCTTCTGCGTCCTCTTTCCAATGCCACAAGTCTGAGCCAAATTGGATTCTCCAAGGAAGAGTTATGTGAAATCTCCCACAGTGACTTGCTTTTAGACTGGGTTCAGTAGAGAAAAATTGTACGACGTGCCACGAGTCACTGTTTCAACCTTTGAATCTGAAACACACACACAAGAAACTACAGTCCGTCCTCTTTCTGTACCTTCTTACGAAATTTCAATCTGATCCCCAGAGAGAAAGTTATGACGATTTTCCCCAGGTCACCTGTTTTGAATGTAATTCAGGAGTCTGCGAAAAGACCAACTTCCTCAGATCATATCTCCGCAAATATCGTGCGAAAAGCTCTGAAATTTGGACCCAAGGTTCAGCACGATTTCTTCTCAAATGGGTTTTTTTTGCAACTTCTGAAACGTCACAGAAAACAAGTTATAGCAAAAATTCCACGATGACCTGTTTGGAGCAGCAAAACCCTAGAATCCAAAGCTCTGATACCAAATGTTATGAAACCAGCTCAAGAAAAGATAGAAAAGATAGATCAACGCCTTAGAATTCAGCCTCTTCGAGGGGGCAACCTCCTTTACATTACATGAATGAACAATTCTTGGATGATACAAATGACAAAACCTCCTTTCTATATATAGGAGTCTAGGGAGTCACAATATAATCCAGCCGACCTAACAATAATAATATAAAGCCACAAAAATAACAATAGAGGGATTCTATGGGGCACAGAAATAACAATATGGGGGTAATAGGGGCACAAAAATATAAATAAGGGGTATAACTACAATAGTAATGGGGTAATCACTAGTATTATAGGGACCCAACAGTATCTCTCTTCACAATATTTATCGGCATGCTTCATTCATGTAGACTCAGGAAGATTAGACAAGAATGTAACACAACACCCATAACGTATGCTGAAGGGGTCTTCTCAGTTAGTTAGGTCATGATTACTCTGTCTTGGGACCCTGACTTACGTTATGAAAGATTGCATAATCGCATGGGACTATCCAATGGCAGAGAAATTAAATTGAGGAGAGGTGGCTTTGTTTTCTCCATTCTGTGTGAGTAGGGATGGTTATGGTATGGCCATCCTTTGAACTTTAGGCGAAGGGAAGTTCTATTAGCAAGGGTGGCACATAGTCGGGGCAAATGGAAGCTCTTTGATGAGCTTCAGGCTACTAATTGGGTCCTTTGTCGCTGGAAAATTTGTTCAAGAGTCAAGTACCATTGTAGTTGGGAAGTTTGGCGTCTCGCTCTCTCAGGCTCAGAGGTAACTATGTGCATTCTTTGGTTAATTAGTTTGGTGTGCACTATGGAGCATTATGTTCGCTTAGAGCTCAGAACTGTGCGTCTCGGAACATATTATCTTTTCCTCTTATGTTGTCCCTTTCCTTTTGGGTTTCTAGTCCCTAAATTGGCAATTAGGCTATACAACCAAACATCTCTGAGTGTAGGAAAGGAAACTGGAGGTTTCATTGTTGCTTCATTTTCAGTAGGTCCTTCTTCTTTCTTCTAGCTTCGGTCTCAGCAAGCCCCACTCATGGACTCAATTTTAGAGTCAGACTCTTCGACCTTAACAATATGTGAACATTGCTGGAAGGCTCATGACACAATGAACTCTGAAATTTATGATTTACATGTCATGTTGTATCAGAAACAAGCCTTTGATTGCACCACATTGGAATTAGTTGAGGCTCAACAACAACGAATTGCATGCTTGGAGGATGAGGTTGAAGCTCTCCATAACATAATTATGGATTTGAAACTCTGGAACAATTGACCAACGAGCCCAACAGGGGAACCTCCTCAAGGCATAAAATTCAAACACCTTGCAGATAGTACTAATTAAGCATCTATGTAATGATTGGTGTTAAATGTGTATGGCTTCTATTTCATTTTTGTCAAATATATACTTCTAGGATAATAAGGGTATTGTCAAGGTTTGGGAATTTTGATGTATTCTGGGTGAGGGTAGATAGCTGCAATTTGACAATCCAGATGCCCATGAGAAGAAAAACATTGTAACTCTCTCAAGTATTTTCCCCGACCGAGTGCAGATTTAATATAAAAGTACTCATTTTTGTGAAAAAAATATGAAATAAATTTAAGTAAAATGAAACTCATTACAAACAATAGAATAAAAGTGTTTAAGGCAAATTAGTGTGAAATTTATATCTAATATTTGTACAAAGATTTTAGTTGTGTCTAAACAACTGGAAACTAACATCTTTTACAATGAAAAGTCACATGCATGGAATTGATTACATTATTATGCTTATGAAATCAATTAAATAATGTTAAATATAAGGTTACCTCTTATAGTGCAGAAGGAGATGCATATTTGTCGAAGATGGATTGTGCAAAAGAAGATGCATAGTTGTAAAAGATGGATCTTGTAGAAGAAGAGGTGCAGTTACAAAAGATGGATTGTGTTGAATAAGAGGCACATGCATAGAAGGTTAGTATGGTTCAGTCAAGCTAAGTAGGAAAAAAGAAAATCCCATGAGGAGCTGAGGAATATTGGTAGGTACTATTGGTAAGTTCAAGTATTAAGAGGACAAATAATAAGGGGTTGATTCAAATTGGGAGTGTTCCTTATTTATGAACAATAATAAGAGAATTCATAACAATTAGAGTATTTGATCCCCAATGCCCATTATCAAGTTATACATTTAATAAATAGGTGATACGTGCATGCATGAGCTCCATAAAAGTGGGATTTATATTACATAAAAATGATAACAATTATTTTTTCTTTTCCATTGACATGGCAAGAGGAAAAAACGTGAACATCCTTTTTATTCAATTATTATGGTAAAACAACCTTGATGGGCGTGTGGGAAAACAAGCCAACAGAGGAGCTTCCCACCGCCCCACCTTCTCTCACAACATTTAAGATGAGGATGGTGTGGGAATTTCCCCTCGTGTAGTCACACATGTTACACTCCTCAACATCACAGTGAACTAATATGGAAACTTCTGCACCCTCGACATTTTACTATCAAACTCATTGTTGGCTCACTCTTTTCTGTCATCTCCACATCCACTATAGGTTGCATTTGGGATTTTTCCCTTGTAGAGCCTACAATTTTTATGATATTATGATGGAAGGCCCAAGCCCTCCTGGCCTAGACCCCCATAACCCTCATCCCACTGCAAAGATGATAACTCAAATCTATGTTGCAGAATTAGGGGAGAATGCGTCTGGAAGGAGAGCTCTCCAGTGATGGGGTTGGTAACAGAAGCCTGAAGCAAGCACATCACTAGAAATTCAGTAAAAGCTATTATGGACACCAAATTTAGATGGTATAGTTTGGTTATTTACATGTAATGGATTTTAGATTCATGTATGTAGGGTTGCTCAATTGAGGAATATTTCTCTGTTAAAATTCAGGTTGTATTGGTTTCCTTGAGTCCCCTTCACTCCTAGAGATATATCCCATTGAATTCCTTTCTCCAATTGTTTCACAGCCAATCCCTTTGGGTTTTTTGGGCTCTACTCTCCTCCTAACATTTTTCCCTTCTCTGGTTAACCTATTACTCATCCAATAGTTCTCACCATTTTTTAGATTTTACCAACACCGAGTTTTTTCCTTCTATTAGAACCATGTCAGGGCAGTGAATGCGCTGAAGGCATACATCTAAGATGTCGTGGATCCTCGAGTAGACCTATAGCCTAGTCTCAAGCCCAATCCACTATTAAAATTTACCTATAACATCCTCAAACGTGTCCACCACTACTTCCTGCACTTATTTCTGCCTTGAAGATAGTCCATCACATAGTTTCTTCAACAGACCGATTATCACAAGGTTAGCAGATCCATTGTTTTGAACAAAACTTCACTGACCTTTCCAATCATTTTTTATCAGTCAACACAACTCTATAGTCACAAATAATTCTTCCCTCTAGTTGTTATTCTGATATTTTCCAAAGTATCCAACTCCCAGGGTCTTCAAATAGACCTTCTTGTAAGTCCTTCTAAATTCATCTTAGATGATTGTCCTTAGCCCTCTAACTTTCAAATTGATAGTCCTTAGGGAATAAATCAAACTAGCTTTTAGTAGTGGCTTAGATTCTCCAATATTATTTTCATAAGTTATTCTAAGCACAACACACTTGATAGTGAATGTCCACTGCTTCACTATCCTTAGGGTTTTCACAAATTTGTCCTCATAATGGTGAAACAACTCTTGTGATCAATAAATAAATAACTTATCCAAGTTTTCCCTCTAAACAATCATAGATCAGAGCTTTCACCATTCGATCTTGTCTAGGGCTTTCTTGTACATGAAAAATACAATAGAAAAATATCATCAAAGGACCTTCTTTTAGCGTAGTTTCCATAGAGAGACGTGACCTTGTTTTGGAAGGCCTATTAGGCAACTTGACCCCCAAAATAGTCCCTTATGTCAACTAACAACTACACAGAAGTCTTGTTGATTATGAGAACCCTAATTTTACCCGGAACCAACCCTCTAAACTTCTGCCAAATGTTTTATTCATATTTGTACTTAGGGCATACAAGGAACACCTAATTTATACCCTAGAACAACCACAAGGTGCTCAAAGAATATATTCAATCTTGGATATTCTATTCACTAGCAAGGCATCACCAAAAGGAGAATAACATACCTTGTTATTTATTCCTCTTGCAACTTGGTTCTGTGTCCTTATCTCAGATTTCATACCTCTAGTTAGGGCGTGCTATAACCACTACTACAAGCCTTCCAACTTGGTCTCTAATTTTCCAAAGGATCGAAGCCATCCTTCTTCGAATAGGTCTTGTTACGCACCACTAGTGGGTGACCCCCATATGAGAATTTTTTCTCCTATATTTGTCTTCAGTCAACAACCAACAGGCCTTCGCAACCACCTGATAGCTCGATTTATCACCATTCTCCACCACCTGAGCCAACTATTATGTGTTGTCACCTATATGTTATGATCGTATGTTTGAAGGTGGGCCTTCCAACCCCAAAGGTATGACTTTTTATTATGTAATTGGGTATTTTTTCTTGCTTATCATGGACACTCTTGGATATGGATTAGTGGGGGGTTCAGTGGAAAGAATGGGCTTTGTCTGTACTCTTGCCCCATTGTCCAACTTGGTAGTTAGTCTTGTATCCTAGTCCCGCCGTATATCCTTTATTGGCCACTAGCTTTAGGAGTGGCACTACATGGGAAACCCCAATTTTGGTTGCGTGGTCCTGTTTCCCGACACTACATATATCACTCCTGTCTACTCATTATAACCCCTTTCCACATTTGGGTCCATAAGGAGTTACCCCTCCCCCGCCCCCTCCCTTATCCACACTTTGTGTCGGCCTTGGAATGATGACTTGGAGGTTGATGCAGCTAAAAATAAAGTTAAAAACATAATTTGGCCACTTACAATAGGAAATGTACCATAAAATGCAAAAGATAAGAATTTAGCATGTGGAAAAACGCCAAACATGAGCTCTACCCCCTATCATCATGGCCATCACCCTAGTTCATAGGGCCCCTATATGAGCCCGCTGTATAATTAAGGAACCAATGATTGTCCCAATCCCTGGTGGGTGATGGACTACCCAACCTTAAGGGGGTAATCACTGCTATATCATATGCATCATGCTCTCATTCCCTGGAGCCATGAGCAATTATAAGAAAGAAAAACCAATAAAAGGAAAAATACATATGAAGAAGGGTGGAAAAATAAAGGTTGGGGTGAATCATGCATCACGATTTCTCCCTCCTACATCTATATACCCATATGTGGTCTTCCCTTATTATAGCTACCCTTGTACCATGACACGTGGCTTGAAGCCTTTCCCTTGTTGCCCCACTTCGTTCTATCATTATTTCACATGACACCTGCCATTTGGCAGATGTACTATAGACCTGTCACTCCCTTAGAGGATGAACCCACCTAATAGGGTACTTTATTAACCTCCCTCTTGAGCTTGGGGTCACTTGTACATTCTAAATCCCATTATTGAAGGGTATGCCAGTATGAAGTGTCCACTTGGTTCTCTGACTTGTAAGCTCATTTACTCAATTTCACTAATGAAATTGGTGTACTAGAAGGTGAGGAAACACATTGGATCTTATACAATATTTCAAGTGGGTCTTTGTCTCGGCATTTGGCCTCCCTATATGGGATCCAAGCCCTCTAGGGGGTCATGATGGCATTTGTAGGGTGAGCATTGAGAGCTATGGGCCTCCTCCACAACCTATCATTGATCGCCATACCGTGGGATCCTTCAACACCACATTTATCTTACTCATTCCCCACTCATGCAGAGATGATGATGCACTTGGAACACATTGTCCATTTGACCACATGCTTTCACCAAACACTTGGCAGTTAATCTAGGGCCCAGATGGGGTTTTTTCTCACCTAGGGAGACATGGGAGGGCTTGTATCATCATTCTAGCCCTCATGGATGGAGTATCAACATACTTATCTAGTTGGAGCCCCATGAGACCATTCATTGTGCCCCCTACAACCACTTGGGAGCACCACAAAAGATTTTCTTGGAAACCAAGGGGCCAACACCTTGGTCATCACCATGAGAGCCCTCCTCTTTGATTTGGCACTTGGAGGACTTGTCTAGGCCTTCCAATGGACTATTTGCACTATTGTTCTATCATTTTGACCCTCTTAAGTGGCTTTCCATTCATCTTTGGAGCTATTTTGTGGGCTTGTCAGCAATAGATTTATTATTTTTCACTTTAGAGTCCTTTTAAGGCTCATTCAACTAATTTGACCAATTCGAATTGTTAGAGGCTCATATAAATACAAGTGAAGCCTCATTTGTAAGTCATCATTACTTGACTTGGGATTAGTTCTCTCCTAAGAGAATTTCACACTTTTCTTGGCTTGTTTATTTGATAGCTCTTAATGCATTTCGATATCTCAGGAGCTGAAATTTTCATTCTCTTGGAGCCATTTTCTGGATTTTGGATTTGGATATATCTCTTGTTGTATTATAAGTATTATTTTCAAAGATATTTGCATAATGATGTCTAATGTGTGGAAATTATGCAACTAGCTATTGTTATTTCATTCCCTAATTATTTAATATCATTGTAATATAACGTTATATTGCAAAATTTGTCCATGTTACTCATTGACAACAAGTAGATGAATGTTCACAGTGGAGTAGAACTCATTTTTATTCCATGAAAGTCCATAAATATTGGGTGGGTAAATGTTAGAGAATGCTTGCTAGGGCATCATTTTCTAGCCTCCTTGAAGATGATTTTGGCCGGATTTTGAATCACATAGACTCCATAGCCCAAGAACAAGGCACTGATCTGAGCAAATTTGGTGATCAACCCCTTTTTTCCTCTTCTTTTTCTCCTCCCAAAAATTTTGGTCTCTCACCTAGACGTCCTTGCTAGGGCATCATGTGAATTTCTCTAGAGGGATGATTTTACACTTCCACTTGGAAAAACTTATGCATTGTTGTCTCCTCTAGAGGTTCCCCAAGTTTCACGAGTTTTCAACGGTTCATTTGTGAGAAAAGCTAAGCCCTAGCTCGAACTTTGGAATTCAAACTTTAACGTCATAGTGAGAGACTTGTTGAGGGTTACCTTCAATCATTCTTGATCAATTTTAACCCTTTCTTTGTCCTAGCTTGACCTAAGGTCCTCCTTGGAGTTGTCTCTTTCATAGTAAACCTTAAAACCTTAGGTCCAGGGCGGACCCAACCTAGGTTTCTCAACCCTAGCCATAACTATTTTGGAAGAAATTGCTTATTTCAAAAACTTATTTGAGAGGTCCTATTCCATCTTGGAGATCATGTTTCTAGGATATATTATCTCATTATATCATCACAAATCCCTAGATTTTGATTCCAATCCTTAAGCCTTTCTTGGAGAGCCTTTATCTTGCTTTTAAAGTAATTAAGACATTATCTGAGTCTCTCCTTTGAATAGAATTTGGAAATCACTTTGTACCTTGTCATTGATATTAATAATTCTAGTGATTTCCTTCATACCGGGACTCCTCGCATCAATGAAATTATATAAAGAGTAGGGGACATCAACTGAGGTGGCATTGCATCCTTATCTCATTGTTTCTATTTGGTTTAGTAGTTATCTCTTAGGTACCTCTCCTTGAACCCCTACTAGATTGTGTGGTAACATTTTTGGCATCATTGCCGGTGACACAAGATGTGTGTCTTGCTTCCTGTATGACAATATTGACATATCAATCTTGGTGACTCCATTGGAATAAAAAAGCCCTAGTTCTTCATTGAACTCCAAAGTCAATGCTTATAGGGTGAAGCAAGCATCTCTGTAGGCACCTTTGAATTCGCCTTGGTGACTCCTACATCGTTGATATGCCTAACTTAATAATATGTATTTCTTTGATGATTTCCCTACCTTGGACATCTTTTGCATTCCTGGAAGCCCTAAGCATCTCACCTAGGGTATCATATGTGGGGTGGCCAAGTTTGATGGTTATCCACTATCTGTAGTTAATCATGTGGTAAGATTTTCCACATATGCCTCAAAAGATGGATTGGTTCATCATGATGTCCTTAGGATGCTATTTATGAGATCCCTCCATGGTTATAATTAATGGTTTCATAAGTGAAAACCTAAGAGTATCTCATCCATTGAAGCGTTATTTGATGGCTTCCTTGAACATTTTCAAGCATGCCAAACATTAGATATTAAAAAGGAAGCCTTCATAGAACATCATGAAGATCTTGGGAAAGTTGATCCTGATTCCCCTTTGAACTTTGATATCAATGATTAGTTACATATTGAAGAGGGGAAATGGTAAAGTTCATGGGCATCATTTTGATAGGGACCCTATCTATGACACTGATGATGATGATACCAATGTAGAATTTCTCACTGTAGATCAATAGATTATGCAATATACCAAAGCAAAATACTTGATCTACTTCTACAAACAAACTTGCGGAAGCTTAATCGATTTTGAGAGAGATCAAATAGAACACATATAACAGAGAATGAGAAAGCAATCACACATGAACACAGAATAATACTCTGGGGAAAGCCTCAGCTAAAAACCCCGATCTCTGTATTATCATACAAGTGGAAATATGTCCGGATTACACAAAGCTTTAGCTCACAATCTATCCAGCGCTCAGTACAATCCCTCAAATGTTTCTCATAGACTGAATAGACACAACATATGCCGTCCTTTAGTCCTCCAAGCCTCCTATTTCCTTGCGCGGTTTCTCCTAGGTCCTCTGGCTACCACCTGTGTGAATTGACCTCTCACACAACTCATCAAGCTCAGAAGTAATTGTGCAATCTCCATGGAACGAATTCCTTCTGCATGCAAGAGATATCCTCAATGGAATATTCCTGCAACTGATAGTACACTGTCCCATCATTTGATCTCAACTGGGTCTTTCACTGGATTGACATGCATGAGTTATTTATGAGAGAATATTCAGTTAGCTGAAGTGCAGCAGTTACATGCATGCATGCATTAACTAACTGAACTCACAATCAGTTCCACAAACTGTTGGAACTAATCTAACTGGACTTAACTCAGTTAACTGAGCTAACTAATTACAACTCAAAGTACAACTCATCCTGATCTCCTTAATCAAGGGATAACTTCCTCAATCAAAGGAGAAACTGTTGCATGTCCTCACATAGACTTCATGTTTGATTTTATACAACTAATTAACTCAAGATGAATTAATTAATTAATTTACAAATAGCTGCTAAGATCAAATTCGAATTTTAATTCTCAATTTTAGTTTAGGGACTAGCTAAAATTGGAATGTATCCCAAAATTCTATTTATAACAATGCTATTTTTAGCATTTCTTGTTGCTATTTTCAACACTCCCTCTCAACAAGAAAGGGATTATCAGTCACCCCAATCCTGTCTCTGTGGAACTCAAACTTGCATTTTGACAATGCCTTAGTCAAAATATTTGCATCCTATTCCTTGGTCGAAACATACAGCAACAACATGATCCTCTTCACCACACAATCTCAAAGATGATGATACCAGATATCGATGTGCTTGGACCTGTCATGAAATACTGGATTATCAGAGAGATTGATACAACTCTGATTATCGCAAAAGATCACAATTGGATCCATCCTCTAACCAAATAATCCAACTAGAATCTTTCGCATCCAAATGGCCTCACATGCTGCCTGATTGGCAGCTATGTATTCAGTCTCTGCTAAGCTAAGTGCAACTGACCTCTGTTTCCTGTTGTACCAGGAAATTGCAGCTGAACCAAGGTTGAAGATTCCTCCTGAAGTTCTCTTCCGGTTTGATGGACTCCCTGCCTAATCTGCATCTGTGAAGCCCTGAAGCTTCACTCCCTCTGTTCGTCTATACCACAATCCATACTCAGATGTGCCTCTGAGGTATCTCACCACATGCTTCGCTGCCTTCCAAAACAACTTGGTAGGCTGAACCATAGCTTGACTTGGTTCACCGCAAAGCAAAAATCTGGTTGTGTGTTCACTAGATACATCAATGAACCCACAAGCTGCCGATAAACAGTAGCAGCTACTACCTCACTTGAAGTAGCATCCTCCTTCCTCCAGTTACCAGCTAGAGGAGTTTGCATCGGCTTACACTTATCCATGTGGAATCGCCTGAGTATCTCATTGGCATACTTGCCTTGAGACACAAACACTTCCCCATCTTTCTGCCACACTTCCATGCCTAGAAAGTAGTGCATAAGACCCATGTATTTCATCTCAAACTCCCTTGCAAGATCCTCCTTGCAAGACTTGATCAACTGATCATCACCTGTCAACATCAGATCATCAACATAAAGAACAATGATCAATGGCTTACCTTCTACCATGATGTGGTAAAGGTTCGCATCTGCTTCACTCTTGGTGAAGCCTAACCCGGTGAAATAGTTGTCGATCTTGGTGTACCAAGCACAAAGTGCTTGCTTTAGCCCGTACAAAGCCCTCTTGAGTCGGAACACATGCGACTCACGATCGAAGGTCTCAAAACCTTCCGGCTGCTCAATGTACACCTCTTCCTCAATCTTCCCGTTGAGGAACACGGTCTTCACATCCATCTAATGGATCTTCCAACCCATCTGAGTTGATAGTGCCAACATCAATCTGATAGATGAGTACCATGCTACAGGAGCAAAAGTCTCATCGTAGTCGATCCCCTCGACCTGTGAGAAACCATAGGCAACAAACCTTGCCTTATGGTTCTCAACACTGCCATCAGCTGCCTACTTTACCTTGTAAATCCATCAGGAACTCACCACTAACTTATCCTCCAGTCTTGGGACAACATCCCAAACACAATTCCGAATGATGGAGTCGTACTCCTCCACCATAGCATCAACCTATACTGGGTTCTGCACAGCTTCCTCGAATGAAGAAGTTTCGGTCTCTACACACTCCCCAACTAGGGCCATGTAACTAGTGTACCGCTCGGGTGACCTCCTCTGTCTGCGCTGAGAAGATGGTTGTCCCACATTCTCTCTCGCATCCAACATCAACCTGTCAGCTTCCCTTGAGCGTTTCTTCCCATCTCTAGAAGACTCCGCATGAGTAGATGTCTCCACTCTCGGATCCTCTGCATGCGGCTGCTCCGCATCAGTCTGAGGGTCCTCCTCCTCAGGAACTAAAAGTTCCTCCTCTGCATGCAACTTGAGCTCCCTCTCAAGCGATACTCACATGGCTTTTTGCTCGTCGAACTTCATATCTCTACATACCACTGTCCTCTTACTGGTAGGAAAGAACACCCAATAGTTGTGGGGTGTATTAGTGTACCCCACAAGTATCCCCAACTTAGCTGTTGGATCCAGCTTCTTCTGGGCATCTTTGGTCACATGGCAATAAACCGATGATCCAAAGATCCTGAAGTGACTCACATCTAGTCTCTTCCCGGAAAAGGCTTCCATTGGTGTCTTCATTCCTAGTATACGATGTGGGCTTCTGTTCTGCAAGTATATTGTTGTATTGCATGCCTCAGCCCACAAATGAAGTGGTAGGCTTTGGTCATGCAACATCGCTCGAGCTGCTCCCACAATTGATCTATTCTTCCTTTTGGCCACCCCATTCTGCTATGGGTTATGGGGTGTTGTCAACTCCTGTTTAATTCCTTCTGCTGTGCAGAAGTCCTTAAACTGTTGGGAGACATACTCTCCACCATTGTCGCTACACAAGGCCCTTATTTTATTTTCAGATTCTTTCTCTGCCAAGGCTTTGAACTCACAAAACCTTGAGAAGGTTTGATCCTTTTTCTGCATAAAGTAGATCCAACATCTACGAGAAAAATCATCAATAAAAATAACATAGTACCTTTGTTTAGCAGTGGAGGCTGTAGAGAATGGTCCACACACATCTGTGTGAACTCATTCCAGGATTGCTCTAGCTATACTGTCTCGATTCTGAAAGGAATATTTCGCATACTTACCCAAGATACAACCTTTGCATGTATCCATCTTCTCTAGTTTTCCCTTGGGAAGTCCGGTAGAAATCTGCTGCATGATCTTCAAGGCCCCATGGTGCAAGTGGCCCAATATTCTATGCCATAGCTCGCCAACATCTTGTCTCTGCACCAACTCTGCTTTGGAACTCATTGCAGCACAATTGTCTACCTCCAACTTGTAGAGATTCTTAACTCGAATCCCAATCCTCTTGGTCTGTCTAGTGCCAATATGCCTTAGGAATGCCTTTCCTTTACTAAAGACTACATCATAGCCTTTGTCTTCCAGCATAGTGACAGATGCAAGATTCTTCTTCAGACCTGGTACATACTTTACATCAGTCAGGGTGAGAGGAGCTCCATGCTCCCTCTGAAACACAACCGTACCTTCAACTGAAACACAATATTTTCCATCATCGCCCATCTCAATCCGCATCTAGAGATCCTTCTCCTCCAAGGTACTGAAAAGATTCTTATCGCCGATCCTGTGGAATGAAGCTCCACTGTCCAGGTAAAAAACACATTCCACTATCGATGAAACCATGCATGCGATGAGGGTGAAATCCAATTCGAACTGTGAGGCTAGTGCCTCACCATCTAATCCCTTCAAGGATCCCTTCTTGGATTTCTTCTGTGGACAATTTGTAGCATAATGGCCCACCTCCTTATAATGAAAGCATCTCACTTTTGATTTGTCAATCTTCTTCCCACCATGGGAAGAACTGGATCTGGAATGGGACGCCTTCCCTTTCCCTTTCCTCACCTTACTCGCTAAGGCTAGATTTTCTTCATCATCTTGATTTGATGAAGATCCATCTCTGGTGCTTCTTCTTATCTCCTCCTTAATCAGATTCGACCAAAGTCGTTCCTAATATGACAGTTTCTCTCTTCCATTTACCAAGTCTTGGTAGCTATGCTAGCTATTAGGAAGATCGAGGAGAGTAAGACTCACCATGTCATCATCGACTGTCGTGATCCCCACACTTCCAAGCTCATCCCTGCAGGTGGTGAGCTTGTTCAGATATGTAGAGATCATGTCTCCCTTTTCACACTTGATTTTCCGAAGCTTGTGTTTCAGCGCCAACTTCCTTTGATCGCTGCTATTCTGATATATATCCTTCAATGTTTTCCACATTGAAAATGGTTCCTCCTTCACATGGAGACTTGAGACTATGTGGTCTCGAACTCCCTCCAGAAGAATCCTCCTTGCTCTAGCCACACATTTCTTCCATTCCACCAATTATTGGCCATTAGCTGCTGCTGGCTTGGGGACTTCTTGATCAATGAAGTCCTTCAAACTGTTGTCCTCTAATATTGCTTCCATGCAATCCTTCCACGCTATATAATTCGAGTTGCCATCAAGGACATACTCGAGTCTCAAACCATTGAATGCCATTGGTGAAATTTGAGATGTGATAAGAATTTGAATTCTATAATTAGGAACTTCAAACTTCGAACTTCTCCCTTCTTTGTATACTATTCTTCGCTTTGATCACCTTTGCTCTGATACCATGTAGAATTTCTCACTGTAGATCAACAGATTATGCAATATACTAAAGCAAAATACTTGATCTACTTCTACAAACAAACTTGCAGAAGCTTAATCGATTTTGAGCAAAGATCAAATAGAACACATATAACGGAGAATGAGAAAGCAATCACACATGAACACAAAAGAATACTCCGGGGAAAGCCTCAGCTAAAAACCACAATCTCTGTATTATCATATAAGTGGAAATATGTCCAGATTACACAAAGCTTTAGCTCATAAGCTATCCAGCTCTCAGTACAATCCCTCAAATGATGCTCATAGGCTGAATAGACACAACATATGCCTTCCTTCAGTCCTCCAAGCCTCCTATTTCCTTCCGCAATTTCTCCTAGGTCCTCTGGCTGCCACTTGTGTGAATTGACCTCTCACACAACTCATCAAGCTCAAAAGTAACTGTGCAATCTCCAAGGAATGAATTCCTTCTGCATGCAAGAGATATCCTCAATGGAATATTCCTGCAACTGATATTACACTATCCCATCATCTGATCTCAACTGGGTCTCTGATTGAATTGTCATGCATGATTTATTTATGAGAGAATATTCAGTTATCTGAAGTGCAGCAGTTACATGCATGCATGCATTAACTAACTGAACTCACAATCAGTTCCAAAAACTGTTGGAACTAATCTAACTTGACTTAACTCAGTTAACAGAGATAACTAATTACAACTCGAAGTACAACTCATCCTGATCTCCTTAATGATGGGATAACTTCCTCAATTAAAGGAGAAACTGTTGCATGTCCTCACATAAACTTCATGTTTGATTTTCTATGGCTAATTAACTCAAGATGAATTAATTAATTATTTTACAAACAACTGCTAAGATCAAATTCGAATTTTAATTCTCAATTTTAGTTTAGGGACTAACTAAAATTGGAATGTATCCCGAAATGCTATTTATAGCAGTGCTATTTTTAACACTTCTATTTTTACCATTTCTTGTTGCTATTTTCAACAACCAATAGGACCCTTTTCTTTCCTCATGATCCTGGGAATGTAGTTGAGTCTCATGTGGACCCTTTCCTCAAAATTTCTTACACTATAACTAATAATGAGGAACCCTAGCTCTCTCCCAAGTGTGATCATCACGGGAAACCTGCTTGTTGTGTCTATCCATGTCATTAATTTCCATTTCGTTCTGATCATGACCCTGTGTTGGCCACAAAGCCCGATATAAATTATAGGGACCATGATGAAGATGATATGCCTGAGGTTTCCATTCATCAGAGAATTATGAGCTCGATTGTTGATATCTCTATCTTTTGGTTGAAGCAGAGGATCCTATGGAGTAGGTTGCATTCTTTCATTCCCCTTTCACCCATGACCTCCATATGTGGTCATTTTATTTTCCCACCTCCCGCCCTTGTGACCTTCCATATGGCCATTTCTAGCCATACCTCTGGACCTATTGCATAAGTAAGCAGAGGAGCAAGTGTTCTCATAATGATCGGATGATATGTTGGTTGCATTGGGTCTATCATTACAATTAGTATTTTCACATTGTATTGTATGCATGTTAGAGTAAGATGCATTGCATACTGAATTTTGCATTATAACTAATGTCATATTATGTTATCATGCTAGACTAGGTGCATCTAAATTAAATTTGCATTTAGAATTAGATTTGATTTCCTATTGATTTTATGGCATAACAAAAGCATGAGCGATCATAGGATGCCATAAAAATAGGTTGCCCTATGTGCTTAGTCTTTGATGTGCAGGTAACAGGTCTTTGGTCCCAGGAGATTGTTGGTGTTCTCATGACCTTCCCATTCGAGTACATGCATGCACTCTATTGATAGCTCATGTCCCAGTTGGAGTCAAATGTTACCCACCACTAATGGGTGACCCCCATAGGAGAAATTTTTCTCCTAGATTTGTCTTTAGCCAACAACCAAGTAGTCTTGAGGCATTGCACCTAGGTTAGTAAGCAACACAAGGGGAGCATACCTGTTGTCCATTATTCGAGGTTGGGTAGGAGTAGAAATAGGAGTTGGGGTAACAGGAGGTGTTTGGGTTGTGGAGGAAGAACTAGAGGGGGTGGTGGGATGTTTGGTGATGATTGGTGGGAGAGGAAGTGAAGGGATGAAGGGAGGAGTGGAGTGGATTTCAGAAGAGTGAGGGAATAATGATGAACCAGCAGAAAGAAAAGTAGTTTCAGAAAGCTCAGGTGTTCTATCAGTGGTAAGAGATGACTGAGTAGAATTCTGCAGATATCGATTAATTGGCAAATTGGCTCGTTGGATTTCAAGTTCTCTGAGGTTATGGATCTTAGATTAGGTCCAATAATTCATTGTCAGATGTGGTTCTAAATAGAGAAAGTTCAAAGTGTTCGTAAAAAAAAAAAAAGATCTTCTAGGAAAAGTCACTTAACAGGACATGAATGTGATCTGAACAAAGGTCTGGGGCTTAATGAACTTTCTTGTCTTCTGATGATTCTAGGAATCAGGTTAGGATTTTCAAACACAGGGGGTGGATTAGGATCAGGATTAGCCCTAGTGTAATGAGTCCTTTCTGAAGCCAGATTTCAAATTTTTATATGCTTTCTTATATGAATGTTCAAAATAACTTCTAAAAATACTTTAAGATGCTTTAAATCAAACTTTCAAGTTTCTTAAAGGTTTATTTCAACTAAGGAATTGTTCATTCCCCAGTATGGTCGCCACTATGTTATCACTCAGATTTTCCTTAGAAGTTATTTAAAAGAAGGAAAGGATCCAAGGTAACTACAAACCAACTTTTAGACTTAGGTGCTAGCCCACCTAGTCCAGAGAGGGCACTCTCTTTATGATTTAGCTATGTTTGAAAAGATTTTAGGCTACTATTAATGTTCAGGGAGGTTGTTTTGTTTGAGATTGGTGGAGTTCTGAAACAAATGGGAAAACTAGGCTTTTAGGCCATTGGGCTATGGAGTCAATCAGGGATAATTCACTGGATTAAGTGAAATTGTTGAGGTATGAGTTCAACAGGCAGGATAACAGAGTAAAAACAAACTTTTAGGCTTGAATCAAAACTAGAGGGCAATCAAGAATCCTCAAGTTAGGATAAGAAAGAAGAAGCGAAGATAGGTCAACCAGAAAAGGGCAATTAAGAATCCTATACCAGGGACTTATTAGAGAAAAACTAAAGGGATAGAGGAGCAGTTAAGAATTACTTTATCGAAATAGTTTAGAAGAAAACGTATAAATGGTAGACTGTTGATAACAGAGAGCAATAAAGCTAATTTTGATATACTTTGACTATTTTACCATTTAGATTTAAGATCCATGAAACATGGAAACATATAGAAAACACATAAAATCACAAGGATAGAATACTTATTTGCAATTATACTATACGAGAATATGATGAAATGTACTCAACTTTCATTCCTTTTCCAGCAAAAATACAAATTTGAGTACAAAAGCTTTCTTAGCTTGATAGCATAGATTTACAGAGATGTTATAGAATCCACCCACAATACTTCGAATGGAGAAGTATTTATACAAAAATTACATCAAAAATATCTCATAACTATATAAGACTTATTTTAGGAAATACAAAATATATTTTACAAAATATAGAGACAGATGTAAAACTGATTGTTGTTGTCCCTTTATTCATGCATGAGCTGGAGGTTGAAACTCGGATTTGCCTCTTATTGTTGCTGTGGTGATTATGTGCTGGATCTTTGTTTACTTTTCCCTACTAATACTCTTTACCTGTTTACCGACCTTTACCTTAGTAAATATTTTCTGTTTACCCCAGAATTACCATAGTAATTATAGGATATCAGTCATACTAGTCCACCATTCTTCATTTGGTATCTTTATCCTGATTAATTTCCTGTATACTTCGTCAACCTTAGTGTATTTTGCAAAATTGGGCTGAACAGTAAACAGGTGCTTAACTTCATTCTCAATGTAAAAAAGGTTTTCCAAACCATCATACAACACTTTTCCTGTAGGCAGTGCTTTCACTGTGGAAGATATGGCTTGACTTTTAGATTGCTTGTGCAGTTTCTCAACATAGTCTTCATGAGTCATTAGCTTATCATTTATGACCATCGGAATTGGTAGGCCTTTTTCTCTTAGAATGCCATATTTTAACATAAAATCATCTATGTCCTCCTGAATACTTTGTCATCTTCTTTCCAAGTTAAGCATTAAGTTCTTTTTGGTAAGAACTTTCTTAATTTCTAGGATAGTACCAGTTCGATCCTCAATATCCCATTGTTCCAAGTGTTTCTTGCTTTTGCTGTTCAAAAAACTGATCAATTGGGTTGCCTCTTCAAGTTTTTCTCCCAATTCTTCTCTAGTCTTCTTTATAGCCTCTGTAGCTAATTTCACTAACTCAGTCTATTAAAAAATGATTTGAATAAATGACCAAATATCATTGATAGATTCAAAGATATTGGTCCATAAAATTTCTCTAATATCCCTTATAGGCTCTTCCATTGTTAAATCATTTTCTAATGTTCTGATTCTTTCTATCATCCTTCTGTTTTTCCTTTCTTCTTCAGTGTAATTGATCTGTGATAACTCATAGTTTCTTTCCATGTTGCTAACCATTTCTTTTAATTTCTTTATTTCAGTTGTTGGGATTTTCATTTCTTCCATGGACTTTATTAAGTCCTCTATTTGCTTTGTTGAACTTACTGCTGCTTCTGATGTACTTGCTATTGTTGTTACTGGCAGAGCTGTTGCTGGAGGAATGTTGGGTGCCAAAGATGTTGCAATAGTAGATAACACTACTGTAGAAACCATGGGTATTACAATCTGAGCCATGGTGGTTGACTCACCCTGTTTAGACTACAAAGCTTGTTCTAGCTCTTCCTTTGTTTCCTTCAACTGTTCATTCAACTTAAGGATTAAATCCACAAGTTCTTCCTCATTTTGTTTCTCAATTACTTCTGATATTTGTGGATGTACGAGGGGAGGGAGTTTGAGCTATTTCCTAAGTGCAACAATGTCATCATTCTTTTTCTTTATCAATCTTTCTACTGCCCTAACATCTTTGGGATCATGTCCCAACTCAATCACTAGGTCTTCCAATGATTTTATCCTTGTGTCCTTGGCCTGAGAAGAGGCTCTTTCCAATTGTAGATGTGCTATAGTATTAGTTAGAGAATTTTCCAACTGATGTGCAGTGATGGCTTTACTGGTCAATGTTGAATAGACCATCTCACCCGTTTGCTTATGGAGCTCAATCTGATCAATTGGGTGGATGTCTTTGGCAAGAACTTCAAAATTTGTTTTAAAATAATCAGCCATGGACTTTGGTTGTTGTACCATTGGTTTCAAAAAACTCATTTTCATCTTTCCCTCTTTGATGTCAAAAGCTGACATCAATCTTGTCTGATTTGTAGGTGCCATCTTTAGATAATGGGCATAGATCTGAGCTTTGAGCTTCTCATTCCTAGCCTTAATTTCTTTGTACTTTTCTTTCAAATCCTGGCTTTGCTCTGAAGCTATTCTTAGTGATGACACCTCTACACTTTGTTGTCTGCTTAACGCCTATGTTTGGGAAGTAGACGATGTCTCCCCTACTAATGTTGTCTGCACTGTGTCACTTCTTGTTTCTTCATATTCCTCCTCAAATAGAGGGTTCAATCTCTGCCTTTTTGCATATACTTGGTCCAATGGTACTGTAGAGGGGCTAGCCCCATTTCTACTTCTTTTTTGAATTCTTTCCTCATTAAGAGGAGTCTGCAATACTAGAGGATCGCCCATGTTTGTATCAGTTTGGATCAATTCTTCAGAAATACTTTGTGAGCCTCCTTATGTTGAAGTCTCTAGTTGTCCTGATGTTTCTAGTTGTCCTGAAGTTTGCGCACTGTGCTCCTATGTTGTCCTCTGTGAAGAATCTTCAGGCACCTATTCAAAGGAATCCAGATCAAGTCTCTTTTCCAAATCTTTCATAACGTTTTCTACTTCAACTTGAGTACTATCCTATTCTATAAGTGTTCCCTCCACCCATTCATTTTGATTTGCATACTATTCTATCTTTGGAATACTATGATGGATGTAGGGGGATAGTTTATGCTTCTGCCTTCTGTCATAGATGAAGCTATGAGGATCATAAGGCCAGATGAAACTCTTTTTCAATATCATTCTCTCAAGGATTTCCTCTGCCTCTTTCCTTACTCTTCTGTTGTTGCAAATAAATGGGCCTAGGTGATCCTTTATCCTTAACTGAGCTTTCTTCTTAGCTTTCATAAAGTGGATTTCATCGGAATTAATCATTTGCCTATAGTACTCCAGGGAAAATAATCTCATGGGGGGTATTTAGGCAGTTTAAAGGGAGGCAGCTCACACCCATAAATCCTGATCTCGGTATGGTTCTGGTACAAGTACTAGTCCCAAACCTTATATTTCTTGGATAACTGAAGAATTCTCTTAATATCATCACTGATTCTAGGACGAGGACTTCCTATCAACATAGTAGTTACTAGATGCACAAATTGATCAATAAAATGTGTATAAGGATGGGGAGAAGAAGGTGAATTGTGAAAAATGGAAGTCCAAAAGACGACAGACCTGGGGTTCCCTCTGGTGTCGAGCTTTTGTATAGAGAAAGGGAATTTATCAGCTTGGTAGTAAAGGAAAAGATGATACAGGACTGAAGAATATTTAAATACCCTCTCATTCTCTAATCTCATGAATTGGTCATGCATCTTATCAGCAATGAATGTAGCATAGTCAAATTTTTCTCTAGGAGGTTGACCAGGGGTGAAAATAGACATGTAGGCTAAGGTCAACTCATCTACATACTCACTAGTAGTAAAACCCAAAATGCAAGCAATCATAGTGATGATATCCTGGCCCAGATTTGTAAAGAAGCTTGACATATAAGGAGGGGGTTCTTTTGGCCTGTATTTTTCTTCCATGAAGGTCTGACAGACTTGGTTAATTTTGGAACTAGACAGCCTTGAAGATTTATCAAGTAAATCAACAATTGAAAGAGGAGTGAGGTTCTGGCCAGGCTGTAATTGCAAAATTTCTTTTATAGACTCAGTGACAATGGTGGAAAGAATTTCCTGGTTAGGGGACATTACAACTCTCAGATTGGGGTTGTAGTTTGCATAGCATTGGTGGACAATATCTGGGAAAATATGGAAAGTGGGGAACTGATATTTAGGGATATTTGACTCCCAAAGACCTATTTTATCAGCGTTGTTCAGATAATTGTCCCGATATCTGCAGTACAACTTCAAGGGGGTTTCATCAAAAGTAAGGTCCTTAATTTGAAAATATTTATCGGCCAAGGGAAGGTAGTCCAAATCTTTGTGGGGAGTAGTGATTGGTGCGACATTTAGGGCGACAGGAGCTTCCATCCTTGGTTCTTGTGTATTCAAGGAAGAAAATTAGGGTTTTTCAGGTAAAACAGGCGCTTGGGGAAATCTTGGGACTAGAAAATAGCTTAATTACACTGAATTAATTGAGATTTGGAGTAATTTGGTGAGATTTCAATACAAATCAGGGTTTCTAAAAAGGAATATGGTAAATACCTGGCTATGGTTGACTGAAGGGGCAAATGGTTGTCGTGAAAGCTTTGTTGGATGTGTACAATAGTCTGCAGTGGCTCGAAGTTCAGCAACTGATGGCGGTTGGCGGTTGGAAGTCAGTTGCTGGTCTGGATGTACTTTGTGCGTGCATGAACAAAAGTTTCTTTTCTCGGAAAAAAGAAAAAAGAATGAACATTTTTGTTTTTATGCACAAATTCAATGACTTTTAGCGGGTGAATGGGGACAGAGATAGTTGGCGTCAACTAACGATGGGATACTTTGTCGTTTAGTGGAGGCAGTAAGCGGGATTGATCGCACCGCTTATGGGAGGTTGGTGGTTTTGGCAGAGGGTCGCGTGATGCCACAAATCAAATGACACGTAGCATTGGCGAAAAGTCAAAACCACTTGTATCACGTGGTTAATGTTCGACCAAAAGTTCTGCGCGATATGAGCGAGGACCGTCGGATGATGGAAGGGAGATCGGATGGTAGTCGGTGGCATAAGATGTTAGGGAATTAATGGAGGGGGGTTGATGGCTTAATTATCATAATTAAAATGACTTTAATTATATCGGGGGTAATTGTATTGGCGAAGAGGCTATTAATTAATCCAGATGACTAATTAATTCCTTTTTAACACGACGGGGGTTTGGCTGTTAATTAATCACAATTTGATTAATTAATCCAAATTAATTACCTTTATTATGGTTTATGTTTCAAACCTTCGGGATGGGATATTTATTTACTTTAGGGTTTTTATTAATAATATATACGGGAAAGGGTAATTTCTTCGGGATTTAAATAGATAATAAGAATTAAAAGTTAATATGAAATATGGAAAAAGAATTGTGCTAAGTAAATGTTTCTGAAAATACATTCATCATCCAACATTATAACTTAGGCTCAAATGTGTTTTTGGGGGTTTTTATGAAGAACCATTTATTTTCCTAAGTAAAAAAGTGATTTTACCTTAGGAAAAGAGTTTGAAGGAAATGAATGAAATATGGAGGGGGTGAAATTTGATGAAGGGGCTTTAGCACTTAGGCCTTACAAGTTATTGGGCCGAGGGTCCGATCCCTCCAGAAGTCAGAGAAATGCTCTAAGCCCATTTAACTTTCAGGTTGTTGGTGCCTTTAGTACTTATGGGAAATTAGTAAAATTTAGGGAAAAATGAGTGAGGAGGTTAATTAGCTTGACTTTTGTCCATGATGTAAATGTCTTCATTGTCATCCATTTTCTTTGCTAAAGTAATGTAATGATGAAAGCAATTGATTTGAGCTTTTAACTTAACCATTCATCATACATAATTCTGCAACCATTCATCTACTTTCCCTACCTACTTATCCTACCTTTTTTTCTTCTTTTATTAGGGTGCACTTAAACTAGCAAACCCTTATCAAAACCTTTTCTTTTCTTTTACAATGGTATTCTAACTAAGTCTAACCTTATTACATCCAAGGGCTCATATTAAACTGTTGAGCATCCTTTTATTCCCTCTACCTATCTACTTATCTGCCAACATTACAGTTTGGTCAGATTTTATTCTCTATCTCTAGGTATGAAATTGAAAACATGGAATAACCAAGATTAAACTATTTGGTTACCATGGATTGTGGCATGAGTAACAAGTTGCACATAATCATTTATACAAGAAGTGAAATAGTAGTGTCATTTGGGCTTGCACACTTTCATAATCTTTTTATTTTTTTTGGGGTTCATTTTCTTTCATTTTTTTGACCTTTTCTTTATTCTTTTTGCCCTTTGATTTTTCTTTTAGGGCATACCCTCTTTACATTTTTTAATTTTTTGATTTTTTACAAATATGGAAAACATGTGCAACAAGCAAAGGTATGTACATAATTTAGAGCTAAACCAAGTCAGTCATGATATATGACACCTATTGGTATAGGAACATAATAGTGGCTCCACTTGGGGATGGCTTTTCCTTGTGGAAAGTCAAGAACTGTAGATCAATGGCATTTGAAAGACTTTGATTATGCTCTACAAATCTCATTTTCCCTGTTGCTTTATTGGTATGTATGACAGTAATACTTCTGAAGCTTAGGGCCTTCTCTTCGGGCTTCAATTTCAAAACTTTTACCATCCAATCAACACTGAACATTATGAAGGATATAGTATGTAAAACTGAACTTGTAAAATTAGTAAATTGGATCAATGTAGTGTTTTAACATTCGACCATTGACTGGTCCTCCTTCAATCTCTGCACTATCTAATTCTTTAAGAAAATATGAATTATTTCCTCTGAAGGCATATATTATGTATGGAGCTTTCCATAGGAAGTCAAACTTCCCATGTTTCCCTTTGTCCTCTCTCCTTGAATCCCACTTTAACACTTTGTCTCCCAGATAGAAGTCTTCTGCTTTGGTCCTTTTGTCAAAAATCTTCTTAAGTTTTTCTTGTAGTACTTGGGCTCTATTATATACTTCCTGTCTGGTTTGCTGTAAATGGATAGTCTGGTTAATTCTCCTCTGTATATCACTTGGTTCCACTTGGGCTTCTTGAAGTAATTTCATGACTGGAACTCCTAAAGATGAGGGAAAAACTACCTCCATTCCGTATACTAGCTCATAGGGGTTGGTTCCAATAGATTTCTTAGTTGTAAGCCTATCTGCCCACAAAGCATTGGTTAATTTCTTGTTCCAAGTTTTTTTATTGTCTTCCAATAGTTTTTTGATAATATTCATTAGACTTTTATTGGAGGATTATGCAAGTCCATTCCCTTGTGGATAATAAGTTGTGGAATGACCAAGTGTTATATATACTTGTGAAATAAATCAATCATTTTCTTTGACTTGAAGGTTGCAACATTATCTGTGATAATTTTGTCATGACAACCAAACCTAGATAGAATATTAGCCTCTAGAAAACCTATTATTATAGTATCAGTGGCCTGTCTAGAGGGGATAGCTTCTATCCATTTGGTAAAGTAATCAGTTGTAGTGAGTATCCATTTATGCTGAGCAGAAGAAGGTGGATGGATTTCTCTGATGAAGTCAAGAACCCATTGTTGAAAAGGTTTTTTTTGTGGAAATAGGTTTCAAAGGCAAGGGTAAGAGTTTTCTTTTTCCTTCAAAGATCTGACACTTGTGGCAGGAAGTTACAAACTTTTTTACATCTGAAAACAAGGTTGACCAGTAAAATCCAGCTCTTAGAATTTTTTCAGCAGTTGACTTCCAGTAGAGATGTCCACCACAATCCCCTGCATGAAATTCTTGGAGTACTTTGTCAGCTTCTTCTTTTAATAAACAATTTAACAAAATGCCTTCATGATTTTTCCAAAATAAAGTATTATCCATAATGCAAAATTTCGAAGCTTTCATTTTCAAAAACCTACTTTTAGTTCTGGACAACCCTGGAGGAGCCTGCAGGCTTTGTAGAACATATATAATATCAGCATACCAGGGGGAATCTAGAAAAGTCTGGTTGATCTGTGGAGTTGCCATCTCCTGTTCGTTATCCAGTTCTGATTTCAGATTTATGTCTAGGGCTTGGAAATTTGTTTCTGCCATAAGTTTGGCCAACCCATGACCTTTAATTAACTTGGTAGGTTTTATCTCTATATCATATTCTAAAATAGTAGCTATCCATTTTCCCCTCTTGCCATCAACTCCATCCTGTGTTAGGATATCTTTGACTACAGCATTGGGCACATAAGCTATTACATGAGAATACAAAATATAGACTCTGAAACCTTTAATAGCTTTTACCAAAGCAAAAGCTTGTTTCTCCATTATTTTATACTTTAATGAGGCATCTCTAAGAGCTTTACTAAAAAAGGCTATTGGTTTTTCACATGCTTGATCATCCTTTTGTAGTAAAACTGCAGCTATGGTGTGTTTTGATGCAAAGGAAAAGATAATGAAGTCTCTGTCAAATTTTGGGCTTGTAAGGACTGGTGTTTGAGTTAAGGCTAATTTGATTTCTTCGCATGATTGTTTAGCCTCTATTGTCCACTTAATAGTTGAATCTTTTTTCAACATGTTATTCAATAATCTAATTAGTTCAGCTAAATTAGAGATGAATCTTCTTAAAAAAATTATTTTCCCTAAAAATGCCTGAAGTTCTTTAATGTTTCTTGGGTGAGGTATTTGCAAAATAGCTTCAATCCTGGTTGGGTCAATCCAGATTCCATCTTTAGAGATAATGTGGCCTAACATTTTTCCTTCTTCCAAACCAAATAAAGATTTCTTTGGGTTCAGAGAGATGCCAAATTTTCTGCATTTAAGAAAAACTTGCTTGAGATGATCCAGGTGTTGTTGATCTGACTTAGAAAAGACTGTTATATCATCAAGGTATATAACTAGGAAATCATGGATTTCCTTTGCAAAGGCAATATCCATTGCCCTTTGAAAGGTGGCCCCTGCATTTTTCAATCCAAAGGGCATTTTGACATACATGAAGGTGCCCCATGGTGTTGTGAATGCAGTTTTTGCTTGATCATCAGGATGGACTAAAATTTGGTTGTAACCTGAGAATCCATCTAAAAGTGAAATTCTTGTGGAACCTACTACCCTTTGCAGTATGTGATCCATTTTTGGTAAGTGATAGTTATCTTTGAGTGAGACTTTGTTCAAGTTTCTAAGGTCAACGCACAGTCTGATTTCTCTTGTTTTCTTTCTCGTAGGGACAATATTAGATACCCAATCTGAAAACCTAATGGGGGCAATGGTTCTTGCTTCATACATTTGTTTGATCTCCTTTTTATTGGAAGGTAATAACACACGATTGATTCTTATTAGCTTTTGCCTAAAAGGTTTTTGATCTTCTTTCAAAGGGATAGTGTGTTGTATAATATTGGTATCATATGATTTTAAGTCTTCGTAACTCCAGGCAAAAACATCCTGGAATTATTTCATTAGCTCAATATATTTCAGTTTTTCCTCAGGGGGTAATGATTTAGACAATTTTATTAGTTTAGGATTCTCTTGAGTTCCTATGTTGCATTCTTCGATGTCTGCTTTCAAGGGCTCCATCTTAGGCTTTTTAGGAATATCATTGGAGTCAAATAAGTCCTCCAAAGGAGTTAATCCCTTGGGTAATTGGTTATCTTTGAGATTTATGACTTCAGTTTCATCATCAATTATTTCATCAATATCCATTTGTTTCAAATCCCGAATATCTGTTTTCATGAATTTAGTAGGGTGAAGCATGTTTATTGAGTTTTCTTCCAATTTGTTAATGTCTAACTCATTAGTGTGATCAAAATCTGAAACTATGTCTAAATCTAATGTTAGAAAGTGATTAATCTCCTTATCGTTTTCAAAAACTTGCCAGTTCTTAAGATTATTAGGTATAGCTGGCCTATGCCTAACCTCAGTAGTATACTGGTGATTGGACTGGAAAGGCAATTTGCAGGTGCTGGCAAACATAGCCAGGCTATGAGCTTTCATGTTATGTTTTCTATGATAGTTGCAAGCTTGGTTTCTAAAAAAGTGTTAAGGATTTCTACTACTGTACCTCTATAAAGTCCTAATCTAGGGTCTTTGGTTATGTAAACTCTGTTAATCTGTTTAACTATTAGTTCAGAATCTCCCATGATTGATACCCTTATAGATCCTAATCCTTTGACTAGCTTGAGGCCTGGCAGGAATGCTTCATATTCTGCCATATTGTTTGTACATTTGAAATTTAACCTATAGGTGTGTCCTTCTACATGATCATTTTCTAAGTTATAGATCCATACGCCTACACCTGCACCTAGTTTGTTTATGGAACCATCAAACTCTAAATGCCATAAAATTTCATGTTCATAATTTGTATCAGGAGTAACGAGATCTTTCTTAGCTAAGGTATCTGGATTTTCTTTTTCATTTGATATCTCTTGAATTTGGACAGTTGACTTTTCTTTTATAATTTCTTTTGGTTCTGCTGCTCTACCATTTGGAATATCATCTAAATCAGTTTCTACATTATAGAGAATAAAGGAATCCATATCAGAATGCACTGAGTAAATGGGAAAGTTTTGAGGCTTCTCCTGACTACTCACTACATACTTCATTAAAGTTTCTCTATATAGCTTCTTTGGTTGTCCAAAAACAGATATGGTAGCGTATGACATGTCTAATTGTAGAGACCCCTGAAGTTTAGCACCCCAGGATCTGGACAACAGCATGCCATACTTGGGTGGAATGTCTACTACCACTATGTCCATGAGTATAGTTTTGGCAGGGTACTGAACCAACGAAACACATAAATCCTTTATAAGTCCTAAACACCTCACTTGACTGGAATCAAAGGAAAATAAATCCTTATAGGGTCTAGTGATGTCTAAGTTAAGTTTCTCCATAACAGACTTGGGCATGAGATTGTGCGAAGCACTAGAGTCAAACATGGCATTATGCAAAATCTTATCATGGATATTGAGACTGACATAGAAAGGTGGTATCCCTCCTTCCAGTGGTTTCCCATTTACTTCAGGGCCAAAAATCAACTCGGGCTGGTCATCAAAGAGATTTACAGAATCTGCATTTTCAATGATATTTAATGATTTGTTTATCTGAGACCTGTAAATATCATGTTTTACCAGTTCTGTCAAAGGAACTGAAATTTTAAGCTTGGCTACCTCTGCTCCAAGATTAAAGGGCAGGATTACTTTGTCTGTTTGAACTTTTGGATTTCTGGCAGCAGTGTTTTCTATGTTTTCTTCTCTTTCAGGATTTTGGACATTCTTTGCTAATTTTTCTAATCCGATCTTCAGAGACTCTTCCATTGTTTCCTTGGAGGGAAGTGAAATGGAAGGTTGTTCATTATCGGGCTGATTATCAGAAACATCTTCTATGGTGGGGATGGAGGGGTTTTTATTGGTTCTCGAAAGGATCTGAAGTGTTTTTGTCACTAGAACTATTTTACCCTTTTTAGGTTGATTAGGACCTGTTTTCTGGTTTGTTTCTAGGGCATCAATACTTTTTCTGCTTCTTAAATTATACTGCTTATGTACCTCAAAAATAGCAGAGTCATATCCCTGTCTGAAATCAAATGAATCTCCTATTTGGGTTTTGAATTGTTGCAGTATGTGGGACTCTTGGTCATCCTGAGTTAGGAAGACATCTTCCTCGTCATCTAGACCCATTAAATTTATTTGAGTGTCTTGTTCAGGGTCCTCTGAGTGGGAGGCCTCTGCATAGTTTTCTTGGAAAGGTGGTCTGATATTCTGGTCAGGAATATTCTTTCCAGCATTTGGGTTCTAATTTTTCCTAAAATTAGGATTTCTCCCTGTATTAGCTTGTTGGCCATCCCAAGGAGATTTCCTTTCAATAATTTCAACTCTGTTTATCAATCTATCCATTCCTTTAACTATAGCATCTAACTTTTGTTCAAAGGGTGTATTTTCTTCTTTTAAAGGCATTCTCCTCTCATTCTTGGCCTTGGATCTTTTGGAGAGCATGTTGGATTCAACACTTACTACCACACTCTGCATTTCTTCCAGAGTGGGGGGATTTCTCTCTCTTAACTGGAAAGCCACGTCTGAATCAAATCCATCAGGAAATTTGATCAGGACTAAACCAGGTGGGGGTCTAAGGTCGAGTGGAATGGCACTATAAACACTATTGAACCTAGTGCAATAGTCCTGAATGGTTTCATGAGGTCCCCTTTTAAGGTTTTCATATTCAAACAAAATCTGAAGGGGGTCCTTCCCTTTTTCCCATCTATTCAGGAACTGCTGGTAGAGGGTTCTTATATTGTCTATGCTTTGGGTGGTTAAAGATCTAAACCAGGTTCTAACTTCCCCAGACAAACTTTGAACAAAAATTCTCATTTGAACATCAGTTGTGTCTATCTCATATATCTCAAAGTAGTCAGTCATTTTCCTAGTGTGTTGCTGAGCTGTGTAGGTTCCAGTGCCATCAAAAGTAGTAATTTTACTCTGATAGTCTTGAGGCATTGCACCTAGGTTAGCAGGCAACACAAGGGGAGCATACCTGTTGGCCATTGTTCAAGGTTGGGTAGGAGTAGAAATAGGAGTTGGGGTAACAGGAGGTGTTTGGGTTGTGGAGGAAGAACTAGAGGGGGTGGTGGGATGTTGGGTGATGATTGGTGGGAGAGGAAGTGAAGGGATGAAGGGAGGAGTGGAATGGATTTTAGAAGAGTGAGGGAATAATGATGAACTAGCAGAAAGAGAAGTAGTTTCAGAAAGCTTAGGTGTTCTATCGGTGGTAAGAGATGACTGAGTGGAATTCTACAGATATCGATCAATTGACAAATTGGCTCATTGGATTTCAAGTTCTCTGAGGAATTTTGGATCTTGGACTAGGTCCAATAATTCACTGTCAGATGTGGTTCTAAACAGAGAAAGTTTAAAGTGTTCGACAAAAAAAAGATCTTCTAGGAAAAGCCGCTTAACAGGACATGAATGTGATCTGAACAAAGGTCTGGGGCTTAATGAACTTTCTTGCCTTCTTATGATTCTAGGAATTAGGTTAGGATTTTCAAACACAGGGGTGGATTAGGATCAAGATTAGCCCTAGTGTAATGAGTCCTTTCTGAAGCCAGATTTCAAATTTTTATATGCTTTCTTATATGAATGTTCAAAATAACTTCTAAAAATCCTTTAAGATGCTTTAAATCAAACTTTCGAGTTTCTTAAAGGTTTATTTCAACTAAGGAATTGTTCATTTCCCAGTATGGTCGCCACTATGTTATCACTCAGATTTTCCTTAGAAGTTATTTAAAAGAAGGAAAGGATCCAAGGTAACTACAAACCAACTTTAGACTTAGGTGCTAGCCCACCTAGTCTAGAAAGGGCTCTCTCTTTATGATTTAGCTATGTTTGAAAAGGTTTTAGACTAGTATTAATGTTCACAGAGGTTGTTTTGTTTGAGATTGGTGGAGTTCTGAAACAAATGGGCAAACTAGGCTTTTAAGCCATTGGGCTATGGAGTTAATCAGGGATAATTCACTGGATTAAGTCAAATTGTTGAGGTATGAGTTCAATAGGCAGGATAACAGAGTAAAAACAAACTTTTAGGCTTGAATGGATGATAGTTCTTCTCAAAACTAGAGGGCAATCAAGAATCCTCAAGTTAGGATAAGAAAGAAGAAGGGAAGATAGGTCAACCAGCAAAGGGCAATTAAGAATCCTATACAAGGGACTTATTAGAGAAAAACTACAGGGACAGAGGAGCAATTAAGAATTCCTTTATCGAAATAGTTTAGAAGAAAACATATAAATGGTAGACTATTGATAGCAGAGAGCAATAAAGCTAATTCTGATATACTTTGACTATTTTACCATTTAGATTTCAAATGCATGAAACATGGAAACATATAGAAAACACATAAAATCACAAGGATAGAATACTTATTTGCAATTATATTGCACGAGAATCTAATGAAATGTCCTCAACTTTCATTCCTTTTCCAACAAAAATCCAGATTTGAGTACAAAAGCTTTCTCAGCTTGATAGCATAGATTTACAGAGATGTTATAGAATCCACCCACAATACTTCGAATGGAGAAGTATTTATACAAAAGTTACATCAAAAATATCTCATAACTATATGAGACTTATTTTAGGAAATACAAAATATCTTTTACAAAAATATAGAGACAGATGTAAAACTAATTGTTGTTGTCCCTTCATTCATGCATGAGCTGGAAGTTGAAACTCGGATTTGCCTCTTATTGTTGTTGTGGTGATTATGTGTTGGATCTTTGTTTACTTTTCCCTACTGATACTATTTACTTGTTTACCAACCTTTACCTTAGTAAATATTTCCTGTTTACCTTAGAATTACCATAGTAATTATAGGATATCAGTCATACTAGTCCACCATTCTTCATTTGGTATCTTTATCCTGATTAATTTCCTGTATACTTCGTCAGCCTTAGTGTATTTTGCAAAATTTGGGTTGAACAGCAAACATGTGATTAACTTCATGCTCAATGTAAAAAAGGTTTTTCAAACCATCATACAACACTTTTCTTGTAGGCAGTGATTTCACTGTGGAAGAGATGGCTTGACTTTTAGCTTGCTTGTGCAGTTTCTCAACATAGTCTTCAATTTTTTGTGTAGATAGATCATACCTTTAAAATCAAATCCGATGTAATTTGGCCATTCTAGAGCCTTTCAACCATCCTCCTTCCTGAAATGCTCTCCATGATTCTGACACCTTAAAAGAAGTAGGATGTTGGAGCGACCTTCGGTAGTTTAGTTGGAGTTCGGTGCAGTAGTGTTGTGTAAAAACATGTTGGCGGACCTTTTGGGCGTTCGTAGCTTAATTGGAGTTCGGTGCATTAGTGTTGTGTAAATTTAATACAAGTGGGATCTTGGGCTGGTGGACAGTTTGAGCAATCGGTAGCAGTAGCTCTTTGAGCTCTTACTCAAATATTTTTTCCTTCGATTAACCCGACATTAAAATTTGATCTCTTACTTTTAGGACCTAGCTATATCACTGAAGTAGAGATTTTCTTCGACATTTTAAAATTTATGATTGTGACTTCCTGATGGACACTTTAACACATGATGTTAGAATGTCAAGACTAAGCTCAGCTTGACCCTTCCAAACGGAGGTTTGAGTCATTAGCTTATCATTTATGACCATCGGACTTGGTAGGCCCTTTTCTCTTAGAATGCCATATTTTAACATAAAATCATCTATGTCCTCCTGAATACTTTGGCATCTTCTTTCCAGGTTAAGAATTAAGTTCTTTTTGGTAAGAACTTTCTTAATTTCTAGGATAGTACCAGTTCGATCCTCAATATCCCATTGCTCCAGCTGTTGCTTGCTTTTTTTGTTCAAAAAATTGATCAATTGGGTTGCCTCTTCAGGTTTTTCTCCCAATTCTTCTCTGGTCTTCTTTATAGCCTGTGTAGCTAATTTCACTAACTTAGTCTGTTCAAAAATGATTTGAATAAATGACCGAATGATATTGGTCCATAAAATTTCTCTAATACCTGTTAGAGGCTTTTCCATTGTTAAATCATTTTCTAATGTTCTGATTCTTTCTGCCATCCTTCTGTTTTTCCTTTCTTCTTCAGTGTAATTGATCTGTGATAACTCATAGTTGCTTTCCAAGCTGCTAACCATTTCTTTTAATTTCTTTATTTTAGTTGCTTGGATTTTCATTTCTTCCATGGACTTTATGAAGTCCTCTGTTTGCTTTGTTGAAGTTACTGCTGCTTCTGATGTACTTGTTGTTGTTGTTACTAACAAAGCTATTGCTGGAGGAACGTTGGGTGCCAAATATGTTGCAATAGTAGATGGCATTGCTGTAGAAACCATGGGTATTACAGTCTAAGGCATGGTGGTCGACTGACCCTGTTTAGATTACAAAGCTTGTTTTAGCTCTTGCTCTGTTTCCTTCAACTGTTCATTCAACTTAAGGATTATCTCCATAAGTTCTTCCTTGTTTTGTTTCTCAATTACTTCTGTTGTTTGTGGATGTACGAGGGGAGGGAGTTTGAGCTGTTTCCTAAGTGCAACAATGTCATCATTCTTTTTCTTTATTAATCTTTTCGTTGCCTTAACATCTTTGGGATCATGTCCCAACTCAATCACCAGGTCTTCTAGTGATTTTATCCTTGTGTCCTTGGCTTGAGAAGAGGCTCTTTCCAATTGTAGCTGTGTTGTAGTATTAGTTAGAGAATTATCCAACTGATGTGTAGTGATGTCTTTGCTGGTCAATGTTGAATAGACCATCTCACCCGTTTGCTTATGGAACTCAATCTGATCAATTGGGTGGATGTCTTTGGAAAGAACTTCAAAATTTGTTTTAAAATTAATCAGCCATGGACTTTGGTTGTTGTACCATTGGTTTCAAAAAACTCATTTGCATCTTTCCCTCTTTGATGTCAAAAGTTGACATCAATCTTGTCTAATTTGTAGGTGCCATCTTTAGATAATGGGCATAGGTCTGAGCTTTGAGCTTCTCATTCCTAGCCTTAATTTCTTTGTACTTTTCTTTCAAATCCTGGCTTTGCTCTGAAGCTGTTCTTAGTGATGACACCTCTACACTTTGTTGTCTGCTTAATGCCTATGTTTGGGAGGTAGATGGTGTCTCCCCTACTAAATTTTTCTACACTGTGTCACTTCTTGTTTCTTCATATTCCTCTTCAGATAGAGGGTTCAATCTCTGCCTTTTTGTATATACTTGGTCCAATGGTACTGTAGAGGAGCTGGCCTCATTTCTACTTCTTTTTTGAATTCTTTCCTCATTAAGAGGAGTCTGCAATACTGGAGGATTTCCCATGTTTGTATTAGTTTGGGTCAATTCTTCAGAAATACTTTGTGAGCATGAATATTTTCCTTGTGTTGAAGTCTCTGGTTGTCCTAATGTTTCTGGTTGTCCTAAAGTTTGCGCACTGTGCTCCTGTGTTGCCCTCTGTGAATAATCTTCAAGCACTTGTTCAAAGGAATCCAGATCAAGTCTCTTTTCCAAATCTTTCATAACATTTTCTACTTCAACTTGAGTACTATCCTGTTCTATAAGTGTTCCCTCCACCCATTCATTTTGATTTGCATGCTGTTCTATCTTTGGAATACTATGATGGATGTAGGGGGATAGTTTATGCTTCTGCCTTCTATCACAGATGAAGCTATGAGGATCATAAGGCCAGATGAAACTCTTTTTCAATCTCATTCTCTCAAGGATTTCCTTTGCCTCTTTCCCTGCTCTTCTATTGTTGCAAATAAATGGGCCTAGGTGATCCTTTATCCTTAACTAAGCTTTCTTCTTAGCTTTCATAAAGTGGATTTCATCGGAATTGATCATTTGCCTATAGTACTCCAGGGCAAATAATCTCATGGGGAGGTATTTAGGTAGTTTAAAGGGAGGTAACTCACACCCATAAATCCTGATCTCGGTATGGTTCTGGTACAAGTACCAGTCCCCAACCTTGTATTGCTTGGATAACTAAAGAATTCTCTTAATATCATCACTGATTCTAGGAGGAGGACTTCCTATCAACATAGTAGTTACTGGATGCACAAATTTATCAATAAAATGTGTATAAGGATGGGTAGAAGAAGGTGAATTGTGAAAAATGGAAGTCTAGAAGATGATTGACCTGGGGTTCCCTCTGGTGTCAAAATTTTGTACAGCGAAAGGGAATTTATCAGCTTGGTAGTAAAGGAAAAGATGGTACAGGACTGAAGAATATTTAAAAACCCTCTCATTCTTTAAGCTCATGAATTGGTCATGCATCTTATCAGCAATGAATGTAGCATAGTAAAATTTGGCTGCAAGAGGTTGACCAGGGGTGAAAATAGACATGTAGGCTAAGGTCAACTCATCTACATACTCACTAGTAGTAAAACCCAAAATGAAAGCAATCATGGTGATGATATCCTGGCCCAGATTTGTAAAGAAGCTTGACATATAAGGAGGGGGTTCTCTTGGCCTGTATTTTTTTTTCCATGAAGGTCTGACAGACTTGGTTAATTTCGGAACTGGACAGCCTTGAAGATTTATCAAGTAAATCAGCAATTGAAAGAGGAGTGAGCTTCTGGCCAGGCTGTAATTGCAACATTTCGTTTATAGGCTCAGCTGTAATGGTGGAAAGAATTTCCTGGTTAGGGGACATTATAGCTCTCAGATTGGGGTTGTAGTTTGCATAGCATTGGTGTACAATATCTAGGAAAATATGGACAGTGGGGAACTGATATTTAGGGAGATTGACTCCCAAAGACCTATTTTATCAGCGTTGTTCAAATAATTGTCCCGATATCTACAGTACAGCTTCAAGGGGGTTTCATCAAAAGTAAGGTCCTTAATTTGAAAATCTTTATTGGCAAAGGGAAGGTATTCCAAATCCCTATGGGGAGTAGTGATTGGTGCGACATTTAGGGTGATAGGAGCTTCCATCCTTGGTTCTTGTGTATTCAAGGAAGAAAGTTTGGGTTTTTCGAGGTTTTTCAGGTAAAACAAGTGCTTGGGAAATCTTGGGACAAGAAACAACTTAATTGTACTGAATTACTTGAGCTTTGGAGTAATTTGGTGAGATTTCAGTACAAATCAGGGTTTCTAAAAAGGAATATGGTAAATACCTGGTTATGGTAGACTGAAGGGGCAAATGGTTGTCGTGAAAGCTTTGTTGGATGCACACAGTAGTCTGCAGTGGCTCGGAGTTCAGCAACTGATGGTAGTTGGCGGTTGGAAGTCAGTTGTTGGTCTGGACGTACTTTGTGTGTGCATGAACAGAAGTTTCTTTTCTCGGAAAAAAAGAAAAAAGAATGAACATTTTTGTTTTTATGCACAAAGTCAATGACTTTTGGCAGGTGAATGGGGACAGAGACAGTTGGCATCAACTAACGATGGGATACTTTTTTGTTTAGTGGAGGCGGTAAGCGGTATTGATCGCACCGTTTATGGGAGGTTGGTGGTTTTGGCAGAGGGTCGCGCGATGCCACAAATCAAACGACACGTAACATTGGCGAAAATTCAAAATCACTTATATCACGTGGTTAATGTTCAATCAAAAGGTCTGCGCGATATGAGCGAGGACCGTCGGATGATGGAAGGGAGATTGAATGGTAGTCGGTGGTGGAAGATGTTAGGGAATTAATGAAGGGGTCCCGATGGCTTAATTATCATAATAAAAATGACTTTAATTATATCGGGAGTAATTGTATTGGCGGAGAGGCTATTAATTAATCCAAATGACTAATTAATTCCTTTTTAACACGATAGGGGTTTGGCTGTTAACTAATCGCGATTCGATTAATTAATCAAAATTAATTACCTTTATTATGGTTTATGTTTCAAACCTTCGGGATGGGATATTTATTTACTTTGGGGTTTTTATTAATAATATATACGGGAAAGGGTAATTTCTTCGGGATTTAAATAGATAATAAGAATTAAAAGTTAATATGAAACATGGAAAAAAGAAATTGTGCTAAGTAAATGTTTCTGAAAATACATTCATCATCCAACATTATAACTTAGGCTCAAATGTGTTTTTGGGGGTTTTTATGAAGAACCATTTATTTTCCTAAGTAAAAAAGTGATTTTACCTTAGGAAAAGAGTTTGAAGGAAATGAATGAAATATGGAGGGGGTGAAATTTGATGAAGGGGCTTTAGCACTTATGCCTTACAAGTTATTGGGCAGAGGGTTCGGTCCCTCCAGAAGTCAGAGAAATGCTCTGAGCCCCTTTAACTTTCAGGTTGTTGGTGCCTTTAGTACTTATGGGAAATTAGTAAAATTTAGGGAAAAATGAGTGAGGAGGTTAATTAGCTTGACTTTTGTCCATGATGTAAATGTCTTCATTGTCATCCATTTTCTTTGCCAAAGTAATGTAATGATGAAAGCAAATGATTTGAGCTTTTAACTTAACCATTCATCATACATAATTCTGCAACCATTCATCTACTTACCCTACCTACTTATCCTACCATTTTTTCTTCTTTTATTAGGGTGCACTTAAACTGGAAAACCCTTATCAAAACCTTTTATTTTCTTTTACAATGGTATTCTAACTAAGTCTAACCTTATTACATCCAAGGGCTCAGATTAAACTGTTGAGCATCCTTTTATTCACTCTACCTATCTACTTATCTGCCAAGATTAAATAGTTTGGTCAGATTTTATTCTCTATCTCTAAGTATGAAATTGAAAACATGGAATAACCAAGATTAAACTATTTGGTTACCATGGATTGTGGCATGAGTAACAAGTTGCACACAATCATTTATACAAGAAGTGAAATAGTAGTGGCATTTACTTTCATGGTATTTTTATTTTTTTTGGGGTTCATTTTCTTTCATTTTTTTGACATTTTCTTTATTCTTTTTGCCCTTTGATTTTTCTTTTAGGGCATACCCTCTTTACATTTTTTAATTTTTTACAAATATGGAAAACATTTGCAACAATCAAAGGTATGTACATATTTTAGAGCTAAACCAAGTCAATCATGATATATGACACCTATTGGTATAGGAACATAACAAGACTTACTAACACTCAAAAAAGAGGTTTTATTTAGGTGAAGCCTATGGGCCAAATACCATGGGCCATTTTTTTTAAAGGAACTGATAGCATTTTCATTAAACTGTCTGGAAATGGGCTAGGTCCCTTACAAAAAATAGACTTGATCTATTTGTATCTCTCCTTTCATTACAAAGAGTGTGGACCTTCTTGCTACCCCTATTGTTTACATGTATTCTATTTATAAATCTATAGCTATAGATTCTCCAAAAAGTGCCATTATAGACTATACAATGGTATTGCATATATATAAAATAAAAGTACTTTCATCTACTTTCTATCTTGGCATCATCACCCGTAGGCTCGCCCACAAATGTGTTCAATTTTCTGGTTTGTTCTCTTCCTCTCCCTAATTCTTTGTAGCAGCAATATCAGCTTCATCATCATCACCAACTAGAACCTTCACAACAACATCATCATCACAATCAACATTGGTGGGCAAGGGATTTTCAACCCCAAACACCTCCTTTAAGACTTCCACCATAGTCGTCTCCAATTTGATTTCTATATTGTCAACCTTTTGATGTACGCTCAGGACATCCATTCGCAAGCCTTCCATTATTTTTTCATAAACTCCCAATCTTTACCTAATCTGGAAAACTGAGCATAGATGACCGCCATATTCTCATTTAATTCTTTGACAATTTCCTTTATCACATGTTTACAGTAGCCCTCAATCAGGTTCTCCATACCATTGTTCCCTGCGCCATTGCCTGACCCTAAGCTCCCAGAACCAAAACCACCCTCGCTGACATTCCTTGATGATGACATTCTTGCAGCAATCCACTTTTGCATGACGAAGAACTTGTGATTTTCTAACTGAAGCCAGTTGAGGTATATATCGACCTGAGCCACTCGACATTCCTCTCCAACCTGTCCTTCATAAATGTGGAACAATACATGGTCTTATAAAATGCTATACCTTCTATGTTTCTCCTCGTCGAAGACCAAAAAGATTGCAACAATGGTGCAATCTTCCCATGTTGAATGAATTATATTGTACAAACTGGCGATAATTTGATGCCTCATCACGCACTTGTCACTACACATGACCTTCCGTCCAATGACACCACAGCTGTGGGTTAAAATACCACCTACCATCCCAATATCCAAGATGCGAAGATACCTCGGGTAGTTGTCCAACATAACTACCACCACGCAGAAGCGCCTAGGGAAGCATGCCTCCTTAACTGCCTCCATAAAGTTCTGACAACTTGTACCCCCAACGTATAGCGTCGACATGAAGCCATCGACTAAGGGATGGGACATAATGATATTTGGTGATTTATGCATACTGTACCCAGTCCTAATATAAACCCTACTTTTGCCTGAATCTCTGTCATCTGGTTGTTGGCTCGCAGCACGTGGAATATATTAAATTTATCAAATATTTTTAACATATATATTATTCTTACCATGATTGAAGAAGTTTCATCTGCTAGATGGGAGCCATTCCCGAGAAGCCTAATGCATTTTTGAATGATTAGCTTGGAATCGCCCACTATGTTCAAGGAGTTGACACCATTGTCCAAACATATTTTTAATCCTTTCCATAATGCTAATGCTTCCGCATGGTTGTGAGAGGTGACCCCAAGTCCCCAAGCATAATTGATTTATGTTTTTCTTCAAGGTTGATATGACCCCTCCCGCTCCAACCTCCCCAGGGTTACCTTTCGACGCACCATCAAAATACAACTAGAAGCTCTCGACTTTCCTTTGCCATTCGGCGAAATTGTCTCCTTTCAGTCTAATGTAGAATTTCGGAATTTTAGTGGATATGAGCCAAATTATTATTAATACCATGCAAAAAAAGCATTATTAATCCTAATATTATATTAATATTATTATTAAATCTAATATTCATATTAATATATTATAATATTAATATTATTAAATTTAATAACTTCAGATTAATATAATATAAAATTTGGTTTTTTTTCCCCAAGGAAAGTTAGTAATTTCTATTAATATTTGAAAATTACATATTGTAGATGCTTAAAGAAGCATATAATGTAAGTTGTGGGGAACCACCATTTAGATGTTCATGTACAAAAACTCCTATAGGGTATACTGGTAGTATGTGCATAATTACATATCAAAAATAAATATATACATAAGACTGTTCTATGAAAAAAGTGCTGGCAGTAGCTCAAAAAACATGAAATCAAGCCCTGTCAGGCCCCTGTATTCTGTGGTTGATGTATGGACAATGGTAGTATTGATAGTAGTCCATTTCCTTTTGTTCCTGAATCATCCATAGACCCCAACGCTGGATCACAACCTCCTTGGATAGCTGGTTGGAAATCTGGTTGCGCTCCCTGTAGATATGATGACAAACGATGGAGTCAAATTGGGATCTTAAATGTAGTGCATCATCCAATATATGCCTGAGTGTGCGTGCATGGAAAATAGATATGTTGTTGAACCAATTTATAATGATCTTAGAATCACCAAATACTTGAAGGTGCCTACACTCTTTTTCTAAAGCAAAATGAAAAACGTGTATAAGTGTGACCAATTTTGCAAAGTTATTGGTGCCATTGCCAAATCCCATCTGAATTTCAAAGAAGTGGTTCTCGGATAGGTGTAATAAAGCCCCGCTTGCCCCCACCCCCCACAAACCCATGCTTGGGCAGATCCATCGAAAAACGACCAAGGAATGCTTTTGTCAATGACTTCAGGGGTAATGGTACAATGGGGAACAAGTAGATCATCCTTAGGTATATTGGAATAAATGGACAAGACATGTGTCGAAGCTTGATTCCAATGAGGCACAATATCACTGAAAATATATTTATTTTGAGTCAGTGAGATAGCCCAGCAAACCAATAGGGGGAGATTTATAGCTTGAAGAGGTTGGTCCGATGACCACCATGTTTTCCATACTTCTAGGATGGTATTCCCCTGCCATCTATAGGTAATAGAGAGAGAGGAGAGGATCAGGGCCCAAAATTCCATTATGGTGGGGCAGTGGAGGAAGAGATTCTCAATGGATTCAGAGGATTGACAGTAAAGGATGCACCAAGTAGGGCCATGGAAAGATAACTTCATAATATTCTCTCACGTGGGTGCTTTGTGGCGAAGTATAATCCACATGAAAAGTCTGGCGCGAGGAGGAACTTTAATTTTCCATAATGAACTCCACCACTAGTCAGAGATCGGTGGCTTATGAGCATAATATATAACAGGATAGCCATCCTTGGGAGAGTAATGACCATGCTTGGCATGTTCCCAAATAAGTGCATCTTCACCTTTAAGAATCCTAACATGTGATTCAGTAAGAGCATTAGTGTAACTGTTCTAGTCATGATGCCAATTGTCAGGGATGCCATGATGAATAGCTGATTTCCAAGCCTATGGAAAAATATTAGTATCCTCTGGGTCTGCTATTTGATCAAGATAGTTAATACCAGCATTAGATAAAAATTGAATGAGATAAGGTGGGAGCCTAAAAGCATTACCGCAACTGAACCATGGATCCATACCCACATGAACTGAGGAACCCAACCTAATTCTCCAGGCCAGTCCATCACAAATATAAGATATAGAATTTAAAACAACTCTCTATATGGATGATATGTTTTTCTTGTTCCAAGTTGGGAGCTGGATCCAATCAAGAGTGTGTTGGGTCCAAATGTATTTTTGATAAACAAATTCTGACCATAAGCTTTTTGCTGTGAGAATTTGCAAACCCATTTTGGAAGCAAGTGCTTTGGAGAAAGACTCAAGGTTTTTTAATCCCCAACCACCCCATTTCTTTGGAGGTGCAATCAAATCCCAACAAACCCATGCATAAATGTGACCATCCTGCTTCCCTTTCCATAAGAATCTACAACACAACTATTGGATCCTCGAGAGTATACCTTTTTGGATCCAGACCATGGACATCCAGTAGACAAGAGTCATTTCCAATACAGATTTGATTAATACCAGTCGTCTAGCTCTGGAGAGGTATTTTTGATGCCAAATATTAAGTCTTGTTTCAATCTTGGCTACAAGCCAAGTCCAATATGCAATCCTGTAATGTAGGGGTTTGAGACGAAATACTAGATACTTCAATCCATCATCCAATGATTGGAGTGATTAGGGGAATCTTTGGTGAGAAAATTGGATCTCATGGGGTGTGCATCATGAAGAGGTGATTGTAGATTTTCGGGTATTACACTCCATGCCAGTAGCTAGACAGAATAATTACATTATAGATTATAATATTAATGAATCGTCGATACCCCCATTGAGAAAAATTAAAACATCATATACAAAAAGTAAATGTGTTAGGATGCAATTGCTGGTGATCTTGATACCCTAGATTCGGCCCAATCTATGTTCTTCTGTAATGAGCCGGCTCAAACCTTCCATAATGTTAGGGCCCTATACTACTAGTGTAACCCCTTATTGTTATTAGTACAACCCCCTTATTATATTGTTGTACCCATGTAGTCCCCATATTGTTATTATTGTGCCCCATAGAAGCCCAATATTGTTATTATTTTTCCCTTACATTATTATTGTTATGTCGGCTTTGATTATATTATGACCCCTTAGACTCCTATATATAGAAAAGAGGTCTTGTCATTTGTATCATCAAAGAATTGTTCATTTGTGTAATGTAAAGGAGGTTTCCCCCTCGAAGAGGCTTATTTCTAAGGCGTTGATCTATCTTTTCTATCTTTTTGTGAGTTGGTTTCATAACATTTGGTATCAGAGATGTGGATTCTAGGGTTTCGTTGCCCCAAACAGGTCATCATGGATTTTTCGCTATAAATGTTTTGCTACGAAGTTTCAGAAGCTAAAAAAAAAACCCATTTGAGAAGAAATCGGCCTAAACCTCACGTGTGAATTTTAGATCCTGTCTCATTATATTTTCAGAGATATAATCCGAGGAAGTTAGGGTTTTTGTAGACCCCCAAATTACATTCCAAACAGGTGACCTTGGGACAATCGTCATAAATTCCTCTCTGAGCATCAAATTAAAATTTCATAAGAAGTTTCAGAAAGAAGACGGATTGTAGTTTTCTGTGTATCGGTTTCATGTTCTAAGGTTGAAACAGTGACACATGGCACTTCGTACAAGTTCGCTCTACTGAACCAGTCTATAATCAGATTATCGTGGGAGATTTGACATAGCGCTTCCTTACAGAATCCAATCTTGATCAGATTTTTGGGGTTAGAAAGAGGACTTAGAGGGCTACTAAAACACGAAATTTCAAAACTTAAAGATTCGAAAGTACAGAGTTACAGTCGTTTCAAGATCGAGCTCCTAAAATCAAGAAAAATCAAGATGAGGAAGTTTGATGGCAAGGATCCGGTAAATTGAATACTACAGATGGAGAAATATTTTGATCTACATGGTGTACCACTATTACAAAAGGTATGTATTGCATCTTCATATTTAGAACAAGATCATTTTTTATGGTATAAATGGCTTTGTTCTCGTAAACCACTTGTTACATGGTCAATTTTCATGGAGGAAATTATAGCATATTATGAGGATACAAAGAGCAACACCACAACAATTGGAAGAAAAAAGACAAAAATGGATTTGTTACAAAGTGGAAAGCAAAATTATGGCAACAAGGAAGTCTACCCCTCACAACTATAAAGATGGAAGTGTTGTTTCTCCTAGCCTTCCACAACCTACAAGGTTTACACCGCAACAATTGGAAGAAAACAAAGAAAAAGGGCTTTGTTACAATTGTGATAGCAAATGAACTTAAGGTCATAAGTGTGTTGAGAAGAAATTATTTTACATAGATTATGAAGAGGAGGAAGAAAAGGATCAAGAAACTTCAAAAGAAGAGGATATACACCAGGAACCAACCCCAGATAAAGAAGAAATGAATCCGACCATATCTTGTAAAGCATTGGCAAGAATTACCACTCCTCAGACTCTCAAGATAGAAGGACATATCAAGAAGAAAAAGGTTCAAGAAGTGAAAGATCACATTGAGAAAGAAGAAATGAATGCAACCATATCTTGTAATGCATTGACCGAAATTACCACTCCTCAAACTATCAAGATAGAAGGACATATCAAGAAGAAAAAGGTTCAACCAATGAGAGATCACATCGAGCATCAACAACAAGTTCTCCAACTTTTAAAGGATAATTCCACTTTGGTGCAGAATCGAATAAAACAATAGGTAGATCAAAATCGTAGTGAAAAAAGTTTTGTTGTAGGTGATTGGGTATTTTTATGGCTACATCTCAAGCAAGCTATTTATTGAGAAGGAAATGTTGGCAATACTACATGCACTTAAGAAATGGCGACCTTACCCAATGGGAAGACACTTCAAGGTAAAAATGGATCATGACAGTCTTAAATACTTTTTAGAACAAATATTATCTTTAGAAGAACAGAAAAATGGGTCACAAATATGTTGGGTTATGACTTTGACATCATCTACAGAAAATGGATAAAAATTTTGTTGCAGATGCACTCTCAAGAAAGGATGAGGACGTGGAAGCATTGTTTTGTGCTATTTCTATTATCCAACCAAATTTGATAAACGAAACAAGGTATGAATGGAAGAAGGACAGAGAAGTGTGGCCACTCATTCAAAAGTTGCAGAAGATTCCAGCATAGGTATAACCAGGTCAATAAGGCCAACGGTTTCTTAAAAGAGTAGGACATCCACCCTTTCAGATTCCATAACCTCCTTAAAGCTAGTTTTTTAGTAGGGCTAGCCAACCCATGACAGTTAAGGGATAACCACTTCATGGGGGAGAAGAAGAAAGGGTAATCTATGCTCTAAGAACCCAGTAAATAGCAATTTTTCGTCCTTCTACTACATCTATACCTTTTTATGGATGGCTTTGGAAATGGTGGAGTGTCATCCCCGAGAGGATTTAGGGGGCTTAAGGGGAGGGATGATATAGATACCATAGATATACTTGGAGAAGGATCTATCCAAGGAGCGAAGATTGTAGGAGTGGGAAGGTCTAGAGGAGTCTGATGCCTCCAACAGAGAATCTGACAAGGGGGGTCCAAGAAGGAAGGAGGCGTATTGGAGAAAATAGGGGGGGTGAACCAGGGGACAAGACATGGGAGACGATGCTGACGCAGATGCAGAGGAGCAATGTGATGTTGTGGATGACAAAAAAGACTCAAAAAGTGAAAGATAGTTAACAAAAGAAAAAAGGATAAGATTTGTTGGACACCTAATCCTCAATGGGTTAGTGTGGCAGCTGAATAGACAAAGTAGTCCAAGAGACCTTGGGATGTGAAACCCAAGGGTCACAACAATGTACTATAAATGTATATCAGTTGTTAATAAAAATTGTACTGCATGTTTTATCTTTCATATTTTCTGGTTGCCCATGTGTGTTTAACATGGTATCAGAGCGGGCGAATTCTGGCCCTGCTCATATTTGAGTCACTGTTTACTTGTGGCCTTTTGTTGTGTTTCTCTCACCAGACCTATGCAGTGACCATTAATGTTATGTGGGTCGTGAACTCTCGGTGCAGTGATATTGCTAGTTGATTAATTCATGCGCTGGTGTTGAAGGCCGTGCAAAAACGTTGAGAGTTAAGAGTCCTGGCGTGTTGGCTCTGCCATCCCTGACATTCCTGACCTTTGAAATCTGCAGGTCTCTATTTTTGGTCTCTGGCTATCCCGTCTGTCTATAAAACGTTTGTTGTTCATAAACGTTTGCTCACTGAACATACATTGAATTAGAGCCTGGGAGCCCATAGCCTGTCAGCGCTACTCATCCTCACCGGATTAAAAGTTGTCAGACCTGTCACTCTATCATTGTTTAAACTCTAACGCTCCACTGCTAGTGACTGAGACCCATTTCGTTGTTCTGGACCTGCATTGTTATCACAGCCGTCTGCAATAAATAAATGTGTTGAACGCTGCCCAGAATGGTAGCAGAGCCGTTTGATGAACGCCCGTTTTTTGAATGCCCTGATAATGTTTGGTAACGCTGTGGAGTTAACGCTATGCGCTGTGGGTTTATACATATGCCCGTCCAAATTTGAATGCGTTGAATGATGGTATTTAACGCTGTTGAATGCACGTTGTTTTATAGAATGGTCCAGCGTATATATTGAATAGTATTGAACACGGTATATGTTGAATGCGAATCAACATTTTATTGAATGGTATTAAATGGTAACGCTGTCCCATTTTAACGCAGCGTTTGAATTGTTGAGTGGTAAATGAATATGTGTGATTTGTTGTAGAGAAATGTTCATCTGCTTTGAAAGAGTATCGTTCTGCAATAGAGACCATTGCAGACATTCTACTTGAGAGGGATGAGATTACTGGTGATGAAATATGGCCAATATTCAAGAAGGCTCCAAGAATCCCTCAGCCACGAGTCAGACCTGTTGATGAATATGGAGCTCTTGTTTACGAGGGGCGATGGGGTATCTATGGCGTGTCATTGCCTGGTAGAGTGACCTTTAGTCCAGGGAACGTGGGGTATGCTACACGTCCACAACAGACAAAGATCATTAGCGATGACACATGGAGGATTATTGATGCCATTCAAGAGAGAAACGTGAGAGAAATGGGAAGAAAGTTTGAACAGAAGGAACCATCACCGGAAGTTGTGATGAGTGAACATTTTCTATAAGTTACTCTTAACATTTTGGAATTTCTGCAGAGTCCAACGGAGGAACCATCACCTGAGTGAACTTTTTCTATAAGTTAGTCTAACATTCTGGAATTTGTTGCTGCAAATATATAATGTCAAAAGTCTGCTCCATATAACGCATCTTTAGCTTCCTAGTCATTGAATTTAGAAGTAAGGCATGAGTGGTATCGGACATTCTAGATCATAGCATCCGTTTAAAAACTCTTGGACTCCCGCGACCTGGTTATGTAACAGTTCCCGTGGCTAAATGGGGTATCTTCATGAGAAAAGGATTTGATTTAGCTATGATTTGTTCGTTTTGGTCATGGAGTTTGATTATTGAGGGTGTTCTTGTTTGGATAAGGAATTCCTTTACTACAGTTCGTGGATTTTTAGTGCCGTGCAGTTCAAATATTGGTATTTCTTGGTAGGCAGATTTGTTCGAGGTCCGGTTTCCATTAAGCTTTAGAGTTTCTGGAATGGTAATGTTGCACGTGAGGGGAATTCCTTCTTATTCTATATGCTTTCCCTGTTATTAAGGTTTTGTTCAAGGTCGAATCTAGACCATGTGATGCTAGAACCCTTCTGGATTGATTTTGTTTCACTTTGTACGTATAAGTTTGTGAAACAGTAATGTCGATGATATAAATTTGCAAAGGAGTGCAAATTGTTCTCCCTGCTGCACGTAATGACTTTGACAATCCTGTAAAAGATCTTACTGTCGGTGATAAATTCTTTGCTCTTGTGGTTTCTCGCGGGTGATAAATACTCTTCTCAAAGCATCCTATTATTTGCCGCCTGCATTCTTTTCTAATCTGCGGAGGTTTTGATGAAAAACAAATTTCAACAAATCTGCAGAGTTTTCTCAGCACACGAGCAGTTGTGGAAGTAGGCATATTCTTTTAGGACAACTTGATAATAATAGCTAATATTCTTTTAGAACTGCCCAACAATATTGTACTTGAAGTTGTGGCATTGAGTCAGTTCATCCTATCATCTGGGATCTCCTTCAGCCACATGGTAAAGATAAAAAAATTGGGTGTCTTCGGTGGGCAGGCATGCTTGAACGATGGAAAAGTAAGGTCGGTTAGAACGCTGCCGTAGCCTCTGGCATAAGTATCCCATCTTTACACATCCTTGGTGAAAGCCAACTGACAACATAAGAGTGAATGTAGCCTAGACAAAGCCTGCCAGCTTTTGATTGTTGAAGCATGGGCCTTGTGCTACACTGCTTTACTTGAAGCTTGCTTTCAGCTTAGCTTTTCCTTTAATCACTAGTTCTTGTACTACAGTTTTAGCCGGCAAGGATATTTGCTATCCTCTCAACAGAACAAGAGGCTGTTTATGACGTTCAATAGATGAATAATTTTGTATGATTGTTGTTGTGTACTTACAATTGTTCAGAAGATTATGTGCTAGTTGGTCTGTTGGTATTTTGGGTCAGTTTCTACCATACCAGAATGAGTTTGTCACAATTTGGATGCCATTTAGAGGCTGTTTGTGTGGCTGTATATTCTTCTCACTAGCTGATACTGAAGTGTTGATATACGTTGAAGAGTGAACGAGTATTTGAAGGATCCAAGCAAGTTTGCAGTTGTTGCTGCTCCAGTGTAGCATTGTATTTAAAACTCATTATAGTGCATTGATTCCTGATTCCACTGCTGTATAAAGAGTTTGGTGGGCTGATTGTAATCTTTTATGTTGCACGCTGCTCATTTGCTGACATTTATAAAGGATATTGCAGTGACATTGAATTGTGAGTGATTGTTGCTTCTTCTTCACTGGTTGATAGTTGTGATCAGTTTCTTTAACGTATAAGATAATGAAGAAAATGACCAGACTTGATAATGCATTAGAGTTGTTAAATACTCTGATACATTCCACTGTTGATGAGATGGTTAAGATCAACAAAACCTCTCTATTCAATATTAAAATATGTCTACAAAATGCACAAGAGAATATTGATTTTTTGCAGCTTGAAACTCAGCTACAACAAGAAGAACTAAAACAGAGGAGTCATTCTGAACATGTTTCTGTTCAGAACATTGAGACTGCAACCCATCAGAAGCAAGTCAAATTTCAATAATGTTACTGTTCATTCAAATAAAGCAGCAATTGTACATGTAGATGCAGAAACTCAGTCTGCACTTCCCAAGCCCATCATCAGACCTTGGGAACAGCTTGTCCACAACAAGCACAAAACTGGTCTTGGATATGACAAGGACTTGTCCTTTCATATTCCAGACTATGCCAAGCCCATTCAATTTCAGAGTGCTGGATTCATTCATGACAGTTCACTTGCTCCTCATGACAGTTCACCTCCAGCTGTTCCAGATTCTGCCCCTCTTCCACAGCAACAACAACAACAACAGATCGTGAAATGCCAACACTGTGATCGAGTTGGCCATTTGAAAGATCATTGTTTTGATCTTCATCCATGTAAGAACTGTCATAAAACCAATCATTCTTCACACAGATGCCTCAAAAACAAACGTCCTGCAAGAACAAAGATTCATCTTGGATGGATCGCTTCTTGGCAATGGGCATCAACATCCAAGAAGATATTCCAAACACATGTCAGAACTTGTTCCAGAATATTGAACAGTCTTGCAGTTGAGTTTTCTCCATCTTCTCACCTTGTATCTGATGGGGGGGAAATGATGGTCATCTACAAGCTTCAAAGCCACATCAAGCGAGCCTGAGCCACAACCTGCCACACCAGTTTCAGAGTTGTAGCCAGAAACAAAGATGCCCGTGAACATGCCTTCAGTTGGCAATCTGGGACACTTCCTCTAGCAGAAGACTTCAGCTTCTTGCCAGTTTTGGAAGAATTCCAGGAACACAATTGAGAACACTTCCTCTAGCAGAAGACACCAGCTTCTTGCCAGATTTGGAAGAGTTCCAGGAATTGCATTAAGCATTCCAGAGTTGTTGGTTACCCTTAAACCATCACAGGTTAAGACTTCCCTTTTCAGGTTGAAGTTCTCCCTTTTATGCGGGGTGAGACCTCCCTTTCATGGTTGAAGGTTTCCCTCTTCAAAACAATAGGAGCACTTCCTCTAGCAGAAAACTTCAGTTTCTTGCCAGTTTTGGAAGAGTTCCGGGAACTGCACTAAGTGTTCCAGTGTTGGTGGTCATCCTTAAACCACCGCCCTTTATACCAACATTTCAGAGAGCACATTCAGCCTAGTGCTGCCATGCATTTTTTGCACATTTTGTATTATAGCTCTCTTCTTGGACTCATACATAACCCTTCGGATTAAGGGGGGGAATGTTGGACACCTAATCCTCAATGGGTTAGTGTGGAAGCTGAATAGACAAAGTAGTCCAAGAGACCTTGGGATGTGAAACCCAAGGGTCACAACAATGTACTATAAATGTCTATCAATTGTTAATAAAAATTGTACTGCATGTTTTATCTTTCATATTTTCTGGTTGCCCATGTGTGTTTAACAGGATTACCCGATGAGAGCGCAACAATGATAGTCGCCCGGTATCTGGTAAGCGGAGGCGAGGGAGGATAGACCAGAGTGGTGCCAAGTTGCTTCTCCCGTGCCTTAGTCTGTGACAGATTACTAAAAGTTGAGGGCATCTGTTGTACATGTGAACCCTACTTGTCCACCAAAACATCAGTCACTTCCTCCAAGGGGGAACTGGGATCACCAAAGGGCATTCCTTATATAAATGCCCAACCTTATGGCATCCTCTGCACCTAAAAGGCACCCCTTCATAGTCAAGGATCTGTATGCGAGTGAAATGATTCCAGTGAAGGGTAATATGTTCCTCCAACCCTTCTCTAGTTTCAAGATGAACCAATATGGGGGCCAAAGACATGTTGCCAGAGACAATAAAGGATTTATCATGATCCAGATAGGTACCAAGTGCGTTGCCAAAGCGTTTGAAGATGTCTTCGGACCAGAAGTGTAGCGGAAAACCTGGTAGCTACACCCAAAGAGGACTATCCCCCAATTTCTTCCGCTCTGGGTCGAACAAGGGGCTCCATCTCTTGAGAAAGACAGGAGCTATCTCAATGTGCCAATATTTTGAGAGCACCCGCGTAGTATAGTCGGCACGCTGAAATCGAAGGGCAAACCAACCACACACAATAGTGGTAACGATGACAGTTCGGTGAGAATCTGTCCCCATATTTCAGTGATCTGTTGCCTAAGCCTAGTAGCAGAATAAGATCACCCTCGTACATGCCCCACCAGTACACGGTCCGTTGTATCCACCACATCCACCATCTGTATCCCTTCTCTGAATCTGAGAGATACGTCTTTGTTCTTGGCTTTGACACACTTAGACTTCTTCACGGATTTGGAGTGATCATTAGCCCGAGAACCGAAGGAGGGTTCGGGAGGGGGGTCTAGAGTGTCCTCAGCCCTAGGGTTAGAGTCCCAGTCTTCCAAGTTAATGGGAGGTCCTTCAAAGTAGCCAGATGAGGGAGCGACAGGTACAAAGTGATGGGAATCTAGCTGGAGAGGGGGGAGGCCAAGAGAGGTGATCCGAGGGGAAATATGTCAAGTCAAAGGGCGGAATGAGTGGGAGATCAACAGTAGGGAGAATAGAGAATAACCCGACGGAGAAGAGGGAGAGGTGGTATCAAGGAAAGTAGACAGGAATTGTAGGGATGCCAGAGAAGGGGGGAGATAATCTGAATCCAACTAGGGATGCGAGGCATTAGGCAAGGAAACATCCAGACACGAGGAGCTAGGGTCAGTTGGAAAAGTCAGTGTAACTGCCCTAGGGTAACTGACAAGGGAGACTGGGGGCACATACAATGACGCATTCAAAAGGAGAGGGGGTGATGTGGTCCAGATGGGCACATATACATATGGGTCATTTATATAGTCAACCAAGTCTACCTCCATTTCCACTGATAGCCCGTGATGCAAGTGTAAGATCCCTCGCTAGATGCTAGGTTGGGTGACGAACAAGAGGTGTGCGATGAACCCCAGGATAGTCACGAGGTAGGGAGCAGGAGGGAAGCGCCCATAAACCGTATCAGCAACCTTGCAAAACCCTAACCAAATCGGAGTTGCAATAGATAGGGTGCAATCGCGCCCACAATATTAAATTTTTTATATTATAATATATATTAACTCTAGATATATGTGGGAGGGAAGAACAAAGACATAGAGTGATAGAGGTGGAGAGATAGGGGGAGTGACAAGGGAGAGATTGAGATAAACTGAAGGAGAGGGGAGAGGAGGAATGAAGAGAGAGAGAGGGAGAGGAGTGAGAGAGGTAGAGAAGGGTAAGAGAGGGAGAGGGAGACACAAAGATGGAGGGGGGAGAGAGAAGGAGAGAGGGAGGGAGATAGTGAGAGGATTGGAGGGCAAAGAGGGAGAGATGGGGGAAGAGAGAGGAAGGTATGAGAGAAAGGGAGAGAGAGGAAGGGTGAGAGAGAGGACTTGCGAGAGAGGAGGAGAGAGGGAGGGATAAAGTGTCAGAGTTGGAGGGGGAGAGAGGGAGGGATAAAGAGTCAGAGTTGGAGGGGGAGAGAGGGAGGGAAGAAGAAAAACATAGAGAGTGAGAAGTGGAGAGAGAGGAGTGACAAGGGAGATATGGAGAGAGAAAAAATTTATGTTTAGGGGTGAGATAAAGAGACAAAGAAGGAGAGATAGAGACAAGGAGGGAGAGAAGTAGAAATAGAGAGAAGGGGGGAGAGAAGGAGAGAGAAGGAGAGAGGAAGGGATATAGTAACATAGTTGGAGAGATAGAGAGAGAGATGGGGGAAGAGAGAGGATTGGAGGGAAAAGAGAGAGAGTGATGGGGGAAGAGAGAGGGAGAGAGAGGGAGAATGGGAGACAAGACTTGAGAGAGAGGAGGAGGGTGATGTGAGAAGAGAGAGGATTGGAGGAAAAAGAGAGAGAGAGAGATGGGGGAAGAAGAGAGGGAGGTAGGAGAGAAAGGGAGAGAGAGGAAGTACGAGAGAGTGGACTTGAGGGAGAGGAGGAGAGAGGGAGGGAAGAAGAAATACATAGAGAATGAGAAGTGGAGAGAGAGAGGGAGTGACAAGGGAGAGATGGAGAGAGAGAGAGAGAGAGGAGAGAGGCCGGGATATAGCAACAGAGTTGGAGAGAGAGAGAGAGAGAGGAGAGAGGGAGGGATATAGTAACATAGTTGGAGAGAGAGAGAGAGAGAGAGAGAGAATGTGAGAGAGTGGAGAGAGGGAGGGAAATAGAGATGGAGTTGGAGGGGGAGAGAGAGGGAGGTAAGAAGAAATAAATAGAGAAAGAAAGGTGGAGAGAGAGAGAGGGAATGATAAGGAAGATGGAGAGAGGGAGAGATGACAACAAGAGGGAAGAGAGATAAAAGCAGGGGGGAGGGAGAGAAGGGGAAGAGAGAGAGAGAAGGAGGGAGAGGAGGAGGGAGGGATAGATAGAAATATTGGAGAAAGAGAGTGTATGTTTTTGGGGTGATATAGAGAGACAAAGGGAGATAGGGATATAGATGGAAAGTGAAGAGAGGGAAGAAGAGAGAGATGGAGAGAGGGAGGGAGGCACCCCATGGCATGTGGCTTGGAGCCTTTCCCTTGTTGCCACACTTTGTTCCATCGTTATTTCACACGAAACCTACCATTTGATGGATGTACCATGTGCATGTCACTCCCTTATAGGTTGAAACCATCTATTAGGGTCCTTTATTAACCTCCCTCTTGAGCCTGGGGACACATGTACATTCTAAAGCCCATTACGGAAGGGCATGCCACTGTGAAGGGTCTACTTGGTTCCTTAACTTCTAAGCTCATTTACTCAATGGCACTAATGAAATTATTGTATAGGAAGGTGAGGAGACATATTGGATCTTATACAGGATTACAGGTGGGTTCTCATCTTGGGGATTGGCTTCCCTGTAAGGGATCCAAGGCCTCCATAGGGTCATGATGGCATTTTAGGGTGAGCGTTGAGAGCCATGAGCCTCCTCCACAACAAAGCATTAATTTCCATACCATGGGATTCTTCAACACCACATTCAGCTTGCTCATGCCCCACTCATGCAGAGATGATGATGCACTTAGACCACATTGCCCAACCAACCACATGCTTGCACCAAACACTTGGCAGTTGATCTAGGGCCCAGATGGGATTTTGTCTCACCTAGGGAGACATGGGAGAGCTTGTATCATCGTTCTAGCTCTCATGGATGGAGTATCGACATATTGATCCAATTGGAGACCAATGAGACCATTCATTATGCCCCCCCAAAACCACTTGGGAGCAACACAAAAGTTTTGCTTGGAAACCAAGGGGCCAACCCCTTGGTCATCACCATGAGAGCCCTCCTCTTCGATTTGGCACATGGAGGAATTGTCTAGGCCTTCCAACAACCCATTTTCACTATTGTTCTATCATTTTGATCCTCTTGAGTGGCTTGTCATTCATTTTTGGAGCTATTTGGTGGGCTTGTCAGCAATAGATTTATCATTTTTCACTTTAGATTCATTTTAGGGGCTCATTAGGCTAATTTGACCAATTCGAATTGTTAGAGGCTCATATAAATACAAGTGAGGCCGCATTTGTAACTCATCATCACTTGACTTGGGATTAGTTCTCTCCTAAGAGAATTTCACACATTTTCTTGGCTTGTCTATTGGAGATCTCTTTATGCATTTCAATATCTTTGGAGTTGAAATTTTCGTTCTCAGTTGTTGTCTTGTAAGTATTCGTTTCAATGATATTTGTGGAATGATATCTAATGTGTGGGAGTTATGCAACTAGCTATTGTTCTTTCATGCCCTAATTGTTGAATATCATTGTAAAAGAATGTTAGATTGCAAATTTGTGCATGTTACTCATTGATAACAAGTAGATGAATGTTCCTAGTGGAGTAGAATTCATTTTCTTTGCATGAAAGTCCATAAATATTGGATGGGTAAAAGTTAGAGAGTGCTTGCTAGGGCATCATTTTCTAGCCTCCTTGAAGATGATTTTGGATAGATTTTGAATCACATAGACTCCATAGCCCAAGAACAAGGCACTGCTCTGAGCAAATTTGGTGATCAACCCCTTTTTTCCTTTTCTTTTTCTCCTCCCAAAAATCTCGGCCTCTCACATAAACATCCTTACTAGGGCATCATGTGAATTTCTCTAAAGGGGTGATTTTACACATCCACTTGGACAAACTTTTGCGTTGTTGTCTCCTCTAGAGGTTCACCAAGTTTCACAGGTTTTCAACTATTCATTTGTGATAAAAGCTAAGCCTTAGATCGAACTTTGGAAGTCAACCTTTAATGTCATAATAAGAGACTTGTTGAGGGTTACCTTCAAGCAAGGATTGATCAAGTTTAACCCTTTCTTTTTCCTCACTTGACCTAGGGTCCTCCCTGGAGTTGTCTCTTTCATAGTAAACCTTAAAATCCTAGGTCCAATGCAAAACCAACCTAGGTCTCTCAACCCTAGCCATAACTATCTCATAAGCAATCACTTATTTCAAAAGCTTGTTTGAGAGGTCCTATTCCATCTTGGAGATGTTGATTCTAGGATACCTTATCTCATTGTATCATCGCAAATCCCTAGAGCTTAATTCCCATCCTTAAGCCATTCTTGGAGAGCCTTTTATCTTGTTGTTAAAGCAACTAAGCCATTATTTGAGTCTCTCATTTTAATGGGCTTTGGAAATCACTTTGTACGTTATCATTGATCCTAATCATTCTAGTGATTTCCTTCATATCGAGACTCCTCCCATAGCCGAAAGTCTGTAAAGAGCAAGGGACATCAACTGAGGTGACAATGGGTCCTTGTCTCATTGTTGCAATTTGATCTAGTAGTCACCTCTTAAGTACCCCTCCTTGAACCCCTGCTAGATTGTGTGCTAACAGGGCGCTTCCTTTGATAGTATGTAAGACACCTTCCAACCCATTGTTGCACTTTTTTGGCCCTAAAAAAGACACCTTCATGAGCTTAGACTCCTACTAAAGTTTTTCGGCTTGTTCACAAGGATAATATACCATAAAAATTAACACATAACTTCTCTTTAACTTATATAACTGTCAAACCTTCGAGGATATTTCCTTCCGCTCATGTACAAATCTGTTAACAATGTCATTGGTGAGTATTGTCTTATTCTGCCTAAACGTTACCCAAATCAGTGACAAACTCAGACTTTCAAATACATGCTTTGCCACTTTATCTTCTTGGCGAGATCTGGTCCTTTGCCTTATGTTCGGTTGTCAGATCTCTTTAAGAAAATATGACTTCTTCAATTTTAGAACCATACAGTGCATATAACTTTAATTCGATGCCATATGATTCGGCTGACCCCAAAAATATGTGCGTAACTAGTCAACATTTAATTTCCGCATCCATATAGTTTGTATGCACATCAAGGGCGAAGATATTGCACATTAATGCTTAGTGCTAGCGAGGGTTTCCGAGTCACAAATTAATATATACGTGATTATAGATCAGATACACACACATCTGCAAGCCAATGAGTATAGTCATGTCCATACTATGTGAAGCGAGTCATTGAAACAAGAAGCCATGATTGTGTACAGGTATGAATGCAAGTCACAGTTAAGAGAAACGAACCACAGGTAGCGAAGCCACTGATATGAACTTTGTGTGTCGAATCTACTGAGTATAAAGCGATCTATTCTAATGCGTGCCATACAAGTGCGATCCATAGACATTCAATGTCATGCTATGCTTCAGATCTCAGAAATAAAACGATGTCATAGCTATATGAACCACATAATAATGCGATATCACTTCTAAATTGTTGAAAACCATAGACCATTGATGCAATCATTGATCTGATCTACTGAAAAGAGATTGCCAATTATTGAGTCTCTTCTATGACACCATATAACTGAATTGTTGGACCACTGCAAAGTGATGTTACGAGTTAGACTATAATGCAAGCTACATAATTACTCGAGCTATGAGTCATTGTTGGAGGTCAACGCATAAGGAATGATGCCAAACAACCATTGATACGAGCTACAACTGATACAGGGCCACTATAAAATATATAGAGCAAGCCCAGAAAACAAACCATGTCACAGAACACAGGATGCTTCATACTTAGATTCAAATGCCAACTGAGTGATCTTTAGAGCTCTTTCTTCGAACCTTTGCTTTGATACCATGTTGGAGAAATGGGAGGTATGTAAGCTAAATTTAATTTCTCTTTCTTTTATAATTACTTGTAAATTTGTTGGCATTATCTTATTAAGTTTTTCTTCTTTCATCAAGCAATTACCAAACATAAAAATATGAAGATCACAAAAACATTGAAAACACAAAATATAGGCTCCAAGCTAGAGCAAAACCCCTCCAAGGGGAAATCCCAGATTTTTATTTTTTTTAATAGAATCAGACCTTCCTCTTTCTATGCAAAAGTTCAGATTAGACGCTCCAAATTGTGTTTCAAAATGAGCTCCAACTTTCTTCTATTTATACTTTTCCATAGGGCCATGAACAATCATGTCTCTTGGGGCTGAGCTTACATGACAGGCAGAGCTGACTTGACTTTTAGAAGGATTTTTTACCCAAAATACACATTTAAAAATAAACTTTTCTTTACAATACGTCCAAATAGGACTTTGACTCTTTGTCTCAAGAAAACTTAGAAGCATAAAGAACATGCTTATCTAATAAAATAATAATAATCCATTGTCTTCTTTTCTTTTACATAATATATACAATGATATAGGTACATAGACCATTATGAAGGCTGAACCTAGTTAAATTTTCTAGCAACCCTTTTGTTTGTGGGACAATAGACCCCCTCCACAAAGTGATTTAATTAATAAAGTTGAAAAAAGTGTACAACTCAACCCCACTTTGGATTTAAACATGTGACCTCTTAAGATGAAACACATGTTCTTAATCATTATTGTCAAACCATCTTAAGGATTACCTTCATTACATTAAATGTTGTGATGAATCCCAACACCTAGTGGGTAAAGGAAAATAAGTTATGCTTTTGAATATTCTTCCAATCTTGTTTCATTTGATAAGTGGGGTCAATATATCATTTATTCTCTTTTAGTCACATGTTTGTACTAGCAATTACATATTACTTCACCAAGTGGGTAGAGGTTGTCCCATTAACTCATGCCAAGGTTGAACATGTGATTCGGTTTCTAGAAAACAACATCCTTTCCCATGTTGGCATCCTAGTAGAGATTATTAGTGATAGTGGCTTAGGAGATATCAACCCATTTTATTCAAAGTACAACAATATTATCTCTACTTTTTCTCATTATTAGCTATAGGGAAATGGTCTTGAAGAATCTACTAATATTTTTTTTGCATATCATTAAAAAAATCACTGCAATAAACCTTTGGGAGTGGAAAACTTAGTTTCGTTTTTATTTATGTGGTCGTTGTACAGGTCCTAAGTTGAGCAATTAGAGATACCCAATTCTTGTTCGTTTATGGCTAATAAATCATCATACCCCTCAAGATTGATTTTTTTTTCCACATTCAACATTTCCTTATGAAAGAATGAAGTAGATGAATATTACCTTCAACAAAGGAAACAAATTTCTTGAATTCCGTTAAATGAACCTCAAAAATATGTTGTGAATCATTCTTAGAAAAGGTAGGTGAGGATGAGAAAAAAATTAGATAAAAGAACCAAATATAAGCCATATACCATTGGGTAGTAAGTTCTCCTAAGAAACTCTACTCATTACCCCTCATATACATATGACTGATAATTGTACTTTCAGGGGTAACTTACAAAGAACCTTCTTGGCTTGAGGATGGAAAATGAGAGTGATCCTTCTTCATGAATTTGAAAATTTTGGGTATTTGCTATGGTGATTTCATGTTCCTTGGTGCTGATAGTTGGTGATATCATCCTCATTGATGAATGGGGGACTTGGTTGAGTGGGTCTTGCATTCTTCATAATCACTTGTTGCTTAGATGGTGATGATGCTCCTAGGTGCTATGAGATGGTGCTAATTCCTTGCCTCATGGCTCCTTTTACGTTGATAAAAAGGTTTGATCATAACATGGTTATCATATGTTGGTGATATTACTCTAAAGAAACCTCCTCTTTCTTTGTACTTTAATAAGGGCATACATACATACATATGTGTATGTATGCATGCCCTTATTAAAGTACAAAGAAAGAGGAGGTTATTTAGAGTAGTCTCACCACCATATGATAACCATGCTATGATCAAACATTCGTACCAATGTAAAAATAATGATGAGGCAAGGAGATAACATCCTCTCATAGCACCTAGGAGCATCATAACCATCTAAGCATCAAGTGATTATGAAGAATGCAACACCCACTTAACCAAGGCACCCAATCATCAATGATGATGACATCCCCAACTATCGACACCAAGGAGCATGAAGCCACCCAACAAATACCCAAAACTTTCAAATTCATGAAGAAGGATCCCTAGGCATTTATATACAAGGGAAGGGAATAAAGTTAAAAGATTAAAAAAAAAGCAACCCTTTTTCATGAATCAAGGCTTATGTAAAACACAGTTAATAAAGGGCCACCTTTACATTTTAATATGAGTGTACTCTAAATGTTCTATATTTTTATAATTTCCCTATCATAATTTTTGGTGGTTTTTTCTCAAACTATGGTAAAAAATGGTTGGAATGGTATATTTAAGTTGTAAATATGTACAACCTAAGTCTCCTCGGGGTTTTCAAGTTTTTAAATATGTTTATGCATTCAAAAATGAATTTCAAAAAAAGAAAAATAATGATATCACCAAGAATTGCATCACTATATTCCAATGAAAAAGGCACAAACATAGAATAGTTAGAATTCATCTTTAATATGCATCATGGGAAAGAAAATAAAACAAAGATCATGTTATTATACTGAGAGGGTCACTCTCACATAAAGTTCAACACACATCTTGAGATATCTCTCACATAAAGTTCAACACACATAGTGAGAGCTCTCTCACTTAAATTTCACCACACACAATAGGACTCTCTAGGGGGCATTGTTTCTAGCTAATGCAAAATCAACAGGTTCACATTTGTGTTTCTAGCTTTTGTGAAACTTATGAACCATAATTTCTATTCCATGTTGCTCACTCCTAGTCGTTTGAATATGGTTGACTTAACATAAATAATATGGTATGGCATGTCATTGTGTGGAGAAATTGTTCAAGTCAAAAGTATCACGATTGTGACCAAGCAAACATTTATTATGTGGAAATCACAACATGGAGTAGTCCCTTTGACTTGATAAGGTCAACTTCGCATCCTACGGTGACAATTTCCATGAAATTGATCCAATAGGTTGTAGTATAAGGAAAAACATTAAGCACCCTGCTACCTAGTATTGCATGTTGTGTGAGGGTGGGTATGCACTGTTGAATTTGAAGTTGCTTCAAATCTAACGGTGCATACCCACCCTCATACAACAGTCAATGCTACGTAGTAGGGTGCTTAATGTTTTTCCTTATACAACAACCTCTTAGATCAATTTTTGGACATTGTGAGTTGACTTCATGTAGGAAGTTGTTACCTCTTTATTGATTTAAGAGATTCAAAGTAAATAATGCAAGTGAGGCATGATGTGTGATCTATTTCATTTCTTTGTGAAGTTTTATGGTAAATTCTATTTTATTGGGAGTGAATATCATAGGGTTTTACTTCATTATCCTAGGTTTAATTTAAAATTTAAGTTTGTAATATTTGGGCTAAATTTTTATAAGATTATTCTCCCAATATTTCTTGCATAGTTCAAATTTATTAGTTTGATGCTTACCAAGAAATCTTCCAAGATCGTTGAGGACTTCAAACAACAAAGATAAGAGGGAAAATACTCAAGAGTAGCTTAGACCCCATAGCCCAAGCACGATGGGCACCATTCTTCCGTTTACTTATCATCCCAGGGCCATCTTTAAAATCATTTTTCCATTTGAACTTTGGCTAGGTTCTCTTTATTCCCACTCCTACTACATGAAGTGGGACTAGTTAAACCATGGGAAAATCCTTCTTAATTTATAAACCTTTCGAGTTTAAAGTGTTGGGGAGAGTTGGTGATGTGACAATGACCAACATCCTTAGTTCATAAGGCTAGTACCTATATTTAGGACTTTAAATGAAGGTATTGGTTTGTGTGGTAACATAACCCATGAGAAAGTTGGCATCATACTAAGTTTAAGTGGTTTTGAATTGGTTCTTTCACGATAACCCAATATTTATGAAATAATGCCAACAAGTTGAAGGATGCATAGGAACAATTTTTCTCCCATTCTATTAATGAAGTCCTAATTAAACCTAATCATTCATTGGAACATTCAGAATTTTATGTTTCTGTACAATACCTAGGTTTTTTCAACTTTGTTGTTATGTCTAACTAAATTTGGTTTCTACATTTTGGACTATGGCTTGTTGGTTTAATGCTCTCGGTTTTTATTTTTGAATGTTGTTGTAGTTAGGGTTTTGTCTTTTCATTTGAAATTTGGCTACTTCATAGGCCTCGTATGTTGATTTAGAGTTTTATTTCATGCTATTTTACTTGTTTATCTTTGTCATATAAAATACATCAGTGAAATTTGTCTCCCTTTTTTAGAAGAATCTATGCATCTGCATATTATATTACATATTGTTATTTTGAAAATTTATGATTATTGGTTGGATTATTCTTATAGGCGTTGGTGTTAGTGTATCAAGGGTATTATTTGTGATTCAAGTTCCAAACGAAGGAACACATATCATTTCAACACATGCAACATGACTATTATCTTGCATCTTCTCTTTATTTGTCTCATGCTTCACCCCTTTGGTGCTCGAGTCTTAGTTGTGTTGGACACATATGTTGCACAATTGAGATAAGTTCTCAATTATAGGTTTTCACCTTTATCAAGATTCCATTCTATTTAGAAATTGATGGCTATTATCAGTCCTCTACATGACGATTTCCAAACCTTCACCCTACACATGTTATGTTGTGGGTGCTTTATTTTAACCAATGGATTCTAAGACTTTGAACCATTGGAAGAAATACATCTTTGTGGATATATGTTGATTATTAAAATGTTCAATCTCTTGATTTGCAAAATATTTCAATGCCCCCATAAATTCATCTTCTATCTTACTAGTTGGGTCTCATCTACATTGACATACTCAAGAAATATTGGATGATTTTTTTCCTCCCATTACCTTCCCTACTCAATGTATTCCGTGGGGTCCACCTTCCCTGCGTAATGTATTACCATGGGTACACCTTCATCATTTTTCAAGTAGTATGTTGAGTTCATGATTGGATATTTAGTGTGGTAATACATGATTTTGTTATAATGGTTTAATTTTAGGTAGGGTATACATCATGTGACTCTTGGTTTATGTGGAAGCATTCACCATTGTTCTATTTCATTTGTCTCATGGTACACTCACCTTCCTTTGGCACCTTTTCATTGCTTGTGATAAGGTTCACTAGACACATATGAGAAAGCATAATAATTTGATTTATTTATGAGATTATTATCTTGTCATAAATCACGGAGGCATCACTCAATGAACCTCTGACATATCACGTGAGTTCATGGCATACTAAAGAATACCCCTAATTTGACTACATATTGGAAAATACTTGTAAAAATCACATTGTTTAACCCCCTACCAATACGAACCCAATACACCTTCCCAATTTAAAAAACCCCTACTTTCACTAGATATTGTAGGTATCCATTTTTTCATTAACATTTTTTTATACCCCTTTATATTTTTTCATTAACTTTGAGCTCCATTTTTATACCTTCCAATATAAAAACTCTTTACCCCCTAATATATGCTCAATATATTATGTCATTTATTCATCAATATATATCCCCCAATATGAACCCACATACTATGTTATTTCTCCCCTAGTGAAGCCCTCATGTCATAAATTAAGCTCTTTCAAGTTAAAAAATGAGTAGCATGTCTTATTATGAGCAATGTATCATTATATATTCAGTTTGTTTGACATGACATGCAACTCAAATACATGTGACAATGAGTTTAGTTTTGTGCAACATGGTGCTTATGGGGTGTTTACTATTGGGATTTATTACTCTACATACGTTACTATACACACTTGTTTTGGTGGGTATAAGTTATGGGTGATTTAACTTTGTTTTTGATAGGCACACTTTGAATATGCACAAACATATATGTGATTGGCTCATCTTTTATGCTTGCTTGGCATCGGTTTGGTATATTGCGTCATGATTTCTTCTAGCAATTTTGTTGGTGATTAAGCATGTGCATATGATTGGTTGTGGGGTTTCTTTTGTTGTTTTGTTACAAGATCCTGGAATTGGTACTTATCCATATGATTGGTTTGATGTTGTGGTATTTTACATTGCAACATTCTTTTAAGTTGGATTCAATTCATATGATTTGTCAATGCAAGTGATCATCATTCTCATCAAAGCTATGCATTGAAAAATTATCATGAGTTTGGAGATCTATTGTAGGTCTTATTTGTAATTGAATTGGTCCTAACATATTTTATTGTCATGGCATAAGTCTTGAAGGTTGGAACCTAACAACACATTATCTTGATGTCTTGACCCTATTCCTAAGGGTGTTAGTTGTATTAGAGGTTGGTTATTAGCTTTATTAGAAAATATAGTGTCATGAATGAATGGAATCATGCCTTAGGATATGTGGCATGACATTGATGATTTGGATTGACTTTTGTGGTTGAACGAGAATGATGGGACTATGTCGAAAATATACATTTACTTTCAAACCTTGTGCTATCATTATAGTTATCTTGGTTGTTAATTTTGATCCAAAAGTTGAGAGAGAAAATTTGATGTATTCATTGAGTTTTTGTGTGTTGTGAGTTTGTTTCACAAATATTTGTTTGGAGCATTGCAAGTTTATGTTATGCCTTTGTTGATTTGATCATGGGATGGCTTGTCTCAATTGCAGTAGAGTTTTTTTGAAACTTTGGAACCACTTATCCTCCACCTGGTTTTGAGAATATTTTATAAGGGGATTTGTAGTGGTTTTTGAAGTAGTTTGACCTGCCTATAACTCTTTGAACTTTGTTTGAGACCTTGAGCACAAGATTTGACTTGGAAACAACACAAGAATTTCAAGGCACCACTTTAGTTCTTTTCTTAGAAAAACTAAGACTTTAATTCTTTATGTTGGATTTTAAGCACAAGCACAACCTCTAAGTGTGAAAAAATACTAAGCTAACTACTACAAAACAAGAGAGAATAGAGAATAAATTCGTTAATAAAATTAACTAACTAAAGAGACAATTCAAATTAGTCACGAAACTTTGATCTAATATTATGAATACAATAAATATCCTCTCCATAAGAGAAAATCAATTCAAACTACGTTGGTATTCTTTTGTGAATGCACTCCATTAACTAGTTAGTATTCCTAGAATAGTTGGTACACCAAAAATGAAGTTGGAGACCCTAAATTAGAAAAATATTTAATGATGGGGTTAATTGATTGTGGAGTTAAAAATCAGTTAGAATTGATGTAGTGACCCTCACATCCTATAACTACCCATGTGAACCCCAAAAATATACTGATAACCAACAAATAAGGTAGGTAGGTGAGTGAATAAGGTGATTAGGTAGAATATCTCCAAAAATAAGAGAGGAAACTCATATGGGACCTTAGAAGATAAGGAAATGAATAATAATTGAGTGGAAATAGCGATGTCATAGCCTAGCCAATGGCCGAACTACCACTTGCCATGCTAGGTGTTAGCCCCTACTAAAAATAGAAATCACTAAATTTGGGTGATGATCCCAAATGATAGAAAAGGTATAGTAGTGAATGAAAATTGGTCATATGTGACCTTAATAATGTATGGAAGAAGGTCAAACGATGGTCTAAGTGAGGTCCTGATGAACTCCCGAGTGCAATGTATCCCAATAACCCCCCTGAAGCACAATTGGGGAGTATGCTAGTGAATGAATCTTGGCAATTTTCATCCATGTTAGGTACTCTTGTACAACAATTATGCAAAAAATCAGTGAGTCTCAGAAATTTGTAACCATGTTAGGTTCTCATGAAACAAATTATTAATATAACAAAAGCGAGGTAAAGAAGGAAAACCTAGTGGGAAGAACCCCTCCCCCCCATCCCCTCACAAAATACAATGCACATTATAACAAGTATGTAGTTGCTATGAAAAGGGATGGTGTTGCTAGTAAAACCCATCATGAATATCTCCTTGGATATATCCTATATAATCATATGAGAATATTTTTTCTACTGGTTGAGTGTTATACTTACTAACAATAGCAGTGCAAGCTTATGGAGTACCAAAAAACTGAAAATGAGTTATCTGTGACTTGGCAATTTCTCCCACTAGCTCACTAGTTACTTGTAAAGCATGATCACGAGAGCTTCATTCAATGAACCTCTGACATAACACATGCATTTGTGGCATACTAAACAATACTCTTAATTTGACTACATTTTGGAAAATACCTCTAAACATCACTTTATTAACCTCCTACCAATACAAACCCAATACAACTTCCCAATTAAAGAAACCCCTATTTTCACTAGATATTGTAGGTATCCATTTTTTCATTAACATTCTTTATACCCCTTTATATTTTTTCATTTCCTTTGAGCTCCATTTTTTATATGCAACATATAAAAACCCTTTACCCCCTATTATATGCTCAATATATTATTTAATTTTTTCCTCAATATATATCCTCCAATATGAACACACGTGGTATGGTATTGCTCCCCATAGTGAAGCCCCCGTGAGTATGATGTGCCCTCCATAGATTGTGATCTAAATATGCAATGAAACACTAATGGAATTCTAAATCATCTTGAAATATGATCATAAATTTGATCTGAAGAGAATGCAAAATCATCCTCAATATTTGCCTTAAAAATAGGTGTTGGAGAAGCTACTATAGTAGGCCTAGTGTAAGGTACCAAAAAATAATGCTTTGATGCAACCATTTGATTAGAGGAACCTGAGTCTAAAATGCATTTATTAGATGATGAAGTAATAACAGTCAAAGCATGACCCATACCTTGATCCTTCAGTGGTTTGCCTTTAGTATTCTTATTGACATTCTCTGGGATGAAGTTAGGCTAAATTATGTTGTTGAAGTACTTTGGCCATAAGATCAATTGTCTTCATCATACAAGAACTTTATGGATGAATCCTCTATTATAGTAGCTACACTTTGTTCTCTCCTTCTTATATTTTCCTCCCTTAGAGATCATAGTCTCCTTACTAAATTCAATGCTTTCTCCATCTATATGATCAAGGCTTGTCTTTTGCTTGTCTTTCTTGTTATCATCCTTCATTATAAACACATAGGGTTTGGAAGGTTTAAGAGACCTAATGTGTATGAGCTTATATTGTTCATGTATCAAGGACTCAATGAAATCATCTAGAGATGTCATCTTCCAATTTTTTATTATGGAGAGTTTAGTAGTACGGAAATAAGAGAAAAAGATAGAATAATGAGGACATAGTTTAGAAAGTATAGAAATGATAAGTTGTTCCTCCTTCCTATCTATCCCACAAGCTTTTATCTATGTCATCAAAATCTTGAATCTTGAGAAAAAGTCCTGCAGGGCCTCTAAATCGTTGAGATGTAGAGAAATAAACTCATTCTTTAGCTGATGTTCTCTAAAATTTATCTTGCTTGCCAAAAAAACTATCCAATTTTCTCCAAACCTCATGAGGAGTTTTACAACCCTCTACATGAAATAACAAATCAGGGGTGATGGACAAACATATAATGCCGCAAAATTCATTCATTTTTTTCTAAGTACTTCGATTTCTTAATGGTTGATGTAGGCTTAGTTTTAGTCCCTATTGTGATCCTAAAAAGTCCCTTCTTGTGGAGCAACAATTAGATATTTGGTGTTTAATCAATGTAATTGAAAGGAGTGGGGATCACAATAAGCTGGTCCATTCTCTTTGGATATTATAATCTTTTCAACTATGTAATAAAATATCAATATTCTTCACATATTCACTTATGCTCTGGTACCATGTTGGATTCTAAACACAAATATATAATTTAAGTGTGCATAAAATACTAGACTAGCTATTACAAAACAAGAGAGGAGAGAATAAACTTTTTTTGAGAAAATTGACTAACCAAAGAGACAATTCAAATTACTCTCAAAAACATTGATTTAATATTATTTATGAATATGAATACAATAAATAGCCTATCTAGGAGAGAAAATAAATGCAATCTAGGCTAATATTCCCTTGTGCATGCACTCTCTTAATTAGTTAGCATTCTTAGATAACTAGAAATAAAAAATGGAGTATGAGACCCTAAATTAGAAAAATATCTAATGACAAAGTAAACTAAAAGTAAGTGGAATTAAAAATAAATTAGGACTAATCTAATAACCCTCACATGCAATAACTACCCATGCAAACTTCAAAAATAAGATAAAAGTCAACATAAGGCAAGTAGGTGAGTGGATAAGGTGGTTGGGTAGGTTATCTATGGAAATAATAGAGGAAATTTGTATTGGACCTTAGGGATAAGGAAATACATGATAATGGAGTGGAAATAGCCATGTCATAGCCCGATCAATTCCTAGTCATTAATACATGTCATCCTAGGTGTCACCCTTTATTAAAAATAAACCTACTAAAAATATAAAATGATAAATTTAGGTGATGATCCCAAATCATAGGGAAGGTCTAGTAGTGAATGAAAAGTGGCCATTCCCCTAATGATGTATGGATGAGGGTCAAATGATTACCTAAGTGAGGTCCCAATGAACTCTTAAGTGCAATGTACGCCACAAATTTGCCCATTTTGATGTTGAATCTCTCAAGTCCCTAGAGCTTTGTTACATTGGTCACCTCTAACTTGGCATCCTTGCACCCACCAATCCTCCATTGCATACGTTGAAAAATATTGCACCTGTCTCTCTTGATAGTGATTTGGGTTGGGGCTTTGATGTTCGTTTTGCTTCACCAACACTCCCTCCCCCCAGCCGCCACCACAACTCACCCATGACCCTGAATATAGATGATGGTTGGGGTGCTCCTCTTGAAAATTCCATCAACCTTCTGATCCAGGTGGATGTTGGTGGCCACCCACCTATCCCATTTGGACCCCCACAACTATCTCTTTCAGTTTTTCAGTTTCCGTAATTGTTGCACAATCTACTATTTTTAGCATTTTTTTGGGTCCTGAACTTTCGGAGCCGTTTTGAGGCCCTAAACGACGTTTTTTGGGAAATCTGGGAGCAACATTGGTCCATGGACCAATGTTGCTCTTCCTAAAGTTGTAGTGCTCAGATAAATCTTTCTAACGAGCTATTATACGCATCAAACGAAGATCGGGTGCCAAAGTTACGACCTCGGGAAGTTGATGTACCAACTTACCCAAAGCGAGGCCCACAATTTGGCGTTTCATCTTCTAAGGTTAGGTTTTTGGATGTTAAGGGTTTTCCATTGTTTCTCAACAATAAATAGGCCTTCGAGCCTCATTCTAACATAGTTCAGAGGCATGTAGCCACTGTTGGAAATAATACTGAGAGGGGGGGTGAATCAGTATTATCAGATTAATCAAACTTTTCAAATGCTCAGAAACATATACGCTACTTCAGTTAAGTGAACCAGTGTGTACACGCTACTGTGACGAAGTAAAACAACGTATAAGAAGAAAACTCACAATTTAGTTAGCTTATTCTTCAATTAAGTGCATCAGGACATTATTCACCATATTAACAGTAAACATGTGCAGTATAACAGAACAGATAAAAAGCCACACACATGAACACCAAGATATAAGGTGGAAACCCAATGTGGGTGAAAACCACCTGCTGCAAGTTGTCTCTATCTTTCTTTAATATGAAACTTCAGTTTACAATCTTTTGTACTGGTGCAGCCTTATACCAGTACGCAGGCTACAACCTGCAGAAGGCTACAACCTTCTCTCGTTCTCCAAACTTTCTTGGAAGGGAGCTCCAACCCCCTTTGCTCTTGTACTAGCCAAGATACTAGTACGTAGGTGCTGACCTACAATCTTCCTTCTTTCAGATATCACTTTTCATACATTTTCAGACTTGGATATTCCTGAAGCACATCATTACAATCTGAAGACCACAAATCATTCAATTTCCACAACAGATCATTGAAGCTTAAAACAACCAAACTTTGAATCACTGAACCACTGAACCCTGTCAATCACCAGTTACCAGAACACAGAGCAGACTACAGAACTCTGCAATAACAGTCAGACCCCACTGTAAACCCAAAATCAAGTTTCAAAAGATATACGCTACTTCAATGAGCAAAACCCGCGTATACACGCTCTTTTACCGAAGCCAACCTGCGTACAGATCTAAAAATAAACTTTCTCAATTTGCAGCTGTACCAGACATTAGTTAGATCCAAAACGTAGCATTGCGACAATATGCAGATCTAGAAATAAGCATAATCAACCATATCATGATAGTGCATTTCAAACCATTAGATCCCGATCTATCCTTAGATCTAGTCTTCCATCAACCAATGTGATCTCTCCTTGGCTTAGATCAAGCAACCCAGCACCTGCAAATCAGATCTCTTTCACTCTTAGATATTCAAGCCCTTGTCGAAAGATAATTTTGCCTAATGATCTTCTTCTCCTTATATAGTCTTAGGCCTATCTCAATACCAAGAGCCAAAACCATAGTAACACAATACCATCAACTTCAAAACTAGGGATCGACACGCCCGTCGAGACACAATGGTCCGAAATCATAGGCACAACTTCCAAGGACTAACCACCATGGACCAAAGGAACCTTTCCACATACACGCGCTTTTTATGAATCGAACTAGCGTGTACACGCGACTTGGGCTTAACGAAACGGCGTGTATGAGCTTCCTTGGCATGCTGTACTGAGATCTGTCTTCTGATTAAGTTGCCATCACCTGTACCAACCTCTGAGCACCTGTACCATCCTCTGAGTGAGTTGCCATCAAGGACAACACTTGAATCATAATGCCAACAATCTCCCCCTTTGGACTTGATGGCAACCATCACACCAAGTCATTCTCCCCCTTTGACATCAAGGGCAAAGGGCTGTGCTCCCCCTGAGGACATGCTGATATCTCTGTTTGGCTGTGCTGACTTGTGCTCCCCCTGACCGAAGGCCAGATCTGCAAAAGATGTTCTTCAACAAGAACCAAGACTTATACACCATAAGGGACCTTCCTATCACCAAAAGACTCAATACATACATCCATACTCCCTACCAAGAGGGGACATAACAGAAACAACCAATTATATGACAGCATTCATCCCAGGCATAGTGGGGAAACCAACAAAGGCCGTTACATGACCTTGATACCATAAAAGAGATATGACAAGAGAGATACATGACATAGAGACACCAGATCTAGACCAAGACTTAGGAAAGGCACCAGCAGCATCTGATAAACATCTTGTTAGATCAGCAACCAGAATTTCTTTCTGAGCTCCTTCTCCTGAAACCAACAACCAAAACATCTGAATGCCAACAATGCTTTATGAGACTTTTAAGCTGCTCCCCCTGAACCTGTGCCTGTTGCACTCCCTGAAACTGTGCCTGAAGAATTCTGACATTCCCATTGCTGTTCAGAACTTCAGAGTTTTCCCTTGCTGTTCAGAACTTCATATACGCGTTTATCCTGTATAAAACAGCGTATGTACGCGGATATTCTTTCTGCAACAAGCGTCCAGCATACACGCGACTTTCCCAGCATGAATCCGCGTATATACGCGTATATCCCTTCCGTAACCTGCGTATACCAACTTTTTGTAGAACAAACAAACTTCAACAACAGGATGAAGCATCAACTACTCCCAGCTTTTGTCTGAGATATTCAAAAGTTTCCCTGGGCAGTGGCTTTGTGAGAATATCGGCAACTTGCTCCTTAGAAGGAACATACTCCATCTTGACCTTCTGCTCAAGTACTTGTTCCCGAAGAAAATGGTACTTGATTGGTATGTGCTTGGTCTTTGAGTGCATGACTGGATTCTTTGAAATGCTGATTGCACTTGTATTATCACATAAGATAGAGACAGGTGGAGTGCAAGTGATTTGAAAGTCCTGCAAGGTCTGCATCATCCAAAGAAGTTGTGTGCAACAAGATGCTGCAGCCACATATTCTGCTTCAGCTGTAGATAAGGCAATCAAACTTTGTTTCTTGCTGAACTAAGATACTAATCTGGAACCCATGAAGAAAGCACCTCCACTTGTGCTTTTCCTATCATCCACACTTCCAGCCCAATCTGCATCTGTGTAAGCATGAAGAGTGAGATTAGTATTTCTAGGATACCATAAGCCATAGTTTTGGGTCCCTTGAAGATATTCGAAGATTCTTTTGACTGCCTGAAGATGAGTTTCCTTTGGGTTGGCTTGAAATCTTCCAACCATTCCTACTGCATGTGTAATATCTGGTCGAGTACCTGTCAAATAAAGCAAACTCCCAATCATGGATCTATAAGTGGGTTGGTGAACTGCTGCTGATTCATCATTTGCACTGAGGCTGCATCCTGTAACCATGGGTGTACATACTGGCTTTGACTCTTCCATGCCATACTTCTTCAAGATCTGCTTGAGGTATTTGGTTTGAGACAAGAAGATACCTCCTTCATTTTGTTGGATTTGCAATCCAAGAAAATATGTCAATTCTCCAAGAAGTGACATTTCGAATTCTTTCTGCATAACCGAGGCAAAGTTTTGACTCATGATCTCTTCATTGCTGCCAAAAATAATATCATCTACATAAACAACAAGAATTAGCAATTTGTTATTTTCAACTTTTATATAGAGATTGCTATCTGCTGATCCTTTTGAAAAGCCTTGTTGGTGAAGATATTTGTCCAACCGATAGTACCAAGCCCTTGGAGCTTGTTTGAGCCCATAGAGTGCCTTTTTCAATCTGCATACAAGGTTTGGATCATTTCCAAGAATGAACCCATCTGGCTGCTCAATATATACTTCTTCTTCTAAGTCTCCATTCAGGAAGGCTGATTTCACGTCCATTTGAAATACCTTGAAGTTTTGAAAGCTTGAGAGAGCAAGGAACATTCGGATGGCCTCTAGTCTTGCCACAGGAGCAAAGGTCTCTTCAAAATCTATTCCTTCTTGCTGTGCATACCCTTTACAAACAAGTCTGGCCTTGTTTCTAATTACTTCTCCATTTTCATTTAACTTATTCTTGAAGACCCATTTTGTTCCTATTACATTCTTATCTTTTGGTCTAGGAACTAATTCCCAAGTGTTGTTCCTTTCGATTTGCTCAAGTTCTTCATCCATTGCTTTGACCCAACATTCATCTTTGCATGCTTCTTTCACATTTTGTGGTTCAATGGAGGAGAGTAGAGCCAAGTAGCTTGAAGCTTCTGCAAGTGTCCTTCTTGTTTGTACTCCTGCTTCTTTCTGCCCCACAATCTGAGTTTCTGGATGATTCTTTTGGACATATCTGGATGGAGTCTTCTCTTCTATTCTTGTCTGCTCCTCTGGTTCTTCTTGAGATTCTTCTTCTTCTTGAGGTTCTTCTTCTTCATCATTTCGCCTTTGAGAGTACCCTTCATCTTCTTCAATGTCTTCATGATGAACTTGCCTAGGAATATATCCCTTCTCATCAACCACTATATCAATACTGTCAACAATTCTGCCAAGTCTTTTATTGTAGCACTTGTATGCTTTGCTATGTGGAGAATAACCAAGAAGAATGCCCTCATCTGCTCTAGGTTCAAGTTTGCCAAGTTGCTCATCAGTATTCTTAATATAACATTTGCTCCCAAAGATTTTGAAATGCTTCACGGAAGGAGTTTTACCACTCCAAAGCTCATGAGGTGTTTGAGTGCTGTTTACTCGGACATTTGTTTTGTTAAGAATGATAACAGCAGCATGTGCAGCTTCACCCCAGAAGGTTGCAGGAGTACCTGATTCATCGAGCATAGCACGAGCCATTTGTTGGATAGTTCTGTTCATTCTTTCCACAACCCCATTTTGCTGAGGAGTTCTAGCTGTAGAGAATTCTCTTCTTATCCCATGTTCATCGCAGAAATCGAAAAATTCATTTGATGTGAATTCCCCACCTCTGTCAGATCTGAGGCACTTAATTTTGTGTCCTGATTCATTTTCAGCCAATGCTTTGAAGGATTTGAATTTTTCGAATGCTTCATCTTTGTGCTTCATAAGCCCTAACCAAACAAACCTTGAGAAATCATCAATGAATAATATCAGATATTCTTCTCCTCGAGGTGTCCTTTTCCTAAATGGACCACATACATCTGTATGGACTAGCTCAAGAGGCAAGCTAGCTGATCCTTCCTTTTCTGGAAAGTTAGTTCTGGTTTGCTTTCCAAACTGACAAGATTTGCATATAGTGTTGTCTGGAATTTTGATATCTGGAAGATCGCGAACTGCCTGATATTTGCATGCTTTTCTTATTTGTGAGAAGCTTAGATGTCCCAACCTTCGATGCCATAGCCAGTGCTCTTCATCCTTGCTAAGATAGCATTGTTGTTGTCCTTCTTCAAATATGTACAGATTATTTGGAGTTCTTTTGCCTTTGAGAACTGTTTTACCTGTATCAAGATCACGAACAAGACATCCATTCGATCTGAAAATAACCTCGGTTTTTTTATCACACATCTGACTGACACTTAGAAGATTATGCTTCAATCCATCCACATACAAAACATTTCCAGCCTTGACCTTTTCTTTCAAAGGAGCAATACCTTTTCCTTTTATAGTTGCAGGAGTATCATTTCCAAAAGAAACTTTCTTTCCCTTTTCTAAAGTAGAATAAGATTCAAGTTTTTCTTTATCACCTGTCATATGTTTCGAACATCCACTGTCAATGTACCATAGATTTTCCTGTCCTTCTGCATAAAACGCTATCCCACATCTTTCTGTCTGAGGTTCTTTTATTCTCCATTTTTTGGTGCTCGTGGCTTGTTCCTTTTTCTCCTGAAACCTGCTCCTGCATTCAGATTCTTTATGACCAAAATTATTGCAAATAGAACATTCAACTTCATTTTCAAGAACCGAAAAGTTGTTATAGGTCCTCTTTGTAATCCCTGTCATACTTCTTTGTTTTTGAGCTTCCCTAGTCATGATTGTTTTATATGCAACACATTGAGCTGCTTTGTGACCAAAGTTATGGCAAGAAAAGCATTGTCCATTGAAGAAGCTTCTGCGGTTATTGAATCTACCAGCCAACTGATTGTAATTTCTATTTTCATCTATTCTTGTGCCAAACTGAGAAGATTTTACCTGTGGTTGGTTGTAGCTTTTGTTCACCCTTAAGAAGGATTGTCCCTGATAGTTTCTGTTTGTAATTCGTCCCTGCTTTACCTGATTATCTTCATTGTTCTTCTGCTCATTTCTTCTTGCTGCATCAAGATAACTCTTTGAGGTGGATGCTTGAGAGGTTTCTCCATTATAGCCCAAACCTGTCTTGTTTAGAGGAGACTGCTGCACATTGATAATCTCATCCAAAGTTTCAGATCCTTTGACAAACTTAAGATTAATAGCTTTTGTTTTCTCAATTTCTTTTCTGAGACCAACAATTTCACCTTCTAGTTTTTCAAGGTGTTTTTCCTTTTCATCAATTTGGAATTGCAAAGTATCAATGATCACACTCTTTTCTTCTATGCATCTCTTGAGTCTAGTGATTTCATTATAGAGATTATCCACATCTACAGCATCCTCATAATCATCATCTTCAAATGCCATTAATAGCTTATATTTATTACCTTGTTCATCTTCATCACTGTTTGATAAGCCATCACTATCTTCATGGGTGTAGTAGCTTTTCTTATTTGCACTTTGTTTCTTATTCCATCTAGCAGGTTCTTTTCCTTTATCCTTATTAGGACATTTTGCAGCATAATGACCTACTCTTCCAAAAGCAAAGCATTTGAAAGGTAGCTTACCTCTGAACCTTCCAGCACCCCTTTGAAGATTTCTGACAAAATTTGATTCTTCTTCCTCTTCTTCTGGAACATGGCTTGCTTCATAGTAATCTTCTTTTCTTGATGCCTTAAAAGCAGCTTCCCTTCTGTCTGATGGACCTCCCTTTCTCATTTCATAAGCAGTTAGAATTCCATGTAGCTGAGACATAGTGAGAACTTTGAGATTTTCCTTTTCTTCTATTGCAGATACTTTGGATTCAAACTTGGGGGATAATGATCTTAGAATCTTTTGAACTACTATAGTCTCTTTTATTTCTTCACCCAAATTTTTCATACAATTAACAATCTCATCTACCCGAAGAAAATAATTAGCCACACTTTCATCATTATACATCTTGAGGGTCTCATATTGAATCCTGAGAGTTTGAAGTTTAGCTTGCTTTACCTGTTCATCTCCTTCATAGCTAGTGATCATTTTGTCCCATATCTCTTTTGCTGATTTGAAGTGCATGACCTTCATGAGTTCTGTTTGAGATATACTTCCTAATAGAGTACTGACTGCTTTTGCATTTGTTTCATATGCCTTTTTCTCAGCTGGATCTGTAGGAGTAGCTGAAGGAAAAACATAGCCTGTTTCTACAATGTCCCAAACTTCTGTACCAAGAGATTGAAGATATGCAGTAACTCTTACCTTCCAATAATTGAAATTTGTTCCATCAAAAACCGGTGGCCTGATTGATGCTTCTTTCTCGTAATTGCTCATGATGAATGATCTTCCTTCAAGCGATCAAGCTTCTCTGAAGGACCTGCTCTGATACCAATTGTTGGAAATAATACTGAGAGGGGGGGTGAATCAGTATTATCAGATTAATCAAACTTTTCAAATGCTCAGAAACATATACGCTACTTCAGTTAAGTGAACCAGCGTGTACACGCTACTGTGACGAAGTAAAATAGCGTATAAGAAGAAAACTCACAATTTAGTTAGCTTATTCTTCAATTAAGTGCATCAGGACATTATTCACCATATTAACAGTAAACATGTGCAGTATAACAGAACAGATAAAAAGCCACACACATGAACACCAAGATATAAGGTGGAAACCCAATGTGGGTGAAAACCACCTGCTGCAAGTTGTCTCTATCTTTCTTTAATATGAAACTTCAGTTTACAATCTTTTGTACTGGTGCAGCCTTATACCAGTACGCAGGCTACAACCTGCAGAAGGCTACAACCTTCTCTCGTTCTCCAAACTTTCTTGGAAGGGAGCTCCAACCCCCTTTGCTCTTGTACTAGCCAAGATACTAGTACGTAGGTGCTGACCTACAATCTTCCTTCTTTCAGATATCATTTTTCATACATTTTCAGACTTGGATATTCCTGAAGCACATCATTACAATCTGAAGACCACAAATCATTCAATTTCCACAACAGATCATTGAAGCTTAAAACAACCAAACTTTGAATCACTGAACCACTGAACCCTGTCAATCACCAGTTACCAGAACACAGAGTAGACTACAGAACTCTGCAATAACAGTCAGACCCCACTGTAAACCCAAAATCAAGTTTCAAAAGATATACGCTACTTCAATGAGCAAAACCCGCGTATACACGCTCTTTTACCGAAGCCAACCTGCGTACAGATCTAAAAATAAACTTTCTCAATTTGCAGCTGTACCAGACATTAGTTAGATCCAAAACGTAGCATTGCGACAATATGCAGATCTAGAAATAAGCATAATCAACCATATCATGATAGTGCATTTCAAACCATTAGATCCCGATCTATCCTTAGATCTAGTCTTCCATCAACCAATGTGATCTCTCCTTGGCTTAGATCAAGCAACCCAGCACCTGCAAATCAGATCTCTTTCACTCTTAGATATTCAAGCCTTGTCGAAAGATAATTTTGCCTAATGATCTTCTTCTCCTTATATAGTCTTAGGCCTATCTCAATACCAAGAGCCAAAACCATAGTAACACAATACCATCAACTTCAAAACTAGGGATCGACACGCCCGTCGAGACACAATGGTCCGAAATCATAGGCACAACTTCCAAGGACTAACCACCATGGACCAAAGGAACCTTTCCACATACACGCGCTTTTTATGAATCGAACTAGCGTGTACACGCGACTTGGGCTTAACGAAACGGCGTGTATGAGCTTCCTTGGCATGCTGTACTGAGATCTGTCTTCTGATTAAGTTGCCATCACCTGTACCAACCTCTGAGCACCTGTACCATCCTCTGAGTGAGTTGCCATCAAGGACAACACTTGAATCATAATGCCAACAGCCACCACATCTCTTCTCCGAGATAAGTTACCATTGCCCTAGCTGTTTATTTCCATTTTCTATTTGTAAGCATATCTCAATGTTTTACATTAATGAAATGAAGTATTTTTTCCGCTACATCTTTGTGTTTATGGTTATCTCTGTAATTTTTTGCATTCTTGTTTAAATTCGGATCAGTGGTATCATAGCGGTTTGCTTTTTTTCTCTATTTTTCTTTGCATGTCCCCAACGAGGTCAGGGTATAAGGAGTTAGAGCTTGAATTGGTCGAACCTTTGCAAGACCAGCCTCGCAAATCCTGATGGCCTCCCATGGCGGATGAAAAGAAAGATGAGGGGGCAGGAGATCCTATCAAAAATCTTGCTCGAAGAAGCCCTCGAGCGGAAAAGGAATGCGATGATGGATAGCTTTGCGCAGATCCTTCAGCGGCTACCCAGAGGCGACACATCGGCTTCCAACAGCTACTTTGGAAATGCCACACCGTTTAAGGTACAAGTTAATTTTGAAATCCCCATCTTCAAGGGTCAAATAGACACAAGTGTCGTAGATAAATGGTTAAATCGGCTAGAAGGGTATTTTTCTGTTCATGAATTTTCGAGTCGGGAAAAGATTGTTTTCGCTCTTCTCAAAGCAACCCCCCACGTCAAGGACTAGTGGGAAACCTACTGCGAGTAGAAGAATGAAAGTACAGGCTCACTATTTTTAGTCGCACCCACTTGGGATTCATTTCGGGATGCCGTCAAGGAGCAGTACTACCCTGTCAAAAGCTATAAGGACAAATACATCAAATGAACCACACTGCAGCTAGGAAGGGACCAAGATGTGTTAGAGTTCACAAACATTTTTCATACCCTTCGCACACAGTTGGGTATCAAGGACTCTGAACTGCATTTGGTACTCAAATAGCACGACTACCTACATAGATACATCCAGGAAGAGATGGAGTTCCTGAACATCTCCTCGCTCGGCACGGCATACCGATACGCTGTCAAAATCGAGCAAAAGTTCAAATAGAAGAAGCGAGACTTTGGATATGAAAATTTGAAGACCAAAGGACAAAGCCAAGGCGGGGCGACCCAAGACAACCCGTCGAAGCCACAAGAAAAGAACAACACCACGAAGTCGAAGAAGGACATAAGAAAGTGGTGTGAGTTCCACAAGAGCCCTACTCACAACACAAGTGAGTGTCGGATCAAGCAGTCGCTGGTGGCCAAGTTGAAGGCTTCAGAATTAGATGCATGTTTCGACCCTGAGTCAGAACCTGACAAGGGGAATGGCAAAGGGAAGCAGATCATTGATGCGGAGCCCAACGCCACTATTGCCATCGCCAAGATCTAGAAAAGTGAGCCCGAAGATCCAGAGGAGGGGTAACGTCTTTTCTACTCACAAGTGTGGGTGAAGGGTTCATCGCTGCAATTCATTGTTGACAATGGGAGCCAAAAGAACCTCATTTCAGCAGAGGTCGTGAAGTAGTTGGGCCTACCGAATACACCACACCCGCAATTGTACAGTATCGGGTGGCTTCACCAAGGACGAGATCTTCGAGTTCGCCAGCAGTGCCGCCTTCCCTACAACTTCAAGCCTTTCAAAGATGAGGTATTGTGTGATGTTACACCTCTGGATGTTTGTGATGTATTATTAGGCCATCCATACTTGTGGAGGTGACATGTTGTGTATGAATCAAGGCCTTGCGCTGTTATTATTACTTTGGGTGATTCATTATACAGGATACCGGAGGTAGCCCCACCTACCACCACCTCTTTGATCACTGCTAAGAAAGGAAGCAAGCTCATCTCTTAGACTAGGAAATTCATTTTTTGTCTGGTTCGCTCCCAAAATAAGGGGAAGATCATCACCACATCCATGACCCCTACGAAGGGTTCCTCCACGCAACAGAAACAACAAAGGGATACGGTCATGACAGAACACAGGATCAACTTCTCCTCACCCACAGGGGTACCACACAAGTTTTCAGTGGGCAGCAATGTTTGGTTGCATCGGCAGAAAGAACGCCTTACCAGAACCCATCAGAAGCTCAGACCACTCCGACATGGTCCTTAAAGCATTACCAAGGCCGTGGGAAACAATGATTTGGAGCACAACATTCCTCCATTCCTTCGCTTGCACCGAGTGTTCAATGTGGACCATCATCGACCAAGCTTCCCACCATTACTGGACACATCAGAAGTTGCAAAACAACACACCGGGGACCAAGTTCAGCAGATGGAGGAACTCAACGCAATGGGGACCATTGCTTCCTATGGGGGGAGGAATGATCTAGGTGGATGTTGGTGGCCACCACCTATCCCATTTTGACCCCTACAACTGTCTCTTTCAGTTTTTTAGTTTCCGTAATTGTAGCACAATTTACTATTTTTAGCAGTTTTTCGGGTCTTGAACTTTCGAAGTCGTTTTGGGGCCCTAAACGACATTTTTTGGGAAATCTGGGAGCACCATGGGTCCATGGACCAATGTTTCTCTTCCTAAAGTTGTAGTGCTCGAATAGATCTTTCTAACGAGATATTGTACGCGTCAAACGAAGATCAGGTGGTAAAGTTATGACCCCAGGAAGTTGATGTACCAACTTACCCAAAATGGGGCCCACAATTTGGCATTCCATCTTATAGGGTTAGGTTTTGGGATGTTAAGGGTTTTCCATTGTTTCTCAACAATAAATAGCCCTTTGAGTCTCATTGTAACACAGTTCAGAGGCATGTAGCCACCACATCTCTTCTTAAAGATAAGCTACCATCACCCTAGCTGTTTATTTCCATTTTCTGTTTGTAAGCATATCTCAGTATTTTACATTAATGAAATGAAGTATTATTTCCACTGCGTCTTTGTGTTTATGGTTATCTCTGTAATTTGTTGTGTTCCTGTTTAAATTTGGATCAGTGGTATCAGAGCGGTTTGCTTTTTTTCTCTATTTTTCTTTGCATGTCCCCAACAAGGTCGAGATATAAGGATTTAGGGCTTGAACTAGTCGAACCTTTGCAAGACCAGCCTTGCAAATCCCGACGGCCTCCCATGGTGGATGAAAAGAAAGATGAGGAGGCAGGAGATCCTATCAAAATCTTGCTCGAAGAAGCCCTCGAGCGGCAAAGGAATGTGATAATGGATAGCTTTGCACAGATCCTTCAACAGGTACCTAGAGGCGACACATCGGCTTCCAACAACTACTTTGGAAATGCCACACCGTTTAAGGTACAAGTTAATTTTGAAATCCCCATGTTCTAGGGTCAAATAGACGCAGATGCCGTAGATAAATGGTTAAATCTGCTAGAAGGGTATTTTTCTGTTCATGAATTTTCGAGTCGAGAAAAGATTGTTTTCGCTCTTCTCAAAGCAGCCCCCCAAGTCAAGGACTGGTGGGAAACCTACTACGAGCAAAAGAATGAAAGTACGAGGTCACTATTTTTAGCCGCACCCACTTGGGATTCATTCCGGGATGCCGGCAAGGAGTAGTACTACCCTGTCAAAAACTATGAGGACAAATATATCAAATGGACCACACTGCCGCTGGGAAGGGACCAAGATGTGCCAGAGTTCACAAACATTTTTCATACCCTTCGCACACAGTTGGGTATCAAGGACTATGAACTGCATTTGGTACTCAAATACCGTGGCTGCCTACACAGATACATCTAAGAAGAGATGGAGTTCCTGAACATCTCCTCGCTCGGCACGGCGTACTGATACGCTGTCAAAATCGAGCAAAAGTTCAAACAGAAGAAGCGAGACTTTGGATCTGCAAATCCGAAGACCAAAGGACAAAGCCAAGGCGGGGTGACCCAAGACAACCCGTCGAAGCCGCAAGAAAAGAACAACACCACAAAGTCGAAGAAGGACACAAGAAAGTGGTGTGAGTTCCACAAGAGCCCCACTCACAACACAAGTGAGTGTCGGACCAAGTAGTCGCTGGTGGCCGAGTTGAAGGCTTCAGAATCAGATGCATGTTCCGACCCTGAGTCAGAACCCGACAAGGGGAATGGCAAAGGGAAGCAGATCATTGATGCGGAGCCCAGCGTCATTGTTGCCACCGCCAAGATCTAGAAAAATGAGCCAGAAGATCTAGAGGAGGGGGAACGTCTTTTCCACTCACAGATGTGGGTGAAGGGTTCACCGCTGCAATTCATTGTTGATAGTGGGAGCCAAAAGAACCTCATTTCAATAGAGGTCGTGAAGCGGTTGGGCCTACCGACTACACCACACCCGCAGCGGTACAGTATTGGGTGGCTTCACCAAGGATGAGATCTTCGAGTTCGCCAGCAGTGCTGCCTTCCCTATAGCATCAAGCCCTTCACAGATGAGGTATTGTGTGATGTTACACCTCTGGATGTTTGTGATGTATTATTAGGCCAACCATACTTGAGGAGGCGACATGTTGTGTATGAATCAAGGCCTCGCGCTGTTATTATTACTTTGGGTGATTCATTATATAGGATACTGGAGGTAGCCCCACCTACCACAACCTCTTTGATCACTGCTAAGAAAGGTAGCAAGCTTATCTCCCAAACTAGGAAATTCATTTTTTGTCTGGTTCACTCCCAAAATAAGGGGAAGATCATCACCACATCCATGACCCCTACGAAGGGTTCCTCGACACGGCAGCAACAAAAAAGGGATACGGTCATGACAGAACACAGGAACAACTTCTCCTCACCCACAGGGGTACCACACAAGTTTTCGGTGGGCAGCAAAGTCTGGTTGCATCGGCAGAAAGAACGCCTTACCAGAACCCATCAGAAGCTCAGACCGCTCGGACATGGTCCTTACAGCATTACCAAGGGCATGGGAAACAATGCTTTGGAGCACATCATTCCTCCATTCCTTCGCTTGCACCGAGTGTTCAATGTGGACCGTCGTTGACCAAGCTTCCTACCATTACTGGACACATCAAAAGTTGCAGAACAGTGCACCAGGGACCAAGTTTAGCAGATGGAGGAACTCAATGCAATGGGGACCATTGCTTCCTAAGGGGGGAGGAATGATCCAGGTGGATGTTGGTGGCCACCCACCTATCCCATTTGGACCCCCACAACTGTCTCTTTCAGTTTTTGTAATTGTGGCACAATTTACTATTTTTAGCAGTTTTTCGGGTCCTGAATTTCTACAGCTGTTTTGAGGCCCTAAACGACGTTTTTTGGGAAATCTGGGAGCACTATGGGTCCATGGACCAATGTTGCTCTTCCCAAAGTTGTAGTGCTCGGATAGATCTTTTTAACGAACTATTGTATGCGTCAAATGAAGATCGGGTGCCAAAGTTACGACCTCGGGAAGTTGATGTACCACTTTACCCAAAACGGGGCCCACAATTTGGCGTTTCATCTTCTAGGGTCAGGTTTTTGGATGTTAAGGGTTTTCCATTGTTTCTAAATGATAAATAGGCCTTCGAGCCTCATTGTAACACAGTTCAGAGGCATGTAGCCACCACATCTCTTCGCAGAGATAAGCTACTATCGCCCTAGCTGTTTATTTCCATTTTCTGTTTGTAAACATATTTTAGTATTTTACATTAATGAAATGAAGTATTATTTCCGTTGCATCTGTGTGTTTATGGTTATCTCTGTAATTTGTTGCATTCCTGTTTAAATCTGGATCACCTTCCTACTTCACCCAATGTTTGCCTTGATGTGTCTATCCTTGAAATGATTGATAAATCATTATTGTCCCAAATGTGTCCAATATTTCTACTACCTCTTCTTCTCCTAATACTTTTTAGGAACCATTGTTGCCTCCCCAACAAACCCCCCCCCTCCTTCTTTACAACCCAAATCCCTCCTTAAAAACCCGATATAGAGTCTATTGACTTCACTACGAGAGTCCAAGAGAACATTTCACATCAACATATTATTTATAGGGTTATTAATGAGCAAGGGAAAAAATTATTGCTATTGATTTGGATCACACCCTTGGAGCAATGGACAAATAGTTCTTGACTATTTCCATGGACTATGCATATTACTTTTCAACATTTAGATTATGTTTGACATCCTTTTTTTTTGTGGCATGAGGCATTTTGAAGTATATACCTTATTATATTATTTTTTATATAGTTTGGTCTTATGTCATACACATATATATACATATATTGTTAGTTACTAAGTCATTTTGGTTATTTAACTTTCTTTGTATGGTGTCATGATAATTGTTTGTTACATCTTTGTTACTTCAATTTATGGTTTAATATGTGTAGACATTTGGAGTGGATAATATGGATGTGGATAAAGTCATAGATGTTACATGATTCACTGCTTTATATTTATGCATTAGTGTATGATCACTTACATGCTTATTTCCTAAAGCATTTAATTTTTTCCTTGACTACTATGATGAACCTTAAGGAGGACATGCTCATGAGGTGATATAGGGTGGATATAATTATTAAAGTATAATTATTGAATCTTCCTGTAGAAGTTAGTATCTAAGGCATAGGTAAGGTTTGATGAACTTGAAATATAATGTGTGATCCAAGTATTCTTAACTTTGGCTAATGGACATCATATGTTTATGTTTAGGTTGGATTAGGTACCTAAGTTAATTTTAAAACATAAAATAATGATCCCTATACCCCTCTTAAAAATAACTTCTAAGTTTATTTAATTATTATTAATTGAGACAATTTGTAACAACCCCACTGTTCCAAGCTCTCTTTAAAAGAGAAGGGAAGGGATGCAAAAGATCATCACTTACCCAAGTACTAAGATCAATATATCTTTCAAAGAGAAGGGATAAGGATAAAATTATCATCATTTACCTAGGTATTAAGATCAATGATATTTTTGATGAGTTTATTGTTTACCCTCTTAAGTATTATCTATAACCTAATGATTTCTTGTGACTAGAAGAAGCTTGCCCATAAGCATTCTTTATTGGGTGACGTTCACATCCCCGTACTTGAGGTATAAGAAATTGGTGGATGCTCTTCACTAATGAGCAAACCATTTTATCCTCCTCTTTCCCTCTTAAACTACTTGAAACTTTTGCATTTCTCAATGCCCTACTCAAACCCTTTGGCACAATGAAAAAGAGCAAGGGTTATAAAGGGCACACTTATATCATCCCTTTGGCGTGCCTGAAGAAACCAGTAGCAACCCCATTAATCAATATAAAAAAAAGATAAAGAAGTAACATAACTCATCACCCATTTGACAAAATGCACAAAGAACCCCAAGAAAATCAATATCGAATGAAGATACAACTAGCCCTATCACAAACATTGGAAAGATCAATTTTTGACAACCATATCAAATAGTTACTTAGATTTTATGGAGTGGAAATCCTCCCACGCCACCCTTATTGCCTCGTGAATTTATCTGTCGGATCAAAAACCAAATTGCTCTTGGAAAATAGCCTCTGACATGTGCTTGACCTTCACCCTCGCAATGATCATTACAATGATTTTATAGATACAACTATATGATTGACCTAAACTCCCCAAAAGAGTTTGTATTGACTCATTTTCAAATCAAAGGAGTGAGAGTAGAATTAAATGTTGCGAAGACTTTACCTTGAGACATGGATTCTTCAATAAACCTCAAAGCATAATCTTCAAGTAACTCATAAAGTCCAAAAAAAATTCAATAGGCCAACCATCTAGACCTGGGATTTATTCTTTTGAAAACTATGAAGCACTTATTTGCCTTCCTTTTTCATGCAAGCCATCCATCCTTGCCTTCCTTTGTTATGAGATTTATCCTTCTTGCAACTCATCTTTTGAAATCTCCACTAGTAATATCTCAGTTTTGTTTTCATTAACAAAAGTTGGGAAATAAGTAGTCATTTTGACCACTCTAGCAATGGTAGCCCCACCTTCTTTCCTACACACAACTCCAAATTGTTCCACCCCTAGCTTACAAAGATCTTAAAAACTTGTGACCTCTTCCCCATCCTTGTTCTACATCCTCCATATGGCATTGACATTTCTCTTTTGATTGGCATAATGCTAAAAGAATTTTGTGGTTTCATCTCCATAAGATAACCAATGATATATCCTCTTTCATCACTACTCCTCCTCTTTTAAAGCTAGAAACTTGCTCTTCTTAAGTTCCAATTGATTAACCTCAACCTTAACCTCCTCGTTTTCAAAAGTAGACAAATCATTTGTCATAAAACTACTCTAATTGAGACTCAACATCAATTAAATCTTGTTCACCCTTTTGGCTTTTCTTATAGGCCCAACGTAAAGCCATTTTCTTAATCTATTTGAAATTTACTACAAAATGTAAAGCAACATAGTAATCTTGAGTCTCATCAAAATATACCCTAGTGTCTTTAATTAATGAAACAAAGTCTCCTTCCGTCAACCATTCTAGGTTCAATTGAAAGGGGATTGAAGGCTTTAGAATCCCAAGGCCAACTCCACAAACATAGGAATATGATCAAAGTAACCCCCTTATCCAACCCACTCTTCACTCAAAGCTAATCTATTGAGAAATATTTAGAAATAAATAATTTTCCAGTCTTTTGGCTATCCTCTTCTCACTAGTCTTCTTATTCCACCAATTAGGACATAATTGAACTAGAGCTATGTCTATTAACTCTACCTCGTAAGACCTTCTAATAAAAAATATATATTAAGGGATCAACTTGTGCACGTAAACCCCAGATTTCATGCCCAAAAAGAGATTTAAATCACCCCGAAAATAACCCTATTTGACTTCACAAATCCATACCAAACAATATTTTCCTGAAATACCTCCCTCTCTAAATAAGGACCATAAATTTTCATGACTATAAGCTCCATCCCCAACTCCTAAGAGAAGAGAAAAGTTCCCAAACCTGAACAAAAATCCCAAGGGTGAGAAAAATAGAAACTCTTAGACCTCCAACGAATCACCAATCCCTAAGGTTGACCTATAGATCTAAACAAGACGAATCCCAACCTTTAAAAAGATTTTCCAACTTAGAGACAAGTTTTCCCCCACCACATATACTCACCTATAACAACAAAATATTAGGACAATGAACTTGAACCAATCTCCCTAGGGCCAATTTTTCAGAGGGATGGTGCAACACTCACACATTCAAAGACAAACAAATCATTAGGGACAAAACTTCTATGAACCCCTTTTCAATGTGATTGCTCCCCTTCCACTACTCCAATGGTAGCCTTCTCCTTGGCTATTGAAATGTTAGACCTTTGTCCCTAACACAAACCGTTCTCCCCTCTACCATGGTTTGTCCCCAAACCTTTATCTTGATAGTTGGCCAATGTATGCATGCATAGGGATATAAGGAAAAACAACATGATCACCCAAAAAGAGACTTGGTAATGAGTGCCCCATCCATATAGATACTGATTCATACTTGGTATTAAGTGGGAGGTAAGTGAGCTAATATTAGGGTGGGGGGAGGCACGTGAGTAAGAGAATGTAGACAATGCTTTCTCTTTGCTTCACAATTTGAAGTCTCATTATGAAATGGAGCCAATCACTATACTATATAAGGATCACATCCATAAATATATAAGGCAACGACCAAGTAAAGGATGGCATATCTAAGACCTTAGCAGAGCAAGCAATACATGGCCATGGAGAAGAGGGCTACCATAGTAGGGGTTTAGAGAGGGGTTGGGGTGTGAGCCAAGCACTCACATATATAAGGACCACCACACACAAGCATGAAAAAAAAAACCCTTAGTAGGATCGACACTCCGTAACTTGAGCCTAACACAACAAGCTAGTCACAGGTCATCTTCTCCTACCAATGGTAATGTTCTCATACAAACTTTCTAGCTTAGCTATTTTATATTCCCTAAGTGTCCCCGTGTAGTGTTCCCCAAAGGAACTTGTGGTAGGGGGCTTAATCATAAGCCCCAAAACCCATATCACAAACACTTCCATGACCAAAATTGATGCTATGGGGTGGGGTATACAAGGGTTGGAGATAAAGACCTAATACCATGAAGAATTATTGCTTGTCTAATACAATTGTCGCCACAACTTGTTTCACACCTCCTAGTGTCAAGTCCCTTAAGATAATATTTTCCTGATGTCCACCTTGAGAATGTGGAAAACACATGAATTCATTAGCAGAGGGGAGGGAGATAGGTGCCCACCTATTAGACAAGGGTAGTCCTTACCTTCCTCATCTAGGTCTTAAAGAATCAATTCAGTTCAAAATTATCTCCAATTATCCATAGTTCTCAATGTTGTCCTTAATATTGCTACCCCCACCCCCACACCCCGCCCCCCAACATACCTTCTATTACTTTCCACCCCCCTCTCTATTTGGCAACCTATTATGGTAGGTGATTGTATAGATTTGGAATGGGAAGTTAGCAACAATAAATATAGGTTCTAACATTTCAATGCAAGGGTGCTCGACTCTTAGGGTGATCATGAAAGGTATCTTCTCATAGGAGTTAGGTTTATGTATGTGATTCTTCGTTACAGCCTCTCTAGGTCCTCATGACCCTTATCATATTCAACTACATGCATCAATTGACCACTTAGTGGCTTCATACCCATGCTAGACTAGAAGAAGATATCTCGATTGACTGACCTTTCTCTCTTTTTCTCAAATGAGTAAGCACTATGGCATAAACTCCTCTTCCTTTTCCTCCTCCATTTTTAGTTCGCATAGAGAGATTTTTGAAGGGTTTGGATTTTGGGTTGAGGTATGGATGGACTTGCAATCTGAGTGATTCAATATACGTCTCTATGAGCATCCCCATTTCGAAGTTCCCCAGAGGATGAGGGGTTTGTATGTTCCATCCATTAAGTGAGTGAGTGGATGTTCATTGACTGAGTATGATCACATCCTCTCCATCACATAGAATGATTGTTCAAGGCTCCTATTCTTCTCTTTATTTCAAAGACAATGTTTATATGGATGGGAATGAGTTCTCAATCTCATTTAGGATCTCTTCCTTCTTCACCCTCTTTTTCCGAGTGAGCCATCCTCCTTCCATTTTGTTGTTAAGGTGGTTGGAGATTTAGGCATTCTAGTCTTAACCCTCCTTATAAAACCTTCATTGTTTGGTTGTTGAAAGCTGAGGGAGCTAAGAGAAACTAATATACTCTAATACTACAATCTTTGATCTTTGGAAAAGGAAAATTCTCTTTCAAATATTTCTTGTATTGACTCAAAATCATGTTGAAAGTAAATAAAGAGAAAACACATAAAATTAGCTTAAAGTAGTGATAACCAACCCTATATTTCTTCCCCTCAAAGAAGGAGAGAAGTTAGATGGGGATAACCGCTCAAGCTCAAGGTTGCAAAAAAACTAAAAGCCTTTACCAATCATTTTATAAAATTTTCTCCAACATTGATTAATGATGTTTTTTATCAATCATTTGATATGATATTCTCTTATACCATTATCCTCTCTATCTATGGTCAAACAATTCTCTTCAAAAGTAGAGTCCTAATTGGTCCTGTGTTGGCCTTACTTATGAGAGCTAATTTGAAGTATAACCAACCCAATAAATTATTGGCACGGTTCATGGTCTCTAGGTTTTTCTCCTCAATGGTAATGAGGTTATTTAAAAACTAGAGATTGTCTTCTCAATACTTTCCCATCCCAATTGCATAACTCCATGGATCTACCCCACCCCGCTCAACAATTATTTTAAGAAAGAGAAAGCAACATATTTTCCTATTTTATATCAATATGTATCATGATGGAGAACCAACATAATTACCTATATAAAGACTAGAAGCATTGTGGCTTGCCAACTCTTCATTTCAACCTTGAGCTTTCATGTTAGCAAGTTTAGTCTTGGTCTATCTAGTTGAGACCATTATTTGAAGATTCTTTCTTTTTCTAGGTTAGTTCAACCTCCACAATTGTTTTAATCTAGGTTATTTGGGCAAAAGTAAATAGCCTAAGAACTACCACTTGGGAGGCCCATTACTAGTGTACATGCCACCTAATGTGAGACTTATCATAAGAAGTTTGTAACACCACACACCCCTTGTTGCCACATAAGTTACCCACAATGGTTGTTGGATTTAAACTCATAACCCCCTAGAGTATTGTGGATTAGATTAGGATTGGAAACCAACTATGCTACAAGTTGAACTTATTTCGAGATTCTTATACCATAAGAGGAATAATAGTTTTAGAGACTGTTTAATTGTAGTTTATGTGCAGTTTCAAAACTGCCCAAGTAAAAGCTAATGCACACAAATTTAAAAATACCCCAAATAGGCCTTCATATTTTGCTAATGTACTTTGTCATGGTTTAATTATTAATGTATTTTGACATTGTGCCCCACTTGACCCCATTGCTAAATGAACAAAGATTCCAAAGATTTTATCTTTATTTTCAAGCATTATTTCCATTCTAGTTTCGATTCTTGAATGTATTTACATCTTTCCTTGTCATCCTTTGTTAAAGAAAACACGCAAAGTACATAAGCATAAAAAAGGAAATTAAAATAAATCCCTTCACTCGAATAGATGGGTAGTTTTTTTTGTTATCCTCAATTATAAATTAGCAAAACATTAATAGATAAAATACAAAAGTTCTTATAATCTTCATAGCATTAACATCTTAGCTTTTACTTTTAGAATACGAATCCTAAAAGGAGGTAGGTTGTTGCCTGAGATCTGTGTGATTTGATATTGTAGTTAGTCAAGCCTACTTTCCTATGGTCTTGTTGGTAAGGGAAATAATTTAAATAGAATAACATCACATCTCAACCCTAAAGATGAACATTTGCTTTCTCTTTCAATTGATTACTTATAGGCCAGGAATCCTAAAAGGAGGTAGGTTTCTACTTGAGATCTGTGTGATTTGATATTGCATTCAAACCTACCTTCCTATGATCTAGTTGGTGATATAATTGATTTAGATAGAATAACATCGCATCTCACCTATAAAGATGATCCTTTACTTTCTCTTCAATCGATCACTTCTAATTTGTAAATTTACACCTTCTAAGATTTTAGAGGCATCACGTTTCATACCCACCTTTTGCTCGCAAAACCACAAGAACGTTCAAATATCTCTTATGCCTAAGAATCAATTTGGCCTTCACCAGTGGGTTGTTTTCATTGTGGACAACAAAAGTATTGGGGGTCAGTCTAGGATTGTCTCAATAGCTGCAATTCTTGCTCAAATTTTATTAAGAAAACTTTGCCAAACAAAATTGGATGATGACACCATGTATCATAGGTTAGGGGGAGGAGGGAACACACACCCAATTACAAAGTGACAAGTAGATCACCATTTTGTGAACTACAATGTATTAGATGACAAGTTTTGAGTGGCAAACAGTTTTGAGATATACAGTCCCCTAAAGAAATACATTCATTGTGGTAAGCAAACGAAAAGTATGAGAGATGTGATACACCACTTATTAATGTTAAAGGTAGAGACACTTGCTAAACATATTGTAAAATTTTGATTTTGACATGACTGCACGACATTTCCATTGATTTAGATTCATCTTGATCTGTATTTATTATACATTAAAGGTGAAGAAAAAATACAATACAAACCTTAATGTATGTAAATTTAGAGTTAAGATAGATCTAAATAAATTATAACAAAGAATTATGATATTTAATAAAGATTACAAACATATGAATGAAAAATGCAACTTATAAGAAAAAATGATTGACCCTAACCCTAAGGATTGGAAAAAAAGAGCCAAGCTGCATAATTTTTTGTCAGAACAAAGGCAACAATAAAAGCTATATATGGGAATATTACCTAAAAGCAAGTAGAAGGTAGAAAGTTGAACCTAAAGTAGTGGACTTCACGAGAGTTAGTGATAACAAATTTCGCAATGAAAGATCTCATCTAAAGATGAAACATATTGAGATTCACATCACTTCATAACACAGCACTTGCAAAACTAAGAAGTGTAATTTGGGTAAGACAGAGCACTTGCAAAACTAAGAAGTGTAATTTGGGTAAGACAGAAATGAAGATGAATTGCTAATGCATCACAAAAGCGTTACACATGAAAAGGATTTAGAAGATCATAGAGAATATAGTATGAAAATAAAAAAAAGAACGTCATTAGGGAGGGTATTAAATATATCGATTGGAAGTAGGATGAGTTTATTTGTGTATGAGAAATTCAAAGGCCGTATAACCCCTTTTGGGTCGCCGTATTTTTGGCTAGAGGAAAATTCTCATCCTCAACTTCGCAATTTTGGGACAAGTTTTGTATTATCAGTGTGTGATTCCATGTAATATTAATTAAACAAGTCTTCCTAAAAGATAGAGAACAATTATCTAACGAATTTAGTGCTAATATTGTTGTTTGCATGTGTAAAACTGTTTTAATATTCCGAAGACTAATTATAGCAAAATATCTTAATTTTAGCAAGCTAGTTTAACTGGTTGTGCGTTTTTAGCTTCACACAGAAGATTTTGGGGTTGATCCCTGAGTTGGCTGCCTCTGTTGCACCCCATATCGCCACTGGGTGGGACAAAGTAAGCTGTAAGGTTTACTTGAAAAAACAACCAATGGTATATCTTAGGAAGCAGAATTACTAACATATCTATATGCATAGTATGTATATATTCCTGTAAATTTATGAAGATTTGGTAAAAAAACTTTTAGGGCACTTTACTGAAGCCGATTCTCACATATGCAACATAGAACATATAATCTTGTAATGAAAATTTGCTTCTGCATAGAAAAGATTATGTATATCATTGAAGTAATCGGATGCTATCATAATTATATGTACGGATTATGTACGGGTGATAGATGATAGATTGGAATCAAACAATGTGTACAATGAAAAGAAGAAAAAATACAATCAAGAATAAATGAATTAATCATACCAAACAATACAATCAGGCGTAGCTGTTTTGGAGGAGGGTTTTTGAAATGACAGTGAGAGGAATGGAAGAATTGTGGCCCTGACTTCCAAGCAGAAGGATTCTTCCAAAGCTAGGTGCAGTACTATTACCAGTGGCATTGAGGAATACTGTAAGCTTCTGGGTCTGCCAATGTGAAACTGTAAATGATGTGGGTGCAACAGAAACAGAAACACCAAATGGCGCACTCCAAAGAGCCTTGTAACTCTCATTTCCTGCTATATTCAGAAAGCTCCTCTCAATGGTACGAGAATTGATCAAACTAGCTACTGTGATTGAAGGAACGTTGAGGTCAGAACTAATTCCAACGTTTGAACTACATACAGCACCGGTGTAATTGAGAACAAGAGGTGCAGATCCATTTATGGTACATAGGAATGCAATATAATCTTCATAACCTGCAATTCATTCATCAATCCCAAGAAATAATCAATGTGAGATGCTGTCAAAACGAGTTACTTCCGTGATTGATGTCTCAAGTCTTAACTAGTTCAAATCTTGGTGGGTAAATAAAAAAATAATAGAATTGTGTTATAGAGCTGAGAGAGCATTCTACTATCTCTTACACTGCATTTAAATGAAAGTAAAAATAAACAAGAGATGGATAGGATAACTCAGATAAATATGCCTCTGTCAAAATGGATTACTGTCTACTATTAGACCACACTGTATTACTAAAAAAAAGTATTAATATGCAGCGGACAAGTTTTAAACAAGTCAGAACTTTACCTGCATTGAAGATGAGTCCGGGATCCAAGGCAGCAGTTGGATTCACAAATCCACTTCCCATGTCAAAAGGTGTGGCTGGAATTGCATCGGCATCTGGATTGCTGTAGGAATGCTGTGCCATAATTGGTAACCCTTGATTGTCATTGAGTGATGCAGTGGTGGATAGTACAGAAGCAATGGCTGCTGGGTTAAATTTGGGGTATTTTTGTTTCACTAGAGCTGCCACTCCCGCTATATGAGGTGCTGCCATGCTTGTTCCCGATAACATTGCAAAATTCTCACCTGTTAGGAAATAAGTCATATAAATTGAGTCCCCTATCCTTCAAATTCTTCATTAGAATGGAAACTGGTAACATAATATATTTATCAAATGAAAGAATATCAAACATGGCCTCAAGAATAGAGGTGAGATCTTAAGGTTGGGAAAGGCATTCAGCTAGTTATAGAAGGCCTACCAAAAAAAATTGTTCTTCAAATGAAAAGCAAAGAAAAATTGTTGATCTCAAAATAAGTAAGAAAACTGCACAAACAAACTTATTACTTTTATGCTGAATAGTTAAATTGTCGTGTTATGTGTAAAAAGACCATGTTCTTGATCTTCCAGATGACAAGCTCCAAATGAAAACCAAGGCAAAACCTTTACATTCTGAAATTCAGGACAATGTCCTCTTAAAACTATCAAGCTGCCCGTAATCACCCAGATCGATATTGGTCTTTGCTAGTGATTGTGGCAGCTGCATTTGCCACCAGCCTTTTCTTAACAAGAACCAGCCATATATATGTATTGTTTTATTAAGAGTCCCTTTCCGATATCTCAGTGAGACCATTGATTCCTAAAAATATTTAGCTTAATTCCCACCCATGAGATTGTATAGATAATTATGCACGGCAAAGTGGAAAGGAACATTGGCTCCAAAACTCAGGAAATTTCATCTTTCACCCTTATTAGGAACCGGCAGGAGTTGTTTATGAGCTCTATAGAATCCATTAGCTTAGGTCTCAAATATTTTATAGAAAATGGCATTGGGACTGTTTGGTAGTTAAATGGGGAGTACCTTCAAATTCAGCTGAATCTGTGCCAACAGAGTTCCAAGCAGCCCAGATGAGATTACCAGGAGCTATTATATTTGGTTTCAGTATATCTGCTGCATCTAAAAGATTGTCCTGCGGATTGGGCCCCCTTGAAGAATAATACACGACTTTGGGTGCTTTCTTGCTGTAATCTGCTTTCAATCCTCCAAGGACTCTGGCAACTCCTCCAAACTTAACAATGTTGTTAGATTCATCTCTAGTTATGGAGTCACTGTAGTATTTCAGAAAAGTCTGAACAAATCACACAAGTTTAACGTTTGTCAGGATGAAGTTCACGCAGACGCAAACCAAGCTACTAAAACAATCAAAGAAATTGACAGAGCATTACATGAGAAATGTCTAATCAATGAAGACAGAATCCATTTAGATGGTAATTTGTAATGAAGATCAAAACATGCACCTTAGAATCATCTGAAGAGGGAATGATCAATCCCGGCATCGTCAAAGGGACTGGATTGAACTGAAACCCAACCACAAAAGGGTCTGTGTAGAAGATGATGCCCACTGCACTCAAATTGTTAGCAGTCATAACTGCTTGTCTCACAGAAGACAGACCAAGGACAAACCTTATTGTGTAGCTACAGATCAAGATGTTTCCTTCAACTAGATGCTGTTCCAGCTCACTGGGATCTTGGCATTCATTGGCATACGTATCATCAGTTCCATTCTTCTGGGCATGAGTTGCAGCAACTAGACTGTACATATCATCATCATCTGTTCCAGCTGAAAGCACCCCAGAAATAACTTTTGTTCAAGGATCAATGTAGCCACATTATATCATGCTTGCAAAGAGTAACACAGAAAGCCAACTGATACAATACAGAGAAACAATGTTGGTCGGGTTTTACTTACGAGCAAGTCCAACTCCTGAGATTGTGAGATTGTTGCCAAGAACTATAGAATTATTATAACTACGATCATCAGCAGCAGCTCCCACTGTGAATATCCATGGGCTGAAGGACAAAATACTCTTTGGAGAAGGTCCAGCGTTTCCTGCAGCTTGAACGACAAATATTCCAACTTTCACAGCGGACAACAAAGCCATGTCTATTGGGTTAAAGAAAGTCGCGATCCCAGAAGGTGGCCTATTAGGTATGATTGACAGAGACAGTATATCAACCCCATCTTGAGCTGCCTGGAATAAACATGTGCAAAAACTGGCCAATTCATACTGTTGTCTGTCAAGAAGACGTCTACTGAAAATATGGAAATTCCATAGTTTTCAGAAAATACATTAAGTTGGCCAAATTCATTCTGATGAAATCCTGACCAATTAAAGGCTAAAGAATCTGACCTGATCTATAGCTGCCACAATATCTGCAGCAAATCCCCCAAATCCCTTATACAAGGCCTTGTAAATTGCAATACTGCAGAGACCACAGGAAAAAATCTCAAGCTATAAGGAACATATAATACCAAGATGCCTTGCTTGTGACAAAATCAGACAACAATTATACCAGTATCACTCCAGAGATGGGCTATACCCAAAGTTTAGTTTATTCAAAGAAGTTTTTTTTCGCAAGCAAATCTAGTCATAGAAATTTTGAAGCACAGAAGTCACCTAATAGCTGTAGGAAACTTGTAATTTAAAGTAACAACGGACCGATTGGTCTAAGGGGATGTCAGTATTTCATGCATTCATAGTTTTGTTCTGCAAGAGTGCTCCCTATAGATGCTTGTAGCAGAAGGAATAATTTTTGAACGTCTTGTAAACAAAATGAACAGAAATTGCCTCCTAAGGCCAGTTCCAAAAAAGTTGATTTATCTAATATCTATTGACATACAGTAGAAATATGGCTCTGCAAATTAGGCACAGGGACGTTACTAGAGGCATATAAACAACTGATGAAGACATCTAGTGTGTCTGCAATCTGCACCCACAGGTGTATATGTGTGTGTGTGTGTGGAGAACATTGTGACAGAACACAAATGCCTCAAACAAGCAAACCTGCAGGAGAACCAAGACTTGAAAATCTGATATGTTTACAGCTCTGATTTTTCATGCTCTCCATTGATCACCTATAGGGTATCCAAGACTCGAAAATATGAGTATGTTACAAGTAGGATTCCTCATGTTTTTCAGTGATCACCTATGAGTATGTTTACTAGTAGGATTCCTCATGTTTTTCAGTGATCACCGGCAGGTGCACTGAGGAGTTTGGAGAATCCTAGTTGTAAACATACCGAGATTTTTCTTACTCTTCTGACATAGTCTTCGGAGAGCTCGAAAGTTAATCAGCAAGCCTAAAGACCTTGACACCCGTTTAAGGACCATTTACTACCCATGGAAGGGTGGTCAGGGTTGTCAAAAACTACCCTTTACAAAACAGTTATTCAGGACCTGCAATGTTTAGGAGAGATAGATCTACTTTCACTTGATAGGGGCAGTACTTTAATTTGGAAAGAGCCCTTTCTCATGGAAGACCATGCATAGTAGTCAAATCTAATCCTTGGTCGTGAAGATTCCTTCCTCATGTAAACGAACTTATGCACAATCAAAATTGATGTTTTTTCCAATATCCTTCAATGACTAGGCAAGGCAACTGTAAAAGTAAAAAGATGCAGAAATACTACAATGAGTGTAGGAATGAAGCAAATACTGTGCACGAGGAGCCATGCCGCTTGCATAGCCAAATTGATGCCCACCAACAATAACAGGTACGCCATGGTTGCCAGCTGCTATGGAGGCAATGTGCCTGACATCATTCAATACTAAACACAGTCAGCATAGCACAGTAACTCTGAGTCTGCAACAATCAAACGGGCTGTAAAAACAATCAGGCTTTATTCAATAACTCACGTTCCATGGCCAGTTCCATCGTATGGGGAGGCATGGTCTTCAGAGGCATTGAAAATTCCCCTTGCAATTGCAGAGGCTGCAAAATGCCGAGCTCCTATAAGCTTCCTGTTACATGATCCCGAAGGAAAGTCGCTAGTGACCTCGCAGACCCCTGTAAAATGAGGAGGAATTGGATAGGCCTTTGTTGATTTGTCTGAGAAGCTTGGGTGTGTGGGCTCTATGCCCGTATCAATAAATCCAATAACAATCCCTTCCCCTGCATTTTCTGGTCCACCGTCTTGAACCCATGCTCCCTTGGGCAGGCCTATAAAATCTGGTGTATGTGTCGTAGATGTATGGACTGAGAAATCCCTCGTCACTTGAGACACCTCTGGTCTGGTTGCCAGTTTTTCTGCCTTCATAACCCATCCAATCATTTTCCCCATTGTAAGACACGATAACAACAACAAGAAGAAAACAATCCAAAACATTAATTAAGGGCCATGGCAAAAATATTTAGCCAATCTGTAATGAATTACAGATCGGCTTCCAACTTCTAAGGGATTTATACTGCAGCATTAAATTGCTGGTAACTTCTGTACATATACCACTAATGATACTCCCAACCTTGACTCTAGAATTGGGCATTAGGCTTCGTACCACTCTCAGAAATCAATTAAAATTGAAAATCTAAAATCTAAAAACTGAAAAATGAGCACCTGCTGAGGATTAATCAGAACAGCAAATCCATTGATCAAGTAATGATAGCTGTAGAGTTTCTTGTAAGTTCCTCTCTCAAAAGTGCGCTTCAAAAGTGAGTCCTGAACCCTAATGAGGTAGGAAGTGTACGGATCCCTCGTTGAATTCTTCATTTGCCTGCAAAATCAACACTCGTCATCTCAATGCCCTGAACATGGGCTACATGGGCTACTGATTTTATATTCGGGCTTGAAGGCTGCTTTTATTAAGAACAGTGCATTGATATAAACTGAAAGAGTAATATATAAATGGGCAAACACCATGCAGATCTGATCAACTCAGTATCAAATTGCATTCATACCAGACGGATTTAAAAAAGGAGAAAAATCGGTCACCTTGGTGTTTGCATCTTATGCAATTTTCCAGGCTTCGAATGGTGGCTGTGAGCATGGTGAGTAGTGGCCATGGGGCTTACACTGTTATGATGCACGAAAGCCGAGTCTCTGAGAATGACCATGTAAACTATCTTTGGACTGTTCTGACCAACAACACCACTAATCATGCAACACCAGCATGCCCAAACGAAAAGAATAAGAGCCACCGAGTAGGATTGCCTCAAGGCCTCACCCATCTTCTCCAATTTCTCAGTAGAAAACACAATCAATCCCAAGTTGGGTTGCTAGTCCCCCAACACACAGAACTGCATTAATCCCACTGAAATAAACTAAACTGTGATAAATATTTATATATATAACTAAGCCATCCACAACCAGCTCATAAAGCTAAGAAGACCTCCTAACAGCTCACATTTGACAGTACTGTAATGTTATTATTTCAACGGTTCTCACATCCACAATACAACAGCTATTCTTGCCTCCCTGTGTGAGCTTTGACCAGAAATGGATATGGAGGAGGGTATCACGAGGTGAGTGTGTACTGACTGTTGAATTGATGACTGATCGATTCATGAGCAATCACAGAGTAAGTAGCAATGGCTAATGGAAGTGTATTGTTGAAGCTTCAGCCGAGTTATATATATAATATATATGCTGGGCTTGTTGGTATGATTCTGCAATACCTACCTCGAAACATGGAATCATGGACAATGACAGTGTAAGTAGAAATTGCTAATGGGAATGTGCCGTTGAAGCTTCAACTGATTTATATATAAAATATATACACTGGGCTTGTTGGTATGATTTCACAGATGTCAAGTGTGTTCTTTCCGTAGTGAAAAATAGTCAGGGCGGTCATCTCATCGCCTTTCCCAAAGCACACACAGCACTATATGTAAGCAGTATTTTAATACATGTTGGCCTTTTCCGTTGATGTATATACAATGAGTATACATCAATCATGTGTCCACGTCCGAAAGTGAATATACATTTTGTGGATAATCATGTGTCTATGTCTGAGTGTGAATACACATTTTGAGCTTTTTCACTGACGTATATACAATGAGTATACATCGATCATAACCGTGTAGTGAGCGTTTGAGGAATCATTGCTGAACTGCAATGTTTTGTGCCGTTACGCCTGTCGTTATCCAAACTAAAAAGCAGCAGTGTCGTCAGAGACGTCTACACAACTCGCATATATATAATAGACAGGTATGTATCTGTGGAGGTCGGGCAGAATCCAGGGCATGAACCAAGGAAATTATTGGTTATTGGAAACCAGCGCACCTGTTATCTCACCCAACCAGTCACGCTCGAACCGTACTCGGGAGAGTGGTTCCACTTCCCAGCCCCACATGTACATGCAAGTCTCCGATACAACATTTTCTTGACCGTATTCACCATGCTGTATACGTACACTCCATCGATCTTGCTTGGCACTCGTCCACAGTTTACCTGGAAACAACGGACAGATTAGGTAGTAACTTACTATTTTAACCTAGAGTCTATCAGGGCTACTTAGAGTGATTAGATCTTAAATATATAGGGAAAACTTGAAGGCGCAAGAGATTAGATTTGCATTGAAAAATCTCTAGGTTTAACATCCTATGGTAAGGATTTATAGTTTTGGGAGTTGGGTTTTTTTTCACACGGGTTTCAATTCCAATTAGTGATATGTTGATCTTTTGTGATAAGGTTAGAAGTGTAGATGTCTTAGAGATAGAAAAGGGCAACGTTCTCTCAAATAGAGAAAGGTAGATGTCCCTCATTAGAAGTCTACTTTGGTGTGTTTTTGGATGTTTCAGCGATTGCTAAGTATTTGAATGTATGGTGTGTTATGCTTATGCCCCTTTCATAGAGAAGGGTAGATGCCCTCTCAAATAGAGAAGGGTAGATGTGCGTATGGGTACCTCAACCATTGCTAAGTCACAAGTGTAAAATGTAGTGTCAACCTTGTGTTATTTGATAAGGGAACTTATGCCCAAAAAGCTTAAGAGGTAAAAAAACCTAAGATGGAAGAGCCTTAACTCTCATATGAAGTTAGCATTGAGTGTGCATTCTAAGGTAGATGAAACTACATTGTCTAGAAAAAAAAGGGAGCCTTGCATAAACCATAATTTTTCATTTGTTGTTCCATTTCAGGGCTTCTTTAGCTCATTGGGAAGAGAATTTTAACACTTTGCAAGAGGCTTCACCATCAATGTTAGGAATTTTTTATGAGATGGGCTTGGACAAGCACATAGATCAGTTGCCTCCTTCTCAAGTAGCAATGTCTCCATTGCTCTAAGTCCTTGCACCACTCAAGACTATGTTCTAAGATGGCCTAGACAATCACCTAGAGTAGTAGGTTCCCCCCTTGAGTAGCAATGTCTCCATTGTTCCAAGTTTTGTACCAAATAAGGGAACTTTTGATGGAGTTGGCACCTAACAAACAACTTGCTTTTATGAAGATGTTTCCTTGCTTTAACAACCTAAAATATTTGTATACTTAGCTAGTGGGAACTCTTCAACTTTATGTCCATTAGATGGTCCACTATAGCTCACTCATTACAATTAGGGTTGAGTTGTGTAGTGGAAAATTGCTTTGCCAACTTTAAGTTGTACAACAATAGAATAAAATATGACCAAATCAACTCCACATTAAAGATATAATGTATGTCAAGGAAGGGTGGAATATTTAACTGAAAAACTTTCCCACCCATAATGTTGGTGTCAGTGATAGTATGGCTAAATCAACTTCATATTGAAGAGATGGTGTAAACCAAGGGGAGATGGAATATTTAATTCAAAAGCTTCTCACCCACACTATGGGTGATATTATAGGGCCCATTAACAAAGTAATTTGAGCTCCTTATGGGGCATTGTAAGTCACCATTAACATGAACTTGTGTGGCACTTGATACTAATTTTGTCTTTGCTTGTATTTGTCATTTCCTTCTACAAAATGTCATGAAATCACGGTCAAGTGTGCCAATATCCATTCATAAAAAAATGATGCTTTGTATGCCTCATTTTGAGCATGGGAGGACTCTTCCTCCATCGATGCAATGGGAAAAACTACATTAATTGGGGTAATCATAGGAACCACAAGTGCCCTTGAAAAGCATTATGGTTGATAGCATGGTGGAGATATTTATAATAGTTGTGTTAAAATAAGGCTTTTAGTTCCCATTTAAATGGAGGCTTTGAGTTGTGCATTTTGAGGATATGTATAATCCCCCATCAACTACCTCCCTATGTTTATTGGTTCAATATGGAAGGCTATGTATTTGGTCATGAGCTTGGTACTCATAATGGAACAAATGTTGGACCACAAGATGCTTAGGACCTTGTTGTCCTTATTGGAAATAATGGCCTTTGCCAGTGCAAAGTGAATCCAATACATGCTTGAAGAACATCATAGTAATGTATTTTGTAGTGACACTTTTATTGTAGGGTGCCAAAATTGTCATCTTAGAGAAAAGATCAACAACCATAAAAACAAAATTCTTACAAAGCTTGGTTGAGCATAGCATTGACATAAAATCCTTGGATGTGAATGCTTGAGGCTTATTTGTAGTGGGGAAATGAGTGTACAAGTTTGATTCTTGATTGTGGGTTTAATAATGGCACATGTAGCACATGCTTTGATATATTTGTTGAGGTTATGTTAAAGCTTTGCTAAACAAAAGTACTTCTGCATTGATACTTGTCTTCTCCACAATGAAATACCATATGAACCTACTATAGCAAGCCTCCCAAATCATCTTCTCGCTACTAAATGACCTAGAAGTCCATAGCAGAGGTGAAACATTGAAACTTGTTTACCTACAACTAGTGTTTAATATATGGTAACGATGATAGGATCATTGTGTTATAGTTGGGGCCATTTTGACATCTTTTGTCATCAAGAATTGAGGACTGTGGTAAGTTCCATAGTGAGAGCTCTATTGAGGAAACATGTATTTTGATTAGTGCTCCCCTTCTTGTATTTGACACAGGAGGAATTGTTGAAGGTACATGGACCACTTTTGATGATGGTCATTTTGCAAACTTCCCTACATTTCTACATAAAATGTGGAGGATGTGGTCAATGAGGATGATTGTTCTCTTGCCCAAAATATTAATAATGTCTCCATTACCAACAATATTAGACAATGGAGTAAATCCCCTAGTCATGGAGTTGTATTTGAAAACCATGTCAGAGACTGTCTCATTGTGATAAAGAATCATGGGCCATGTTGTGTGAGCATTGAGCTAACAACATAATTTGAGCCATTTATCTTAGCTTCAAATGATTGTCGTAAATCTCATAGAATGAGCACTGACATCAAGTAGAGGTGATGCTTCAACGTCTTGCATGTTTTTTTTAAGGCCTTTACCCACACAAATTTGGCCTTGACTCCATCCTTGTTCACCTACCTCAAGGGCGAAGTAATATGAAAGAATTCCAACACAAACCTACAATGTAAATTGGCAAGGCCCAAATAGTTGTGAAGCTCTGTTAGTGTCTTGAAGGCTAGTGATTTGCCAATGACTTGGATATTCACTAGATCCACATGCATCCTATGCTCCTCCATGAAATACCTTAGATATTGAATTCTTTTCATTTTAAATGCACAGTTTTTTGAGTTGGGATATGGCTTGTGTTATTGTAGTGTTCTCAAAACTTATTGAATGTGCTCCAAATGCTCTTCCAAGGTTTTGTTGAAGATGGAGATTTCATTCAAGGACACAACCATAAAAGAACTAGTGCATGGTTATATAATATTGACCATCGTATTCATGAATGTTGTTGGTGCTTTGGTCAAGCTAAAAGGCACGAGCAACCACTGAAAGTGAACCTCTTTACACTTCAAGGTTGTCTTCCACATATCAATGAACTCGATTGGTCCCTTGGGATAGCTTGAGTAAAGATTGATCTTACAAAAACTTGGCACCTTTGGGTTGATTTTGTAGATCACCTTTTTTAGTGTGGCATATCTATTCTTCACTATGAGTTCATTCAAGGCTTTGTAGTCAATAGAAAATTTCCATATCTCATCATTATTCACATCCAACACAATCAAGCTCCCACAAGGTAAGGCTCTTGTTTGTGTGTGACCCATATATATTTGTCCCTAAATTTTGGGTTCGACCCTAGTTCTCCAAAGTTTAGCATACTTATACAAAGCCATTGGATAGATGGTCCCCCATTGATAAATCAATTGCATTTCTTACTTAACAGTGAACATGTACCCTTTTAATGAGGCAAAGATGTTCTTTGAATCTTCCACCAATTTATCTCTTTGTCTATTTTACATAGAGGGACTCCTTGTAGAGGCCTTGGCATTCACAATGAATGTCTTCCAACCAAACCATGAAGAGGAAAATGCTCCCAATTTGATAGGTTATCCCTTGCACTGCTTCGAACTGATCAAAGAGATATAGTGGTTGGGGCTACCTTTGGTATCTTGTACCATTGATCTCTTAAGATAGTAATGACATTATAGGGCCTACACTAGTGAATAGCATGACATTTCCACATATATGGTTGTCTAAAAATAACATCATAAACTTCAAGCAAGGCAACTAAACATGATACTTCATCTTTGAAGGGTTTCCTATTGCAATAAATGCAACTTTCTTAACTAAGGTAAATTTCTCACCCCTTAAACAATTAATGGTGTATGGTGGAGTCGTGGTATCATTAGCAATGCCAACTTCTTGAAAACCTATATTAATAACATGTTCTTCTCACTATCATTATCAATAATGAAATGATATAGTGATATCTTCACCCACATTTATGAGTGGAAGAGGTGCTCACTTTCTTTAGGCTTCCTTGCTTCTTCTAGTTGGACCTTTATGGTGGCTATAGTGAGACTAGGTTCTAAGTTGTTGATATGTTTTTCCCTTTCCATGGGATCTAGTGGTGTCTATGCTAGATCAAATTTTATTGCTTTTAGCTCAACCAATAATTATTGTTTAACATGGCATTCATCAACAATTATGCTAAGGGATTTTGTGGGTGTAGCACCCTTTGCATGTGTCCTTAGAATTTTTTCTTGTTCTTTATTTTGTGTTGCTTTCACTAATTCTTTTAGTGTTGGTTATCTTTAATTACTCTATTGTGAGAGTTAGGATCACCTTCACCTTTATTTTTCATGATAGATTTTTGGCCCCAAACTATTGTTTACCCTCATGCCAAAAATTTTCCTCAATCTTGATGGCATAATGGTAAGCAATTTCTAATGAATATATGAGAAGTACATGTTGCTTAGAGTTCATAATACTTAGTTTTGAATTCAAGGTATGGAATTGGTGGAATCTAGTGCACTTTAATCCTTACCTTGTTGCAAGATTGTCCATCTCTTGCATTAGTCTTCATAGTTCATGTAACATCCCCTTGTTCTACCCTTGCTTATCGTAATAATAATTGTGACTATAACACTATAGTGGAGAACCACAACTGACTGGAACTATGATTATTTAAATTAATTAAAACAACTAAAGGTTGGACAACCTTACAAATCCTTGGTCTGAGGGAAGCTTTCTTGCTCACTCGTTTTTCCTAAAGTTTCTTTAATGCTTGAAGCCACTTGCTTGCCCACCTGGCTTGAAAAGCCATGACCCATACCCAACTGAATTAAATGTCATCATTTCTCATGGTAGAGAGGAGCCATTTCCTGACAAGTTTAATGTGATGTGATTAGGGATGAACTAAGTTGGAAGAGCCACATACAATGTTATTTATGAGATTGGATTGGGGCGGTGAAAGGGCAGGTGATGCCCATTCCCTTCTCCCTTTTGTAGGTTGAGGAGACAACACACTGGAGAGCTAAGTTGGGTTCTCCTAGTGGTGGAATAAACACAAAGCATCATATGCATACACAAATAATAGAGGAGCAAGGGGCATATGTTCAAACTCGTTATGTTATAGGGCATGGTATAGCTAAATGGGAAACATTGGAATTGATTATCGAGCTTGTAACTTGAAGTTGATGCTCTGTGACCCTGAGTTTGTGCACGATCAACCTTGGTGTCAATCCATGTGACCATGTTTGAGACCATGGAGCCCCTTTTCTAAGCTTGCATGATCTATATAAATCTTAGTGATTGACCAAACCACTAGTGTAAAATTCCCCTGTGCAACTATTTCCTCATACTTGGATTCAACTCGGGGGTGGTTAGCTACAAGAGATTTTTCAGTGTAGCTAGCCTATGGTTGGGTGGAGAGTGGAAGTCCCTCCTTTAGTTGCCTGGGAATCTTACTCATTAAATAAGTAGACTGGTTTATGCACCCTTGGTTTTTGAATGATGAGTTATGCTTAAATGTGATATCAAGTTGATATATGCTTCTATGTGGTTCATGGATGAATGCTTAATCCTCTGTATAGCCATGGTTGATAGCTACTTGATATGTCCAAGGCTTTATGAATATATAGTATGGTTAATTCTGTTGTAGAGCTCAGAACTTACAGATTGGGTCATATGTTGAGTGATACATAAATGTCTGTATTGTGTTGTCCAATATTGTTTTTATGGTTGTTATGCTAACAATGTGTATTATTCTCTTTCACTCGATTGGCATGCCTAAGGGATAGAATATGATAGAAACTTAATTATGCTATTTTACTAGATGATCTATAACTCCTCACATAATAATATTAGCCTTGAATACTTGGATTATGAAGTTTATTGTCCTATTCATGAATTTCATATAACTTGTATGTCTTAGACCGAATAAACACGGGTTTTGCTAATAATTATTTAGCTTTAAAAAATGGTAAATTGTGGGTTTACAAACCCTCATGTTATTATGGCTGAAAATGGTAATAGTTTAAATGTTTAGAGATGTTATATTGTTTAACAAATAGACCATGACTCTCCTTGAGCAGGGATAAAGTCCTAATTAGTTCAATGGTCAATAGATTGCCCCTTGAAATGCATACCAACTTGCATAAGGGCGTTGTGAAGACCATGATTCTGACCCTAGGGCAAACTTTTCCTATGAATTGAAGATTAAGATCTCCTCTCTCATCTTTCTTGCTCATCGAAATTCAAGGTCTAAGACTATGACCTCAAATGTAACACCCCAGAGTTGAGCTCTCGGCCTTCAGGCCTTTGTATCGTTAGAATGAAGCAAGCGGAGTTTGGGCCTATAGACCCTGGTGTCAAGATTTGTTAGGAGTGGGCCTATTGGTCTCTCGGCCTTTGAGCCACTAGATTTGCAGAGAAGCGGTGTGGAACACTGCACACCATGAGCGTTGTGATTAACTATGTATTGGGTGACAAACATAGGAGTTAGGCCTATCCGGTCTTGGTTCTAAAAAAAAACCCTTTCAGCGCCCAACACTAACCATTGCGAGTTATGGCATGTGGTGAATGTGATATAGGCGCATCGGTGGAGATTTAGGCCGATCTAAGCAAGGTTCCAGTTCGTGGAACCATGTGGTCGGGCCACCACCTACTGCCATAGATTGGGTCACTAAGAAATAAAAGGGGTGATTCCATTGATGAAAGCACTATTATGGCCAAGGTTCCAGTGTGGGAAACCTACCCACTATCATTTTTTGTTACTTATTTGCTGCCATGCGGTGGGAAAATTCAAAAAACACATTGGAGTACAACTTCGGTGTGACGAGGAAAGTAACTATGGGTTCCAGAGTTATGGTGTGGTAGTGCAACATGGGCTAGGTGAAGGTCATGTGAGGTTGATGTGTTGTTGTAGAGATGATGCAATCTTTTTTAATGAATGTGATTACAAGTTACTTAGATTAATAGTTCCCATATATATATATATATATATATTTAACAACGTGGTGAATTGGTAACTGCTAGACCTAATCTAAGGAAGACCCGGGATCAATTCTCGTAGCTACCACTATAACACCAAGAGTACATCTAACAACCTGCAAGCAGATATACTAATTTCTTATGATTTTGGCAAGAGACTAGACTCCAACTAGTGGGAAATCTACTCCTTGAGCCACACACCATAAAAGGACAATATATTCAATGTGATTTGAACCCTAACCTCGTGGGTTTCACCTAATGAACCTAACCGCGTCATTAGGGACTTCAAGAATGCAAATATATTATTCTCAAATTTGTGAACATAGAAACAAACCTCTCGCTAATCTAACAATCTCTCCAAATATTATGCATATAACTTGCTTTTAAACATAAGGATATCAAAATCAACTTGTACTTTGAATGATGTTGTTTCTCCAAAATCATTGCTTGTCAAATATACCTTTGTTATTGTTGAGAGTTATCAAAGGCTTTAGGAAAAATGATCCATCATTTTGTTCTTATGTTGCTCAAGGGCTTATTGGAGCAACAACTTGATAGGATCTCATTCTCCACTGTCCTTCTTTAATTCATCCACCATGGGATCCTAGTGGGATTGGTGAGGAAGATCTTCTGAGAACTTGGTTTATTCAAGGCCCAACTCCCTATACCTTGACCTCATGGGGAGCATGCATGAAAACCAATAGAGAGTGGAATGCTTTAATACTACTAATATATATTATCTTCGAAATGTAACAAACGATAACATTAATACCTATTTAGTAACATAGAGATGTGATGGAAACCAAATTCTATTATTGAAAGAATGGTGAAAACCATTGTGAAAATAAAATGGCTAGAATGGAGGTAGTTATCTCTAAGAAGATACGCGTCTAGTACACTCATTTGTAAAGAAACCGTAACAAGATGCAACATTACATTTTTTATAATAAAGTCCCAAAATTCCTTAAAGGAAAAATGCCTAAGATGCAAGAACCCTAAATTTACCATGAAGCTAGGGTTGAGTGTGCACATTGAGATGGATGATAATGTGTTGTCCCAAAGAGGGGAGCCTTATTATAACCATAACTTTTTTCTCATTGCTCTATTTTTAAGTCTTATTTAATTTGTTGGAAAAGAATTTGTGTACAGAGTTGGACGTCTAGCTATTAGGATTCATAACCTCGATAAATACATAAAGCCCCAAAAAATGTATTGAAAGGTCGTGACTTAAAAAATACTAATATTATGATTGTTTATGAGATGATCTAAGCAAGAATTTATATCATTGGGATAAATGGAAAGTACTTTAACCTCTTGGCATGTATTAATGTCAGTAAATTTGTTTGAAGGACATTTTGATTCTTTAAAGGCTTTCCTCTTCCCACACGTAGATGGGTGATTCAACATTCCCACCCATATTGGGATTGAAGAAATGACCACTGAAATAAGGTTAAGATCGAGGAAGAATGGCATGAAAAAAAAACCAAGTTTTCCATTAAGCGATGATCCCTCAACTATGAATTTCTTATGTTATCGTAATCTTTTGGTTTTTTTAATCTAAGCAACAAAGACACCTATGTAAAAAAGCCTTATTGCATATGTTGGAGTCTCACTAGAGTTGAACAATTTCATACATGTTAAAGATCATGGAAACTAATTAAGAATCTACACATCAAAGAATTTTTCTTATAATTATTAATGAATTTGTTAATTCATGTGAATGGATTCATAACATGAAGGTGGACCCAACTTTCTCTAGTTAAAATAACATAACTTAAGTATGAAGCCATACTTGTTCAAGGGGAATGCCCTAAATTTTGAAATCCATAATCAAAAGTCATAAACATAAACGTTAAAGAAAGGGTTGTGATTAATATCTATCGAGTCCAAAACTTCGTTGTAAGAAACTTTTTCCTTTGAATCCATACTTCTTTGAGAGCAATTTCCTACATTTTGAAATTCACATTCAAAAATAAGAAACTTAAACCTTGATGAAAGTGACGCGCTTCATATTTATCAAAGTCAAAACTTCTTTGTAAGAAACATTTCCCTTTGGAACATCATTATAAGTATAAAGAAACCTTAGAACCAAGTAACATTGTTATCCTTCTATTATTTACTCTCTCTATAAAATGGACTCCCCCCACCCAATAAAAATACCTTTACATTCCATATGTGGAATATATACGTTTAAATTCTCGAGGGACTACTCAGACTCAACGAAGAGGATTTAAGCGGTTACAATAGAGCTCATCATGTCACTTGAAGGAATTAAACCTAGGTGGAGAAGATAACAACGTTCCTCCCAACCACCCAAGATAAACCTAATTGACATTGATATATATATATATATATATAGGTATATTTTGTATTGTACAACCATTATAGAAGAACTAAGATAATTTCAATTCTTAGCACATCAAATGGCTTATAGACATAGGCTATGAAGTTGAATGATAGTATTATTGTGTAACAAAATGTCAATATAAAGATGAAGTGTTAATGATTATGCATATTATATCAACAATAATGAAAGTGAGAAAGGATTTACATAACATGATATCATTTATGATGTTATTGTGAATTATGGGAAGATGTTTTCAACAAGCTAAATCTCATGAGTAAGATGTTTTGCCTCAACTACTTATGGTACATATTTTTGTTTGGTACTATCAATATTTAAAAAGGAAAAGAAAAAAAGAAGAGTAAATTCAAAATACAAGTTTGTTAGGTGTAAAACTTCAAATCTAAATTTGAAATTCAAGAAGAGATATATAGTCAAGAAAACAATCATACAATTATTAACATAAAATATCATAAAATTAAATTTTAGGAAGAAAATGATATCTAATGTTGTCTTGCCTAATTCACTAATGCTTTTAAAATTTTCTTTCTCTCTCTCTCTCTCTCTTTTTTCCCCTTTAAGGTGATAAAACCTATTATATCTCATTTGTCAATTGATAGTGAGGCCCACTCTCACTAGTTGCTATATATGAATGTAGTTTGACTCATCAATGTTATTAAAGGGAAAAAATGCCACATAAAAAAACCTACTAATAGTTCGTAAATGGATATACATCTACTCTTGCCAAATGCCTTTGGGTCTCGAGTTGTTAATTTATTCCTTTATAGCCAAGGAAGATGATCTATTAACCAATCAAAAGCATTTTCAGGTCTTACTTTAGGACCCTAAGGTGGTTTTGGCCTAGATAATATCGACAAGAAAGCCAATGTCCCTTGTGGTCATCATTATGGCTACCTATAATGAGGTCATATGCTTTGTAATAAAATCTAGCCTTAGTCCCACAAATAATACTAGGTACTAACCTTGTTTCAATTTAACCTCTTACTAAGGAGGTGACCAACGATTTTACTTATTCTATCGGTTTCCAAATTATCATTAAAGCTTATGGAATTGTTCTATTATGAAATCAACTTTATAATATTAGTAAATAGGTGCTTAGCATTAAAACTATAAAAACAAAAGGAAAAATGTTGTCTTTTTCTCTCCTTCCATGGTGGGGTCATACATTGAAGTCTTTATAGTGCCAAAGGTTAACATGAAGAATTAAGAATGTATACTTTTTTTCAACGCCGTCCTTAAATTTTCTATGGGGTCACATAGGGTATTTTTCACTTATTTTTTGGCATTTTGTTCCAAAAACATATTTTCCATTTGGTCATTTCCTCTATACAAAATTCACCTTTCTTTACATAAAATTTACTTAAATTGGTAATATTTATCATATTTTACAAGTTTTAATAATAAATGACATTTTTTTAATTGAATATTGTTCTACAGATCTATATATATGATTCTTTTCAAATCAAAATAACCACCTAGAATCTTATACTCAACTTGATCTTTGAAACATGAAAAAATACCCTCGAGGTGCTAACATGGAGTAAGATAACAAGTGGATAAACTTAACCATTTTTCTTTTTAATTTTTTCTTCAAATTTGATAGGAATTTTGTGGAGAGTATAGTTTCACTTGATTGTTAGAAACTTTGATTATGGAACTTTTCCTTCAAAATTTTAGCTTATTTGAAGAAGACTCAAACTCGTAAATTTTGAAAAAATGTGTTCATCAAAACAAAACTTTACCTCATTGAAAAAAATTAAACTTTAAAAGTTTGTCCATTTTTAACTTACTTGATTTATAAGTTGCCATAGATATTCCATGGATATAGTTCATCACAGTAGATCTTACAATTTTTTGAAATATCTTAGTATGAAATGTTTTGCTCTAAGATCTAGATTTAATGTTACAAGATTGTGCATGAAATATGATTAATGACTCAAAATTGAAATTAACGATGTTAAGAAGATGACACACGAAGCACATAAGAACAAAAAATGCACCCCAGTAAACCCAATATGGGAAGTTGAGGTTTATGCTTCGTTCTTTCTCTCAGATACGAAATGCAAATCCAAAAAAGGGGCACACACAATGGAGTTGCCATGGACATTATGGCTGGTATGATTGCTATAGGGTCTTTCTACTTCCTATGTTTCAAGTCAATATCTAACTCCCAAATGCTTTACTTAGCTATGGACCGATAAACAATACAATAAGAATTAAACCCGTTCCTTTCCTAGAGGCCCAATATTTAACATAACTTGATAGTCATATAGAGTTAGGATTAGGCTTTTGCATGCATCAACACCTAATGAATGTTAGGGTTTTGCATCCTCTAGAATTTTCTCGAAAGTCCACATGTGACTAGCTCCACATGTGTGAATAATTGGAGTTGACGTGGCATCTACTCGGTACCATGGTGGTCAACATGATAAGTTAACTTGCTAAGTGCATAACTTTCACATATAAAATTTAATTGAGATGATCTTTGCATTATTGGAAAGCTTTATATGTTTAGAATACATCAAGAGGTTAAAAACTTTGCTAACAAAATTTTAACCTTGAAAACTACCATTTGAGTTTTTAAATAGGCTCTATAAAAATCTATATCCCAAATGACCAAAAAAATATATACTCCTACAATAAGCTCTACAACCAATATCTCTTATTTTCCCACCTAAAAATAACCAAAATAAATAACAAATTATATAATGATATATTTTTTATCATCTCTCCTAATAACAATCTCAATCAAACTCACACTTTATCTCTTTTTTTAACAAATATCTTTGTAAAAACTCTTTCCCCAATTAGTAATAAATAAACATAAAAAAACATAAACTTACTTGTAATAATTTAACTTTAAAAGTAAGTTTTCACAAAATTTTATTTCCTTTATTAAAACATTGAATTATCCTAAAATAAAGCTTGTCTTTATTAAAGTGTTTCCAATCTAAACATCATAATTCATTCACCCAATGTGTACAATCTTCGCATCATAATTCATTCAGCTAATTTATATTAATTAATAAATGAACTAGGGAAATGGGATCATAAAACTTTATCTTGTGGAATGGAGCATCACAAAGATTTTCTTTTATAAAGCATTTTTTCCAATCTTAGCATCATAATTAATTCACTTGATTTATACACCCAATATAGGTTTGCTTGGAAGTTTGTGAAAACATTGACTAATCCATTATTTTTACAAATACGAAGATGTTGAAAATGAATCTTTCTCCAACCAAATGACCTTTGAGAATGGTTGTTCCAATGATAATTTCGAAGAGGATATGACATATCATAATTACATATGATTTCTTTTCAATCTACTGGGTATAATGGATCTTATTCTCTATGCATTGATGATTATTCTGAAATTCATAATTTGTGCAAAATTATTAATAAGCTCATCCATTGTGCATACCTCTTACCAGTCAGATTGCCTCCAAACTTATTGATAGACTTACCCACAATATATATAATTTACAATATTCCATGTTTGCTCCTAATGAGTATTAGGAAAGGTTTACCTAAAAGTATTTATTTTAATAACATTACATATAAATCATAATGGGATTACAAGTTTGTTCATATGCTATATAATCCCACAATACTTTGTAAGAGATTATTACATTAAATATTTTCTTTATCATAAACTTATAATGACATGTCTCCCATTTGAAAAAGGGTTTTGCTTTGTCATAATAACTTTTGAAAAACAATGAATGGCATATCTTAGAATCCAAAGGAAACAACATAGAAAGTGGCATTTGGACCTTCCCTCAAGTATTTTCTCTTATGCCATATCTTGAGGATCCATGGGCAACCATAGAGAAAGAGGCGTTTGGAACCTTTTTGTAAAGTATTTTATCTTTAAATGTCATAATCATCGATTTGTGTGCAAGTAATTGTTTGAGGAGCAAACATGGCTATGAAGAGTTTAAGAGCCTCCCCTTTTCTAAAATATATCCATGCATTAGCATACATGTTTCATTTTCTTTTATGTGTCATTCCGTGTTTATATTTTTATTAATGTAATTTCTGAGCTCCATAAGGCTAGCACCTAGGAATCTCATAAAGTTGAACTTCGAAGGTAAGTGGAACCTTATTTTTATTTTATGACAATACATTTAACCTCCAAAGCAAGATACAAGTCAACACCAATGGAGGCGACTAGTATGTAAGTAATCTAATCCATTAAAATAATACCTAAGGGTAATTTTTTTGTTTTGTTTTAGGTAAATATGGACAATTTTTTTTATGGATGGTTAAAAGCAGTACATACGATGTTAGCATAGGAGCATTTCCAAAACTTTTTCAGCATTTCCAAATTTTTTCCATACTTGGCTATTAAGGTTTACATCATGCTAAGACCATAAAAGTCAAAACTAGTTGTCAAAAACTTAGCATAATAGATCATAGGTGACCATCTAAAAATAACATACTGGTAAAGGACACCCTTGATTAACTGTTGTAGAGTTCGGACATACAAATTATACATAGTAAAATTGTTTAGATATTTATCACCTTCAACCATAAACACAACGACGAGGATGAACTGAAACTATAGAGTAAGTAAAGACTACATAGAAAAGTAAACGAAAACTGAAGGTTGCAAATTCCTTGCAACATGAGCACTGAGCCGATTTGAAAGAAGAGCAATTTAGTTGAGAATAATGACTGGTGAACTTGGAGGGGCCGAAGCATGTGAGTTATCTAGAGGCGATTCGTAGTTTGTCAGAATAACATTGAGAGGCATAACATTGATGACTGCTTCCTCGTCATGTTGAGCATTAGAGTCAGTGTCTGAATTTGATAATATAAAATGTTCCACACAGGTTAACCTTACGACAATATCATCAAGGTTGTATCTGATATCCCGCAGTATGCATTTTATCTCCTCCTGGCCAACAAAGAGCTTGTAGTTGTCCACTTTTTTATCCCGTGTCACCATGTTGAGCAATGTCTCCATTTGACAATGATGAGTGATGGAATGTAGAAAATGAATTCTTCTTCTTCTGAAATTTTCCGTATCTAGTACCCATTTCATAGTGCTTCCACATATCTATGAGTCAGAGAAGTATTTACAGTCTCCGAATTCCTTTGCTTCCAAATTGAGGATTTCTTTCCTAACTTCAAGAGGGGCAACATCGAAAAAATTGGCTACAGATTCCCACGCAAAAAGTCATATGTGCCTTGAGGAGGACGCAGATGATGTACCACCCCACCGCACTGATAATCTTCATCTAGGAACCATGACGTACCTGAAATCACAACACTTGCCAACAAGAACAACAAAACGAACAACTTCCCAATTGTAGTAACAACAAGAGAGAAACCTCACTCGTATACAAAGGAAAAATTTGGGTGTGCGGCAAGATGGTATAACACAGTTGTAAGGAGGATATAATTGGAACTCCGTAGAACCCCAATGGGATAGGTGTATAACACTTGTGAGCGTATTGAAAGACAAAAGAGGGAGAAGACCCAGATCAGATTCAGAACCAAATAGAGGAGCATGAATACCAAACCCCACAAGCAAGAATTGGGCATTTAAAAGAAACTCCAGATGGTTCAGACGCTTGCAAAGAGGATTGTGATAATACCACTACAAGTTTGAAGGACAAACCCGTCCCCGTATTATGTAAGAACAACACAAAAGACATTCAGGAAAGACCCAACTGAAGGATACTACACTGAGAGAAACTTTTTGGCAAGAGCAACTGCAACTGAGACACAATGAGGGACAAGAAATGTGGATATCTAGACATTGTCCTTGATACACTAAAAAAATTGTGTGTTTTCTCCGCTTAAGCTTGGTGTATGACTCTTAATTTTGGTAGACTAACTCTCCTATAGCGACTAGACGAACAAATTTCCACCACCCTACAAACATTTGAGGCCTTATATAATAAACTGCACATATGGGAAACTTGGTACGATAGAAGGAAAGTATTCCATGAAACTTGCAAAACCCAATCTAAGTGTCTTGATGGATCCTAAGCTTAACAAAACCGAGACAACACCACATGACGAGCTCAGAAATGAGCATAAAACCCCTGTCAAAACAATCGAACCATGTAACCAATCTACCATTGATGGAGTTCTCCATATCATGGTCGACAAAAGGAATGATCTCACTTGAGATCCCAAGACATACGAAATCCATGAACTGAGGTTGAGGGCATTTAATCTTGGATGTCTGTGACAGATGAGCCTACATACGAGACCTTGGTTGTGCCATGCACATGACATGTGGGAGACGTTGTGGGACCTGTTTTAATCCTCGAGGACCGACAAAAATAAGTCTCTTCCTGTAGCATGCATGTAGTGCGCTTGTTTGGTGTTTACATCACCGGGTCATGTGACACATAACTGAAACTGGTTATGCCCCTTGCCAAAAATTGACTACCGGGAAAGCACCTCCATTGGGGATATAGGCTTTCACATTTAATTTATATTACTCCACCAATTGCATGACCACTTAAGAGTCGCTTCTTCGCTCCAACTTCATCCATGACTCATCAATGTACACGTGGTTCAATTGACTTCCCCAGTTCATCATTTGATCTTCCACCTTATTCCCTTCCCTCTTTGTATGTATAAGAATTATATAGTCAAATTTGTTAATAGGCCACTTATATTCGTGACCATCTCCTTTAGATGCCAACTGTGAATAGTTCTATCCAGTGGGTGGCCAAGAAGTAATTTCCTAATATATGTTATAGCTAACAAGGAGTCTCCATGGATCTGTATCAATCTATAACCTTTCTCCAAAGCAATTTGAAGACCTCACTCAAGAGCCATGAGCTTCACGATGTTAATTGTGGCCAATCCGTAGGAGTAAGCAAAAACATGTATTGAATATGAGTTAGCATCCCTTAATATTTCTATGAAGCCTACTTTACCCGAGTTGCCTTTTGTTGCACCGTCAAAACTTAAGGCAACAGAGGCTTGAGGGGGTGGAATAAATTAGGTCGAAACAATTAATCTGTTGCTAGTGACCGCAATGTGATTAGCTACTCTTTTAATGTTTTGGATGTCTAAGGCTTTTAAAATAATTTCCTCTTCCGTATTAGGTTCCAAATCCCCAGTTGACGGAGGGGATGCAATAATTGCATCCCTAATATTTTTAAGAATACTATCATGAAGGATCTGCGTTGTCCTATGCTTTCCTTTAAGTTTATACCTAGGTTATTTTTATAATTGGTATGAGTATAATGTGAGACTTTACTAAAATTATATATATATATATATATATATATATATATATATATATAGAAACATAAAAAAGTTCTATTAAAAAATATAAAAAAGTTTTAAGTTTTGGGAGATTTTAAAAGTACTATTGACTGGCTTAATAAAAAGGGCATTGTTGAAAATATACATCTACAATGTCTTTTTCCTAACATAGAAGAAGTCCTGGACTCCTTCGATCGAATTTCTTTTACACACATCCACACAACATTGAACAAATCGACAAATACCCCTCTCTAAAGAAGCACTAGAAGTTCAAGTGGACACCATGTCCATTACTGAATTTGATGAAGGGGTGGAAGGAGACTCCATGGAATTTCATATTTAATTTTGTTTTACTTTTATTAAACAAATCTATTATGAATTCTTGTGTTGAAGCTTTATATCTTATTTTTGCTATTAAAGAATGGTTACCATTTTGATTTCAGGGATTGCCAACAAACTAGACAAAAAAGTTATATAATATATAAATGATTATGTATCAAAGTTCTACAATATCATCATAGTTGGTTTATTTGACTCATCATATGTAGTTTTTTCATTTTGTCATAGAAAGAAGGGAAACCACACATGATTATATCTATCTTGAACAACAACATGTATATTCAAATCTTTTGAATATATATATATATATACACACACACAAAATGTTAGGATAAATGTATGTTACAAATAATAAATAGATTGGGAATACAAAATGTGATAAAATGGCTATAGAGCGAAAAATGGGACATGAGAATTGCAAAGGTTGTGCACACGTAGGAAGAAGGAAGTCAAAGAGTTGAGTTGGTTGGTGTACCAAAGATGGAAGGAAGATGGGAGGTTTGCAAAATATATAAGAGGAAAGGAAGGAGGAAATATGGAAGGAAGTAGATATTAACTCTAAGGGAGAAAATCATGGATTTATAGAGGCTAGCCTTAGAGAGGACATTGATTCCTTAAAAAAGGTAGAGTGTGAAGGAAGAAAGGTTATATCTCAAGAGAGGGTTAGCCCTAGGGAAGAAAAGGTTAGTTTCGAAGAAGAGTAAAGATATGAGTTGATTATAGAGTATGTCTCATAATGAAGAAGAAAGTTCGAGAAAATTAGACCATGCACAAAGAAGAAGGACCCATTGGCTATTAGATTCATAAAAGAAGTGAAGATTGAGATGTGTATGTATTAGAGAGAGAGGGAGAATGGGAACTAAATAAGGTTGAGATATATTAGATTGTATATGTATTCTAAAATATGTATTAATAAAATGAGTTTTTTTTTTTTTTTTTTCGAGGAAAAATCAGTAACTTTCTATTAAAAGAATAAAAAGTTACATAGAGTAGATGCACAAATGCATTCAGGAATTGTCCCAGGGGACCAATGTATGTGCTTTAAGCACTCATAATAGCTAGGCTACAAAAAATAAAAAATAAAAATTACATTGAGCTAGATAAAATAGTTTTCTCTTATTTGCCTTTTTTACTTTTGGACTTTTTTCCAAACCCCAAGTGATGGAGTAGTAGTAACAATTTCCAACTCGCTATTTCTTGAAATGTTTGGGGCTTATTTATTTGAATATGAGCTCTCAAAGACACAAGATCGCTTAATTCCACCCATGCTTTGATTATTTCTCTTTTCCTCGTGTTGGTTCTCAAGGATTAGAACCATTGTTGAGTTATTTAGATTCTCTGCTTGTTTGTTCCGATCTTCCTGCTTCTCTTCTCTTAACCTTGTTGATTTTGTTACTATGGATGTTGATGGGTCTCATCCATTTCTTCATCCCCATCATTTGAATAAAGGGGGTCTGGGAAATGCCATCCTTTTTGCTTTTGTGTCTCTTCTTTGTTCTTTTCTTTGCTTGTTTGCATGTGTTCTGGAAGTGGCATGTTTGATGGCAGATCCGACATCTAAAGACAATGTATTCAAAATCTAACCACTGTGTCCACTTGAAGTCTTGATGTTTCAGGTGAATACAATTTGGAAGGCCTTTGCTTAAATCCATCTCCACACATATATGGGAAAAAGTGAATATACTTTTGTCCATTATTTCTTGATCCATCTTTAAGAACCTTCCAAAAGAGTTTCCAACGCCTTCTAGGACTTGGTGGTTTCAAAAGGGGAGCAGAAGATTATGTAACCTTACCCAAACTGACATTTTTGTAACCACCATTGAGTTTGCATCAAAACTAGGAAACCATGGGGTTATGAAAAGACCCATTCTTCCCCAAAACCATGGTCCTTCATTTATGACATAATCAAAGTCTTTTTGAGTATCAAACTGAACCACAAAAAAACCTTTTGCACATAGATAAATGTCACAATCTTTGGTCCAGTTGAGGTAGATCCACTCATTTAGATCTTCAGATTTGGGCCAAAAACCATTAAATCGACATATGATAGCTTTTGCTTGCAAAGTAGTGAAGAGACCACTTACTTCTAGTAATTCTATGGACAAATCTGGGGCTTTCTCCATCTTCTCTACAATGTACAGACCTGGGATTGTCAAATTTGGGTTTTGTTTGTCCTGTGTGGCAACTTTCCCTCTTAATGCATCCTTGAATGAAGATGGACCGTTGCCAGTTGAATATTATCCAGGTGGTATTCTTTCTCTTGGGGCACCACCTTGTAGTCTTAAATTCAGGATAATGGTAGAGTTCCTTTGAATACCATAGTCTTTCAAATGGACCACATCCCGCAACACTTTTCCGAAAAAATCAAACTTTGTAATGGAAGACCTATGATATTTTGGGCACTTTGCTTCAGATCTGTCACTAGATCCGTTCCTCGAACCCTTAGAAATATCGATTTTCCAATAATGGTTTTGATACAAATCTGAAACAAATCCTCTGAATCTGCACCCTGTGATCTCCCTTCTACTTGTCTCTCATTTGGATCTAGACCTAAGTGATAGATATGGGTTTTTTTATGAGAGTAAGGGGCTCTCCTCCATGCAAGATGTTTTGGATCCTTAATGCATGTATGTATCCGACAAGAAACCACCATAGGTATGGGAGGCAACTGCAAATGGTTTTCACAACTACCTTCGTTGTCCAAGAAAACAACCCAAAATTAGATCCCCATCATTTTAATGACTCTAGCCTGAGAACCCCAACCAATGAATCTGATTTGTTTAATTCCTTTGAAAGCCTTGGGGGGTAGCTCAAACAAATCTCTCCCTCCTCTCACAATATACTTATATTTGCCATCAAGCGTGATCTTCTCTTTCTTGAAGACATGTTAGAAAATTATATATTACAGAGCAATGGAACACATAAAATATTGCAGAAACACAGACACGATAAATGAATAAAACAAGAGAGACATAGATATACGTGGTTCACCCAATTTGGGCTATGTCCACAGAGAAAAAACCAGTCCTTCCTTTATATTATCCAACAAAATGAAGAGATACAACCTACAACAAATCCGTTGTAATTTCCTCCTCGCTCTCACATAATCTCCTCTCTCTTTTGACACTTAGAATACACATCTACATAGCCGCAATAAAATTCCCTCATATATAGCGAGGGGTTTCATTCTAGGGAAAAAACCCTAAAAGCATAACTTCTACTCTCAGATCATGCGCCGGATGAACAGCTCATATTGACTACGAAATTACAATATTTGACAAGGAAATTTTACATCTATTTTTAGCTTCGGGGGCACTTTCCCCGAACCCCCGCCAGGGAGGGGCTCATAAAAATCGTCGTCGCCACCCCCTAGCGGCGTTTCCGCCCCAGTATGAATTGGGGTCCAATGTGGCGATACCTCTGAATAAAGAAGATAATCAGGCTCCACACCCAACGAGACATTGATTTCGAAATCGATGCACAAAGACGTTTTGGTGAGTAAGGCGGTCACCATGTGAGCACCCAGGGCTCCCCCTCTGTCGTGGCCTTTGGTATTTAGCCCCCCAATTTAACTTAGTGGGGATTTTCACTCCCTTTGACATATATGAACAAAACCCCCAATTGCAGAGGGCATTGTGCTTCTTGGCCTTGGCGCTGCCATTTCCATTAGTCGCAACAACAACGATGCCGGTCGATGCACCTCTAACCCCTATTTCAATTCCTTCAGCCTTGGATCCAAGCACCGTGACATTGGAGGGTTCCATTGAACTGTATAAGTGGTTGTTGGAGTTTCAATTTGGATGCAGCACAAAAACATGGCTTAACCATGGATCCGCGATTGCAGAAGTGTGATCTATCACAAAAGAAATATACATGTTGTTTGAAACCCATATATCTGCACATAAATAGATTTGGGGTTTTGATAGAGAATGAGAGGTGAGTGTAGGATCTGTGGCAACGAAAAATGTAATGCAGGAAACCCTAATGCTTCTTGCCTCCATCGTATAAAAAATTCCTTAATTATTTCAGCATATTAATAAAATGACTTATAAGAGTCTTGTATGTTTTTTTGAATTCTATCTTGTGTGCTCTTTTTCCATTTATGTTATTTGATATATTGTTTCATAGCTTATGTGGTTACATCTTGGTGTGAGACTATTGGGTGATTATTGCATGCTTCACCACACAATTTTTTATTCTAAAGCAAAAATTTAGTGATTGAGAGTGGAATTTTACAGATTGTTTGAAAATTGTAGCTATGGTAAGAGGAGTGGATAGTATGGTTGTAATATGGAGGGCAATTTTTTTAGAGGTGACAAAATTAGACCTCTGTAATGTGTTGCATGGTTGAGGCCAACATAAACATATTTTAACAATCATTATCTTGATGATGAACTTAGTTGCAAGTTTGAAACATTGACATAATAGAAAATTGATGCAATTCCTCATGAATAATCTACAAATAAGATTGTTAAATATTTATTTTTCCCTAAGAAAGTAAACAAATTAAATTAATGAAAGATCAAGTCTACGAAGAATGAAGTAAGCCTTGGAGAGATCCTTGCAGAATTAACAATCCTGATGTTGAGTAGGATGGGGAGGATTTAGATAGAGATTCAACTTATAAATGGTCATGCACAAATGAGAAGTGAAAACCTCCTACTATATCCTATTAATGGTGAGTTTTACAATCAATTAGCTCAAAAATCCATTGAAAATGCATGCAAACAAACAAGAAGTTATCTAGGGAGAAAAATAGGTGAGATATTTGTCTTATCACCAATAAGAGAAACTATTAAATAATATGATAATTTCACCTTCAGGAGATTTTAAAATATCCTATAGTCCTCTCTCTTTGTGGTGTTCTTTCCTCAAATTGATCTCTTTTTTTTTATCCACTAACAATTTCAAGAATACTTCCTTCTATGAAATGGCAATATTGAGGAAAAAATTTGGTAGAATAACAATTAACAATATGATGGCCGAATAGAAGTATTGGTACAAGTGGATACTTCAATCCTTTGCGAAATTTTGTAGTATAAAACTAGCAACTTGAGTTTAAGAAAACGGAGGATGGAGGGATCTATTTAAAGAAAGATTTGGAGTTGAATGGGGAGTCTTTAGTACAGTGAATGCAATAACTCCAAGAATGGATAAGGTGTCTTCATTTCAATGAGTCAGCTTAATTGGAATGGATGTCATCTAACCAATATCCATCATGTCGTGAATATATCATAAGCATGCTGTGATATTTCCAAAATTCATGTTTAAAGAAGGATCATGCACATTTCAAAGGTTCAAGGAATTAAGATATAAGCGTGTGATCTTTCTTTAGTCCTACTAATAGCTAAATTCGATTTTTCTTATAAAATTGGCCTTTAGTTATGCATTTTGAGGTCATAATATATAATTAGAGTGAGTTGTGATGTATTTGATGAGAACTAATAAGCCTCGACGAGGAAAAAAATGGCATGATCATAGATTCCCCCTGATATATGAGGTTAATATAGTATTGTATTATCAAAATATATCATATGTTTTAGTATTGAGAGATAAAGTTGAAATGAAGAGAACCCCCTTCGAGATGAGAAAGGAGACCCTTTGCAAAACATATGAAAGGCTAACATTTATACAATCTCTAAAAATAAAGTGCACATAGTCATGCTTGAGTAATAATCAAGTCGAATACAATATGGGACATGGCTTTGTAAGATGGTACAATTGAAGTTAGGTCAAGATATATATGCACATGAATGTTACTTCCATATTGTAAATGTGATTAAATAAGGTCACCTAGTGGTGGCACAAAATTCTAAAAGAGGAGAACAAGTTATGGAAGGTTCAGGACATGTCGAGATCTCACTAGTGGAAAGCCCAATATGTACACTCAAAATAATGTTGGAAAGGATTTATATGTGTCTGTGGTCTTCATCTATATATATAGAACATTGAATTCACTAAATACAAATCTTCATGATGTAATAACTAGTTGGAATTGAGAATGAGATAAGCCCTTTAGTTAGTAATGATTAATGTAAATCACTTCCATATGTGAGGTTTCCCACTAATGATGAAAATGGGTAACAAGTGTAACTCCCTCTGGTGTATATAATTATTGCATGATATATTTGGTTGTCTGTGGTGGAAAATGTTTTAATATTATGGATGATTGAATCTTTATTAATCATTGCTAGCTAATGCTTATGAGCATCATCCTCCATGGATGATGGTTGACATCTCCCTTGGTGGCTCGTTGTTGATGAATTGCATTTTAGCATAAATGATGTTCCCTCCTATTGATTATTAAGCTTTTTATTATGTGTTAGCTTCCCTCTAACCAAGCTTGAATGTTTCATATGGTTATCTGGATCCTTATTATTGGGAGGATCCCTTGTTAGATATTTACTTGCCTTCATACCAATATGACTTAATGAATAAACCCATTATAACTTATTATGAGTCATCCTTATTTGATATGATGTTAATATGATAAATATGTCATGATGTGTTCATGATTTAATCTGACTAATAGGAGAGGGTGTCATGGAATCACCATCCCCTTACACATGCTTCTGAGGATTGAATATGATGAACCTAGACACCTATGTGATTTCTAGTTTGTGATGAGTATTGATATATCTTAATTAATTAATGATGGGATTAAATGTTCTTGATAATGAAAATTGGTAATTATTGGATAATGGTTAATATGATTAGTCTTTCGTAATCCTTGATTATCATAAATAGTCCTTAGTATTAATTGATTAGCGTATTAGTCCTTATTTAGCATGATTGGTCCTTGATTAGTATTTGTTGATGTGTTGATGTCCTGAATATTAATATTGCATGAAACATTGGTACTCTTAATGATGACTCTATAGCAAAGATAACATTTGAAGATGGTTTAAAATGATTTTTCCCTATCTCGATATGAATGACAATGTGCACATGCATTGGATACCTTTCGTTTTATATGATTTATGATATATGCACATGTTAGTTCCTCGTTATGTTATATACTTGTATTGGATATTTATGATATATCCACATGTTGAATACCTTATAATGATGTGGGTTATGTGGATTCCCTATTAGAAATATATTTCATTATGATTATATGTAGATGCATTATTATGATGTGGGTTATGTATATGCCCTATCAAAGAGACATTTCATGTTCTAAGAATTATGATTTATGTGGATGCATTGCTAAAGAGATATTTTCTTATGATTTATGTGTAGATGGCTTGTTAATGAGATACTTCATGCAATTGATTATGATGATGATGTTGTATGTATACATTGGTATTTTGAATTGGATAATCTATTACAGGTTGAGGCATTTATAGAAAAAGGGGAAATGCACTCAAGGGAAGGGCCCTTGTCTCAATGAGGACAACTATATGATCCTAGTGCCTATGAAGCTTGGGAAATAGGGAAAAGACTTGTGTTAATGGCTTCCAAAGTTAACTTGGGTAAATGGGTAGAAGAAAATGGATTTCATTTTAGTTTTACCTCGTTTTGGACATTCGTAAATTCACCCTAAATCTCAAATTCGCTCTTGGATGGTAAAGGAGAAGGCCAAGAGATAAACCTTGGAAAGATGTTATATTAAGAGGAATTACAAAGGAAGTGGTCTTCCCATTGTTGGGGTAGTTTGCTTATTAGGAAGTTCTCTAAGGAACTAAGTATGGTGAAGGTAATTTTGTTATGAGAATGATTGGTTGGGTAGAACCGAGTCTATGCCAACTAGATCTATGTGGATTAAGGAGTTGTGAGATTATCTATAACATGAAGAGGTACTAAATCTCAGTATGCATGAATCCTTATACTATTTTATTTTGTGCCCAAATTGTAGGAGAGGGTAATATCCTTGTAGACTAGGACACCAGTATTGTGTGATTTTGATCACCATATAAAGATGGTAATAAGATCCTTGTGGAATTCTACAAGCTACATTTTGGAATTCTACAAGCTACATTTTGCATGTATTTTTGTATTTAAGTATATAATTATGCATTTATGTTACTTGGATTATAGTGTAATTTCATATTCTCGATGAATCTATGGTATGTTCCTTATTTAGTGTGCTAGTTGGATTTTCTATATGTGTTTGAGTGATTCTAGATATAGCTTGTTTTGATGTGTATGGTTTTAAAGAGGGAAAATAAATATCTTGCTAAGGTAACTCCTTGATGGAAAAATACACCAAGCTACTAGTATGAATTGACATAGTGCAAAGGAAGATTTTGAAGATGGATAACGACATAAACCATGCAAGTGGGGATCGATTATGGAAATAGATTATTGTATGCAAGGTAAAATACGAATAATGGGTAAGTAACCAATGTATTAAGACCCTAAATCAAACCCTTGAGAGAAATTTTTCATGGTCAATAGGGGTAAATTTGATGTATAATGGGTAATGAGGAGTCACAAGACCAACATAAGATAAGGAGAGGACAAATAGATGATAAGGACTTGAGCTTGACATAATGGAAAGAACCAAATATGGGTATGAGACTGATTCATAAATTTCCGTGGATATTCCACTGGACAATTCATCACAACATATCCACAAAAATATATTAGAAAATATGAAATCTACTCTATAAGGGTTTATTTATCCTTAGATTTTTGGATATGTTAATTACTGTTTATGGCATATGCATGCAAATTATAATTATGCAGAAAATATAAAAAATGAAATAAAACTTTCAAACCATAAATTTACACAATATATAACATGGGAAACACTTTTGGGAGAAAACCCAATTGGAAAGTGAGGTTGCTTTGCACTCTTTCTCTAAATGGAAAATGGATGCAAGTACAAAGAAGTAAGACATGTTTCCCATGTGTTTCTACAATGCAAAAACCCTCTCTATTTTCTCTCTCCCTATCTACTCTTTGCTACTCTACTTATCTATGGAAAAATATGCATTTGAATAGAATGAAACCCCTTTTCCTCCTTGTGGCATGTCTATAACATAGCTAGATAGCCTATTGTTGGTTAAGTTTGAGTCCTTTAACTGTTAACAAGAGTTACAATATCAACTCTTCTAGAGCCTTCTTCATCACAATCACATGGCTAGCCTATTTTACATGAATAATTGGGGTTGATGTGGCATCCTCTTAAATCAGGTGGTCAAAATAGGAAGGTTAATGTTGACAACTAATCATAGGGATTGGGTGAAAAAATGTAATTAATGTAAAAAAATAATAGAAAAGATGGAGAGTCACCGGGAGATGAACTGAACAGTCACTCCCTCTTATATATAATAATGAACAACCTGAACGAATAACATGATTTTATTTGAGGAGTTACCTCCTGGTCTGACATGGTATCAGAGTCAGCTCCATTTTTGTAACTCCCGTCTGCCATTTCTTCAGAAATTTGTCCTGCATTTTCCTGCCATTTTCCTGGTGGTCTAACTCTATTCCTCTGCCTCCACGCTGGATTGAACACTACCAAGAGTAATAACTTGTGAAGGAAATGAAGCATTTTGAAGCATTTTTCATAAGTTTCTCTGATGGTTTGCAGGTTGCACTGGAGGATGCAATTGGTATGCGCTAATTCACTCTTGTAATGCATTGAACGCTACATTGAACTCCTGAGTCCTGTGTATTGAACATTGGTCGCCATGTATGAGGGAAGCAGTGTGAACCATCTCCAGTGCACAAGCTGTCGATAGAGCAACGTATTGGGCAATAGTTTCAGGACTGGTCCTCTCCTTACACTCGGCACCAGGGGTAACCATGCTCGGTGGTATCACGTTGTTCTCTGCCAGGTAGAATAACACCTCTGGTATTCTTCGAACAAATCTGTTTATATATATTTTTTATGAAATATGGTGAATGCCGTGAGCATGGATGCATATGTTGCAACGCTAACCTCCAACAAGATATTTTGTTATGGGTGATCTTCTTGAATTTCGTGATAGAACATATTTTAAGGAATTGGGTTTTGCATTTCTCAGTGGATTAAGTAACGAGGGTTACACAATAGCACTCCTGGATGCCTGTGGTTCTTCTGTTGAACTCTAATGTATGCTTTAAGTTGCCACAATCACTACGGTCAACCTTCTCCCACAGTCACGCATACCTTGGGCTCCCATACATAGTTGTATTAAATTCTCTCCCGTTTTTTTATGGTGGCTCCCACAAGTTAACGCTCTTCTAACATAGTATATCACATTCCCCAAATACCACCTTCCCCACATAATATCTCTGCCTTCATATATCAGAATCAGATTTTTTAGGAGTAAAATTTTCAGTAGAAGTATTTTTTCCCCACGGTACACAGATTTTACAATGCATTCAATCATATCTATTATGGGAGTAGTTCTCACTAGCAAGGAGAACTATCCTGAGTGGTCCCGGATGATAAAACACACCCTCATTTTCAATGAGTTGTGAAAAGGAGTGTGTGTTGGAGACAGATACAAAGAGCCAGAACAACCTACCTCAGACAAAGAGTTCGCCATTTGGGAAAATAAGAACAACAAGGCCTATGCATTGATTGTAGCATCAGTAAGTGAAGAGGTGAGTCGACAAATTTCACCATTTTCAAATGATTTCACAGCCTTACAAAAACTGAAGGAACTCTATGACTCACACTCTGCACTTGAAGTTGTTCAACTCATGATTAAACTCTTCACCCTTGAATTACAAAATAATGATCCTCTTGCTCTTGCATCAGAAGTAAAATCTATAATGCATGATATCAAAGTCACTAATGTTGAACTGGATATTCCTCTGATAGCTTTTCTCAAGGCACTTTATCCCACTTAATGGAAACCTCAAAGATATTACCTTTGACTCCCTTGTGAAAAAATTCGCTGAAAGAGAGAAAGATTTTGGGAAGAAGACAACTCTTGAGTCTTCTGAAGAGGTTGTGTGCCTTTCTCATAGAAAAAAGAATATTGCTGAAGATTCTTCCAGAGGAAGAGGTGGTCGAAGAGGAAGAGGAAGAAATTTCAGAGGCAGTGGGGCCATACACTCTCAAGGAGAAAAGTTAGATTTGCACTGCATATGTTGCAAAAGAGATGCATCACATGATGCATCCACATGAAAGTTGCCTTGGGACAGAATTGAGCAGGAAAGAAACCAACCCAAACGTAAAACTAATTACAAAGACAAAGGTAAAGCACCTAAATCCGCTCACTATGTTGTGGCACACTGTAATATTGGAGTAAATGAAGACTTATTTAATGCTTCACTTGCTTCTTGGAAAAATGATTGGTTACTTGATTCAGAGCAACTTGCTACATGACTTTTAGAAGAGATTTTTTTGAAGAATATACTGACAATGTTTATGGAGCAGTATACTTTGTAGACAAACCAAAACTCAAGCCATCAGGGCTTGGCACAATCAGGCTTAAATTGCCTGCTCTTCCAGACTTTCTTCTACATCATGTTCTATATCTCCCACAGCTGAGGAGAAACTTGTTGTCCTTGGTCCACATCTGCCAACAAGGACACTCCATTCATATGTTTGATGACAAGCTTGAGGTGAGAAAAGCTTCAGACCACTCACTTGTCATGACGGGGATAGAAGAAGAAAGGCTTCTCACGCTGCAGGGTACCTCTGCTCGTGCACAAAATTTCTCATACAATTATCATTATGAAGAAGGTACATTTCCATCAAGTTTATTATGGCATGCTAGATTTGGACACTTGAACTATGACAACCTCCTCTTGTTGAAGAAAAATGGTGTTATTGGTTTGCCTACAATTTCTAGGAAACTTAAGCAATGTGATGCTTGCATTCTAGGAAAGCATAACAAACAGTCTTTTCATGATTCACATTCAAGAGCACATAGAAAACTTGAACTCATTCATTCAGATTTATGTGGTCCAATGCTTGTTCCTTCTACAAATGGAAATAAATATATGATGACATTTATTGATGACTACACTAGAATGTGTTGGGTTTATTTATTGAAGAACAAATTTGATGCTTTTCAAACATTCAAGAACTTTCATACATGGATTGAAATTGATGGACAATCTCATATTGGATCTATTCACACTAATAATGGAAAAGAATATACTTCAAATGAATTTGAAAACTATCTTCGCCAACATGGGATCAAACATCAAACAACTATGCCTTATAATCCCCAACAGAACAGTGTAGCTGAAAGAATGAATAGGAGAATATTAAATATGGTGCACTCCATGATGTTTTTCAAAAATGTAAAATTGTTGTTTTGGGATGATGTAGTTCTATGTGCTGTATATGTAAAGAATAGATGTCCATCTAATGCTATTAGAAACAAGACTCCTTATAAAATGTGGTATGGGCACATTCCTTCAGTAAAGCATCTCAGGGTCTTTGGTTCCACTTGTTATGCCTTGATACCAAAGGTACATAGAAACAAACTTGGTGCAAGAAGTCGTAAGTGTATCTTCCTGGGGTATTCAAACACCTCCAAATCATACCGTCTCTATGATGAAGTCAATAATTTTTTTTTTGTATCTAGAGATGTAATCTTTCTTGAATCATCCAAAACTGACAATGTTGTTGAGTGGCAACTTGATCGCTTGGATAGATTCGCAAATGAAAAATCATTTCAAGAACTTGATAATCAGATTCCACATCTTGAAGGGGGGATTCCTATACTAGATCAACTTATGGAATCTTCTTCTGAAGCACTCTCTCCCCTGCATGAAACTCCAAAAATGGATGATACTTTGAGTGATGTGATTGACAGAATTTGGAGATTCAATCTTGATTTAGTCCCAACTCAATCAACGGAGCAGCTTGGACCATCCGAGAAAGGTCTCCCAAATTAGCTGACAAAGACACTTGAAAGTGTTCATCATGATGAGGTTGGAAAGATAGGAACTAGAAATTCAAACCAGAAAAATGGAGGTGATGTAGATGACTCTGATTCACCTACTGATATGGATGTTTCTTATGATTGTGAATTGAATTTGTCTATAGATTTCGAACCAACTTCCTTCAAAGAAGCTGCTTCTCATGGTGAATGGAAAGAAGTGATGCAAAAGGAGTATGATGCCCTGATAAAGAATGGCACTTGGAAGCTGGTTGATCCTCCATTGGGAACCAAACCAATTGGCTACAAGTGGGTCTACAGGAACAAGTATAAAGCTGATGGCTCACTTGACAAGCACAAAGCCAAGCTTGTGGCAAAAGGTTTTGCACAGAAGGAAGGGGTTTATTGTGAGGGGACTTTTGCCCCCACAACAAAATGGGCTACCATTCGGACACTCTTTGCCCTAGCAACTTAGAACGGTTGGAAAGTCCATCAAATGGATGTAAAAACTGCTTTCTTGAATGGAGATCTAAAAGAGAATGTTTTATGTCCCATCCTGAAGGATTTGCTGTGAAAGGACATGAACATAAAGTATGCAAACTTGTGAAATCCTTGTATGGCCTCAAGCAAGAACTGCGAGCCTGGTATAAAAACTAACTAAGCATCTTCTGAAACTCAATTTCAAACATTATGATCTTGATGATGCAACTTTGTTTATCAAGAAGGTTGGAAAAACAGTTGTATATCTTGTGGTATAGGTAGATGATCTTTTGATGATAGGGAACAATGAAAGCTACATTGCATCCATAAAGAAGGAATTGAGGAAAGGTTTTTAAATGACTGATTTTTGCTATGTTCATTACTATCTTGGTATTGAAGTAACTCAACATCCGAAACTGTCTATATTCCTTTCTCAAAAGAAGTACATTGGAGATCTGTTGAACAGGTTTGGCATGACTGACTACTCCAATGGAACAAAACTTAGAGCTCACATCCATTGAAGAAAAATAATTTGAGGATGCAACAAAGTATAGACAGCTTGTAGGAAGTCTCAACTACCTAACTACTACCAGACCATACATTTCGTTTGCTATTGGAATCCTCTCCAGGTTTATGCAAAAGCCTTGTGAGGGACATTGGTCTGCTGCAAAAAGAGTTCTAAAGTACTTGAAGGGAACTCAAGACTTTGGAATCAAATATACACAGGTGGGCGACTTCGGCTTGATTGGATACTCTGATTCAAACTTCGATGGAGACAAAGAAACTGGGGTATCTACTTCAGGTTATGCTATGAGTCTTGGATCAAGAACTGTCTCCTGGAGATCACACAAACAATCAGTTCCAACAGATTCCACAACAGAGGAAGAATATGTGGCAGAAACTGAGGCAACAAAAGAAATTGTGTGGCTTAGGAAAATTCTTGAAGATTTGCAGGTAAAACAAGTACAATTTGACTCCACTCATGATTGACTATACCTCGGCAATAAATTTGGCCAAGAACCCAAAGTTCCATTATCGAACGAAACACATCAATACTAAATATCATCTGATTCGACATCATGTTGAGGCCAAAACAATCCATCTTTGCCATTGTTCCACTAATGAGCAAATTGCAGACATATTCACCAAAGCGCTTGGAAGAGAAAAGCTTGAAAGATTCGGAACGATGCTTGGACTCACCAACATCCCTTCAGATTAAGGGGGGTGACTGTTGACACCTAATCATAGGGATTGGGTGAACAACTGTAATTAATGTAAATAAATAATAGAAAAGATGGAGAGTCATCGGGAGATGAACTGAACAGTCACTCCCTCTTGTATATAATAATGAACAACCTGAATGAATAACATGATTTGATTTGAGGAGTTACCTCCTGGTCTGATAGTCAACGTTCAAGTGGCATAGCTTTGCACATAGATTATGTTTGAGGTGATTCTAATGTCGTTGAAAAGGTATTTGTGTGTAGAATAATTCTTGGTGGCGCATGCTTAAGCAACAAGTTTTTACCACCCAAAAATTCCATTTGATTCCTCAAAGTGATTCCAAAAGTTTTCAGATCCTAATTTGCCAACTTGGGACACATTGGTAGAAATAATCCTGTCGGCTAATTCCTCCACTTTTTCCACTCTAAAAGAATTAAGACAACTGAAAAATAATATAATGATATGATCTAGATCACACCTCGTCACTTTTGGAGGTCTTTGGTCTCCAAAAGCTTCTATTGAATGAGGTGAGGAAAAATTTCCTCTAATTTCTCTTAGGTGTTCAATTTATCTTTTCCTAGAAGCTATCCTTTCAACCCAATATGCCAAAGGTTATTCTACCTTTGTCTTGTAGTTCTACACCTATTTTACAAAACAATATCCTCTATCAACTTTTCCTGAGCATTTGGTGCCATATCCTCTACAAAATGTAGGACCTATTCCTCTTCCTTATCTAGCAGGGAAGGCTTATAGAGTTCCATATTCTCTACGTTCACCATTGAGTAAATGCACATGTACGAGGGTAGACTGACTCTATAGGCATTATCTCCCACCTTTTCTAGTATCTTAAGAGACCATATTGAAGAGCCTTGATTTCCTTACCAGAACCCTATAGCCTCTCCTTGTTCAAATATAACCATATTTTGTCTCCCACCTTGAAGGAATTCTTTGTTCTGTGCTAATCATGCCTAAATTTATATTTTTCATGTGACTACTCTAATGTATTTTGTACTTGTATATGGATTTGTTTGATATTCTCAACAGTTTTTCCTTCCCTTAAGGCATCCCCAATAAGATCCTCCCTCACTCATCCTTGTTGCCCATATGTAATATCCAAAGGTGAAGGTGGAAAATATGAAAAAAAAGTTTAAATGGGGACTCACTAGTAGAAGTGTGGACTGCTCTATTATATACTATATTTTCATCCCAAGTCTTTGGATGCTTATAACTATAACTCCTAAAAAGCTACATCAAAGTCATGTTGAGTACTTTTGTCTAGCCATCCATATATGGATGCGATGTTGTAGAGCTCTTCAAGTTCATGTCCATATTTTACCACAATGTAGTCCAAAATGTACTGAGAAATCTTGTGTCTCTATCTGAAACAATGCTCTGTGGTATCCCAAAGTGCACCCAAACTTGCCCAAAGACCAATTTCATTACTTCTTTCCCACCGATGTCTTTTTACAAGGCATTAGAACACGCATCTTGCTGAACCTATCAACTACCATGAACATGTAGTCATGTCCCTTATTGGTTGTTTGTAAACCTCCCACAAAGTCCATAGAAATGCTTTTTCAAGGATGAGTGGGCATGTGTAATGGATGATATATACCCTATTTCCTATTACTAGGCTTGTTGGTACAATAAAGCATGCATCCTCTTATGAACTTAGCTACTTGTTCTTGAATTGGGTCAGTACATATAACTCTACAAGTTGGGCACTATCTTTCCTTCATCAAAGTGTCTTCCAACCTTGGAGGTGTGAGCCTCTCTAGTTAGCTATAGTTGCTCACCTTTAGGAACACATAACCTATCCAACTTGTTGAGTAACCCATCCTAGAGATGGTAGTCAACTATGTTGTCACCATTTTGCACATGACTCTGGCTCGTCAACTACTAAAACACATCCTTAGAGTTCTAATTGTCTGAATATGCCTCTCTATTTGCATCATGGGAGAATGGTTCCATGTGCATCAAAGTTCCCAAAGTTGTGGTCTTTGATATAGGTGGCCTTGAAAGCATGTTGACAAACTTGTTTATGCCTTCTTGTACTTGATAACTAAATGAAATTATTGAAAAAACCCCATCCACTTGTAAATTCATGGTGTGTTGTAGCTTATTTTGGGCCTGCAGGTACTATAATGGTTGACGACCTGTGTGGATTACTATCTCCTTTCCCTTTGAATAGTGTTTCCACTTCTTCACAACTTGCACCAGGGCACAATCCCTTTGTCATAGGTAGGGTAGCTGAGAACTGTCCCATGAAATATTTTAGAATGGTAGCATGTTGGCCTTCCTTCCTTCATTAAGACCTCTCCATAGCATACAAAGTCACATACGTCTCCACTTTGAAGGGTTGTTACAAGTTTGGTAATGTTAGAACTAGTGTTTATATGATATTTTTATTTAACTCCTTAAAGGCCCTTTGCTAACCATTTCCCAAATGGAAACTCTTTCCACTCGTTGTTGTGGCATGGATAGGTGCTACTACTACTGAAAATGAGGTTATGAATTTCCTTAGGTACTGTTCTTCCCCATCTAAACTCATGACCTAAAAAACATTAGGAATCACTAGCCACATCATGATGGCCTCCATCTTGGCAGAATCTATCTTCAACTCTCCTCCACTTATCACATACCCAAAATACACCAAAGAACATTGTGCAAACTCACACTTCTTGAGATTTTCCAGTAACTGGTGCTTCTTTAATGTCTCTAGAACCTACATCAAATGTGATATGTGCTCCTTCCAAGTAGCATTGTATACCAATATATCATCCAAATAGACAATAACAAATGAATATAGAAAAAGGAATAACGTATTATTCATTAAACTCATAAACATAATTGGTGCAATACATAGGCCAAACGACATGAGTAACCACTCACACAAACCTTGCCCGGTTTTGAAGTATATCTTTGAGGTATCTTCTTCTCTAACTCAAACTTGGTGATATCCATACTTTAAGTCTAACTTGGCGAAGTGTTTCGCTTGCTGCAACTGGTTCGATAGATCATCTATTTTAGGCAAGGGGTACTTGTTCTTAAGTGTATTTTTTTTAATGCGTTGTAATAGACACACATCCACCAAGTCCAATTCTTATTTCACACAATGACGATGAGCGACACATGTGGTGAGGTACTTGGTTGAATAACACCCTATTTTAGTAACCACTACAATTGTTTCTCTGCCTCAGTTTCTTCTATAACAAATTTCCTATACATCCTAATGTTTGGAACACATGGAGTCTAGCTATAGCTGAATCTTGTGCTCCACTTTCCTCTTGGGTGATAGCCCTTTAGGTTCCTAGAACACACCCCTGTATGCATGTAGAAACTTTTCTAGTTATTGTTTCTATTTCTTAGTACACTCCTCTAAGAATGAGTTTTCTCTCATTGACTTTTCTATACACTCATTTTCTATTAAAAATAACAAAATGTACTTCTTTCTAGAACTAATCAGTTTCTTGTCTTGATTGGCACTTACAAGCGAAATTTTGGACTTGCCCTTGTGCGTGTTGATGGTGAAGGATTTTCCATTCTTGATGCGGTAGTGCTGGCTAGCTCTTTACATGAAGATTTCATCCCACATGTACATATAGGGATTTCCAAACACCACTCCACATACATCAAGGGGAACTACATCTTGTTATACTTCATCAATACATAAGTTTATGGGCCTTTTGATTACCTTTCTAATTGCTCAAAAGGACAACCACAACACTGTGCATTTAATTTTCAACCCAAGGCTTGTGTGGAACTTGCAAGTTACCATGCACTATATATGTTAATCACACTTTATAATTTCATTGGTTTGTTTTGTAGTTATAGTATCAATAATTAATTTTGGATTAATTTTGCAGATGGAGTATAGGAAGCTCGCACGCTTTGCAAGGTTCTATGAATTTAGAAGTAAAGTGACGAAAGCTATTTGCAAGATAATAAACATACTTGCGAGAAATTAAACACATTTGTAGGAAATTAAACACACTTGTAGGAAAGTAAACATGCTTGCAAGAAATTAAAGACCACACTTGTGAAACTGAGATAACATACTTCTACCTAGTGGGCTTAAGAAGCTTAGCATTGTAACCCCCATCACAGGTAGAATAAACCACATAGGTAGGAAATTAAAATACTAATCCTTGCCAAGATAATCCATGTTTTTACTCAAACCAACAATCATGCATTGAGCACATTAATTCAATAATGGAAATGAATGCACACTAATCAATTGTGTAAATGAATTGATAAATAAATTAATACAATCATGCATGAATAATTAATTGCATAAATAATTCAAATAACATAACCAAAAATTAATTAGAAAAGTAAATAAAATAAATTCCACGTGCATAACATAAGAGTTAAATTACACAACAAAAAATCGAGCTATCTATATTCTACATCACTATGTTCTATTGGTGTGGGTGTTGCTTCCATAGAATAGAGTGTTGATATTTATCAATATTTGTTACATTGACAACTTGAATTAATTTAATTAACTTAGTTAAAATAAATTAATGTTTCATAATTCTCATTGGGGCTTCACTCAATGAACCTCTAACATATCACATGCGTTAGTGACATACTAAACAATACCTTTAATTTGACTACATATTGGAAAATACCTATAAAAATCACATTACTTAACCCCCTACCAATACAAACCCAATACACATTCCCAATTAAAAATAACCCCTACTTTCACTATATATTATAAGTATCCATTTTTTATTAACATTTTTTTATACCTCTTTATATTTTTTCATTAACTTTGAGCTCCTTTTTTATACTTACCAATATAAAAACCCTTTACCCCCTATATATGCTCAATATATTATGTCATTTTTTCCTCAATATATATCCCCCAATATAAACACATGTGGTATGATATTGCTCCCCTATTGAAGCCCTCGTGATAATTATGCAAAGAAAATAAACATGCAAAAATAAATAAATCGAATTAATTAATCAAATAAATATGCAAAAATAAATAAATAAAATTAATTAATCAAATCATCAACTATGAAATTTATAAACTACAATTAAAATAAAAGCTTAACAAGTAAATTATTTCATTATGATTTGGACAATGCTTTAAGAGTCCTCCATTGTGAAATGGAAAAGGAACTCCTTTTACACATAACATTTGTTTAAAAATAAAATAGCAACCAATAAATGAGATCCACAAGTTGTTCATATGGTTTGCTAATAAATAACAAACAATAAATATGTTTGCACAAGTCTCTCACGTGGTTTGTTAATAATTAGCAAAAAATAAACAACTTATACACAATTCCAAAATAATTATTAACACCTCAATTAATCATGTCTAATATTGATCCAAATCGATATAATGGATTAACAACTATTTAATAATATCAACTCAAGTTTCCAGTCAACTCAATGTTTCGTTGGCTCATGGTTCCTGTGTCGACTTGTGGTTCAATGAGTTGTAGCGTAATTTTTGAGTTGCAATAATGACGTGAATTGGAGTTGCAACAAGAAAATGAACTAGAGTTTCAACAAGGGGAGTTGCAACAACACCATGAACAGGAGTTGCAACAACTAAGTTTAGAGTTGTGACAACGGGAGTTCCAACAACAACGTGAATTAGAGTTGCAACAATAGGGCTTAGAGTTGCAGTGGTGAGAGCTGCAACACTAGGAGTTGTAACAATGGAAGTTGTAGCAACTAGAGTTGTAGTAATAAGAGTTACAACAACAAAGTTCAGAGTTGTAACAACATATTTGGTAGTTGCAACAACTGTAACCAAAAAATCCCGTATGGAAACACCACAACTTGCACAACAACTCATCTAACACATCATCTTTGCAAATTAACTAAAAGACAAATGCAAACATGTTCTTTTTCTAATGTTTAATAATAAATTCACGGGAGCACTCAAATTCTACATATTAAACAAATTAAACTCAAGTTTTAAAATATATTTCATATTTTGGTTGGTTAAAGTGATGGAGGAGCTCTGCAGTGTCTCATCACTACGAAATTTAAGGTTCATACATAGCCGACTATTTTCGTCCTTTTGCCCTCTTAGGTTGGATTCTCTTGTCGATGGAGGTGCCCCATATTTTTGCAGGATTGGATCTTCCATTTGTTTTTCATTCCAGGCTTGGATTTCGTTCTCCAACCTTGTCCCTTACTTCAGATCCCGTGGTGGTAGGTATTTTGAAAGCGCCCTCTGCTTTAGGTAAAGGTATTCTCTCTTTTAAAGGTATGGTTAACTTTAGATCTAGTTCTCTTCCTCCCATTCAGGTGGTACATGAAGCTTCTAAGATCATAATTTTTTTGGGGTCAGAATCCATTAATGATGCATTGGTGTTTCGAAAATATATTTAGTTTGTAGATTCAATGGCATTTGTCCTTGTTTAGTTGAATTTCATCAGTGGATCTCATAGAATTAGAAACCCCTTCGCTTTGATGATATTAATACTTATCCTTTGGCTCATGGTGTTTTGTGGTTGTCTTCTTGTGGTTAGAAGACAAGAACACTATTTTTAGTAATGGTCCCTGGTTTTAGGGAAGCGCAGGGCTTTTATGCACTCATGGCCCCTCTCCTTTGATCCTCTTACAACTTCAATTTCTTATGCTCCAGTCTCGGCCAGACTTCCAAATATGCCCCTGCATATCTAGAATCTCTCTTTTCTTAAGGAAAATGGGGATGCAATTGGAGTGTTCCATTTCCAAAGCCCAAAAAAAATAAAAAAATATCTCAACCCCACATGTTCTCATATATGTGTGGAGATGGAATTCAGTAAGGGTTTTCCAATATAACTTAATTTGACCAACACATATTACTTATGGGTTCAGAATATCAACTATGAGAAGATCTGCTTTCGGTGTCAAGCATGTTATGAGACAAGGCACATAGTTAAAAAATTCCCCAGAGCCATGAAAATTTTCAATACATAGATACCGTGGAAAAGGAGCTGGAGGCACAAATGGTGGGAAGGCACTCAAAGAGAACTCTATACAATTCATAAGGAAGAATAACCCCAAGATATTGAAGAGGATAAGAAAGAAGAAAAAGATGGGGGAGAAGACACGACATTCATAAAAAATCCACCAAACCCAACTTTAGAAGAGGAACTTGCTCAACAAAGCCCTAAGAACAATTCCCTAAATTCAACGCTACAACAATAGTGCCATAAATCCATCAAGGAGATAGGTGGTGAAATGCATACAATGGGTTGGATTTACAAGAAACTCCTTCTGCTCGGTCCTTTGAATCCGTGTCCAATTCATCTACCAATGAATATGTTACATTTCCACATTATTTACATGAATTACAATTCATAACAATATTTACAGGAGGATTTTAACAAAAATGGGTCTCACAACAAGTTCAAATATCTAATTTTAAAATTTTGATTACATTTTTAATTATTTGAATATTTTCTTTTTATCAACATTATTTTATTATAAATTAATTTTAATTGTATTTTTTTTATTCATATTTAAATTTCTTAAATTTTTACTCGATTCATTTTTTTACAATATTAATATATTCATGATTTAGTATATACTTAAGAATAATCATTCATAATAACTATACTCATTATCAATCTATAACTCGGATTAGAGGCGGGGTCGATCTCCTACTTCTGCCTCATACATCTTTCTTGGGAAGATGAAAATTAAAGGATGTCTCATTGACAACTTGTGGTGATAGATTGGTAGGGGATCAAAAGTGGAAATTGGTTTAGACCCAATTTTGAGTTTTAATGGTATCCACATCTTGCTTAACTATATCATCCGACATATTCACAATTTGGGTATATATTATGTCAAGTAGATTTGGGTGGCGTTGGATCCTCTTTTTACATATCCTATTTGAATTCGAGCAAATGACCAAGAACGATTTGGGGATTTGGTTGGTACATGGGACAATTACATACAAAATATTATCATGGCAAGTATTACTTAAAATGAGGAGGACATGATCACATGGCGTGGGAAGATGGTCTAGGGTCAAATTCTAGTCAAAGATTCTTATAGGTTTATTTCTTGTCCACAACAATTGAATGGTGAATATGGTTGGTTTAACAAAATATGGTTATGGAATATTCTTCTCAAACTAAAGATATTTGGATGGTTAGTCTGAAAAACAAAATTCTTATGAGGGATAACTTGTGTCATAGAGGTTTTAATGGGCCAGGAAAATGTATATTATGCCAATAGGCACTAGAAGATGCAGCTCACATATTTTTGAATTATCCCTACTTGCTTTCTACTTGGATTGGAGTATTAAACAATTTAAAAATAAAGGTAGCATGGGATCCTATTTTGGTCGATAAATGTCTAAGGGGATGGATGTAGGAATATAAGGCTTACGAGACTCTTGCTTTTTATATCATGTGGGGGATCTAGTGTTGCAGGAATGCATGCATATTTGAAGACAAAGCACTAGATATATTTGGTACATGTATGAAAATATGCGCTTACTTCATGGAAATTGGGCCTAAGGAAAATCACTAAAGGCCAAGATATATCGAGTTGTTGAATTTATGGAGTAAGTTCCCTATTAGTTTTTTTGATGGTGTCGCCGATCACAATACATGCAAATGTGCTGCTTTCATTGTGATATGCCAGGGCACGTATTTCCATTTTAGTTGGTTTGGTGGAGTTGGGTCCACTTCAAGGGCATAAATTATGGCGTTATGGGGTGTGTTATTTTGTGCGAGATGGATAAAAATAGATGAAATTGATATTTTTGGCGATTCAAAAGTAGTGATTGAATAGGTTATAAAGAAGTCAACATTTGTGTCACCTTCTCTATCTTTCTGGATGAAGAGAATCAGGTCATTGTTGATCCTTTTTATTAAACACACACAAATGATAGACAAAATTAAGGTAGATGTGAGATATATTCTATTCACAAAGATTTACATATTAATACATTGTCTTATGACCCTTGGTTTTCATATTGCAAGTGGTCTCTTGGATTTCAATGACTATTCATATTCCACACCATATCCCTTAATGGATTAGGTGTCCAACATTCCCCCCCCCCCTTAATTTGAAGGAGTATATATGAGTCCAATAAGAGAGCTAAAATACAAAAAATTGAAAAATGCATGACATAAATTGGTTGACTTTTCTTTCTAAAATGACGGTATAAGGTGAGAGAACTTGACATCTCAACTGATGGTGGTTTAAGGTTGACCACCAACACTGGAACATTTAGTGCAATTCCTGGAACAATTCCAAATATGGCTAGATGCTAAGGTCTTGTATTGGTGGAAGTGATCCCTAATGCTTTAAAAGGTGTTTTTTAAGGAATACCACAAACCCTAAAAGAGGCGGGAGACCATTGAGATCTCAACCAACTATCAAACACTTGATGCAGTTCTTAGAATATTTCTGAATTTGGCGAGAAGTTGAAGTCTTTTGCTAGAGGAAGTGTTTTGAAAAGGGAGACCATTGAGGTCTCAACTTATGGTGGTTTAAGGAAGGCCATCAACCAAAGGCATTCTCATGGGGCATTGATATGTCTCTGGCTACAACTATGAATTTGGGTATGGATGACTCTGGAGCATTCTCATGGGGCATTGCTATCATTGTCTCTAGCTATAACTCTGAATTTGGGTATGGATGAATCTAGATCTAGGGTCATGCATCAAGCTTAGGCTTTGGATCATGCTCACTTGATGCATCTTTGAAGATTGTAGATGACCATCAATTCCCCTCTATCAGATACAAGGTGAGAACATGAAGAAATCTTAACTGCAAGACGTTTCAATACCCAAGAACAAATTTTGTGGTATTACCAAAATATCTCTTTGGATTTTGAATCCCATTTCCAAGAAGTGATCCATCCAAGATGAATCTTCATTCTTGCAAGAGGCTTGTTTCTGAAGCATCTATTTGAATAATGAGTATTTTTATGAAAATTCTCACATGGGTGAAGATCAAAACAATGATATTTCACATGGCCAACTTTGTCACAATGTTGGCATCTAACAATCTATGGTTGTGGAAGAGGAGTATGATATGAAACAGGTGAAGGTGAACCATCATGAAGAAATCCATCACTATGAAACTGGATGGGCTTAGGGAAGTATGGGATATGAAAGGACACATCCTTGTCATATCCAAGACTAGTTTTGCTCTTGTTGTTAACAACTTCTTCCCAGGGTCTGATGATGGGCTTGGGAAGTGCAACCTAAACTTATGCATCTTTATGAAAATATGCTCCTATAATGGGCATTGGATGTGAATCAACCTCAACTTATTGATTTGATCAATTTTTTGTAATTGATGGAAGTATGTCTCAAACTCAAACAGAGAATTGTTCTGAACAAAAACTAGTTTAGAATGATGACTATGTTGTTGTAGCTGATCTTGCTATAGTTGAGATTCGAGTTGCAAAAATTCAATATTTTCTTGCGCATCTTGTAGACAGATTCTAATGTTAACAAGAGAGGCTCTATTGATTTTCACTGTGTCTTTAACCGTAGACACAATTATAATGCTTAATAACTCTAACAAATGCTCAAGTCTAGCCACTATCTCAACAAAAATAAAGGCTCAACAAATAAAGGGAGTTAGTTCAACCAAAAATGCACTAACACTGGAATGTTAAGCAAGCTTTGGTGTCACCTCTAATTGCATGCACGTAATGTAGCTTCACAATGCATAACAACTCTAAGACAAATTCTAATACAACCTCTTCTTTTTGAATACTGCTTAAACTCTAGATCAAAACAAACCTTGTTTTTCTCCCAATACGACGCAAAAAATGTCACTCTCTTTCCTTTAGTATCAATTTAGAGTAGAATCTATGTGACTATTTTAATATTATCTATGTCAAAAAATGAAGAAGACCTCTTCGCAAATCTGAGCAACTCAATAGACACAATTTTGTATGTTCACATCTACTTTAATTAAAATAATTTCTTAGAATGGCCTGCAACATAGAGCTAATGTAAAATCCAAATGCAACAACAATACTTGTAGAAATGAAGGTAATAACCAGATGGATATGCATGGGTCGTACACATTATAAGTGTGAATAAAAATCCCAGGTCTCAAAGATAGAAAATGACAATAATATGCGAGCCTTCACTGTGCTGAGAAAGAGTAGATAAAAATGGGTATGTTAACAATATGTGTATGGATACACTCATAACATCAACATTGTGACCAAATGAAAATTCACCTCCAAAGATATCAATACTTTTTCTTGTTGTTACATCCCATTGAACTCATGTCCGAACACTAGAGTGAGTTATTACATGCATACCCCATGTGGAGCATATAAAAAATAAGAGACATAACCACTGAGAAAACACAACTATTCCATCTTCTTGTGAGGGGCAGATGAGATACCAAGGAAAATGGAAATGAGTGTTTGGAAAAATCTACTTGAAGACCTAGTGTTTAGGATTTTACCTCAATTGTCACAGAATTTGGGTCCCTCTTTTCTCCCTATCGTCTAGCATTATACATTAATATCCCTCTTGAACCCATTGTTGCAATGATCCTCTCAACTACTATTCTTTTTGGGTCTACAGAAAGCGCTCCAACAACTTCTGGATCAACAATGTTGTGATGCTTAAGATGGAACACATCAACATAGCAAAATCAAGAAATTTGATGCCCAAGCACTAAGTGAAATAAGAAATCATAGTTATTTCATTGCTTATGTTAGATTGAGGTTGTGAAATTCATACATCTGCCAAGCCATAAAAGCCTCCATACTCATAGCTTGCACAAATTTTATAGTCAAAAGTTCATACCCAAAGTGAAACACCAACTCGAATTTTGTAACGACGAAAGTTCATAATTCTCATTGGTCATCACCCTTTTGCAGTGGAGACAAGCGTGGATTTTGTGCTATTGAAGTTGTGCAAATGAGATGGCCAAGTGCATAGGAACAAGAATCTCATGCACCATTGGGCATCGCTACAAGTTCGAGAAGGAGCAGGAACAAGAGCATCAAGTAGAAGATACAATTTTAATGTCAAAGGCATTTATGTGCTCCCAAAAATGGCAGGTCTACCAAAAGGAATAACTCAGAGTGGCAGAAGTGTGATTCTACAAGGGTGGAGAGAAGGATAGTGTTAGATCTATAGGGAAAAATCTCAGGTGCAATTTTGACAGGCATAGTTGATATGCAGAGAAAGAGCACAATTTTGGTGCCAGATTGAGGCCACAGAAACAAATGGCTCAAAATTGAGTAGGGAAGGAATTAACCTGCTCTTATACCATGTTAAACACTCACAAATGATATACATAATTATGATAAACATGAGATACATTCTATTCACAAAGATTTACATATTAATACATTGTCTTATGGCCCTTGGTTTTCATATTCCAAGTGGTCTCTGTGCTTCACTATGAGATTCAATGAGATTCGCTATGCTTGTATATACAAGGAGAATAACGGTGTGGCTGATGCCTTATCAAAGGTTGGACACCTACACAAGCCTGGAGAGATCAACTATGTGTCCTACATCAATGATCATTTTCAGGAAGCTAGAATTATTCCTTTCTCTTAGTAAAATTTCTTTTTGATGACGTATATCAGACAAGGCTGTAAAACAGGAAGATATTGCAATGTTGGCATATATTTTGGACATGTTGGGAAGGACATAAGATTAATATGATAAAATTATAAATGTCAATATAATTTTTTCTATTGTGATGCAATTTGACACAAGCTCATAAATATATAAATATTCTTTTATTAATATAAAGTCTATTGGTTTTTTTCTTATTGGAAAAAAAGAAAGAGAAATATATATATATATATATATATATATATCCTTTGTGATTAGGTTGAGCCTAGGCTGGGGCTATTCTATTTATTGGATGGAAGATGACCGATACACCCACAACTTGATGCTTATCACCAGGGTTGTATGAGGCCTCAACCACCCTTGGGAAGTTTAATTCCCCCAAAATGACTTCCATGATCAATCCCTCCCCATAAAATTTGAATAATTTAATATATACTTAAGAAAAATAATTAATAATAATTATATTCATTATCAAGCAATAATTAAAATAAAACAAAAAATTATAGCTTTTTGAAAAAATAACTTTAATTTATTAAAATAATAAAATTTAAAGTCTTTCAAACAAATCTTTACACTATATAATTTGTTTTCGCAATTAATTATTGAGAGGTGTTTTTGGAATATGAACTAAAACAACTTTTACTTGGTTAAGAGTTAGATATAAGAAAACAAGTTAAAATTAAGAGCGAGAGACATTAGTAGTGGTGAAACCTGTTCCTTTATGGACCACCAACAAGTTATTCTAAATGTTATGGTTCACCTTGAATAACAATGATGAATCACCCTACACTCACAGATAACTAGCTAATTGTCCCAAGAGGCACATTCTACAACCCAATATGATGTCTAGCCTAGTATGATGTGTAAGCATGCATGCCCATCATCAAAGTTGAAATTTTGCTCATGTCTGTCAAAATAAAAAAATTTAAAAATAAAAATAATTAATTTAAATGTTTTAGATATTCAAATTCAACGTATATGATAAAATAAAAATAAAAATTCCAAATCAGGTAAAATTTTAAAATTCTTTACTCTTTACTAAAGTCAAGACCATTTCATAAAATAAAGTAAAAGGGTTATTTCAACACAAATAATCCAAAATATTGCTCCAAAATCTTTTAATATTTATTTTAATTAAATAATTGTAAAATGAATCAAGGAAAACCATATCGTGTGGATATATTAAAATCTCTAAAGACATAAATATTTCCATGTCAAAGTTGTAATATTTGAAAATTTTGTTATCATGCTATGTAAAAAATATCATTAAATCTAATATTAATATTAATATTATAAATTTAATAACTTAGGATTAATACAATATTAAATTTAATATAATATTAAATTTGTTATATTATAATATATATTAATATATCATTATATATATTAACTCTCTCTCTCTCTCTCTCTCTCTATATATATATATATATATATATATGGGAGGGAAGAACAAAGAGAGAGTGATAGAGGTGGAGAGATAGAGGGAGTGAGAGGAAGAGAGAGGACTTGAGAGACACTAGAAGAGAGGGAGGGATAGTGAAATGGAGTTGGAAGGAAAGAGAGGGAGGAAAGAAGAATCACACGGAGAGAGAAAAGTGGAGAGAGGGGGGGAGTAAGAAGGGAGAGATGGAGAGAGATTGTATATGTTTGGGGTGATATAGAGAGAGAAAGAAGGAGAGATAAAGAGAAGAGGGGGAGAGAAGGAGATATAGTGAGAGTTGGAGGGTGGAGAGAGAGAGATAGAGACAAAGAGATAAGGGGGAGAGACAAAGGGTGTTGGGGCCTTCGTTTAAGTTTGAAAAGTTTTTGACCAATTTTCATTGACCGAAGGACGAGAAGGAAACGGGTGGCAACAACGGTTGGTTGGAGAACAAGAAGTTGTGGAAGAGTTGTGGCAAGGTGGTAGTGGAATGCAAAGGCAGCCGAGCGGGCGGGAAGGTGCAGAAGAAGCTGAGGGGAAGAACAGTCGAGCATGAACTAACAGTCTAGGTAACAAAGAAGGATATAAAAGGAAAAGACTAGAAAAGAAGAGGGGTTGGATTAGCTAAGTTGAGGAGAGGAGCAGCAGAGCTATGAGAGCAGGCGATAAGATCTCCAGTTGCGGTAGATGGGGGGTAGGTTACAGGAGTCTGGGATACTTGGTCCTTGAAGCTGAACTGAACCCGTGGAACTGAACCGAGTAATTCCTGTAGTTGTTTGTGGTGAAAGCCGGAGTCATATTGTAATGTTTTCTGTTAAGATTAATATAAAGAATGGCTAAGACCAGTTGCAACTTGTGATGTATCTGGGCCCTATGTATGATGAATCTTCAAATTTTTGAATGTCTTATCAATTTCATGTAATCGGTAGTTCTTATATTATCGCGAGTATGTTGTTATCTCTGCTTTATATGTAATGTTTCCATACATGTGATCGAATGCAACCCGATTAATACTTCCTTGACTCCATGCTAAACCCTTCTCCCTTTTGGTTGCGACACGCCTCGAGTGAGACTCCTTGCCCTTTGGGGTAAGGTGAAAATGCCGGTGTTGTCCTAGACTACAACGGACTATTGTTGGCCTTTTGTGCTCGAACCCAGGGTCTTCCCCCTGATGACTCTTTTGAGCCAACAAATGGTTCCATTGCCGGGACCCGAAGGTACGAGAACTGGTTTAGAATACGGTGTCAAGGATATTTAAGAGAGAGATCAAGGATTGGTGGAATCATAAAGTAGATCAATTTGTGGTGGAGCAGGCTACCCGTAGAAATCAACTGATCGACAAGGTGAGTGAGGGGATTTTATATGTTGACAACACTAATGATCAGTATGAAATTTTCTAGTGTAAGTTCCCAGAGGACCTGTACAATTGGTTAAGAAGGCTGAAGGGATAGAGTCAACCAGGTGGATTAGTGACAGTTCGCCATAGCTGGACTCCATCGAATATCACCCTGTTGCAACAGTTGGATAATGATCTGACTAGAGCAGTTGAATTTTGGGTAAAGACTACGGTGGAAGGATACATAGTTGAGTTTTCCGCTGAGAGTTATCAGTGTTTCTCAAAGGTAGAAGTTGTATTCGGCTCGGGACTGAGGGGTAAGTTGATGAGGGAAGTACTGACATGGATTAAGATGTTTATGCTAGAAGAAGGACTGTTGTCTTCACCCATTGTGGGGATGGCAGTGTAAAATCCCAGTACTGGGGAAGAACGTAGAGGGGGGAATGCTGTTGGTTGAGGGATAGAGATGCTACTGAAGGGATGGATGCTGAAGAATTTAAGAAAGCGAGAGATGTCAGGGCATGAAGAAGGGCATTGCTAGCAAATAAGTGGCAGGAGAGAGCAATTCAAACTCTGGGGAAGAAGAGGATGGGGCCCCACCAAGTAGGAGAGGTGAAGGGAAAACCTTGAGTCAAGGAGGAAGGAGAAGAAGGTGTTGGGCAAAGAAAGAGCGGTGAAGGAAGATGTAGGAGCCAGGGGAATGAAGACAGATCTTCCGTATAGATTGCGGAAGGTGGATCGCAAGTACATGTTGCAGAAGGGGCATCGCAAGGGCATGAAGAAGGAAGCAAAGAGGATATGGGTGACGCGATGAGGAGATTATTCAATGAAGAAGAAGCATCCATTAAGAGTCAGCAGCAATACCCCCGAGACATAGGTAGCATTTCCCTGATCTTCCCCTGGTACTTTATCGCAATCCGGAGGAATTTGTTATTAGCTTAGCCAAGGCAGTGCAGGTATATAGTGCACGGGAGAAATACAGAATTAGTTTCAACATTGGGAGTAGCACATGAACTAGTAGTATTAGTAATTTAGGACTACAGGGATCCCAGTAGCCGGGGAGAAAAGGGTTTGTGTTGATAGCTCCTACCCAAATCAGTATGGTGGGATCTTTTACCAGATATCCCGAATTTGCGGGAAGAGGAAACGAGGATGTGGAGCAGCACTGGTATCTATGCGAAGCTATTTGGAGGGCCCATCAAACTCCAAATAATGTCAGGGTAGTAGAATTACTGACCACGCTGAGAGAAAGGGCTCTGCGCTGGTTTATAAAATGGGCGGAGCAGAATCAGAACCCCACAATAGATGATATTAAGAGAGGATTTGTGCAGGAATTCAAGGTACCACAGACGGATCAGCAAGGGCTATCGGAACTATGGGAAATTAAGCAGAAGGAGGGGGAGATGGCTTGGGAGCTCATGAAAAGGTTTAAGGATGCCATTGCCAAGTTGAGTTACACTCTAGACCCAAACCACCAGCGGGACTGGTTCATTAAGGCACTCTTGCCTTTGACCAGAATGCCACTAATGCAACAGAAGATAGGAACCCTCCAAGATGCGTTGGAACAAGCATCACACATAGAAGCTATGGCAGGATACCCACATGAATATAAGGGAGGGACGAGCCTGCAAGATCCGTTGATTTTAGGCCTACAAAACCAGATCGCGACTTTGACAGAGAAACTGAAAGATCTTCAGCTAGTGTGTCTAGCCAGACCCAACGTTTGGTGCACCCACTACATGGTGGAGGGGCACGTTGCAACGAAATGCCCGAGGTTGCAGGGAATTAATCATCCAGGTGGGGTTGCAGGGTCGTCAGGGGCCCCACCAACCACAGGAGTTACGGCAGTCGGAGTGCAAGGGGCCTTCCCAGGGAGGAATAATCAAGAATTTTGTGAGATCTGTAGGGCATATGGACACCTGCCACGGATGTGCCCCATTCCGCAAAAGTACTCTAACGTCCCCAATAAAACCTACTATGTGTTTTGCGCATCAGCAACGCATCACACTAATCAGTGCCAAGCGTTGGATGCTCTAACAGAAAGGCTGGATAGATCCACGTTCAGAATTAATGAGTCAAATTAGGGAGGACAAGGAGGAAATGGGCGAGGAGGAAGAATGGAGGAAGAGGGCCTGTAAGGTGTTACAACTGCGACTAGGAAGGGCATGTTGCCAGAGAATGTCCATTGTCGAGGAGATCATGGTGCCCACAATGTAGAATTAATACCCATGCAACGGAGGACTATCTAGAGCTCATTACAAAGTGGGAAGAAAGGACTAGACATAGAGGGGCCAACTTGGTGAATGCTGAACCACAGACCGATGACGCCCTCCCCACAACCAATATTAATATAGTCACTCGAGGAGGGAAGAAGACAGGGGAGGACCACACATAGAGGAACCCCCCTTAATCTTTAAAGTGATGTCACCACAAAAGGTATATTAGCCTAAACGCCAAAATCAGTACTATCAGGAAGCAACTAAGCTGTTTGAGGGGATGATCGAGGAGAAAGATAATAAAAGATTGCGGGATCACATGACCGATCATGCCCAGCCGATAAGGGAGTGGTTTAAAATTTTCTTGAAAATTGTTGAGGATGAAGGCATGCTGAAGGAGTTGTGAAAAAGTTTAAAGGCTGCGGTATCCATGGAAGAAGAGGAAGTGGAATGACCACGCGCAGATTTGCCAGAGAAGGCTTCCAAGAGAGTGAAACGGAACAAGAGAAGAAGCAGCAAGGAGTTTTGAATCAATGTGCAAGTGGCAGGATTCTAGATAAGGGACACCATGTTAGACTTAGGGTCAGATGTAAATATCCTACCTAGGAAAACTTGGGAGGCAATGGGGAAGCCTCAACTAAAATACTTGCCAATTCAACTAAGAATGGAAAATCAGTACTGCATACTACCCATTGGGAGATTGGAGAATGTAGAGGTTGATGTGGCAGGGGTGAAGACGCACACTGAATTCGAGGTGATTGACATCATGGGGGATAAGGACCCATACCTGACACTCCTGGGGATTGATTAGGCATATGCTGTCATAGACCTAAAAAAGGAACTGATGATTTTCGAAGCAGACAGGCTAAGGGTGATCCAACTGTTGGACCCCTACCAAGGACCTAGGTTTACAAAACCAACAGATGATAGGGATGAGCCAGGAGGGTTAGACCAACTATACATGCTCACAACAGGGAAGAGGGAGGACTACATAAACCCTACGGCTAGAGGATTAGTCAGCTAGAGAAGTATCCAAAGCTCAAAAACCAGTTCAGAAGCTGCATGGGATGCATGGAAGCAGGGGGGATACAAACTAACCACTAGACTATGTGCAATGATCAGCTGAGTAAACTGGGGAGAAATGGAGATAACTGACTATCCGAAGTACCATGGCCTTGAACCGATGGACACATTCTTAAACAAAGTAGACTGGAAGATGACAGAGGATGAAAGGATCTCCTTTCTCGATATCGGCCTCATGGAAACTCCGACAAGATGGTGGAAAACACATTGCAATGCACTAAGAGACTGGACGAGTGTCAAACAAGCCATGAAGGAAATATTTTCCCAGGAGGAAGACTGACCATGGGATAAGGGAAGATACAGGGGGGATTCAAGTCCCGAGAAGCACATCAAGGATTGCATAACCAATTGGAAGAGCAAGGGAATGTTGAAGGATTGATGGGTACACGCATTTATACATACCCTCGGAACTGTCCCCCGAGCTTGGTATGTCCAAGAGGAGCTCTGTCGACAGACAATAGATTGGGATACCATGGAGGTACAGTTTGTTAGCAACTTCTCATTCAGAGGTAACGAGGCACAAATGACAGAGGCACTCTAGGCAATAAAAGGGGTTCTGTTCACACCAGAGCCATTGGTTGATGGAGGGCCCGATGAAAATTTTCTGCAGTGTCTGTATGAAATAGAGTTGCTAGGATATGCAACCTGCAACAGGGTAGATGCAGAATCAGAGGATGATGGGTTGGAGGGACTGAGACACCTAACCTTTGGGGAAACGGAAGGGGAGAGGGACATCTGGGAGAGCCCCTTAACAAAAGGTGCCCACCTTCTACCAATGAAGCTGAGAAAGCAAAATGTTGGGTCAGAGGATAAGCCCAAGATAACATCAATGGGAGACTACTAGGATGAGCAAGCCACCAAAGAAATTTTCGACCTATTACAAGAATATCAGGACCTATTCCCAACTTCAGTGGCAAAACTGAAGGGAATAAAAGGAAACATTGGGGAAATGAAAATCGTTTTGAGACCAGATGCCCGGCTGGTAAAACATAGGTCGTATAGATTGAACCCAAGGGTGAAGGAGAAAGTTAAGAAGGAAATTGACAAAATGTTGGAAGCAGGAATCATTTTTCCGGTGGATGAAGCTAAGTGGATAAGCCTGATAGTTATTCAGAACAAGAAGGATGCAACCAAAATTAGAGTATGTGTCAACTATAGAAGCCTGAACAACGCATGCGTGCATGACCCGTTCCCCACGCCCTTCAGTGATGAGGTCCTAGACAATGTTGTGGGGAATGAAGCATATTCATTCACAGATGGGTTTTCAGGTTACCACCAAGTCAGAATAGTTGAAGAAGATAAAAGGAAAACAACATTCACTATGGAGTGGGGGTCATATGCATACAATGTGATGCCATTTGGACTAAAGAATGCACCAACAATCTTCTCAAGGATCTTCATAGCTACATTCCGAGATTATATTCATAAGTTTCTAGAAGTTTACATGGATGATTGGACGGTATACAGTCTGTTGAAAAAACACACCAGCTTATTAAGAATAATGTTCGAAAGGTGCAGACAATTGCAGATTTCTTTAAATCTCAAGAAATGTATCTTCGCAGTCCCCTTTGGAAATCTACTAGGCCATATCGTCTGCAAGGATGGAGTATGTGTAGACCCTGCAAAGGTTGCGGCAATTATCCACATGGAACCACTGCACAACGTAAAACAACTAAGAGAAACTCTGGGTCATACGGGGTACTACAGGTGATTCATCAGGAATTACGCATCCATCACAGCTCCAATGGAAAAATTACTAAAGAAAGCGGAAGAGTTCATTTGGACTGCGGATTGTCAGACAACCCTGAATAACTTAAAGGAAAGACTAGTAAGCGCCCCTATACTGGTGTATCCTGATTGGAACAAAATGTTCCATGTGCACATCGATGCGTCAGGGATAGCGCTGGGAGTGGTCTTAGCACAACCAGGGGAGAAAAACATGGACCATCCAGTGTACTATGCTAGCAGAAAGTTGTCTACTGCGGAAAGAAACTATACAAAAACTGAAAGAGAAGCCCTGGCAATGGTTTAATCTCTCCAAAAGTTCACGCACTATTTACTAGGCGTGCCATGCAAATTATTTATAAACCATTTTGCGCTCAAATATTTAGTAAACAAGATAGTACTAGAAGGGAGAATATGTCAATGGCTATTACTGTTCTACGAATTTACGTTTGAGGTATTTGTAAAGCCCGATAAACTGAATGTGGGACCAGACCACCTGTCATGACTTGACACAAGCGAGAATGAAGGAGAAGTGGATGATTGATTGCCTGATGCCGACTTATTCAGAATAGAGGCAATCCCAGACCACCTAGAATAGATTGCCTCATTTTTAACAACTGGTCACTTCCCAACAGGATACATGGCAACACAGAGATGACACTTGGTAGTTAGGGCAGCAGATTACCAGCTGATCGCAGGACACCTCTACAAGATGGGCTTAGATCAAATACTGAGGTGTTGTGTCCTTCAACATGAAAGGAATGATGTCTTATGGGAGTGCCACACAGGGGTTGCAGGAGGCCATGTAGGAGGTAAGGCCACCACAAGAAAGATACTCCACACAGGACTATGGTGGCCAACTATCCATAAAGATTCTAAAGAATTTTCCAGGACATGTGACGTCTGTCAAAGGGTCGGGAAGCCTTCGCGACGCGATGAGCTGCCTCTACATCCGGTCCACACAGTGCAAATCTTTGATAAATGGGCGGTAGACTTCATTGGACCCATTTCTCCACCGGTGAGGCATTCACAAGCAAGATACATCATAACAACAACAGAATACCTCACAAGGTGGGTAGAAGTGGCACCCGTAAAGGACTGTACAACATAAACAACAGCAAGATTCATATTTGAGAACATCATTTCACGGTTTGGATGCCCGAGGAGCCTCACAAGCGACCAAGGGACACATTTCCTGAATGAGACCATTGAGTCTCTACTGAAGACCTTCATGGTTCAACATAACAAGAGCAGCCCGTACCACCCACAAGCCAATGGTGCAGTAGAAGCATTTAAAAAGATACTAGAGAAAGGGCTAACGAAAGTTGTATCTGCCAATAGGGACAAATGGGATGAAAGAATACCTGCAACTCTATGGGCATATAGGATGACAATAAAAAGACTCCATAAGCAAACTCCATTTCAACTTGTATATGGAAGGGAAGCGGTGCTACTAGCAGAATTTACACTACACAGTAGGAATGAAAAACAACATTTCCTTACGAGACAGACTAAGCCAGCTGATGGAACTTGACGAAACCTGATTTTTAGCAGAGTTCCACAATCAGTGGACCAACGAAGGAAAAAAGCTAGGCATATCAAGAGGAAGTCGTTTGAAGTCAGGGAATAGGTACTCCTTTACGACAACAAGTTCCAGAAGTTCCCAGGGAATCGCAGATGCACTGGTTGGGTCTGTTTATAGTCACAAAAATCAGAGATTCAGGCTCGGTAAAGCTCGTGCAACTAGATCGAGTCCTACTGCATGGATGGGTGAATGGCACACGTTTGAATCCCTTCCACAATCCATAAAAAAAAAGAAAAAAAAGAAGGAGGTGGAATAATAAGGTTGCGGAAAAGTCTTCACATATCGCAACCCATTTGTGGTCCGGGGGGGCGGGCGGGGTAGCGTCAGTGGACACACATGTAGTCCCAGTCAGTAGAGTTAGTGGGGGGGTAGCGTCAGTGGATACACATGTAGTCCCAGTCAGTAGAGTCAGTGGCCACACACATAATCCTAATCAATAGAGTACACGTAGGCATGCACTTTTTCCAACATTTATGACCACACAAGTACATGTCATGTCCACCATACCTGTAGTCATTTCCAAATTAAGTAACTAAATATGCAACTGTCAAAGTAGGATCCGCAAAATATTTTCCCATTAAGCATAAAGTTAGTTAATAAATAAACCCATCACGGCAAAATAAATACGGCATGCAACCCACTCTATACTTTCCAGTCCACGTCATGGTTGTCACGTCCAAGTCGGCCGACAATGGCAAGGTATAGCTAGAACACATGGGAAAATTGTCAGAGTAAATAGTTATTAATGCCTCGTCAGTCAGGGAACGTCGTGTTGGGGCTAGCTACTTAATTCGCAGGATAACGAAGGGAATTCCAGAATTCCAATTGCAGACAATAGAAGAGTTATAGGTTCGCTCTGAAGAATAGGTGCAGAGACAAAGAAGCAGGAAACCTCAAGTGAAAATAGTTTATCACAAGAGAAAGGAGATGGTGAAAGGACTAGTATCAGTACCTTGGATGCATGAATTGAAACAGTCGATAATATGTATGGCAAGTATGACAAGGCGAATTTGATAGACAATGACTTCACAGACTGTTTTTAGTTCTCGACCATGAAAAGAGAAGTTTACGCGGAGGAATTCAAGAAGGAGGATGGCACTAGGACCTCCAGGGTCAGGGAAGACTTTAAGGGAATACAAAGATCGACATTACTCCATTTGAGGATTCTACCTATGTTCAACACTTAATTTGCTGCGATGCAGTGTACCAAGCTATTAGTGAGTAGGATGCATGAAGGGTCACTATGGTTAGATAAGGAGTACCCCATCCATGTGGAATATATCAGTTGACTCACAGGACTAGCCGAGGGTGGAAATACAGTTAGCACAATGTTCCAGATAGGGGCTAAGCGGGGAGAGAAGCAGATTGAAGACAATATTTATGCCAGACATGGGATTGAGCGGGGCGGGAGAGTTGCAAAGCTAGATATGATTAACAAGGATGATATTAGGGTTTCCTATTACCTCATTGCAGGTAAAACAATGTGGCACTTCACAAAGAACGAATGCACCTTAGACGCAATCTCAGTTGCGGAACATTGTTGTCGAGGAGAGGTGCTCAACTAGTCAGCCTTCGTTCTCAACGAGCTATTTGAAGCATGTGAAGATGTGTACAGAAGGGGTGTTGGGTTCATGTTTAGATATCTTTTGATGTCGTTGGCGATGTGGAAATGGAGGCCACCGAAGGAGAGGGAAATGGCACCCATCGTCAAAGGCCAACCAATTGCACTCTCGTATGATCCATGGAGGGCATCAGAGGATCCCAACATGAAAAAGATCAACAAAATAGCTTTCAAACATTGGTACGAGTAGATGTTGGCCACCATAAGGTCAACAGAGAGGATACCAAAGGCTCTATTGGATGAATTCTCAGAATAACTCTGGTTTGGCGCCTCCCATGTGCACACTTACCTGAGACCACGCTGTGTCCACCTAGACACGTTTAAGATGAGGTTGTAGAGGTTTGTCCTAATGGTGGAAGCGCTACAGAGAGAGGTGGGGTCATGGCCAGGAGTGGCCTGTGAGATAATAGAAGGGAAGCACAAGTACCTCTTTGGAGCCTTAACACCATAGGGGCAAGGGGGATATGGGGCAGAGAGCAGTAGGAAGCGGCCTGTCGAGGAGGAAATCCAGCCAATGGTGCTCCAGATGGAGGAAAAGATGTTCGAACTTAGATGGATAATTGCTAGCTTAGAGTCAGGTGAGGGAAATTACCCTACCCAATTTCAAGGCTCCACCATGTTTTCTCCTATCGTAACGATGCTGCTGGCCATGAAGCTCCCAACGGGAGTAGCTTAGGCTCCCTCCCAGCCCATGGTCCCCAAGCCCAAGAAAAAGCGAGTCGTCCACACCCCAGCTTTCAAAAAGCTGAAAGTTATTCCACCAGATCTGATCTTCGACCTTATTGTAGAGGTCGAAAAATCAATCCCCGCAACCACCATAATTAAAGATATCCCCACCACCACCTCCACTGCATTACATCAATCACAGGAGTCGTCTCTACATACTACCTCCACCTCCGCGACCTTGTCCGAGACCCTTCCACCTGACTTGCAAAGGACAATTGCTGAAGCATAATTTCAGTCAGTCGGGCAGGCAGAGGGCACCAATCCTATCAACGAGACACAAGCAGTAGAACTTACATCACCGATGCTTGGGTTGGACCCACCAGAAGGGGGAAAACTAGATGCCAATCTGTAGGAGGAAAGGGTTGAACCATACTTGCCAGCTTTCCCTATAAGGATCACAGTCCGCCCGAACCTTAGCATCATTCCACCCACTCCAAAGTTCACCCCGCCGTCACAACAAGCCCATTCGCTCGCCTCCCATTTTGAAAAATCCATCGCCAGCGGCCTACCCCTACAACAACATTTCCCAGAACCTAGTACAGTCTAGGCCGATACGCTCCAGCACTAGTCGTCGACACAATTGTTTTCATTTATCTAGCAAGTAGCACATAGGGCCAAAAGGATCCATGAGGACCTGGCCAAGGAACATGAACAACAAACAAGGTAGTTGAAGATGGTGATAGAAGAGCGCGATCACCTACGACAAACACGGAATTGCAGGCCTAGGTTGACCAAGTCACACAAGGTTTTAGATCACTATGGCTGACCATCATTGAGGCCGATACCGAAGCACCGACAGACATGACTACCTGCACGTTGGTTAGCTACTGCGACCACATCCAGGTGGCATACTCGCGCCTGGCAGCTACCAATGCCGATATGAAGAGGAAACAGAAGACAGTGAGATCTACACTACCGGATCCAGTGGCAATTTACACGAGGACGGTTAAGGGAAAGGTCATGGAATTGGAAGCAAAGAAACAAGCTTTATCTGACGCCCTCACCGACGGATATGCCCTGATGAACAAGGTCCATTATTGGTCTAGCGGTTTGGCACTGAAGAACCACTTGGTTTAACATAGAGAGAAAATACAGACTCTGTTTGCCAGCACGAAAGACTGTACAGACCCCACCCAACTGCAGCAGATCAATGATCAAATTGACACCCTTCAGGCTCAGGTTGATAGTATTGAGGAGGAGCCCGCGAAGATGAAAAAGGTAATCAGGGATCTGCAGCCACTGGTTCGGATGCAGGTTTTACTTCTGAAGGAGGTGTGTGACTCCAACGGGCAACAATGGAGAGACCTGGAAAGCTAGTGGTCAATCGAATTAACATTGCACTCAACTGAGGTGTTTACTCAAGCCGCCGATACAATTCTCGCCCAGTGGGACACAACCATTCAAAATTATACAATGTTCAGTCAGCGGACCACGGTCTCTATCTCGGAGTTGGAGTCTTCGTTTGGAATAGGGGAGCCTCAAGGGTAAGAAGGTGCAACAGAAACAAATGCCACTCCACAAGACATGATCGAGGCAGAAGAAGCACCCACACCACAAGCAATGATCGAGGCAGAAGAAGTACCAGTACAGTAGAAAACAGAACCAACGTAGGTAATAGTGCAACCACCACCCGCCGAGCACATGGAAGTACCAGCAGGACCGATAGAGGTCAAAATGACTTGACTCGATGACGAGTCAAGGAATTGTGATCGGGGCCTGTTGGGGCCTTCGTTTAATTTTGAAAAGGTTTTGACCAATTTTGGCTGGCCAAAGGATGAGAAGGAAACGGGTGGTAGAAACAGTCGGTTGGCGGAACAAGCAGTTGTGGAAGAGTTGCGACAAGGTGGCAACGGAAGGCAAAGGTAGCCGAGGGGGCGGGAAGGTGCAGAAGTAGCTGAGGGGAAGAACAACCAAGCAAGAACTGGCAGTCCAGTTAACAGAGAAGGATATAAAAGGAAAAGTTCAGAATAGAAGAGGGGTTGGATTTGCTAAGTCGAGGAGAGGAGTAGCAGAGCTGTGAGAGCAGGTGAGAGGATCTCCAGTTGAAGTAGATGGGGGGCAGGTTACAAGAGTCTGGGAGACTTGGTCCTTGAAGTTGAACCGAACCCGTGGAACTGTGCCAGGTATTTCCTATAGTTGTTTGTTGCGAAAGCGGAAGTCATATTGTAACGTTTTCTATTAAGATTAATATAAAGAATGGCTAAGACCGGTTACTACTTGTGATGTATCTGAGCCCTGTGTATGATGAATCTTCAAATTTTTGAATGTCTTATCAATTGCATGTAATCGGTAGTTCTTATATTATCGCGAGTGTGCTATTATCTCTGTTTTATATGTAATGTTTCCGTACATGTAATTGAATGCAACCCTTCTCCCTTTTGGTCGTGGCACACCTCGGGTGAGACTCCTGGCCCTTTGGGGTAAGGTGAAAATGTCGGCGTTGTCCTAGACTACAACGAAATATTATTGGCCTTCTGTGCTCGAACCCAGGGTCTTCCCCCTGATGACTCTTTTGAGCCAACAAAGGGAGGCAGGAGAGAAAGGGGGAGAGAGGAAGGAAGAGATCTTGGATGCGAGAGAGAGAGAGAAGGAGAGAGGAATAGGGAGAAAGAGGGAGGTAAGAAGAAAGACATAGAGAGAAAAGTGGAGAAAGAGAGAGAGTGTGATAAGGGAGATGGAGAGAGAGGAAGAGAGATAGAAGGGGGGAGAGAGGGAGAGAAAGAGGGAGGGAGAGATAGATAAACATAGAAAAAGAGTGTGTATGTTTTGGGGGTGATATAGAGAGACAAAGAGAGATAGATATATAGATGGAAGGTGAAGAGAGGGAAGAAGAGAGAGATAGATAGATATGGAGGGAGAAAGAATGTGTGCTTGGGGAGGGGGGTTGAGTTAGAGAGACAAAGAAGGAGAGATGGAGGGAGATATAGATATAGATGGAGGTGGGAGAGAGAGAAAAATATTTCTTGCACTAAATGCATTGATTTCAATGTAGATGGTGCTTTCTAATCCTATTTGATTTCTTGCATTGAAGGAGATAAACTGAAGGACATGGGAGAGGAGGAATGAAGAGGGAGAGAGAAGGAGAAGAGTGAGAGAGGTAGAGAAGGGTAAGAGAGAGAGAGGAAGACACAAAGATGAAGGGGGGAGAGAGGGGGAGAGAGAGAAGGAAAGAGGGAGGGAGATAGTGACATGGTTGGGGAGAGAGAGAGAGAGGGAGTTGCGAGAGAAAGGGAGAGAGACGACTTAAGAGAGAGGAGGAGAGAGGGAGGACAAAGAGATGGATTTGGAAGGGGAGAGAGGGATGGAAGAAAAAATACATACAGAGAGAAAAGTGGAGCGAGAGAGAGAGTGGGAGAGTGAAAGGAAGAGATGGAGAGTGTGTATGTTTGGGGGTTAGATAGAGAAACAAAGAGGGAGAGATGGATGGAGATATAGATATAGATGGAGGGGGGAGAGAGGGAAGAAGATTTCTTGCATTAAATGCATTGAATTCATGGTAAATGGTGATTTCTAATCCTATTTGATTGCTTGCACTAGATGCATTAATTTCAGTGTAGATGTTGATTTCTAATGATATTTGATTGTTTGCACTAGATGCATTGATTTCAGTGTAGATATTGATTTCTAATCCTATTTGATTGTTTACACTAGAGGCATTGATTTCAGTGTAGATGTTTTCTAATTCTATTTGATTGCTTGCACTAAATACATTGATTTCAGTGTAGACGTTGATTTCTAATTCTATTTGTTTGCTTGCGCTATATACATTGATTTCGGTGTAGAAAGTGATTTCTAATTCTATTTGATTGCTTGCAGTAGATGCATTGATTTTAGTGTAGATTGTGATTTCTAATTCTATTTGATTGCTTGCACTAGATGCATTGATACCAATATAGATGGTGATTTCTAATGGAGTTGTCTATAATGTGACTTTTTGGAGATTCCGGTGACGGAATCTGGCGGAAAATATTGAGGTTAAATCTTGATTTGTATTATTTAAAATGGTTTTTTCACTGCATATTTGGATTCAGCACCCTGAAAAACCCTAGGGATGCTTTGATTGTGCAAAAACTAGCTATCAAACTTGCAATTCCAATAAATTGCTGCCGGATTTTGACCGGAAAAACCCACCGGAAAAGCTTCCAAAAAGTCGCATTATAGACAACTGCATTTCTAATTCTATTTGACTGCTTGCACTAGATGCATTGATTTTAGTGTAGATGTTGATTTCTAATCATATTTGATTGCTTGCACTAGATACAAAGATTTCAATGTAGATGTTGATTTCTAATCTTGTTTGATTGCTTGCACTAGATGCATTGATTTTAGTATAGATGTTTTCTAATCTTATTTAATTGCTTGCATTAGATGCATTAATTTCTAAATCTTACATTAAATATATATATTGAAATCAATGTACAAACCATTGAAATATTAAATGCAAACATTTTTTAGAGTGTAGAATTTGAGAAAAAAATTGCACCTCTATAGATTTGATCCCCTCTTAGGGCATAATAGATCTAGAATTAGATAAATCTATAGTAGTACTAACTATCTCTATTACACTTATTCCGAAAATCTATAAAAAAAAAAATTAAAAAAACAAATTATTTAAAAAAAAAAACTTTAATCAAATAATATATTATTCAAGTGGAAAAACTAAAGCAACAAACAGTTTGCTCATCCTGTAATGAAAAGCTGAAACACCTATAACAGCTCACATCTGACAGCACTGTGATAAAATATGCTTTAATTAATCTAAGGGCTCTCACAGCCCGCAACACAACAGCTGTTCCTGCCTGCCTTTCTGCTTTGACTGGAACTGAATATGGCGGTGCCGCGGTGGGTATCACGAGGAGAATGTTTAGCCCTTGTCACTGTTAACTATATTCCCAGCGACTTTTCACACGACGCCTTCTTTCAGATGGAACCTCCCCGAGATATTCACGCAGGTCTTCTCTCATCCTTAAATACAAACACAATACGTAAGCAAGGTTGAATCCTTGCATGCGAGAATGTAGATATATACATTGAATATATCCCTGCATGTGAGAATGTGGATATATACATTGAATATCTAAAAGTATACATGTTCCACTCGCAGACCTGCAGGCGACCAGAAACAGGGAAAAGTTGACAATCAGACCACAGTTTAACTTCATCGAAACGGACAAACAGCCGACACTCCACTCCCGAGGATGCTCGTCAAATTTAGAACAGTGATTTTATACAATGGATGTTATTTGCCATCTTTGTAGATTTAATTCTCAAACGTTTGTTTATATAAATTCTCCACATTGTTATGCACTGTAGCCTCCGTAGCGTAGCCGGTTATTTATTTTTGAAAATTTATTATAATTTAATTATTAAATTAGTATTATTTTTGATAGCTATCCAAGAATGTAGGTTGATTCATCACTTTTATTCAAAGAACCATTTCAGTTGGAATAATTGACTAATGGTCTATAAGAGCGCAAATTTTCACTCTTGCAAAATGCTTTTGAATCTTGGCCATCTATTTCCTTATGTCCCAATTCTTAACCAAATCAAAGCAATTTTAAGACATACTACAAACCCCATATATTATATATAAATATAGTCTAATTATTATAATATTAGCACATGAGTGCATGATGTAGCAATTGGGGCAGTTGGTTTACATGCACCTTGGTTGCGATCAAATCCTGTAGCGCTGCGAGGATAGTGCAATATTTATATATTGGTTAAATGTTGATGAATGTGATGGATTTGACGGTTGTTAACTGTTTCAGCTGACTGCTATGTAAATTTGTAAGAAAGAAAAAAAGGCCAATTAGATTTCTTCTAAAAACTAACCCCTCCCATTTTAAATAATCTAATTATTATAAATTTTATCCATTTTACAATATTTTCCATTTAATTGTACCTTAAATTCAATAAGAATTCGTGGACTGTTAGGTTGCGTTTTCTATACACTTTTAAGAAATAAATATGCATCCCAGAATGATTGGATGTGGAGTGTCGGAGACTCCACTTGAAAATATATTTTTATTATTATGGTGCACTTTAGATTTCGTTTTCTATATGGGTTCTTAATAAATAAATATGTAGTACCAAATGATGAATGTCGACTGTCAAAGGTTCTACTTGAAAAGGATGAATGTGGACTGTCAAAGGTTTAACTTGAAAATATATTTTTATTATTTAGTGAATTTTAATTATTATAGAGAATTTTATAAATATTGGAATAATTTAATTTCAATTATAGATTTAGTAAATTTTGAGATATAATTTTTTTTTTTAAATATTAATTTTGAAAAAAATTTACATTTTAAAAGATAATATTCTTAAGTTTAGGTTTCTCAAGTCATAAGTTAAAGTTTAGATAAAACATATAAAACACAAATTACATAACAAAAAAATATTTAATATTTTTTAAATTTCATATATCTCAATTTTTTCCCAGTTAAAAAAACATATTAATAAATCAATACATACAGGTCCATCTAGAAATGCAAATTCAGCATTCCATTAGCCCTATACAAAACAGATATAACAACCCATAGACAATGTTCTTTTCCAAAAATAGAAACATGCATGACACAATTGTTTGCAAAAGTAAAAGTATGCGCGGCATGACATCCGCATCGTCTTGCCGGTACTAATATGATAAAAAAGCAACACTTACACACCTCTTTTATTAGGGAGTTATTCAACTTGTTTACTCTCAATTTTTCACTCACTTTTTCTCTTTCAATATTGAAATATTATATTATCCTAAATATTAATTTTTTTTTATTTATTCCTCATATATATAATTTTGAAATATATTAGTTAGCAAAATATTCACATGGTTTATTTAAGTATTGAAATATTTTTAAAAGTATAAAAATTATAAATCTTTCTTATTCTCGTAAGTGACAATATAAGAAGTCTTTGTTTTTAATTAATTAATTTCCCTCTAAAATTAATATAAAATTATGTTATTTAATATGAGACATGGAAATATTATATTTATGTTTGAGAGTGAAAGAGAAATATGATGAGTTGTAATATCAAGGACAAATGTTGGAATTTAATTTAATTATCAATAATTACTAGGTAGATGGTAGGGATTTAACCTCCACAAAATATTCTAGAATTTTCCTAGTAGTATGCACAAATCAAAGGTTGAGATTTATCTCTAAAGTAGTTATGACATTTTAATGAGAAAGAATTCAGTCACACATAATTTTATGGGGGAAATCACAGCTGAAAACCCCTTTTATCTATATATTGCATTAATCAGAAACTATGAGAAAATTACAATGCTTTGCTCAAGCTCGAGCAACCTCTACACTATCCCTATCTATCTCACTATTTCCTAGACAAGCTCAAGCCAGTGCTTATCCATTTCTGTTGTTTGCTAAGCTCTTATTTCCTTGTGCAGTTTCCTTAGGAATTAGCCCATATTTAATTGGGAACTTCCACAATTATGAATTGCGCGATCCTCATAGGCCTTCCTTTGATTACATGTACTACCTGTAAAATTCAGATGATTATACAACTGAAAGTACATTGTCCCTGAACTCCAATCTCAACTGGGTCTTTCTATGATCTGACATGCATGAGTTAATTATGTGTGAATCTTCATTTTATTGGATGATCACTACTGGTTACACCCCACTACTGGATCTCCCATTAATTCCTCCATCAGTTGGAACTAGTTTAACTGACTTTATCTTAGTTAAATTGAATTAAATAATTACAACTCAAAATAAACTCAACTAGTGCTCCTAAAAAGTAGGAGACACTCTATATGACTCTAGTTAGACCCTCAACTGTAATTAACTGAACCAACTGAGTCAAATTAACTTAGTTAACTATTACAAGTTGTCATGATATGTGAAATTACAATTTAATTCTTCATTTAATTCAAGGACAATTAAATTAGGATTTTCTTGTTGCATTTTCAACACTCCCTCTCAACAAGAAATGGATTATCTACTACCCCGATCCTGCCTCCGTGAAACTCAAATTTGCATCTTGATAATGCCTTTGTCAAAATATCTCCATCATGGTCCTTTGTAGGAATGTATTCCAACAAAATGATTCTCCTCTATAAACAATCTCGTAGACAGTGATAGAGGATGTTGATATGCTTGGATCGATCATGAAAATCTGGATTCTTAGAGAGTTTGATACAACTTTGATTGTCATAGTAAATCACTGTAGGATCCATCTACTGACGAAATAAACCAACAAGGATCTTCCTCATCCAGACAGCCTCTCAAGTTGTTTGACTAGCATCCATGTACTCTGCTTCTTCCAAACTGAGTGTAACTGATCTTTGCTTCTTGCTGTACCAAGAAACTGTTGCTAATCCAATACTGAAGATTACCCCTGATGTGCTTTTTTTGTCGGATGGACTCCCTGCCCAATCTGCATTTTTGAAGCCTTGAAGCTTCACTCCCTCTATCAGTTTGTACCAAAGACCAAACTAAGTGGTGCCTCTGAGGTATCCCAACACATGTTTAGCTGCCTTCTAATAAAGGTTTGGTTGGCTTAACCATGGCTTGACTAAGCTGCTTAACTACAAAACACATGTTTGGTCGAGTGTGATGAGCGCCAATATTGTAACAAGGATGCTGTAACTCCTGGACTACCAACTTTACTTATCAACCCGGGGTTCGTACAAACTTGGTGGTGACAGTGTTGTATGCACAAGTAAAAGTGATGGTCTTGCCTGCTGTCACAGTTTAGCCGGCAAGAGACTACTGGGGTTCCAAGCCAGAATTCTATAGAGTCAGAAGAAGCTTGATTCTTTGATGGAAGAAGGGCAAATCTACTCTAAGAGAGCTACTCTACTGCAGTAATAAAAAGACAACATGTAATGCTAAATCACACCATACCCTAATTAACCATTTAAGCAGCTATGCTAAGTAGAATTGCTAAATCAACACTAAACAAATGCTACTATCTAAGTTGTAGAAGTAAAAAGCATCAAACCATACTAATGTGCAAGCAAAAAAACTAAACTAAATATGTTTTCACTTTTTTTTGGGTTTTTAGGCAAAATCAAGTATGCAAACTAATTGTTCTTGTGGGTGTGACAGGTGGATGGAAGGTGTTTGAGGATGGCTAGAAGTTTTCGGAAGTGGTTGGATGGTGTGGAGGGGTCCTAGGAGGATTTTTGTGACTTCCTAGAGGTTTCCCATCAATTCAGCCTCAAAACAAGCCGTTTGAGGAAAACCTATAGGATGTACTATAAACCTACAGGATGATCATATAGGAATTACAAGAAACCTACAAGATACAACTGAGATCTAATTGTGAGGTATTGGAGGTGTTGGGAAGCTTGGGAAAGGTGTGTGATGAGTGAAATGAGGTGTTAGAAGGTCTAGGAGCACTCAGGAGTCAATATCCAAGATAAGGGATGGCTAGATTTGCTCAATGTATCTAGGGGAATCTCAATGAAAAATGATGAAAAAGTAGTGAGGGTGATGGTGAAACAAGAGATGGCTAAGGTGGATGAAGTGGAAAGTGGCTGCTGGTGATGAGGTCTGGGTCTCCTCCTGAAGTACCTGCTTTGCTTAAAACATGTGTGTCTTCCAAGAACTATGCAACAAGATACATTTTCATAAACTAGAAAAGCATGAATCAATTGCCTATATTATGCATGAAGAAAGTTTCTGAAGGGAATGAAAGCATGAGTGAGATCTTATTGCAAAAATGGAGATGGAAAAATATGACAATGAAATCTGCCTTGCAACATGAACCAAATACTGAATCAAAGACAACAAACTCCAAAGCTCATACAAGAACTAGAAATCTGTGTTTTTGGGGCTGCTGAAGGGTCCCTTCCTCAAGTCATGGTCCTAGAGGGAGGAAGTGAGGCTGAGACACCTGCTGACAACCTTGTGGTGATCCTTTTTCTCCTTACTAACCTGCTACTTGAAAGAAGGCACAAATGGAAGCAAACTATCACACAACCAATCTAATCTATACTGCTATAATGGAAATGCATCTACTAAGCAAATGAACAATTAAGCTATGAATATATACTAGCATACATGTACAATAAAGAGGCGCCTTGGCTGCTAGGGTTAGGCCTTAACCCAAGAGCTTCATTCCTCTGAGTTAACTCAGTGTTGGCTCAAAATAAAACTCATTCTTATTACCAAAACAATGGATTACATCAAAAACTGTCACAAGTCATGTAACTCGAAAATAGAGTAGAGTTTTACAATAAAAAATACAAATCCTACTGAGGTCCTAGGCCTCTCTACTTATACATCTGAAGTCCCCAACGACTTCCTTAAAATTAAGGAGGCTTGGCTCCCAAACTTGAGATAAAATGGTGCTTTGACCTTCACTTGCTCGGCTGCCTTCCAGTCCTCATGATTTGGCTGTTTGCACTCCGAGCTGATGGAGGAATATTCGAATGGAGGGGTAGTAAATGAAGAGGATTTACCTCCTATAATCCCTCTCCTTTGTCCCATTCGAGTTTTGACCTTGGTCTTTGCCAAAATTCCTTGATTTTATCCTTTAATCCTGCATTAAATGCACATTAGACCACAAAGCAAAATATCCAACTCTAACTCATCTCATAAACAAAATATAATAAAAAGTATGCAATAAGTTATGAGAATAGTTGGCTTGACTAAGCTAGGAGGTGAATTAAGGCCCATATAACTACCCAATGATGAGGCTCATCATCACCCCCCACTGAAAGTGTTGCTCATCCTCTGAGCAACTTAGTCAATATCCATATCCTCCATGGCTCTGGTATCCTCTCTGACATCCCATGCCTCTGTTGTGGTGTCCTCTTCTTGTTAATAGAAGCCCGCTTTCTTTTCTACTTCTGCCCAATGCCTCTTTTCTTCTTCTTCTTTTCTCCCTTCTAGGATCCCTAAGAGTAGTGATGGATTGAGATTTAGGCCTATCCAATTGACCTTCAACCTTTGCATATATTGCTTATACATAGGTTTCTTGTTTAGTGGCCTCTCTCAACCTTTGAGGGGAGTGATATTCTCTTATCTTTAAGTTGTGTGGCAATGTGTTCCATCTCCTTAGGCAAGCATGTATACTATCATCTCCTAGTAGCCTAAACATGTCCTCAAAATGTGAAATTGCTTGCTCTTAGGCAACAAGATATCTAGGTGCCAGCTGAGGATCATTTGCAATCAAATTATGGGTACTAATGAGGGCCATGGGATTTGATTGTTTAGCTCTGATCAAAAGAGGTTCAATTTTCTCTCTGGCCAATATCCTTTTCATCTCTATAGCTCTTGACTCCTCATGGTTCATCCATGATGCCAAAGCCATTAATTGTAGATCTCCTAGCTTGGCATTAGGGTCCCAAACATTCATGTCTGTGAGGGCCATGTTGTGCAAATAAAACTCAGCCATTTTGGCCCTATCCTCTAGTGTAATTTAATCACAAAGATCGATAAACTGCCTGTAGTCCTGAAATGACATGGTTCCCCTCTGTGTTAGTATCTTAATCTGAAACCGCAGCCATTGTTCTTTGAGGTAAAGAGCATAGGATTTAGCTGGCATCCTACACTAGATTGCCTCCAAGGAGAGGCTGGCCATACATGCTAGTTGGTTCTCTCTTTCCTGTAGTTGTCCCCTCAGCCATGCATTTTCTGTCTCAAGTTGATTTCTCATTATAGCTTCTCTGTCCCTTAAGCCACTTAACTATCTACCCATTTCTTTGAGTTTCTCTTCCATGTGCCCAATGTCTTCCACCCCCTTTGATTTGGAAATCTGCATCCATCGGTGGGTTCTGGCCCTCTCCTTCTTAAACTCGAAGAACAGTGGGATGGAAAATTTTTGAGGTATTACCCTACCTCCTTCAATAAACCGGTAATAGGAGTCTAGGTTAGGTTGGGGGCTGGGTTCCTTTGTCTCTGGGTCTTCCTCTTTAGCTTCTTGATTCTCCCCTACCTTTCTTTCCAATTTCTGTGCCTCTTGTAGATTCAGCAGAGTATCCTATAGGATTTTTTTGCTTCCTGTAGATTTTGATGTGGATCCTGTAGGATTGCCTTAACCTTTGAGGAAGTTGATCTAGTAGTAGGCCTCCTTACATAGGTGATAGGGGACTTAGGGGAAGGCATTTTGTATTTTTGTGTAGGGGAATCTTCAATCTCAATAGGAATTTTTGTTGATGTTTGTGGCTTCCCCTATTTTATTCTTGTGCTCTTTCTTGTTCTGAAATATAGTGGGGTCTGCCTCTGCCTTTTTCCTTTTTGCTTGACTGGGGTGCTGAGAGCAGTGAGGGCAGCTATTGCCTCTCTCTCAGTGGCCTCTGGAGACACCCTAGGTGACTCCTCCTTGTGTTCTTTCCCCTCTGTTTTATTGCCTTCTTCCTCTCTGTTTTTCCTGTCTTCTTCCTCTTGTAGATCTTCATCATCTCTATCAGTTTCCTCCTTAATTTCATCCTCTATTTCTTCATCAACCTCCTTCTCTTCTCCCTATTCTTCTTCAGCTTCATCATGTTCCTATGTGTCAGCTCCTTCTTCATCCATCTCATCCTTATCTTGCTCTGTATCTTCCTCTTCTTGTTTTACCTCCTCTTCACTGACAGTAGGACTAACATCATAAGTGAGGGCTTTGATGTCATCCTCTGCTAGCAAGTCTCTGAAGACTGACCATGTTATAAGGGTTCTAAGGTTTTGGAGGGAATCTTCAATGAGGATCCTAATCAACCCATGGTGAGGCAATTGTTGGGAATTCCCCTCCTTCACTTTGATGCTTGAGTCTATGAGTGATTGCAGCAAGAAATATGGTATGTTGAGTCTTTGGTGAGGTGGTGTTTCTACCCCAAATATTAATTCCTTAAGGATATTGAAATGATAGCCATAGAAAACACTATATCTACCCTCACATGAGATGTATTTGATGAGTTGGTAGCCTACCTCACTCCATGGGTATGGCAAACTTTCCCTCCTTACTCCATTTTTGTCCTTAGTGGGTTCTTCACCTTCTAAAAAGAATTTTCTTTTTTCCACCTGGCTGTCTCCTTTGTCTTCTTTTCTCCATGGGATTCCTAGGGAAAGTGTGGTGACCCTGTTGATGAGCTTTGGGGTGAGATCTATAGTGAGGCCCCTTACTACAACAGTGGCATGGATTCTACTATGTGGAGTGAGGGAGATACAAAATTCTTGAGCCACCACATCATCATACCCTCTGAATTTTTCGAAAAACCCCATCTAGTTGTGTCTTGTAAAGATTTCAAGCACCTAGGGGTGTTTTTAGATTCTCACAGTGTTTGTGGGCTCTCTCCTATTAAACCCTCTTGTCATCTTGCTGGTGAAGCTTGAGGAGAAAATGAGAGGGTTGACACAATTTTTCAAATGCAGGAGCAAAACAGAGTTGACTGTGTATTTAATTCACTTCACACAGTTGCTAAATTCACTCAATTTTAGAGTATCCCTGGTTCATTTACTTGCAAAGGGGGATGAAATTGTAGAGCCTACCTCTTTAGACTAGTTGCAGTGGCCAATTCCCATGATATCCCTTCTGAACACTTCTCTGCCAATCCTGTAGACAGTCTCTGTGTATCCTGTAGACTATATCCTGTAGGAATTCCTATGCATGCTGCTGTAGGAATTCTTGTGCATGCTCCTGTAGGAATTCTTGTGCAGAACGATGGATCTTTTCTTCCGATGGGTGGTTTGGGTTATGAGAGCGACTTCAGTGAGGGAGTTTCAAGGAGGTGAAATGCATGAATGCATGGGAACGATGTTTTATTTCCTCTTATGGTGATTCGGGGTGAGGTGGTGTGCTGGCAGCAAAGGTACGTTGCCATTTTTGGACCGTTGGTCCCCACTACCACCTCATCATTTCCCATTCCTCATAATTAGCTCCCACCTCATAGATCCGCAGTTTAACTACTTTTTTTCCTACTCCTTCTCTGTCTTTGAGTTGATTGTAGCCATGTGTGAGAGGACACCTGGTTGTGCATGTGCTGATTGAATGAAGGTGGCCAAATTTTCACTTATAAACTAACTATCTCGTAACCCTTACAATTTTTGAATACATGATGCAAATGAGTGAGCGAGCGGGATACTTACCTGTGGTTTCAATGCTATGCTATAGTTGTCGAAGACTAGAGGTGTTGCGTTGTATATTTGTTGCATGCCATTCTTCTTCCTCCTCTTATTGTCTGCTAATGGTTTCTTTGCTTTTGTAGGTATCTGTGGCTAAAGATCTGATGCTACTGTTGTGGAGCTCCTGGATCATCCTAGTGAAGACCTGTTGCTGGTGTGATTGGCATTCTGTGGGATAGGCTGCTACAAGATGTCCTGTAGCTACTTCTCCCTCAGAATTCTTTAATCATTTTGCTTGCTGGGGCTGTGAGGATGGTGACATGGATGGAAAGAAGGAGTAGAAGTGTGGAGAGCAAAGGATACTCAGGTAATGCTCTTACTCCTCTCTGTTTCCCTTTTTTTTCTAAGACTGGTAGAAACTGTTGAAACTAATTTTTTTTTGTTTTGAATGGTGAGTGTAGGGATGATGATGGTGGACGAGGTGAGGTGTTAGATCATGCATAGGGTGAATTTTAGGGACCTAACAAATCCATCATGTGCCTTTGGATTGCTTCCTGTAGGATTTTCGGGTCACTGTAATTCCTACATGATCATCCTGTAGGTTTTCAGGGGATCCTATAGGAATACAGGGGATCCTGTAGAAAACATAGTCTTTGCATAAATCGAAGAAATGGAGTGGAAAAATGACAAAAATGATGGAGGGATGCATGGTAAGGAGTGGAGAAGATGATTATGTGAGAGGCAAGGGTCTCCTTGGGATCCTCTTTTTCTCCTTGACTTTCTTTCTTGCTCACCTGCAAATAGAAATTTCATGACATATCTATATATATATATATATATATATCTATATATATATATATATATATATATATATATATATATATATATATATATATATATATATATATCTATATATTTGAAAAAAAACTAGGCTGCCTTAGAGAGGTTTTCACCCTAGCTGTTTTCCCTGGGCGCCTCAAGGAAGGTTTTCATCTAGGGATCTTCTTATTCTCTTTTTCTTTTTGTTCTTTTCCCTCTCTTTTTTTTTTCATCACTGGGCCGCCTCACAAGGTTTTCAACCCAAATATGGGACTCAGGTGCCTCATGGAGGTTTTCACCTGAGTCCTTATTCTTTTTTCTTTTTTTCTCAGTTATTTGATGAGGAAGGAGTTAGAACTTGCTCCACCATCATCACTATTTTATTGATATTATCAATGAACTCTTGTTTTGATAAAGGTCTCTTGTACATTTTCAATCGATACCCATTAACAAGCAAAGGAATGGCTTCTTCATCTATAGTTCTGATTTGCACTGAACCATTATCATGGCATCTTTCCACAACATAAGGTCCAAGCCATCTTGTCCTTAACTTGCCCTTGAATTCTTTATACCTAGAATCATATAACAATGCCCAATCGCCCTCCTGAAATTTCTTCTCCTTAATATTTTTATCATGCCAGATCATCCTCTAAAGTTGAACTACCTTTGTATGTAGGAGGGCCTGCATTATGAATTCATCCTAGCCATTCAATTGGAACAATCTCTCTTTCTGTGCACTGCTGAGATTCATATCTAGTTGGGCTGCCATCCTTAATGTGTTGTATTCAAACTCAATGGACAACAAGGCCTTTTTCCCATAGACCAGCTCATAGGGTGTGAATCCAGTGGTGGTCTTCCATGTGGTATTATAGGCCCAGGTGGCCTCAACTAGTCTTTCTTCCCAATCCTTCCTGCTGTTGCTCACCACCTTGGTTAAGATGCCCTCCAGTGCTCTGTTGGTCACCTCTACTTGCCCATTAGCTTTTGGATGATAGGGAGTGGAGGTCTTATGCTTGATCTTGTGATGGTTGAGTAGGTCTTCAATCATGTTGGAGGTAAACTGGCCACCTTGGTCTGTGACCAGCTCTCTAGGGTACCAAAATTTGTAGAATACATTCTCCCTTAGGAACTCAGCCACCTTCTCTTCTGTTGCTTCCTTAATTGCCTTGATTTCAGCCCACTTAGTCAAATAATCAATGCACACAATAATGTACTATTTTTGCTTTGAAGGAGGGTTGATATGCCCAATGAAGTCCATGCCCCACTTGTCAAATGGCTCGAAAGTCACTTGAGGTTGTAGAGGCATTTCATCTCTTGGAGTAGTCATTCCCATCCTCTAGCACTGATCACACTAACTAGTGTAATTTTTCACATCCTGATGAAGAGTGGGCCAATAATAGCCTGCTTGTAACACTTTGAATGCTGTCCTCTTTACTGCAAAGTGACCTCCACAAGGCCCATCATGACAGGTCAGAAGGATTTCAAAGACTTCCTCTTCCCTGACACACCTTCTTAAGATTTGATCTGGGCCAAGTTTGAAAAGATTGCCCCCAATCCAAGTGAAGGGGGCGCTTTTCCTGACTATCTTGCTCTTTTCTTTGGAGGGAAAGTTTGGTGGGAACTGTGTTGATACCAAATAGTTTGCTATATCAGCAAACCATGGAGAGAGAACTGAAATAGAAAACAAGTGCTCATTTGGTAACTGGTCATCCACCATTCCTTCTTCACCTGTAGGCACATTTACCCTAGATAAAAAGTCTGCAACAAAATTTTCCTTACTAGGCTTATCAACAATGGTTAGATCAAACTACTGTAATAAAAGCAACCATCTTATAATTCGAGCATTCACATCTGGTTTGTTCATTAAATATTTGATTGCAGCATGGTCAGTATGCACAAATGTTTGATAGCCTGTAATGTAATGCCTGAATTTTTTTAATGAATGCACAACAGCCAAGAGTTCCTTTTTGGTCACTGTATAATTTAGCTCAGCCTTTGACAAGTTCTTACTGATAAAATAGATAGCATAAGGAAGTTTTTCCTCTACCTGACCTAGGGCTGCTCCTATGGATTTGTGTGAGGCATCAGCATGAATATGAAAGGGGAGGGCCTAGTTTGGGCCTTGAAGAATTGATGCAGTGGTTAACTTACCCTTTAGAATGTCTATGGCCTCTTGATAGGATTTTGACCATATAAACTCAGAATCTTTGGCCAACAAACCAAATAAAGGAGAGGCCAACTTGCTGAAGTCCTTTATGAACCTTTGGTAGTAGCCAACTAACTCTAAGAAACTTTTGACATCTCTCTGCTTTTGAGGAGGTGGGACCCTTTGGATGATGGCTACTTTGTTTGGGTCCACTTGCAGTCCTTGCTGAGATATTGAATGACCTAGCATGGTCCCTATAGTCATTAAGAATTCACATTTTTCAGGACTGAGAGACAGGTTCATTTCAATGCATTTGTGCAGTACTTTTCCTAGGTTAGTCAGGGCTTCTTGAAAATCACAGCCATAAGGTGTAAAATCATCCATATAAATTTCCACTGCATCATGGACTAACTTGGAAAATATACTCAAGATTGCTCTCTGGAAAGTGGCAGAAGCATTGCATAGGCCAAAAGGAAGGACCCTATAGGAAAAAATACCCTAAGGACAAGTGAATGTGGTCTTATCCTGGTCTTCTGGGAAGATCTATATATGGTTGTACCCACTGAATCCATCTAGGAAAGAGAAAAACCTTTTCCTCGCCAGGCCATCTAGCACTTGGTCAATGAAGGGTAAAGGAAAATTATCCTTCTTTGTGGCTTTGTTCAACTCCCTATAATCAACACAAATCCTCCGCTTACCATTTTTCTTGGGAACTAACACCAAAGGGGAGACCCACTCACTGTTGGAGATAGGGTAAATGAATCCTGCATCTAGCAGTTTTTGCAGTTCTTCTTTGACTATGTCTTTAAGAGCTGGATTCATCCTCCTTTGTGGTTATCAAATGGACTTGCAACCTTCTTTGATGTATATGTGGTGAGTACACACTGAGGGGTGTACTCCCTTCATTTCCTTATAACTCCAAGTGAAGGCTTCTAGATTTTCCTTTAACATGTTGCATAGCTTCTCCTCTTCGAGAGCAGAAAGAGATGGATTAATTTTCAAGGTTTTATCTAGGCCGAATTCTATGGTTTTGACACGGAGTGGGTTGGAATTGGCCAAGCATAATTCAATTGGATGATTTTTCTGGGTTTCCTTTACTGCTTCTTCTAAAGGTAATGAACCAGGAGTTGGACATTGGAGCAGGTGTTCAATCAAGTCATCCTCATCTTGCTGTCCTCCTCCCATTGTTACTTCCAAAGCATAAAGTTGGGCAGAATAAAATTCATCTTCTTCCTCCTCCTCCAACCATAAAGGTAAATCATGCTCTAGAGAAGATTGAGCAAGAGGGTATAAGACTAACTACTTGGACATATGCCTATTCTTGATGGTCATATTCCCAGCTTTGAAGCTAATGTAAGCATTGGCTGTGGCCAACCATGGCCTCCCAAGGATGAGAGGATAACCAATAAGCTTAGCCTTAGGCTAGAAAACTAGGAAATCTGCAGGGTACTCCCAGGAGTCAATGGAGACCATCACATCCTCCATAATTCCCTCAAGGGTTACTGTGGAATGGTCTGCAAGTTGCAGAATTGTTGTGGTCTTCCTCAATGACCCTTGGAGGTTGAGCTTGAGCATGGTGTCCTTGATCATCAAATTAATGGTAACCCCAAGAGCGATCAGAGTGTGTGGGACAATGGTGCCATTGATGTGCACATCTACTACAGGGCTTCCAGAGTCCAAATATTTTGGACATATTACCTGCCCCAACATTAAGTCAGAAAGCTACCCAATGAAATTAATGGTAGGGGCATCCCTTTTTCGCCTCCCTACATGCTTGAAGCATTTCTCCTTAATCAACTTATTATAAATGGAACATCTTTTATTGCCTGGAGAAGGGGGATCTTTACACATATATTTTTCAATTCTCCTAGAAGTTCAGTTTCTTCTGGGGTAAGCTGGAGTGGTTGGGCTAATCTCTCAAGAAAGGGTGGATTTACTTTAAGGTTTCTTTCCTCTCTTTCTTCCTCAACCTCCCTAGGTGGAGGGGGAGGTTGGTTATCTGGGAGGACTCTCCCAGATCTCAGGTTAATCTCCTGGATTTCCACAGCATAAGCTGGATATGATGTCTCTCCACTATATACTTGTTGAGCCTGCCTATTGTTCGGGTTCAGATTTGGCTGGGCAGGCATATGGGGTTGCTTGGGTGGAGCAGAGTGTAGGAGTTGTGGTTGGGCAGGTGGTGGAGGCAATAGAGCTGGAGCATTGTTGTATTGGGGCCTCCACCCCTAGAGTGGTGTATTCCATTGAGGTTGTGGTGGAGCGTAAGGTTGAAATGACTGGCTGGCTAGCTGGGAATGATACTGAGATGCATAGGACCAAGGAGGGGGTGTAGACCAGGAAGGATGAGCAGGGGGTCCCCAAGAAGGTATAGCTGTGGTTTGGTTGGGGTTGTAATATGCATGGGATGACCCTTGCATGCCTTGCTAGTATGGTCTAGGCCCAGGAGGTCTCCTTTGGTTAATGTAGCAAAGTTGCTCAGTGACCCCTTCTACTCCTTGATATACAACTTTGATTCCAAGTAAATAAGGGCACTTGTCCATGGAGTGGTTTTCTTCACAGACCGAGAAAATTTCAATATAGTTCAATGGGCACTCATTCCTAGGATGCCTTCAGGTGCATTTAGGACAAAAGGTGGCCAAGGATCTCTTTGTTTCCTCCTGCTTCCTTTTAATGTTCATGGTGTCCATTTGCAAGGCAAGGGTTTGTAGCATCTCACTTTTGAAATCTTCCGACATGTTTCCAATTTCACCCTTGATGGATGAGTTGGAAGATGATGTATTGGCCATAGGTTGACTACCCCTACCCTTTTTCCTGGCTGCCCTACAATGGTTTCTAAAGATAGTCATGATATCCTCATAGGGTAATTGGTAGATATCTCCTCATGCTAACAAATGTAAGGTATCCAAAAGATCTTCTCTTACTCCACTGAGCAGGACCAACTTTAGTGACTCAGGGTCAAGTGTGCACCTGGCCCTTTTGTAACTGAGCTGGAATATTTCTTTGTAGTTTTCTAAGGATTCATCATGGCCTATGGTAATCCTAAAAATTTCTTCTTTAGTATCCTTTGACTGAAAATAGTCTTGATATTTGTTGTTAAAGGCCTGCTACATCTGAGCCCAAGTTGTGATGCTATCTCCAGCTAAGCCCATGAACCAGTGCAATTCTGCATCGTTGAGGGTAGATTGAAATAGTTTTAACTTTTTCTCATCATCTGTATAGTCATAGGTTCAGCATATAACAACGAACTCAAATAGGAAAGTGTAGGGGCCCTCTGTGGTCAGGCCATGGAAATGAGGTAGGGCAGAGGGGCTTATATTTTCCATCTTAGTGTCCTTGTTGGTTTCCTTGATGGGGAAGGCACCCCCAACTCTCTCTCTATTCCCTCTGTCATTTCGGTTTTCAACCATTGGTTCAGTAGGAATGGGTTCCTCTTCTTTTTCTTCCCCTGTAGGTTCTTCAAATATGTTAGGTTGCTCACCTAAAGGTTCCTCTAGTTCACAACCACTGAAGAAGAGAGAATGTTGGTTGTTGGATGCAGTGGGGGTATTTGGCAAAATTTCCCTAAGTTGTCCCTATTCCTACGAGGCATGAAAGGAAATATTTTTGGGTTGGTTTTGTATTTATTTATTTATTTATTTTTAAACCTAGAAAGTACTTGCGGAAATTAAATTTTTGATTGAATGAAAATCACTGACAGAATGAAAAATCTACTTGCTGAATTGAAATCCTACTTGCAGAATGGAAACAAAAGCAGATAATGAAAAATGAAAGAAAAGGAAGCAACTAGGTTACTTTTGTAGAAATAAATTAACGACAGAATATTGAAGACAAGAAATAGAAGGAAAAGAAAGCAGTAATCACATTCTACTCAGACAACTCCCCGAAAACGGTGCCAAAAAGTGATGAGCGCCAGTATTGCAGCAAGGATGCTGCAACTCCTGGGCTACCAGCTTTACTTATCAACCCGGGGTTTGTACAAACTTGGAGGTGACAGTGTTGTATGCACAAGTAAAAGTGATGGTCCTGCCTGTTGTCACTGTTTAGTCGACGAGAGACCACTGGGGTTCCAAGCCAGACTTCTATAGAGTCAGAAGAAGCTTGATTCTTTGATGGAAGAAGGGAAAATCTGCTCTAAGAGGGCTACTCTACAGCAGTAATAGAAAAACAACATGTAATGCTAAATCACACCATACCCTAATTAACCATTTAAGAAACTATGCTAAGCAGAATTTCTAAATCAACACTAAAAAAATGCTACTACCTAAGTTTCAGAAGTAAAAAGCATCAAACCATACTAATGTGCAAGCAAAAAAACTAAACTAAATATGTTTTCACTTTTTTGGGTTTTTTAGGCAAAATCAAGTATGCAAACTAATTGTTCTTTTGGGTGTGACAGGTAGATGGAAGGTGTTTGAGGATGGATAGAAGGTTTATGAAGTGGTTGGATGGTGTGGATGGGTCCTAGGAGGCTTTTGGTGACTCCCTTGAGGTTTCACATCAATTCGGCGTAAAAACAGGGTGTTTGAGGAAAACCTACAGGATGCAATCGAGAGCTAATTGTGAGGTGTTGGAGGTGTTGGGAAGCTTGGGAAAGGTGTGTGATGAGTGGAATGGGGTGTTAGAAGGTCTAGGAGCACTCAGGAGTTAATATCCAAGATAAGAGATGGCTAGATTCACTCAATGTATTTAGGGGAATTTCAATGAAAAATAATGAAAAATAGTGAGGGTGATGGTGAAACAAGAGATGGCTAAGGTGGATGAAGTGGAAGGTGGTTGTTGGTGATGAAGTTTGGGTCTCCTCCTGAAGTACCTGCTCTGCTTAAAACATGTGTGTCTTCCAAGAACTATGCAACAAGATACATTTTCATAAACTAGAAAAGCATGAATCAATTGCCTATATTATGCATGAAGAAAGTTGCTGAAGGGAATGAAAAAATGAGTGAGATCTTATTGCAGAAATGGAGATGGACAAAGATGATAATGAAATCTGCCTTGCAACATGAAATAAAAAACAACAAACTCCAAAGCTCATACAAGAACTAGAAATCTGTGTTTTTGGGGCTGCTGAAGGGTCCCTTCCTCAAGTCATGGTCCCAGAGGGAGGAAGTGAGGCTGAGACACCTGTGAAAACCTTGTGGTGATTCTTTTTCTCCTTGCTAACCTGCTACTTGAAAGAAGGCACAAATGGAAGCAAACTATCACACAACCAATCTAATCTATACTGCTGTAATGGAAATACATCTACTAAGCAAATGAACAATTAAGCTATGAATCTATACTAGCATACATGTACAATAAAGAGGAGCCTTGGCTGCTAGGGTTGGGCCCTAACCCAAGAGATTCATCCCTTTGAGTTAACTCAATGCTAGCTCAAAACAAAACTCATTCTTATTACCAAAACAATGGATTACATCAAAAACTGTCACAAGTCTTGAAATTCGAAAATAGAGTAGTGTTTTACAATAAAAAATCCAAATCCTACTGAGTTCCTAGGCCTCTCTCCTTATACATCTGAAGTCCCCAACGACTTCCTTAAAATTAGGGAGGCTCAGCTCCCAAACTCGAGATAATTTGGTGCTTTGTCCTTCACTTGCTCTGCTGCCTTCTAGTCCTCATGATTTGGTTGTTTGAACTCCGAGCTGATGGAGGAATATTTGAATGGAGGGGTAGTAAATGAGGAGGATTTACTTCCTATAATCCCTCTCCCTTGTCCCATTAGAGTTTTGACCTTGGTCTTTGCCAAAATTCCTTACTTTTGTCCTTTAATCCTGCATTAAATGCACATTAGACCACAAAGCAAAATATCTAACTCTAACTCATCTCATAAACAAAATATAATCAAAAGTATGCAATAAGTTATGAGAATAGTTGGTTTGACTAAGCTAGGAGGTGAATTAAGGCCCATATAATTACCCAATGATGAGGCTCATCAAAGTGTTCACTAAATACATAAGTGAAACCACAAGTTGTCTATAAATAGTAGGCTCCACTACACCTGAAGTAGCATCTTCCTTCCTCCAATTACCAGTTAGAGGAGTCTCCATGGGGTTGTTTCTCTCCATGTGGAACTTCTTCAGTATCTCATTGGCATACTTTCCTTGAAAGACGAACAGTTCCCCATATCCTTTCCATACTTCCATACCAAGAAAGTAATGCATGAGCCCTAGGTCATTCATCTCAAATTCTCTTGCAAGATCCTCTTTGCAAGATTTTATCAGCTTTTCATCACCAGTTAAAATCAAATCATCAACTTATAATACTATAATCAACAATTTACATTCAACCACAATATGGTAAAGGTTCACATCTGCTTCAATTTTGGTGAAGCCCAACCCAGTGAGATAGCTGTAAATTATGGTGTACTAAGAATGTGGTGCTTGTTTTAGTCCATACAATGCTCGCTTGAGTCTAGACACATGTGACTCTCTATTGATGGCCTCAAATCCTTCTGGCTATTCAATATACACCTCTTCCTCAATCATACTGTTGAGGAATGATTTCTTCACATCCATCTAATGTATCTTCCATCCCATCTATGCTGACAGTGCTAGAATAGATCTAATTGAAGAGTACCTTGCTACTGGAGCAAAGGTCTCATTGTAATCAATTCCCTCCACCTGAGAGAACTCCCTGGACAAATCTGGCATTTTGTTTCTCCACACTCCCATCTTCTGCTTACTTTACCTTGTAAATCCATCTAGAACTCACCACTGAATTATCTATTAGCCTTGGGATAACTTCCCAAACATTGTTTCTAATAATGGAGTCATACTCCTTAACCATGGAACCAACCCATATTGGTTGTTACACCGCTTCCTCAAATGAGGATGGCTCAATCACTACACTCTTTCTCATCAAAGCCATGTAGCCAGTGTATCGATCCGATGACCTCCTCTACCTGTGCTATGATGTGGGTGCTCCCACATTCTCTCTGGCATCATGCATCAATATGTTAGCCTCTCTAGTGTGCTTCCTTCCATCTCTAGAAGTCTCTACATGAGTGGGTGCTTCCACTCTCTGCTCCTCTATGTGTGCTTGCTCCACATCATCTTGAGGTTCCTCCTTTGGAGCTAAAATCTCCTCATCTGCATGTAACTGAAGCTCCCTCTTAAGGGAACATCTCATGGCCTTCTCTTCATTGAACTTTACATCTATATGAACCATTGTCATCTTGTTGGATGACAGGTACATGCGATAGTTGTGAGGTGTATCAGTGTACCCCACAAATATGTCCAGCTCAATTGTTGGCATGCATCCTTGGTAACATGAAAATAGGCTGATGAACCAAAGATCTTGAAGTGTGCAACATCTGGTTTCTTACCTGAAATTTTTTATTCTGGTGCACTTATCCTGAGAATTTGATGAGGGATTCTATTTTGAAAATAAACAACTGTGTTGCATGCTTCAGCCCACAAGTGCAACGATAGGCCCTGATCATATAACATATTCCGTGTAGCTCCCACAATACTTTTGTTCTTCCTTTCAGCCACCCTATTTTGCTGTGGGTTATGAGGTGCTATTAACTCTCATCGAATGCCTTCTGATGCATAAAAGTTCTTGAATTCATTCGACACATATCCTCACCCATTATGGATTCTGAGAGCTTTAACTTTCCTACCAGTATATTTCTCAACAAGTGATTTAAATTCACAAAGTTTAGTGAACCTATGATCTTTATTCTGCTTGAATAAAATCCAACACTTATGAGAAAAATCATCAACAAATATTACATCATACATGTGCTTGCCCGTGGATGCTGTTGAAAATGGTCCACACACATCTGAGTGAACTCTATAAAGGATCGCTTGAACTCTACTGTATTTATCATGAAAGGGAGCTTTGGTGTACTTCCCTAATGTACACCCTTTTCATGTGTCTCTCTACCCTAGTGTACCCTTGGGAAGTCTTGTAGAAATTTGTTACATGATCTTCAAAGCTCCATGGTACAAGTGACCCAATCTTCTATGCCACAACTCACCGATGTCTCAATTTTTCACCTTCTCTGCTTTTGTGCTCAAAGAAACACAGTCTTCTACATCAAATTTGTAGAGGTTCTTCACCTGAACCCTGACCACTTCACCTGTCCTAAGGCTATGTGACGAAGGAAAGCCTTTCCCTTGCTAAATATCACATCGAAACCACGATCCTCCAACATGGCATCTGAAACCAAATTCTTCTTCAAGCCTGGAACATACACGACGTATTTTAATGTGAGAGGAGAACTAGACTCCCTCTGAAAGGTAACAGTACTGATTCCAATCGCGCTATACCTCCCATCATCTCCCATCTCGATGTGAATTTGGAGGTCCTTCTGCTCCAAGTCACTGACGAAATCTTTATTGTTGGTCATATGGAATGAGGATCCATTATCTAGGTACAACACACTACCCATCACCGATGTTACCATGCAAGTGATGAGGGTGAAATCCAGTTCTAATTGTGAAGCAAGAGCTTCACCTGTCGCTCCTCCTGAGGGCTTCTTACCTGCCTTCTTGTGTGGACACTTTGTAGCCAAGGAAAATTTTAAATATGGAAAATGATCTTGAAGTTTAAAAACATTGGCGAATCTCACTAGTCCCTAATATGGAAACTATAAAATGTTTATTGATATACTTATAAAATTATTCAAATTTAAATTAATTATATATATATTCTCTATATAATGATGGTGATTTTTAAGGTAAAATAATTTTATATTGTAAAAATTGGGTGAATCATTTTTAGGAAAAATGGAAATTAGCGAATCTTTTTTTTGTAAAAATTATGGAAAATTAGACCACCTACCAATATTAGCCCCTAAAATTTTCCATGAAATTGTAGCACAGTGTCCCAAATCATGCCAGTGAAAAAGTTTAATCCTCGACATGTCCTTCTTCTTGTTGCCCTAACTAGAATTTGATTTAGAGTGGGATAACTTCTGCTTCCCTTTCTTCTCTTTTCCAACTAACGCACAATTCTCCTCATCATCATGCTTGGATGAGCATCCATCTTTGGTGTTTTTCCGAATCTCTTCTTGTACCAACTCATACCACAATCGCTCCCACTCTGGTAGTTTTTCCCTCCCATTAATTGAGTCCTGGTAGTTGTGCCAGCTCTTGGGAAGGCCTAAAAGTGTTAGGCTCACTAGATCATCTTCAAAAACTATAACACTAACACTTCCAAACTCATCCTGACATTGGGTGAACTTGGTCAGGTACTTCGGTATTGGGTCGCCCTTCTCCATCTTGATCTTTCTAAATTTGTCCTTTACTGCCAACATCTTGTGGTCACTGTTTTGAAATAGGTCTGTCAAGGCCTTCTACATTGCAAACAGATTTTACTTACCGTGGAGGTTCAAGACAATATGATCTTAAACTCCTTCTAGGAAAATACTTCTCGCATTTGCCACACATTTTCTCCACTTTGCTAATTATTGAGCATTGGCTGGCTTAGGAATATCTTAGTCTATGAATTCCTTAAGCATGTTATCTTCCAAAAATGCCTCCTCCCTGTCCTTCCAAGCGCTATAGTTTGAACTATCCTCAAGGGCATATTCGAGTCTCAATTCGTAGAACCACATCCTATTGGCTCTGATGTATGATACTGCAAATTTGAATTCTCCTCTTCTATAGTGATTTCAACTCCGATACCATGTAGAAATTCCTTGTATGTTCAAACTACAGATTGTAATATGATAAAACAATCGAATTGAATCTACTCTACTCATCAGCGTTAATAATAAACGATCGATGAAATCACAGAGTATATAAGAGAAAGAATTCAATCACACATAACACAATAATTTTCTAGGGAAAGCCACAACTAAAAACCCCTGCTATATGTATATTGTATTAATAAAAAATATGAGAAGATAACAAGGCTTTGCTCAAGCTCGAGCAACCTCTGCACTATCTCTATCTATCTCATTGTTTCCTACAATTCATATGATTATACTATTGATAGTACACTATTCCTAAACTCCAATATCAACTGTGTCTTTCTCTGATCTAATATGCATGAGTTAATTATGAGTGAATCTTCAGTTTACTGGTTGATCACTACTGGTTACACCCCACTATTGGATCTCCAACTAATTCCTCCATTAGTTGGAACTAGTTTAATTGACTTTAACTCGGTTAAACTGAATTAAATAATTAAAACTCAAAATAAACTCAACCAGGGCTCCTAAAAAGTAGGAGACACTCTACATGACTCTAGTTAGACCATCAACTCAAATTAACTGAACCAACTAAGTCAAAATAGTTAACTATTACAAGTTGTCATAATATGTGGAATTACAATTTAATTCCTAATTTAATTCAAGGACAAAATTAAATTAGGATTTTCTTGTTGTATTTTCAACACCAATTGAAGCTCCACCATGCCAACTCAGGTGGATGAATATTGTTGAGCTAGGGGAGGAAGATGATGGAGATTCTCTAGTTATGAGTATACCAATGCAATCCACCATGTCTATCCAGGAAACGACAATGCTAGGTAATCCATTGCGATCCAAGAAATCCTCCATGCTAATGACATATCACAACCAAGAAACCACATGCATATGCCATGCATGCCAAAAATAGTGAGGAAATCATACATGAAACTCGGTACCTGCAACCAAATCTGATGTAGCTATTGATGCTGATGCCTTCTTACGCTTTCTTGCTCTTCCTTTGTCTTCTTGCTCCAAGAATCCAAGTATGCCACACCCACCAAGAGTGCTCCAAGAAAACTCTAAGTCTCCAAGAGTATGAGAGAGAGATAATAGTGAGAGAGCTCCAAAACTGAACTGACAAAAGGCTACCAACTAATTCTCAAAATCCTTTTTAGGAATGAGACCTCTATTTTGTTCATTTTCCATTATTTTCCTTCATTTCCCTCCTCACATGAAACTTATGACCTTTCACCTCATTTTTCTCCTAATTCCCATTATTTTCATAAATAGATGTGCTAAAATGTCATTTTAATGCCTTAGCCATTTCCTTTTCCAATTTCCTTAGCCATAAGCAATCAAATGAACACCCCCTAGGGTGATAAACGTGGTTATTGTTTTTTAACATTTATTACATGGAATTTCACCAGGGCTATTATAGAACCCTCCCCCTTGGGGGACATCGTCCTCGATGTTCAATCACAAATATATCTCAACAACCTGTTGACAGAAGACAAACTGATCATGGAGATTTAGAACACAACTCAATGCAATATTTACAATGAAAGACCTGTTCAAGATAAGAACATCATGACAACATGACAACATACCGCATAGTGGAGCTTTATAACACAGCTCATTATGGTATTTACAATTATCATCCCGCTCAAGAAAAACTCATGTGACATCATAACATCATGATAACATAACCACATGATATCATAATAACATAACACCCATACCACATAGTGGAGCTTTATAACACAGCTCATTACAATATTTACATCCATACACGAGTGTACATATAGTAGCATCATCAAAATATATACCAAAACATATGCCAAGTCATATATCAAACATATACTAAACACCATGTTTAAGCATATACCAAAACATAATATAACATTAATCAACCACCATAAAGCATATACTAAGCCATCATAAGCAAATACTAAACCACCATAAGCAAATACCAAACCACCATATCAATCTTCTTTGCCTCAACTGACGAAAAAGGAAGGATACATAGCCCGCATTTGATCCGCCATCTCCCATGTAGCTTCATCGGGCCCAAAGTGCTTTCATTGCACTTTAACTTACTCTATTGCTCAATTCTAGAGCATTAGAACCTTTTTCTACAATATATAATGAGGCTCCGGCTGGAATTCTCCATCTAGTTCCACCTGTAATACAAAGCATTCAATCACATGATCAACATCCTCAATATACTTATTAAGCAAAGCTACATGGAAAACATCACAGACTTTCACTTTCAGAGGCAGTGCAATTCGATAGGCTACTGGCCTAATCCTCTCAATGATACTGAAGGGTTCACAAAACCATGGTGCCAACTTGGCACATGAGCCAATCTACAAGAAGCTCTTCTTCGATTTGATGCACAAGTACACATGTTCCCCAACCTGGAACTCCTTGAACAACCTGTTCCTATCAACATAGCTCTTCTTCCTATCCTGTTCTGCCTTAATATTGTTCTTGATCACCTGCATCTCCTGGTTCTATGTCTGCCAACATGTCTGGTCCAATCAATAATCTACTAACTAGATCACTCCAACTAATTGGAATGTTACAATTTTGCCCATACAATGCCTCAAAATGACTCATCCTCAGTGACTCCTGATAACTGTTGTTATATGAAAACTCGACCGAAGGGAGATACTCATCCCACTTCCTCTTCTGATGCATCACATACATCCTCAACATGTCCTTCAATATCCTGTTGACCCTCTGTGTCTGTCCATTTGTCTGTGGATGATAAGTTGTGCTGAAGGCCAACTCGGTGCCCAAACCTGCAAAAAACTCCTTCCAAAACTTGGAAGTCAACTTCGCATCCATGTCTAACATAATCTTCTTCAGAACACCATGTAGTCCAAACACATCTCGGATGAATACCTATGCCACATCATTATCTGAGAATGTAGACATCACCAGAACAAAGTGTGCAACCTTTGTTAACATGTCCACAATGACCATGATGGAATGATGTTGCTTCATTGTCTTCAGCAACCCTGTGATGAAAATGACCTCCCATTTCCACTCCAAAATCGTGATCGGTTATAGCAGTCCACCTAGATGTTTGCACTCTGCCTTCAATCGCTGACAATTGAAACATCTTGCCACAAACTATGCTACATCCATTTTCAGATTCAATGAATAGTAATATCTCTTCACCGCTGTGAGTGTCTTTTGATAAGCTGGGTGACCTCAATACAATTTCATATGAAATTCCCTCAAGATCACCTTCTTGAGTTCACTATTATTTGGTACATATATCTTGCCTTGAAACCTGACCAACCCATATGTTGTAAGAAAATGATCTAAGTCATGTGCAGGGACAACAGGGGATTCGACATCAGTACCAGATGATTTAAACAAAGTTATGAAACACCTGTCTCTTCAGATACAAGAAAATGATAAAATCTAGCAAAGACTAAAGAATCTAGAAGCACAAAAGATAAAAAATGATACCCTCTTAGTGGAAGAGATGTAGAAATATCAACAACTTTCCAAGAAGATTGATCAACTAGAAAATCACTCACTGATGGCTCACACCTTGGCCTAAGCCATGGAAAGTATTTGGTTAGATATTTATCATGCCATGATTGAGATTTGGCCATCCATTCAGATTATTTTTGAACATAAGAGTTAATTGACAGGTGCAAAACAACCATTGAACAAGTTAGAACAACATTGGGACAAAAACTAACTGAGGGTACATCCACGATCAAGGTGTTGAACTTAAAGACTAGATCATAGTTAAAGCAGATACAGATTTCAAATACGACAGGGACCATCCTAGAAATCAAGAAGGTATTACAAAAAGGAATTTAATGAATCAGTTGGAGACTAAGTGTCAAAATCTAGAAAATGTAGTCCAAAGATTTCATACTAAATTTAAATTGCTGAATCAAAGAGGATTTATAGGGTTAGTAGCGCCCAATGATAGATTAATCAACTTGGAATATTACTGTGAGAAACTTTCCACTATTGCAACAGATAAATCCAAGTTTGAAGGTATTAAAGGACATGTGACAGGTAAAGATTTCATAAAAGCTTTGGAGTTTGATTTAACTATCAAACATGAAATCAAGCACATTTTCATCAACAAGCCAACTTTTGAGAAATATACTAAAGTAAATGAAGTTTATAGAAAGATAATAAGTCTTTCTATACCCAATGATGAAAGGTGGGATCAATCATGTGATACTATCGACTAATTTTTTTTTTTATCTCCAACGGACATACAACAAGACAACACATTTTGGGGCCGAGTCATCAAAAATTTCCTCAAAGATAGTGCCAATAACCTCTACATTTTTGTACTATTTTTGTAAATTAATTAGATGTTTATAGAATCTAATTTTTTTCTGTATAAATATGTAGCAATTCGATGTATTAAGGGTTGAACCCTTGGATGAGTTTTCTAAAGAAGAATTGTATCAAAATGAAATTTCTTCATATTAATGAAAGGATTCTAAATTTTATTCAAACAGCTTGTCACTTTGTGATTTTTTCTTATGTTTTCACTTCATTTTGTTGTTCTACATGTATTTAAGTTTTTATGAAGAAAACTGGGTAAGAGAAAACTGAATATCAACCTATCTTAAATCCCCTATAAAGTTATAATCTATTTTAGAGATTGATTTATTGGATTGTTTGTCTTTATAAGCTCCTCTACATTTATAAATTGTCAATCATCTTCATAAGATTAAATATATTTTGTTGGGTTGTAAACATTGTTTACTTGCATTCTTTCTTATGATTAACTAAAAATTCAGTTTGAATATTTAGGAAATCATAGCCTCTTACATCTTTGCCTTTCCACACACTTTTAAATCAAATTAATGTTCAGAGGTAAAGAATCAAACCTTTTTAAATATTTAGTATTAATAAGGTTTAATCACCTGCCTTAATCTACTCATAACATTGGTCATCCAAAAAACTTTTAAAACAACAAAACATTTTAGATGCTCTGGCACAATTAATTAACCTAGAATTATCTCAGAGGACAACATTAGATTGGCGCCATTGTCGGGGAATGAAAATTGAATTATTTTCCCTGGGGAAATGATAGAACTTTTCCTTTAAGGTGAATAAAGGACTAGTAGGTTAAAATATTTCACCTGGCAACTTCACAAACCCAAACTGGAACCTTCAAGACATACCAAATGTCATTTTGATTCTGAAATTGTTTCTCCATTATTCGATCTAAAAAGACTGGTAGGAGAAGCCTCTTTAAGAAGAAGGCTTGAAGCTTCTTCTTCTTTTTCTGTAACACTACAACTTGAGGATATTTTAGCCTCTAATCCCTTTAGGTTTGTTCCATCTCCTTTAGATTTGGCTAACTTATCACCTAGGCTATTAGAACTACTATCCAAAGGAGTTGATCTGCAGTCAGCTCTTTTAGTCCATTCACTATAATCATATCAAATTCCTGAAGTACCTTCAGAATCACCTAAGTTAGAAGAAGAATTTGATGTACATTTACCTGAGTTAAAACCTACTGATTTTATCTCTCCGATTGTTTGTAATTTTCCATCTACTTCTTCCCAACCTAAGGAATTTTTTTTTGTATATTCAAATCCTTTGTTTGAAACCAAAGAAGAAGTTGAAATAGAGATCCAGAAGTTGGTCATTCGAAAACATTTAAAAAATTCAACAAATCCTCCACCGTCTTTTTATCCTCCTCCTACTTTTACACCTCCACCTTCACCTACAACTTCATCATCCTCTACCACATCTTCTACTGATTCATCTTCATCTTCAAGTATGGTTACTTTTCAATCTATTGTTCAAGCCGGGTATGCTGCTTTACAGCTTCCAAATATCCTCAATAATTTTCCTGATGGGTATTTAAAACACCTACCTAGGTTTAATGGATAAATTGGTTTGTTAGCTGAAGACCATTTAGCAGCCTTCTTGAAATTTGTTGATAACATGAATATTGAACATGAAAATGTGTATATGAGATTGTTTGTTCCATCACTAGAATGGAATGCCATAATTTGGTTTAGACAACTAAGGCCAAATTCTATCTGATATTGGAATGAATTAACTACCATATTTAAGAATCAGTGGGGGGTTAAAAAGGGTCCTTCGTATTTTCTTACAGAATTTGAAGAGTTGAAAAGAAACCGTGGTAAGCTAGTGGATGATTTCATAAAGAGATTTAATAAATTTTATTATAAAATTCCACTTGACTGCAAACCACCAGTAGCAGCAGCCAAAGTTAGATTTTCCAAAGAATTTGAAGATGATTTTTCATTTATGCTTAGGGAAATAACATCTCATACGTTTGAAGACATAAACAAATTCCATAGAAGTTGAAGCCAATAGGTTAGCATCAACTAAACTTAAAGCTAAGGTGAAAAAAGATAAGGAAAATGAAATCCAAGGAAGAGGGTTCTTCCTCGAAAACTAAAAATAAAGATCAAAAGATAGATGGAATCACTTCATTTCTTAGAAACCTTTCAAATAGGTTTTCAAAAATAGAAGCTCAACTTAGAAAAATTCAACAAATTGCTGCTAGACCACAAACTCAATATAGGATACCTCCCCAAACCCAAATCTTACAAAGACCAAATGATGATCAACAAATCCAACCTCCATTAATGATTGATGATTAGCAACGTGAAGACACTAGCCCTTTGATTACTGAGGATATCAATAATCTTGATCATTCATCTGTTCAAAATGTTATTGTCTCTTTTCCTCTAAATAAATATTCTCAAGAAGATCAAGAAAGCTCACAAGTTTTAAAATATCTAGCCTCTTCTGAGTTTTTAATTGCAGAATTGAATAGAATATATGATTTAAGACCAAGGTCAGGGCCTGGTAGACCTCCCAAAAATCCCATTGTAAATGAACCACATATTAAATCTATTGAATCTCAAACAACAACAATCCAACCATTGAATCAACCAAATGAAACAAATTCAATTGATAACAATGTTGAAAAGGAATTAGAAAGAGTCAAAATACCCATTCCTTTGTCTGAACTTTCAAAGAATCCAGGTTATAAAAATCAAGTTTCCAAATGGATCCAATCTTCAAGTGTTGATGCTAAAGGAGATGTAATAAATTTACAAGATGAAAAACCTTCAGTAGTCTTAGGTCCCAAAGCAGATATGATTGATGAAAATGTACCACCCTTCTATGTTACTTTAAAAGTTCATGATTTTTTATTATACAATTGCATGTTAGATTTTGGAGCCTCCCATAATCTGATGCCAAAGGTAATCATGGATCAACTTCAATTAGAGGTCACCCGATCTTATCATGATCTATATACTTTTGATTCCAAGAAAGTACCTTGTCTTGGACTTATAAAGGATCTAGTGGTCACTTTAGCTCAAATCCCTATTAAGAGTGTGGTATTAGACATTGTAGTTATTGATATTCCTCCTAAATTTGGCATGTTATTATCGAGATCATGTTGTGCCAAATTAGGAGGAAGTCTTCAAATGGACATGTCTTATGCTACCATTCTTGTATATGGGGGTGAACATCTTAGGTTATACAGAGAGGTAAGATTCATTAATACTGTTTGCAAATCAGATCAAGCAAGAAATCATCCCATTTATGTAGTAGATCAAGATTTTGGATGTTTTGAATTATCATCAAATAACTTACAAAACACTCAGCTTAGCATTGAAAACATTGTAGATAAACCAAAGGCTATTAAGACTGATATTTGGAGGTTATACTTCGATGGTTCTTGTTCAAAGGAAGGAGCTAGAGCTGGTGTTGTACTAGTTTCACCAGACAAAGAGAATATAACTCAATCCTATAAGCTTGAATTTGATGTTACAAATAATGTAGTAGAATATGAAGCCTTCCTTCTAGGATTGGAATTAGCCAAAAGTCTTAAAGTGCAAAATCTAAGTGTATTCAGTGACTCATAACTCATTGTTAAACAAGTAAGGAATATTTGTCAAACAAAACATCCTAGACTTAGATATTATAGAAATGAGGTATGGGACTTAGTGGATAATTTCTTTCAAGAATTTAACATCACTGCTATTCCAAGGAATGAGAATATTCATGCAGACTCTTTAGCTATTTTAGTTAGTTCTTTTAAAATTCCCGATCAAATGCTCATGAAATATCAAATTCAAGTTAAATATAGGCCTTCAATTCCTGATAATCTTAAACAATGGCAAATATTTGAGGATGATGAACAATTGAAATCCTTTTTGCAAGTAATTGATGAATTTTCAACCTTACAAATTGAAGAAGAACAATTGGATAATAATGAGATGAATAAGGAAAATCAAACTTCACAATTAGACTCAAGAATTGGTGATCATAATATTATTCAATTATCTAACAATTTCATTCCTAAGGGCTTGGTTCCTCTTGAAAAACTGTTTGACCACAATGATGTTCCTAAAAATCCATTATCAAATTCACTTGAAGAAGATATAGAAGAATGTAATATTGGAACTTCAGAAGAAATTAGAAATATTAAAATCTTTGCATCTTTACCAATGGAAGTGAAAGATAAATATTTAGATCTCCTTAAAGCTTATAAAGATGTTTTTTCTTGGTCCTATAATGAGTTGAAGACATATGATACAACACTCATTGAACATAAAATCCCTTTAAAACCATAAGCTAAACCTTTTAAGAAAGGCTTAAGGAGAATTAATCCAGTCCTTCTTCCCAACATTGAGAAAGAACTTTAAAAAGTACTCGATCCCAAGATCATAGTTCCATTGAGGTATTCTGATTGGGTAGAAAATTTAGTTCTAGTAAGAAAGAAAAGTCGTGAAATCATATTGTGTGTAGATTTAAGAAACTTAAATAAATCATATTTGAAAGATAATTATCCATTACCCAAGATGGACCAATTGCTTCAAAAATTTTCAGGTGCTAATAGAATTTCTATGTTAGATAGTTTTTTCTGGATACAATCAGATCATGGTGAGCCCAAAAGATAGAGAAAAGACAATATTCACAACTCCTTGGGGTACATTTATGGATGCAAGGATGCCTTTTGGATTGACTAACATTGGAGCTACCTTTCAAAGAGCTATGGATTTAGAATTTGTGGGTAAGACAAATAAATTTGTTGTCATTTATCTTGATGATCTAACTGTATTTTCTAATTTTGATAAAAAACATTTAAAGCACTTGAGGAAAGTTTTTGACAGGTGTAGGAAGTTTGGGATATCACTCAATCCCAAAAAGTCCCTGTTTGCAATCAAAGAAGGAAAATTACTTGGCCATATTATTTCTAAGGAAGGAGTGGTCATTGATCCCAAAAGAGTTTCAGCTATCCAAGCACTTTCATTACCAAGGAATAAAAAGGAAATTCAGGCTTTTCTTGGAAAAATCAACTTTTTAAGGAGATTTATACCTAATTATGTTGAAATAGTTAAGGATATCACTGATATGTTGAGGAAATATCATGAAGTCAAATGGACAATTCCAACAAGATTTTCTTTTGACCAGATTAAAAAAGCTATTTCTGAAGCCCCAATATTGGTCAGTCAAAACTATTATGAACCTTTTAGCATTTTTTCCTTTGCCTCTGAAACCACCTCAGCTTTTGTTCTTTTACAAAAGAATGAGGATGGATATGACCAACCTATTGCGTTTTTAAGTAAAGTTCTGAGAGATGCCGAACTCAAAGTAGGCTGCAGTCTCACTCTAAGCAGTATGGGGGGATGCTGGAACCAAGTTTCCACATCCAAAGATTAGTGTGATGCCTTTTAGTGCCCTAAATATGCCTTCACGGAGATCTATAAGCCCCTAGGGCTCGGTACTGCAACTCCCTTTAAACAACCCCTATACCTTTGCAAAGGTCTACGATTGGTCTTTGCAGGCCCTTAAAATTCGAATAATCTACTTATGCGCATTAGAATATCACCCTGTATATGAGCTCACGTAGATCTACTTAAGTGTCTTAATAAACATAATAGAATATATCACAATCTTCGCGAAGGTACTTAACATGCAGTGCGTACAGTTATTCAAACTTATTCCATAGATTTGTGCATCATTAGATCAATATTTCATAAATAAATTATTCATTCACAACATATATCGCAATCATAAATGAACAAAAGTAAACAGATAAACACAAGAATTCTTCAACAGTCTTCTTTATTGATATTCAATATGGTATTACAAACTCAAAACTACCCTGTGTACTCAACTACAGGGGTCCGTGCACTCGGTTGCAGACTCTATCTAGGCCTCTGCACACTCAACTATGGAGCCTTTCCATCCTATCTGACCCACTTCTATGCGCTAAGACTTCCAAGACTTCATTCGTTACCCTTTATAGCTCAGATTATTTCCTTAGACTCTCTAAGATACACCTACTTATAGATGGTCCATGAACCATGGCTGGATCTAAAAACCGACTCAGCTTTTACATAAACAAGGGGTTAAAACCCCTTTGAATCCTAGCCATCTATGGGCTCTTCATCCACAAATCATGCAGACTTACATATTTTACAAAAATTACATCAAAACTTGGGGTTTTAACCCCAAAACTAACCCAGGGGACCCCATCCCAACAGTCCCCCAACACAAATATTGTGACTGGCCCTCGAGTCACTCCACTAGCACTGTGATCTTGCTGCAAAGATCTCCTAGCTCCACTTACACTATGACAACATCAACAACGCTATGTGTAGCTACCTGCTTGACTTCTTTCACTAGCTGCTCTGTAGCTAGTGCTTCTGTGGCTAGCTTCATTGTCTGCTGCGTCTGTTGCAACCCTGTGAGCTTCTCTTGCATGTTGGTCGTGACCTAGTAGCTTTGTCTAACTAGGGCCTCAACCTAGCCTTAAGCAAGGCCTCCTTCTTCTATGTTGCTTCGCCCTAAGGGAGGAGCTGCTTCCCTTCCTGCAATGTGGCTAGGCACTGTGCTAGGGAAATGGAACACTCCTTTGCCCAGACTTCATCGTAATGTTTCTGCAGCTCCCGTACCTCTGTATTCAATATCTACAGGGTTGGGTCTTCCTGTAGAGTCATCACCAACTCCATTTCCTACTCAAATAATTGTGAATAGTTAGTGACTGCAGCATCCAAAGTGGTCATCCCTTCTTTTATGGTGGCTCTGCGCTACTCCCAGACCTTCGGCGGAGTTGATGGCTGCATCTTCAATTATAGCTTGGTTATCTTCATGTTGAGTTCAAATTGAACTCGACTAACCTCATATTTTTCCTCACGCACACCAGCAGCCAATTTTCTAACCTTTTCCTCTGGCTGTGCGTCCTCGGGAATATGGAATGCATGCCTCCGCGACCGTTGACTCCAATCATGAACTGTGCACTTGAAGTGCCTCCTTTTCTTCCAAAATATATGTCTTCTCAACGAACAATTGCCGATTATTCACCTTGATCTTGCTAACAACACTAAGTGCTCATTGTTCCTGAAGGCAAAGCTCTCCCACAATTCCATGTAATAATTCATGCAACGTCTCCAGTTGCATCGTGGCAAAGTTCAGGCCCATTTTCGATATGCTATCAAGGAGGGCATGATGTTCCTCAGTCTTGGCGCATACTAAACCTATAGGCAAGGGGAAGACTCATACATCCATCGTCGTCCACAGAACTAGCTTCACGCCGATACTTTGTTCTTGCGCCGAGCTGCTTGCTGTGCCACTTAATTTACCGACATTTGCTTGGAGCTTAGTTGCTTGGAGATGCAACTCTTGAAGATCCTTATGCACTCCTCCCAAGGTATGAATGTACTGTTGTTCCAACTACTGTAGTACTTCTATGGCGACATCCTTGAATTTATCACCAATCTCATCAAGATCGGTTTCTGTGAGCACCAGGCGCTCAACCTGTGTTTTGTGCGCTTTTTTCTTTTTCCTCGACACAACTTTCTGTTCCAATTCTCGCCTTTTCACTATGAAGGGGTGAGCTACCCTTCCTCACCTCCATCGCCTTGCTCTGTTTCTGTTGTTGTCAAAGGTGACTTGTCACCTTTCTGGGTCTCGTGCTGCTCCTACTCTACATTCTCCTTGGCAACGCGTTCCTCCTTGACCCGAGCCTTTTCTGTAACATCTTTCTTCTTCTGCACAGCCTGCTTGGATGCCTCCTTCCTTTTCTTTGCGACTGCACTCTCTGCACCTGTGCTTGGCCCATTAGCTAGATCGGAAGGGGCATGCCACTCGGCTGGCCAGCATGACCCTACCTCCTGCAGATCAAAGTCTATTACCAAATAAGGTAGGTCATACCTCTTCTGGATGGGATCCTTCCGTGCCTAGATATAGACCCGATGGAAGTTGGCCTTGAAAGCTGCGTAGGCTGACAGTTGTGTATACAAGGTTGGGGACAACCTTGGGCACTAGTTAACTACCATGGGGAAAATTGCTTCCATAAAGACCCAATCTTCATCTTTGTGACACACACAGGGTCCTTCGTAGCCCATAGGGAGGTGAACTACGTGACCTCTAGCAAGCCTTCTTCCAACAGAGGAAACTGGCTGTCCTCTGGTAGCTTCCATGTAACCAACACAATGGAGAGCATCAGCCAAGCATAATGGAACAAATTGGTCTCATCCGGGGCCTCGCGGAAATTCACGAGGAATTATTGGCATAGGTACCTAAAAAAATTGAATAGTACGCCTTTCGTGCACTGAGCTATTATAGATACGACAGATGCCAGAACTTCATCCTTGCAACACTTCCTCATCACCTTGCCAGCCAATATTTGTGTGACCAATTGAATTGCAGGGTTATTTATTGACAGGATGGAATACCCTTGTGCCTTCTTCACAAGTTTATAATTGTTTTTCATGTGCTCAGCCATATCCTTCTCCACTGTCTTTCTACCAAACTCCTTAGTTGGATTTAACCCTTCATGCAGCAAGTGTGTAAGCATGTGAATCAACATATCAGTGATGGGGATATGCCCTCCTAGCCATAAACACCCATCATGTACTAGAGTGAGCAGCTAGCATATGCACATTGTGTTACTTGGGGTGCGGTGGTAATGCGACACCCAAAGCAAGTTGAGCAACTAGGATTTCTCAACACCGCGGGCCCATTCCTCTATTTCCAGTGCTGTCATACTTGTGCCTTCATAATATACTTGTTTCATGAAGTTTTCTGTTGCTAAGTGTGGGAACTTAGCGTGATCCACTAAGTCCTAGTCCTCCATCTTTAGCAACGGTACTCATGCGAGCCACAAACCTTCAAAAGGCACCTGCTCAAGTAGCAAGGGTGTGGAAATGATAAATTTCTCAGAGTCTGGGTATTTTGTAATCTTCGCCTTTCCCTTCTTCGGAGGGATAAACTGAGGGAGCTTTGTAATGGGCTCCTCTCCTTTAGCATCAACATCTTCGGTTCCTTGGCCTTCTTCGGCCTCCAGGTCTACAACCTTTTGTTTTCATTTTGCTAGCTGCTTGTCTTTTTTCTGGGTTGGGGTCGTGGTATGCTTCCTTGGGGAAGCACATATTTGTACCATCTTCTGTTGCTTCTCCTTTTCCATGGATTATTTCGGTCTTGTCAACCTCGGCGTCGTGGGCACCGTAGGTGTAGCTTCAACATTGGATATTTTAGGGTCTGGGGCATCAGATACAACGACCTCAGCACTCAAAGCTTCTGCGGGGTTGGTGGCAGTCATCCTCTCCATAAATAGCTCACGGGATTCAAGAGAAATGTCTGTGTGGGTGAAGAACTCTTCCCAAAATGCTCATCTCATAAGCAACAAACAACAAATTTTAGAAAAATCTCCAAGTGTGCAAAGTGTTCTCTGTTGGACTGGCATGCGTAATTTATAGGGATTTTTAAACTCAAATCAGACCATTCCCCCCAAATTTCAACCATTAATGCTATTTTGGCGAAAGATCTTCAAATATTTTAGCCTTAAATGCTACCAGCCCGCTCCCCTCAACTGTCTTTTAGATGTCAAATCATGAACAATGACTCCAACAGTCACTTTCCTGATGTTTTGTGTGGCACCTCCCTCCATAGCGCAGCTTCCAGCGGACAAATTCCGAGATTGCAGCTTCACCACTTTCCACGTAGCCTACCTGCTACGTAGGCCTCCAACCCTGGTAGTGTAGTTTATAGTCCCATGCTCCCTTACAACTTCCTGGAGCACTAAGAATATCTTGCCGCCATATAGTCATTAGGCAGGGTCCCCTGTATATAATTTCAAGTGGCTTCCATTCACTCTTCCCGTAAAAGGTTCTCCATTCAGCGTCGCGAGCTGAACTTTGCCTCCATCTGTAATTTCTTTGATAATGTATGGCCCTAGCCAATGCATCTGAAATTTCGCTAGAAACTTAGTGAACTTACTATCATATAACGATACCAGATCATTTACTATGAACGTGTGAAGCTTGATTTGTCGATCGTGCCATGATTTTTCACATTTATTCTATACTTGTTGACGGAATCCAGCCAAGAATCGGTCCTCTTCAAGCTCCATCAGCTACGTGAGCCATTCCTCCAAGGCTTCATGATCTACCATACCTGTGAAAGCTAATATGTGTAGACTAGGCACAATACACTCCATTTGAATTACAACTTCTACGCCATATACCAATCTAAAATGTGTTTGTCCCGTCAGCATTTTACAAGTAGTCTTGTAAGCCCATAATACTACAGGTACGTGTACATCCCAGTCATTTTGCTGTGCATTGTAGATATTTGTCAGTGCCTACTCCAAGATCTTATTAAAGGCCTCAACTGTTCCATTAGCCTGTGGATGATATGGTGTGCTATTCTGATGATAGACCTAGAACTTAGTCAATGCATTGATTGTCTCATTTAGGAAGTGCGTACCTCGATCACTCATCAACACCTTCAGGAAAGCAAATCTAGTTAAGACATACTCAAACAAGAACTTCACTGCTGTAGCCCCTATACAATCGTTAACTGGCTGTGCCTCTACCCATATGGTTAGATACTCTGTCGCGGTGATGATGTAGTGCGCACCAGTTTTCTTTCCTGGGGGCTCAATCGGTCCAATGAAGTTAATCGCCTTTTTTTCAAATGACTACAAATATACTTGAGGATTCATTGGCAACTTGTCCCTCCATGATGGTCTGTGGGTTCGTTGACATGCATCGCATGCCCTACAATATGCTTTGGTATCCTTATGTAGCGTTGGCCACCATAGACCTGTGCACAAAATATTCTGCGTAGTCGCTTTTCCTGCATAGTGTCCTCCCGTAGCTCCTCCATGAGCTTCCGCGAGAATGCTAGTTCTCTCAAAATCTGGCACATGTCTTCGCAATATCTCGCATGCACCCATATTATACAAATGTCCTGCAATCACTGAAAACTCTGCTGCACGCACTACTAGTTCCTTCTTTTGTTGACTCGTATACCCTTCTGGTGCCATCCCCATAGTCAAAAAGTGGATAATATCTGCAAAAATGATTATCTGCTACGCGCACTAGGAAGAGCTGTGCATTTGGAAACCCTTCCTCCAAATTAGTAGGTTCCTCTCTTGTTTCGATCCGTGACAAATGGTCAGGTCTTGCATTCAACCTCCTTGGCTTCATAATGACCTCAAAGTCATACTCCTGGAACAACGTCAACCATCTACAGATCTTCCCCCCCAACACAGGCTTATTGATTAGGTATTTCAGGGCAGAATGATCTATGTACATCTTGAAATGTCCTCCCAATAGATAGTTCCTAAATGTTTCAAGTGCATACACCATAGCCAACCCTTCGCGCTCCATTGTTGAGTAATTCTTCTTGGCATTTGATAATTTCCTACTTGCGAAGGCTACAGGATGGTGCATCTCTCCTTCACTGGCCTGCGTTAGTACTGCATCCAATGCAATGCAAGAAGCATCGACATGTACATGGAATTCCTTCTTTTAAACAGGGAAGACCAAGATCAGCACAGTGACCATCTTCTCTTTCAACACATCCAAACTGCGCTGACATTCTTAATCCCAACAAAATGTAGCATACTTCTTTAACAGTTTCTACATGGGCACAGTGATTTGAGCATAAGCTTTGATGAACTTCCTGTAATATCTAGTATGTCCCAATGTCGTGCGCAGCTGCTTAACACTCCTCAGGGCCTCCAAATTCATTATCACCGTGATCTTGGCAGGGTCCACCATTAGCCCTTGTTTGCACACCACATGACCCAGAAAGATCCCAAAGAGGACATATAATAAGCACTTCTTCAGATTCAGCATGATATGGTGTTTGTGACATGTATCCAACATTAGGCGCAAACTTGCTACATGGCGCTTTACTAACCCAAAAACTATCCAGTCATCAAAGTATACTTCCAAGAACTTATGAATAAACTTCTTGAACACCGTGATGACTACGTGAGAAAATATCGCAGGCAAATTCATGAGCCCAAATGGCATCACAATGTATTGAAAACAACCTCATTTTGTTGCGAAGGTTGTTTTTCTCCTATCCTCTGGCAAGATCTTGATCTGATGGTACCCCGAAAATCTATTAGTGAATGAGTAGGCCTCCTGCCCTCCAATGTTGTCTAATACTTTGTCTATAAATGATGTCGAGAATGGGTCATGGACATAGGCATCGTTAAGCTTCCTTAGATCTACGCAAATCCTTATTTCATCCTTTTGTTTCTTCTCATGAACCACCATGGGGCTCACCCAATTAGACTCCTCCACTGGTTCTATGATGCCTGATGCCAACATCTTATCCAATTCCAAGCGAACCTTTTCCTTATACTTCGGATTCAGGCGATATGGCCTCTGCTTAACAGGCTTCACATCCGACTTCAGAGTGATTTTCATAACACCCAAGTCGCTTATTATGCCCTTCAAGTCCGAAAACTTAGTAGGGAACAAATCCTAATATTTGCGGAGTAACTCAACAACCTTATCCACAATAGTGTCGTCCCAATAATCCCCAATTTTTGCAAACTTCGGCTCTGCTTCAATACCAATGTTCACTTGCTTGGTTTTCAATGGCACGATGATGTCCATGTTCACTATCTGTGGGCCCTCGAATTCACAATGTCCTTTGGCCTCTGGAATATTAATATTTCTTGGATCTTCATCCTCAGCAGTCACATTATAACATTCCAATGCATGGCACAACTGGGTGCTCCAATCTAGTTGGACCCATTCTAAAGGCTCTTGCGGTATTCTGAATATCACTGCCTTAACCTCTTGTAGGGCTTCATCAATGCTCTCGAACCCATGTTCAAAGATAAAGGTCATTAAGAATCCTTCCCTCATATATCCCACTCTGCGGTGCCATGGCGAAGATCTATCTCCAAATACTAGTTCATGGGGATTGTGTCTAAAGTATGGAAAAACAAGTGTACCCATTCAGACTGTGGCTTTATTCCATACGCTTTAGTCCACTTCACTAGGTGATCACGCGGGTCATCCCTCCCATCATATTTCTCAGTCAATCGAAGGTTAGGTTGACCAAACCACAACCTCATCATTCTTATATAGTCCTACCATCCATAAAAGCTATCCTTGTGCGTACCCCACCATCGTGCGGGTGTAACGCGCAGTGCCAGATCTAACGCTTGGAAGTGGTGATTCTTAGGGACTTTATGTTCAAATGCATCCAAAAACTTATCCACGTTAGTTAAAACATCATAATAAGGTAAACTCCTTACCTATGATGAAATGTAGCACAACGATTTAGTCATCTTGTTGCAACATAGTGTAGATGCTTCATGCAGCCGATTCTGCCAATGATCCAACTCTTCATCTAAATCACAGGTGCAAGAACTTTCCCAGTCCCATGAAATCTGTCCATCTGTTGTTGGATTGATCCAGTATTGATCTCACACTGTTATTTTGTAGATCTGATCTAAATCATCCTCACTTTCTTCATAATCGTGGACTGGTTCAATATAGCGTGTCCCTTCTGCAAGCTCCAATGGTACTACAAGTCGAAGTGATTTCTTTTCAAATGAGATTGTCCTCTTCTTCAAGTTGATGACTCCATTCATGTCAATGGCCCAGTCAATTATGAAGAGCGCAGGGTATGGATTAATGTCATCAACAATCTCTATAACTTCAAAATCAGCTAGCGCGCTCGCACCTTCTATATCCATTGTTACTCCATACAGTCTTCCCATAGGGATGATCTTTTGCTGGTTTGCCATTTTAAGCTATATTGGAGACCACTGCAATGTAAGTCTCCCCATTCTCTCCCAGGTTTGTTTTGGCAAAACCTTCGCATCCAACCCTAACTTGGTCCATCTCATAATCTCCTATCTACACAATGAGCCTCATCTCGTGCCTTGTTCTAGCCTTATGCTTGCAAATTTTTCTAACTATGTGGTGTCCATTAGGTGCGTTTTATTTTCCAGTGAATTTTTTTATTAACTCCTGCAGGCCCTTCATAACTTTTCTTTCGCGCATCAGTTTCATGTAGGTTTCCAAGAACGTAGTAAGGACAGAGGGGTCAACATCTATAGGCAAACTGGTTTCTTGTACTTTGTTCTAGCTTCCTGAGGTAGATTCCTCAACAAAGCTTTTCTTGGCCTCCATAAAGGTTTCCTTTGCATGCTCCTAGATCAAAACAAAATTCTTTTTCTGGTGCCTTGCAGACCCATCCATCGTCTTCAAGCTGTTTTCCCTTATCATCGCCAGTCGTTATTCGCTTCTCAACACTATGTTCACATTTTGATCTTCTTCACGAGGCTAAGATCTCATCATTTGTAAGTTATTTGTTCCTTCTTCTCCCGCATCTTAGCTATCAACACAGGGAATTCCTCTAAAGCGTGGTCAAACTGGCTGCAGTATTGACATGACAGGCATGTCTGATTTTGACACTTCTGCGCATAGTGCCCTGGTGTCCCACAATTATAGAAAATAACTCGTCCGCGACCTCTACCAGGTCCTCCTCCTCCTTGGCCCCGTCCTCTTCCTTGATAACCTACACACGCTCCTCCTGCGCCCTGATCTGGAGGCCGAGTTTCTGCTTGCATGCGGTAGGTAGGAATTCTTTCCATCATTAGCTCATAGCTATGACAGTGGCGCTCATCATGGCCCACAGATTTACAAAAGTCACAGAACCACTGTAGTGGTGTCTGAACTAACTTTTAAAGCAAATGGAAATTATCTGTTGCGTGTTTTCCAACCACCTAACAAATAGCGCACCATAGCGTGGCCCCCATACTCGGTTTTGCTGGAGCTTCCGTCCTCAGGGGAGTTGGTCCCCCTCTTGTGATATAGTTTGAAAATACGGGACAGTGGTCTTTATCGTGCCCCTAGCTCTTACACATCAGGCAGCAAACCTCCTCGCGCACCTCTGGCTTAGCCTCCTTATATTTCTTCAAGATCTGCAATTCTAAGCACAGTCTCTATAACTGAGAATGGATTTGCTGTACCCCGAAGGTCGCATCCTGCATAGGCATCACATGCAACCTCATCGTGATTTATAGGGCTTTTTCCAAAGTTCCTATCTTCTGCTGTCACAAAGCAATCCTCAGGTGGGGCAAAAGAGAAGCTATAAAACATTTGCGGTACTGGTCATTTGTGAGATGCATATTAGCTTCTCGAATCACACATTTAAGCCTTTGATCTAACTCCCAAGGCATCTCATCAACCCTCCTTGTGATCTCCTTAAATCCAACTACTGACTGCGAGTCAGACTTAGGCTTGCTTAACTCTTTGTTTAAAGCAACCTTAGTCTCTACTAGCGTTGCCAGAGGATGATCAGAACAATACTTAAAATGCCACGTCAGCGCACGATCTTGCAGAGCAGTAACTAACTGAGCCTTCTTTATGTTCTCATAAATAATCTGTTGTGCTGTCCACATAGCATTCAAAACAAACCAAAACTAATGTGTCTCTTCACTCCCTATGCCCTTGAAAATTAGCAACTTCATTGTGTTCGACATGTTGAATGAAGGTGGTGGTGGGGGAGGTGTGGGCAAAGGTGTATGCGGTGGAGGTGGAGTGGAAGGCTGATGTGTTAGTGGAAAACCCTGTCTTATCAGTTGAACAACACTCTTCGATGAAGCCTGTACCGCCCCCTCATCATCACTTGAAGGAGGTCCAATCAACGGGCTATATTCAGGACTTAATCTCTCTGGATCCCTGAATATTTTTCTGCCTCACGTAGCTCTGAACATCAAGGAAATGGCATAACCTGTTTTTCACATAACAACATCTTAATCCAAGTATTCAAAGATCTTAAATACTTAGCTCATGGACCCTTAAAAAACTTTCGCTTTGCCTCACTGTTTCTGACCGAGGTATCAACTGCAAATTCGGTTACAAATCCTCCTATAATTCAATCGAGCCAGTGATCAACAATGCACGCGATCTTGTCATCATAGGCTTCTAATCATTGCACTAGCTCCGGAGTCAACACTATTGGACCATCAAGCTTCCACCTCCCTTGGCCATCTGCCAACTTAGCTAACCACTCGTATAATCTGATCAGGAATGTGCAGAAGAAAATTTTGTGTATTTTCGTATACAAATATCTATCCAACCACTACTCCTTTGACAGGCACAAATTTCTATTTTCTTGTGCTGCAAAGTCGTGAATCTCTCTGTCCAACCACTTTTCAATTTCCTTCTTGGTCGGATTCCAGTGAAGTGACATCACACATCTCCTTAAGCAGATCCTAGTCCCGACAACAAAACCATTTGTTGTCTTAGGGTGTCCTGACCCAAGTTTAGAGTTAGTTGTGCCAACCAACAAAACCCTACACTACTGGCTCTTTCGGAAAAAACCCGCATAGCGCAGGCTGTAGTCTCACCTGAAGAGTATGGGGTGATGCTGGAACCAAGTTTCCACATCTCCTTAAATCCAACTACTGACTCCGAGTCAGACTTAGGCTTGCTAAACTCTTTGTTTAAAGTAGCCTTAGTCTCTGCTAGCATTGCCAGAGGATGATTAGAACAATACTTAATATACCACGTCAACGTGCGATCCTACAGAGTAGTAACTAACTACACCTTCTTTATGTTCTCATCAGTAATCTGCTGTGCTATCCACATAGCATTCAAAACAAACCAAACTAATATGTATCTTCGCTCCCTATGCCCCTAAAAATTGGCAACTTCATTGTGTTCGACATGTTGAATGAAGGTGGTGGTGGGGGAGGTGTGGGTGAAGGTGTATGTGGTGGAGATGGAGGTGGATGTGGAGTGGATGGCTGATGTGTCTGTGGAAAACCCTATCTTATCAGCTAAACAACACTCTGCGGTGAAGCCTGTACCGCCCTCTCATCATCGCTTGAAGGAGGTCCAATCAATGGGCTGTATTTAGGACCTAATCTCTCTCGATCCCTGAAGAGTTTTCCGCTTCACGTAGCTCCGAACATCAAGGCAATGGCATAACCTGTTTTTCACATAACAACATCTTAATCCAAGTATTCAAAGATCTTAAATACTTAGCTCGCGGTCCCTTAAAAAAACTTCGCTCTGCCTTGCTGTAGCTAACCGAGGTATCAACTAAAAATTCGGTAATAAATCCTCCTATAATTCGATCAAGCTAGTGATCAATAGTGCACGCGATCTTGTCTTCAGAGGCTTCTAATCATCGCACTAGCTTCGGAGTCGACACTATTGGACCATCAAGCTTCCACCTCCCTTGGCCATCTGCCAACTTAGCTAACCACTCGTATAATTTGATCAGGAATGTGCAAAAGAAAATTTCATGTATTTCCATATACAAATATCTATCAAACCACTGCTCCTTTGACAGGTGCGGATTTCTGTTTTCCTGCACCACGAAGTCGCGAATCTTTCTGTCCAACCACTTTTCAATTTCCTTCTTGGTCGGATTCTAGTGATGTGACATCACACATCTCCTTAGCAGATCCTAGGCCCGGCAACAGAACCATTTATTGGCTTAGGGTGTCCTGACCCAAGTTTAGAGTTAGTTGCACCAACCAACAAAACCCTACACTACTAGCTCATTCGACAACAACCCGCATAGCGCAGGCTATAGTCTCACCCGAAGCAGTATGGGGTGATGTTGGAACCAAGTTTCCACATCTCCTTAAATCCAACTACTGACTGCGAGTCAGACTTAGGCTTGCTAAACTCTTTGTTTAAAGTAGCCTTAGTATCTGCTAGCATTGCCAAAGGATGATCAGAACAATACTTAATATACCACATCATCATGCGTTCCTGTAGAGCAGTAACTAACTGTGCCTTCTTTATGTTCTCATCAATAATTTGCTGTGCTATCCACATAGCATTCGAAACAAACCAAAACTGATCTGTATCTTTGCTCCTTATGCCCTTGAAAATTAGCAACTTCATTGTGTTCGACATGTTTAACGAAGGTGGTGGTGGGGGAGGTGTGGGCAAAGGTGTATGCGGTGGAGGTGGAGGTGGAGGTGGAGTGGATGGTTGATGTGTCCGTGAAAACCCTGTCTTATCAGTTGAACAACACTCTATGGTGAAGCTCGTACCGCCCCCTCATCGTCGCTTGAAGGAGGTCCAATCAATGGGGTGTATTCAGGACCTAATCTCTCTCGATCCTTGAAGAATTTTCCGCTTCGCATAGCTCCGAACATCAAGGCAATGGCATAACCTATTTTTCACATAACAACATCTTAATCCAAGTATTCAATGATCTTAAATAATTAGCTCGTGGTCCCTTAAAAAACCTTCGCTCTGCCTCACTGTAGCCGACTGAGATATCAACTGCAAATTCGATAACAAATCCTCCTATAATTCGATCGAGCTAGTGATCAACAGTGCACGCGATCTTGTCTTCAAAGGCTTCTAATCATCGCACTAGCTTTGGAGTCGACACTATTGGACCATCAAGCTTCCACCTCCCTTAGACATATGCCAACTTATCTAACCACTCATATAATCCGATTAGGAATGTGCAGAAGAAAATTTCATGTATTTTCGTATACAAATATCTATCTAACCATTGCTCCTTTGACAAGAAAAGATTTCTTTTTTCCTACGCTGCAAAGTTGCGAATCTTTCTATCCAACCACTTTTCAATTTCCTTCTTGGTCGGATTCCAGTGATGTGACATCACACATCTCCTTAAGCATATCTTAGTCCTGGCAACATAACCATTTGTTGGCTTAGGGTGTCCTGACCCAAGTTTAGAGTTAGTTGCACCAACCAACAAAACCCTACACTACTGGCTCTTTTGGCAACAACCCACATAGCGCAGGCTGCAGTCTCACTCGAAGCATTATGGGGTGATGCTGGAACCATGTTTCCGTAGCTAGAGATCAGTGTGATGCCTTTTAGTGTCCTAAATCTGTGTTCACGTAGATTTATAAGCCCCTAGGGATTAGTACTGCAACTCCCTTTAAATAGCCCCTAGACCTTCATGAAGGTCTATGATTAGTCTTTACGAATCTTTAAAAGTCGAATCATCTACTTACACGCATCAGAATATCACCCTAGATCTGAGCTTGCGCAGATCTACTTAAGTATCTTAATAAACATAACAGAATATATCACAATCTTTGCGAAAGTACTTAACATGTAGTGCGTATAGTTATTAAGACTTATTCCATAGAGTTGTGCGTCATTAGATCAATGTTTCATAAATACATTATTCATTCACAACATATATCACAATCATAAATAAGCAAAAGTAAACAGATAAACACAGGAATTCTTCAACAATATTCTTTATTGATCTTCAATATGGTATTATAGACTCAAAACTACCCCACGCACCCAGCTGTGGACTCTATCTAGGCCTCTGCACACTCAGTTGCAAAGCCTTTCCCTCCTATCTGACCTACTTCTTTGCACTAAGACTTCCAAGACTTCATTCGTTATCCATTATAGCTCAGATTATTGCCTTAGACTCTCTAAGACATGCCTACTTATAGCTTTTTACATACAATCCCATGGTCCGCGGACCATGGGTGGATCTCAAAACCGACTCAACTTTTACATAAACAAGGGGTTAAAACCCCTTTGACTCCTAGCCATCTACACACTCCGCATCCACAAATCGCGGATACTTTACATTTTTTACAAAAATTACATCAAAACTTGGGTTTTTAACCCCAAAACTGACCCAGGGGACCCCATCCCAACAAGAATCCATATTTACTACACATCTAGCTTTTCCTGTCATGAGGTTTTTACAAGAAGCAAATGAAGGACCTGATGATTTTTCTAGGAGAATCAATCAGATTATAGAACTTAATGAAAATAGAGATGAAGTTCATTATAAGCTTCAGAAATATCAAAACAAAATGAAAACTCTGTTTGACTGAAAGGCTAGTGAAAGATATTTTAAAGAAGGAGATTTAGTATTAAGATGGGATGCTAGAAGGGAATATAAAGGAAAGCATGGAAAGTTTGATAATCTTTGGTTTGGACATTTTAGCATTGCAAAGGTTAAAGGAAACAACACTTTTATCTTGCAGAACTTGGAAGGACAATATTCTTCATTTCCTGTCAATGGGAAATATTTGAAGCATTATATCCAATATTGAGATTCCTTCATTCATTCATCATTTGTACATCACCAAATTGTTTTTATTTTAAGCAATGTGTGATTGTTTTCAATAGAGACCCCATTAGCCCGAGGAGAAGGCACATGGATATGCAAGTTCTCTACATCCTGCAGGAGGAAGCAGTCCCTAGTTGGAGCCAATGTTGTAACATAAATGGTTTTGATAAGTTAGATATTTATAAAAGAGGGTATAAAAAAATGAAAAACAAAAAATAGAATAAAAGAATGATTTTTTTGTTTGTTTGAAAAATTAATGAAAAGAACCCCATGAAAATAAAAACAAGTGTACAAGTGAGCAAACTCAAATTCCACTAGAAATAATCCATGTTTGAAGCATATAGTATAATCATGATCAAACATATTTAAATTTATGTTTCTAGAATATGAAATAATTCAACCAAACTGTGTAATCTTGGTTGAAATTAGTAGATAGGATAGATTAGAGAAAAAGTGACCAAAGCATTTAAACTTGGTCAATTACATTATATGCACTAGAATAGGGTTAGTAGTAACCTTAGCAAATAAAAAGATGATCTGGTAGATCAAATGCACCCTTAAGACATATTAATCATGCTTAAGATAGATTAATCTTGGTTAAATAATGAACAAATCATGTCATTTAAACATGATTAGAAATTTATAATAAGCATTAAGCATTGGGTTTTATTATAAGGCCAAGAGATGACAAGATGTTTTTTCATATTTTGATATCGCAAAGGTGCCTTTCAACGACCATGATTTTCCTCACTCAAATCAACGGTGGGGAAACAAATTCACAACCCCTCATCCCATTTCCCGTTAACGGCAAGGGGGGGGGGGTCTGAAAAGCGGTATTTCTTTTCTCAGGCCCCATGCAACGTGGCAGTTCCTTGCAACTTCACACCCCCCTCGCTGAAAACCACGTACCACCAGTCCCACTGCTCCGAAATTTGCCTATATCTCCTCCGCTCCCACCAACAGTCACCATGTCACCTCCCGTATTTACCTACCGCTAATTACACTACACCACTTGTCATTCTAACATTTTCTCACCACCTATCCCTGTTGATATCTACCTATTATACATTTATCGATTACAAATTTCCCATTGCCCATTAATTCATCTAAATCCCATTCTGTAACGCTTCTAACAACAATGGTAATTGATCTAAGTCTTATAAAATCTGCCTCGTCTCATCCCGCATGACTCTCCTAGCTGCATTGTTATGATTTTTTATTACAGGTACTGATTTAAGTTCTTGCAACCCCTACTATTTCCAACACCTATCAATCCCATCAAATTCAGAGCCCACTACCATTGAAAAATATTCATCTCTTATCTAGGTACCTGTTCACGCTAGATCTCTATTATCCTTTCCTTTTTCAAATACCTCATACATGGAACCAAAGGGAAAAGGCCAATCCTCTAATAGAAAATCAAATAATGAGGATAACCCTAAAATCTCTGCTACCATAGACCTCAACCATATGCCATTGGCAAGCCAGTACTACAAGATTTCCGATACCAACTGTGAATTTGACATGTTCGAATTACACCACTGGTTGAAGAAAAACTACCTAGACCAGCAAGATGAAATTAACCTTTGGGAATCCCTGTTACCCATGTTCATGTTCCCACAGACACACTATTTCCCTGATCTTGTCATGTGGTGTCAAGCCAGATACAATCCACTACAAAGAACCATTGTGGCCCAGAATGGAGACATTCTGATCTCAATTGCACCTGAAACCATAAACTAGATGTTGCTAATTCTTGAAAATGACTCCCTCGGCCATTTTTCTATAGCTATCCTTATGGATTTATATCATAAGCTCACCTTTCCTCAGAGAGCCCATATTTTCGAGATTTTCCTTCCAGAAGATTCTCAACTTCCCAAGAAAAATCCCCCTTATCTAGCTTCTATGTTCCCAGAGAAAGCCAAACAAATCATTGCTTTAGTTTTTAGGGTATCAATCAGACCAATGGGTAGATGAGCCTATTCTAGGCTTTCTATATATTTTCTCTAATGAACATAAGCCAACATTCATGTTTAATTTTAGTCAATTTCTGGCTGATAATATGCATGAACAAATGATGAAGATTACTACAGAAGGCATGTTTAAATATGCATCTGTATTAGTCTATATGTTTCTTTTTCAACAAGAAGATAAGTTTCCAATAAATTTACATAAACTAGATGATCAAGGCATGAACCAATCAGTGATACAATGGACTTCATTAGTTAGGAAAAGCTCAACGAAGTTTAAATTTGCAGACTTCATAGACAATTTTGTTCATACAGTTACAGGGCTTCTTAGCAGTCATAGTGAGCCAAGGATCAGTTCAGAGATTAAAAGGGTTTTGCACTTGAGTGAGCAGACAAAAACTAGAGACTGGTATCTATACCAGAATTATACAAAGATAAGGATATATGGATGTGAGCTGGCTCCCTACAAGCTGCCTAAATATGTTCCAATGAGGATTTTCTCTCTAGAATACATAAGGCAGATGATCAATATGGATGAAATCCATTTTGTCTCAGGTAAAATAAAATCACAATTTAATATCAAGACCCAAGTGGGACAATTCATATGTAATACTAGAACAGTAGGAGATGAGGCAGATTCAATCCTCAAGCAATTCAATTTTCAACCTAGTTTCACCTCGTCATATGACCCATTCAACATAATTTCTAATTTAAGGGTGGAACTCAAAACCACACCTTATAATCATACCCTTAGACCAGAGATCGAGAAATTCATGAATCAAGACCAGTGGGAGGAAAATACACTACAAGAAGAAGAAGAGCAGATTATATCTACAACCACCATCCACAATCCAGTACCTCGAGATAAATAGGGAAAAAGGAAAAGGGAAGAACCTTCATCTTCAGCATGTACAGAAATAAGTTCCCAAGAATTCATCATTCAACAGATTAAGCAGAGGATACATCTAAAATATGTCACCATTCAGAATGAGGAAGAACAAGACACTATTGTTATGATTGGTTTACAGGTTTCCACAAGGTCAGAGGGGCTCTTCCTTGATACTCCATCCTCCTCGACCTCACAAAACCTTTCAGAAAGATCACAGTCAATAGAATTGGGTGAACATGATGATCCCAAAATCTTCAGTAAGTTTTTGGAAATTAAGCAGAAAAATGAAACACTCAAATCCATCACCTATTCTTAGTTTTGGATGTAGACTTCTATCTCACATCATGGGTTTTTAACAACATTTGATAGTGAAAAAGGAAGGATGCAAATTCCATTCTTACAGGCTCAAGTACCATCTCCAAAAACCCCTTCATACTATAAGAAGACTATCTTCTCATTTGATGTGAAGAAAATACATTCCATTGATAAAATGGATATGCATAGAAGTCTGGAGAAATGATTTTCTCCACCACGACAAATACTGTTATAGCACTTTCAAAGTTAAGAACATCTCTCACCAATGTCCAGTTATAATTAAAATTGGAGAAAATTTCTTCATTATCAAAGGACACTAAAATCAAAACATTCGAAGATTTGGTAATCAAGATGGGTTATGATCCCAGTGATGTCAAAGAAGTGGAGGATATCCCCAAGAAAAATAATGCAGACATAGAAGCACTCAGGAAACAACTGAAGTTATCTTCTACAGAGGATTTGTTAGAAAATTATATATTACAGAGCAATGGAACACATAAAAATATTGCAGAAATATAAACACAGAAAACGCATAAATCAAGAGAGACACAGATATACATGGTTCACCCAATTTGGGTTATGTCCACAGAAAAACAACCAATCCTTCCTTTTATATTAGCAATCAAAATGAAGAGATACAACCTACAACAGATCCACTGTAATTCCCTCTTCGCTCTCACACAATCTACTCTCTCTTTCTCGCTCAAAATATATATCTACATAGCCGCAGTACAATTCCATCATATATAGCGAGGGGTTACGTTCTAGGGAAAAAAAAACCATAAATTAAACATAACTTCTACCATCATATTTCTGCCTAATGAACGACCCAAATTGACTACGAAACTAATTTTTTTTACAAGGCAATGTTACATCTATTTTTAGCTTCGAGGGCACTACCCCCGATCCCCCTCTGGGGGGGGGGGCTCCAAATAATCACCGTTTCCCCCCTTCGGACCCCCCATGACGGTGCACATAAACAGGCGGCATTGCCGCCACATTACGAAAATTGGGTCCAATGTGGCGATGCCTCTAAATAAAGAAGATAATCAGGCTCCACACTCAACAAGATCCACACACAAAAGATAGAAGAAAGCGAGAAGCATAAAGAAGACATGATCAAATTGATCGTTGAGAAATATATAGATAAAGTAAATGGAGGAATAGATAGAGAAGCTACTTAAGGAAAAAGAAGAGGCTCAACAATTGACTATAGCTCCAGTAACATCCATACCAATGACAATTGCAAGGATAATAGGGGATTCGACATCAATACCAGATGATTTAAAAAAAGTTATGCAAGACTTGTCTCTTCAGAGACAAGAAAATGATAAGCTCCAACAAAAACTAAAGAATCTAGAAGCACATAAGATAAAAAATGATACCCTCTTGGTGCAAGAGATGCATAAATATCACCAAATTTCCAAGAAGGTTTATCAATTAGAAAGTCAGTCATTGATGGCTCACACCTTGGCCCAAGCCAAGGAAGGTATTTGGCTAGATGAAAATCATGCCATAACTGAGATTTGACTATCCATTCAGATTATTTTTGAACAAGAAAAGTTAAATGATAGGTGCAAAACAACACTGGGACAAAAACCAACTGAGGCTACATCCATGATCAAGGTGTTGAACTCAAATACTAGATCAAAGTTAGAGCAGATCCAGATTGCAGATAGGACAAAGACCATCCTAGAAATTAAGAAGGTATTGCAGAAAAGGAATTTAATGATTCAATTGGAGACTAAGTGTCAAAATCTGGAAAATGTTGTCCAAAGATTTCATACTAAATTTAATTTGTTGAATCAAAGAGGACTACCAGGGTTAGTAATGCCCAAGGACAGATTAATCAACTTGGAAGATTACTATGAGAAACTTTACATTATTGCAACAGATAAATCCAAGTTTGCATGTATTAAAGGAAATGTCATAGGTAAATATTTCATAGAAGCTTTGGAGTTTGATTTAACTATCAAACATGAAATCAAGCACATTTTCATCAACAAGACAACTTTTGAGAAATATATTGAAGTAGATGAAGTTTATAGAAAGCTAATAAATCTTTCTATACCCAATAATGAAAGGTGGGATTAGTTGTGTGATACTACTGAGTAAATGTTTCTATCTCCAACAGACACATAACGAGACAACACATTTTGGGGCCAAGTCATCAACAATTTCTTCAAAGACAGTGCCAACAACCTCAACAATTTATGCATTCCTACATTTTTGTACTATTTTGTAAATTAGTTAGATATTTCTAGAATCCAAATATTTTTGTATAAATAAGTAGCAATTCGATGTATTAAGGGTTCAACCCTTGGATGAGTTTTCTGAATTAGAATTGTATCTAATTGAAATTTCTTTATATTAATGAAAATATTATGGATTTGCTTCAAACAACTTGTATCTTTCTGATTTTTCTTATGTTTTCACTTCATTTTGTTGTTCTACATGTATTTAAGTTTTTTTGAAGAAAATTGGGTAAGAGAAAATTGAATATCAGTCTCTCGTAAATCCCCTCTAAAGTTATAATCTACTTTAGAGATTGGTTTATTGGACTGTTTGTCTTTATAAGCTCCTCTACACTTATAAATTTTCAATCATTTTCATAAGATTAAATACATTTTGTTGGGATGTAAACATTGTTTACTTTCATTCTTTCTTATGATTAACTAAAAATTCAGTTTGAATATTTAGGAAATCATAGCCTCTTACATATCTGCCTTTCCACACACTTTTAAATCAAAATTTTGTTCAAAGGTAAAGAATCAACCCTTTCTAAATATTTAGTATTAATAAGGTTTAAGCACCTGCCTTAATCTGCTCATAAAATTGGTCATCCAAACAACTTTTAAAACAACAAAAAATTTTAGATGCTCCGACACAATTACTTAACCTAGAATTATCTCAGAGGACAACAAAGACAAAGCCTCTAACACAAAAATTCATCAAGGACTTGACCTAGCTTGGTCTAACCATGACAGTTATTCCGTCAAACACATTGAGAACATAAGATCTACAGGCCATGAATGCATATCTGAGCATAGGGATCTGAAACTTATCTGAGGTTTACCAAGAAGGACTAATTCCCTCTCACAATAGCTGTAATAAGATCTATTAGGTCATGCATTAATTAACCATTCATTTATAAATCAAACATGATAAGAGCCATGACTTGAATCTGTCATAGAAACTTCTTATAAACAACATATAACCATATAAATAAAAATGATAGAAGAACCATTAAAGCCACATAATAACAAGTAATTTTACTCATGAAATACAAGAGGAACTTATCTCTTATTGACATATGTGAAAGCAAACCAAGTTAGGGACTTCCACATACCCCCTGACCATAGATTGGGCTGAACCAAATATTTCTTTCAACCAATCACCCCCGTGCCATATGCCAAGCATGGACATGGGATCTCACGGGATAAACCAATCCATAAACAACCAAGGGAATATAGAGGTTAAACTACCTCCACCCTCACACTACCGTGATCTCACCTAAACTAGTCTTGAGATCAAAAAACTAAACCGAGCTTGGATGCCTCATAATTCCTTCACCATCCCTTGAGGAATTTTCTTGTCTCCACCCGCCTGTTGAGAGATTCCCAAAGAAAACCATCTCCACCCCCAAACCTTGTGATTTTCTTGAGACCACCTCACCTGGATCCAAAACCTTTTGGAAATCCAAAGCTCAACAAAGAATGAATCCCATCACACCATGGCTATCAAAAAATGGGAAGGCAAGGCTAATACCATTGTCAAAACTTGGCAAAACCCATGCCAATGACGACAAATGAACGAAATACACACATGCATATACCATTCATGCCAAAACCAGCTAGGAAATCATACATGCAACCTGTTACCTGCAATTATTCTCACTGAAGCTACTTGATCCAACCTTTCCTTGCTTGATCCTTACTTTCCTTTGCTTTCCTTGTCCTTCCTTTGCTTGCTATATTTACTTCTCCTCTTGGTGCTCTTCTCCTCTCTAAGCCTAATTCCAAAAAAATCTGACAAATGGCTCCAAATTTATGCTCTAAATCCTTTTTATTATTGATGCCTCTAATTTCTTCATTTTTCCTTTATTTTCTTTCAACTTCCTCCTCACATACAAACTCAAACCTTTCACCTCCCTTTCTCTTATTTTATTTTATTTTCATAAATAAGACACCAATAATGCCTTTTTTCCTTTTTAAAGCCTTTTCCAATGCCTTTGACAATTTCCCTTTAGCCATAATAAACAACAAGTGATGCCCACTAGGATACTTTTCCCAACATTCAGATTGGAATACATTTCCCATTATCTTGGTCTTATTTTACCTTCATTAAATTTGTTACATGAAATTTTAACCCGAGGTTGTTACAGACCCCTCCCCCTTAGGGGAAAACTATCCTCGGTGTTCAATGATAGCTACAACCAACAAAACCGATGAAAAACCAAAACATACTACCCATGGAGCTTTATAACCCAGCTTTTTGTAGTATTTACAATGAACAACCTGCTCAAAAGTAAAACCATCATGACAAACATGACAACATGATAACCATACCACTTATTGGAGCTTTATAACACAACTCATTGTGGTATTTACAATATCAACCATACATAAATATGTACATATACCAAAAAATCATTTTCCTCCACCAACAAACAATGAAGGATGCACAACCCACATCTAATCAACCATCTCCCATGTAGCTTCATTAGGCCCAAGGTGCTTCCACCACACTTTAACTTACTCAATTGCTCTATTCTGGAGCATGAGTTGTTTCCGTTACAATATGTACTGAGGTTCCAGCTAGAATTCTCCTTCTAGATCCACCTGTAATAAAAACCAATCAATAACATGATCAACATGTTTTACATATCTCTTAATCAATGAAACATGGAAAACATCATGGAATTTCATTGTTAGAGGTAGTGCAAGTCTATAGGCCACTGGTCCAATCCTCTCAATGATATCGAAAGACTCACAATACTAAGGTGCCAACTTGGCACATGATCCAATCCTTAAGGAGCTCTTCTTGGGATTGATGTGAAAATACACATGCTCCGCAACCTAAAACTCCTTAAATGCCCTGTGCTGGTCTGCATAACTCTTTTTTATATCATGCACTTCTTTTAGATTATTCTTTATAACCTGCATTTCCTATTTCATTTCTTCAAACATGTCCAGTCCTATCAACACCCTGTTCAATGGATCACTCCAACTGATTGGAGTATTACAACTCTACCCATAGAGTGCCTCAAACGAACTCATCCACGGTGACTCATGATACCCATTGTTGTAAACAAACTCAACCACTGATGCATGACATACATCCTTAGCATATCCTCTAGGATCCTATTGATCGTCTATGTTTGTCCATCTGTCTATGTACAATAATTTCTACTAAAGGCCAACTCTATACCCAAACCTACAAATAAATCCTTCCAAAACTTGGAAGTGAACTTAGTATCCCTATCTGACACAATCTTCTTCAGTACACCATGCAACCTCACTATATATTTTATGAAGTCTTGTGCTACCTCACTAGATGAATAAGTAGTCTTCACTGGAATGAAGTGAGCTACCTTTCTCAACCTGTCAACCACAACCATGATGGAATCATGTTGCTTCAATATCCTTGACAAATATTTAATGAAATCCATGGAAATGACCCCCCATTTCCATCCTGGAATCAAAATAGGTTGTAGCAAACCAACTGGGTGTTTACACTCATCTTTCACCTGTTGACAATCCAAGCATTTAGCAACAAAATTTGCCACTTCCTTCTTTAGATTTGGCCAATAGTAAAAATTATTCACTATTATCAATGTATTTTGATATCTTGGATCTCCTGGATATGGATTGACATGAAACTCCCTCGAGATAAGCTTCTTGAGCTCATTATCATCCGACACATAGATCCCATCCTTGAATTTGACCAAGCCATTTGCTGTAAGATGATAGTACACATCCTGATCACCTATACCCTGTTGTAACCTATACTTCAGCTGTTGGTACCTGTAACACTACTATCATGTCTATAGGATCTGACCCTGTAAATCTGTCCCATAAGAACTCATAGCTTCTATATGATTTACCTATACTTTTATACTGAGAGCATCTACAACCCCGTTCTCCTTTCACTTAATGCATCTGAACTCAAAGTTAAACTCACTAAGTGTGGCCAACCATCTAGCTTTCCCGACATTCAGATTTAGTTGGTCAAATAGGACCTCAACCCACTGTGATCGCTCATCAGTACAAACCTCCTGCCAAAAAGATAATGTCTCCACATCTTCAATGCATGAATGATTGTTTCCAACTGAAGGTCATGAGTCACATAATTCTGCTCGTGCTTATTCAATTTCCTTGACTCATAATACACCACCTGTCTCTCCTACATCAGGACTCCACCAAGTCCTCTTTTGTGAGCATTTGTCCACACCACAAACTCTTTATCTAGATCTACAATCTTCAACATTGGAGTGTTTGTCAAAAACTGCTTCAACTTCTCAAAACTTGTTACACATTCTTTTGTCCATTCAAATTTACTTCCTTTCCTATGCAAGGATGTAATAGGATATTTGATCCATGAGAAGTTCTTGATGAACCTCCTATAGTAACCTGCTAGCCCCATGAATGATCTTAACTCATCCACATTCGTAGGAGCAACCCACTCCATGATACCCCTTATCTTTTCCAAGTCCATTACTATGCCTTCCTTGGAAAAACATGTCCCAAGTAATGTACCTCTGTCTGAAATAAACTGCATTTTCTAAGCTTGTCATACAACTAATGTTATATTAGCAATCTCAATACTACTGCTAACTGTTCGACATGCTCTTCCTCATTCATAAAATATATCAATATATCATTAATGAATAGAATCACAAACTTGTCCATATAAGGATGCAATACATTGTTCATCAAGCACATAAAAGTAGCTGGATCATTAGTCAAATCAAAAGGATCCACAACAAACCTGGTCCAAAAAGCAGTCTTGTAGATGTCCTCTTCTTTGATGCATACGTGATGGTATCTTGATCTCAAATCAATGTTTGAGAACATTGATACTCCCTTCAACTGGTCAAACAAATCATCAATCCTTGACAATGGATACATGTTCTTGATGGTCACCTTATTCAGCTTCCTATAATCAATGCATAACCTGAGAGTACCATTCTTCTTCTTCACAAACAACATTGGTGCACCCTATGGTGACACACTTGGCCTAATCTATCCCTTGTCAAGCAATTCCTTCAACTCCAACCTCAATTCCACTAGCTCTGGAGTGCTCATCATGTAAGGTTCCTTTGATGCTGGTGTCTCCCCTAGTACCAACTCAATAGAAAAGTCTACTTCTTGGTGGGGAGGAAACTCTGAAATATCTACTGGAAACACATCTTAAAACTACTACAATACAGGGTACCTCTTGAATATTTCTGCATCCTTAACATCCTTACCCTTTTATGTGGAAATATGAACTACACAAAATACACACCCCTTCTTGCGACTGCACTTAGCTTGCATAGCTATGACCATCCTCAACGATTTTAGGCTTCTTCTTTCCCTACAAGCTTATATTTTCCCCATTATCATCTAGGCACTCAATAGCCTTGTCATAGCAATCTAATTTGATCTTGTGGAGTTACAACCAATCCATACCCAAAATCATACTATATGACCCGAATGGAAGTACATTCAAATGCACTAATCTAGGCATACCATTTAGCTCAAATTCACAAGCTCTTACCCAATGATGAACTCTCTTCTTAGTACTATAGCCAACTACACCAACTAAGAGTTTGCATGCACTTCTTTTCTCAAACCACACTTATCCACTAGGTCAGGATCAACATGACTATAATTAGATCCAAGTTCAATCAAAATAGAAACAACTTGACCATAGAGCTTACCTTCCATCTCAATAATGGATGCCTAACGATCTGTCTTCTTGTTGTTCACAATTGCATAAATTTGAGGAATGTTATGGCCCACATTCCCAACCGTTTGTACCTCCTAAGCATTGTATATATAAGGCCTACCACCCTAGTACAATGGAAAATCCTTCTTGAGATGATATTTTCCATATATCCAACACTGCAATGGTCCCTTACCATCACCTCTATTCTGATTCTCTCCAGATTGTGACTCATCTCCCTTATCAACTGCATTGAACTTCTTATAAGGAGCAACATTTTATTTCTCACCTACATCCTAAGGTCTTCCCTACTTTGGTGGGCACTTCCCTTCAAATCACGGTTAGGGTCAACTTTACGCTTTGACGACTCATAACAATGCTTCAATTTCCTATTGGCTTCCTCCAATGACTAAGGCTTATCAAACTCAATCCAGCCTCTATATGATACTAGAAACCTATTGATGAACCTTTGAATATTTTCTTTATCATCCTTGAGGTAAGGAACATACCTTAACAACTCTAGGAACCTACTAGTATACTCATCATCTTTCATGGAACTCATTTGCAACTGATACAAATCATTAGCTATGTCATCATAATACCTCTCAGATAGGTACTTCTTCTTGAAGAGTCTCTCAAACACATCCCAAATAAACTATTCTTCTCAAATTCCCTTGACATTATTCACATATTCCCACCAGATATCTACTTTCCCTCTCAGACTGAAGGTGGCTATTTTGGATTTCATGTTCTCTAAAGAGTTATGCGATCTAAAGAATTTATTCATCCCAAGAAATCACTCCTCTGCATCTTCTGAATTCTTCATCTCTCCATCAAATGTAGGGGGGCTTGAATTTCTTGAAATCATCTGGAAAGTATCCCCTCTCACTCCTCCTATAAGGATGATAGTGATGACAACTGTGATGATGCATCCTTGATGAGGAACTAGAGTGATACTCATGCATACCAGTCCTCTTGCCATGTGTATCCAATGATATTCCGCCTCTTCTTATGTCCCCTCTATCTAACCTGTATTCTAACTGAGACCTGCTACCATAGGCTCCATTAGTATTCTTTTTCTACTCTTAACTAATCCTCAGTTGTCCGTATCTCTGCAAGTGTGACAAACTCTGAAGTACAATTGCATTGACCTCTGTATGTTTTTCCTGAGCCCTTGAAAGTATTTCCTGAGCTTCAACCAAACTGTCATTTCCGACCTTGAAACTTTTCATCTCTGCCCTCAAAATCCTCGATGTGTCTACTATATCAGGAGAATACCCATCTCCTTTCTGCCAAATTGATTTGTAGGGTGAGTCACATGAACAATAGTCTACCATTTTTATTTTCGTCTTTGATTATCTTCTTCTTGCAAGTGTACCATGTCATATAAACCAAATAGATACCATAACTAAGATAATACCTCAATGACGTTCAAGGTAGGCTTATCTCATCTAAAAAATCAATCCACATTAGCACGATATATGTATAATCATAATAATATCAATATATCAAAATCATTCATGACAATACCAACTGCATACCATGACCTCATGCATGACAACCATAACCATGATAATGCATGCATATCCACATGCATCTAACCCATCAGGGAAAAGTATTTGAACCATGCTTTGATACCACTCTATAGTATCATATATCACCCAAATAGAATGGAAACTAGACATCACCAAAAGAGAATGGAACCCACTCTGATACCACTCTATGACACACCTCCTCTCATATCTACCCACTTTCACCGACTTACCTAGGGTAAACATGAGCTAAGGGTTACTATGACATGACTCAACCTCCTAGATAGCCTTAAGGAAATGGAGACAAAAAAACAAGACCTTACTAGCTTCCTTTAGGTGCTACAGGACTACTAGGAGAAAACCAACCACTCTAGGTGCAGAACCCTTGAGTTGAATTTCCTTTCCAGTGAACTAGACCCCCAATCACTCCCATGACAAGGCCTCAAAGAGACTATAACCCTCCAGTCACTTGCACAAGCCTGCTTCCTAATGACTGTAGTCTTTTCCACTTAGTTCTTTGCCATTGACCCCAAGATTTGAGCCATTTTTTTTAGGGATAGGATCCAGACCTCTACCCAAAAATTAATGAAAATTCCCATAAATGATAAATAACTTAGAGACAAATCCTCTAACAAAGAAATTAATCAATGAATTTACCTAGCCCAATCTAACCGACAACCATTCCATCAAACACACTGAGAACATAAGAGCTATAGGTCATGAATGCATATTTGAACATAGGGATCTGAAAATTATCTAAGGTTTACCAAGAAGGACTAATGCCCTTTCACAATATCTACAATAACATCTATTAGGTCATGCATTCATTAACCATTCATTTATCAATAAAACATGATAAGATCCATGACTTGAATCTGTCATAGAACCATTCTTATAACTAGCATATAACCAGATAAATAACAATGATAGAACATCCATTAAAGCCACATAATAACAAGTACTTTTACTCATGAAATACAAGAGGAACTTAGCTCTTATTGACATATGCGAAAGCCAACCAAGTTAGGGACTTCCACATACCACCCAACCATAGATTGCAGGCTAAACAAAATATTTCTTTCATCCAATCACCCCATGCCATACTCCAAGCATGAACGTGGGATCTCATGGGATAAACCAATCCATAATAACCAAGGAATCCAGAGGTTAAACCACCTCCACCTTCAGACTCTTGTGATCTCACCTAAACTAATCCCGAGATTACAAAACCAAATTGAGCTTGTATGGCTCAGAATTCCTTCACCATCCCTTGAGGAAATTTCCTATACCCACCCACCCATTGAGGGCTTCCTGGAGAAAAAAATCTCCACCCTGAACCCTTGAGATTTTCATACGACCACCTCACTTAGATCTAAAACCCTCCAACAATCCAAAGATCAACCAAGAATGAATCCCATCACACCACGACTATTCGAAAATGGAAAGGCAAGGCTAAAACCATTGTTGAAACCTGAAAAAACCCATGCCAATGACAAAAAATTAACTAAATACACACATGCATATACCATGCATGCCAAAACCAGCTAGGAAATCATACATGAAACTTGTTACCTACAAGTATTCCCACTGAAGCCACTTGATCCAACCTTTTCCTTGCTTGTTCCTTGCTTTCCTTTGCTTTCATTATCCTTCATTTGCTTGCTTTCTTTCCTTCTCCTCTTGGTTTTGTTCTCCTCTTTTAGACTAATTCGAAAACAAAACTGAAAAAGGCTCCAAACTGATGCTCTAAATCCTTTTTATTATTGATGTCTCTAATTTATTCATTTTCCCTCCATTTTCCATCAATTTCCTCCTCATATGCAACCTGTGACCTTTCACCTCACTTTTCTCCTATTTTCTTTTATTTTCATAAATAAAATACCAATAATGCTTTTTTTTCCTTTTCAAAGCCTTTTCCAATGCCTTTTCCAATTTCCCTTTAGCCATAATAAACAACAAGTCATGCCCACTAAGATACTTTTCATCACATTCAACTTGGAATACGTGTCCCATGACCTTGGTCTTATTTTTCCTTTATTAATTTTATTACATCAGTGTTTAACCTGATGATGTTACACAAAATGAAAATGTTTATATGTGATTAATTAGGGGGTTAATTACTTTCTTACAATTCTACAAATGTCTTCCAAGGCAATTGCTTGAAAAACATAAATTATACCATGGTATTTTTTCACCAAGTAGTGCAAGACTTGTTCCATAAAAAAATAAATTAAGTTCCGAGTGATTTGTTATCTTTAGGATTTAAATGTTTAATAAGGTTACTCCAAACAATCACCATCCATTAACTAGCATTAAGATATTGACATAATCACATTTGTGATTAGATTCTTGGAGTATTAATTCATCTTAAATAGTGGATACTTGTGTTACATACCATGTTGCATTATGAACAATGATTAAACCACTGTAGCATCAAAATTTAGCAAGTAAATAAAGAATTTTGACAAAAGAAAGATGAAAATGAAAAAACTTAAGCCATAATCTATTTAAGAGTGTTTTTTTAGATATGTTATTAAACCCTCTAATGCAAAAACTATACTAGCCAACAAAAGATTTGGAGAAACAACATTAATCCTTAAGATGGTAAGCATGCCATTGCAATGAGTCAACCATTATTTTATTTTTTATTTTTAAATAGATCCACTTGAGAGCTGAAAATTAAGTGTTAGATATGCTTTAATTCCACAATGCATTAATTATAGTTATACCAGCCAACAAAGAGGTTAAAAAAAGGTTTAAATTCACAATCATTAAGCTATTTAGTGCATTGATGTACCCTTTTATAGAATTTGATACTATATGTACTCAAGATAAATGAAAACAACGTGGTAAATTCAAGTTATTTATCTTCTAAAATGTTAAAGTAGAAAATCAAGGGAAATTAGGAAACTCGATAATCTAGCAATGAAAAGGAAAAAAATTGCATGAATATTCAAGTTTACATGACAAGATATGGAAAATTAAGCTCTTAAACTTGAGATGTGGTTTAAATTAAAATATGAATGCCAATTAAGTCCCTATATTGCATGAGATAACAATAAAGGGAAATTTAAGTTTTAGAATTTTATGGTTGGGAAAGGGGTAAGGCCAATACCTCCCCCACTTGGGCTATGGATTCACAAATAATATTACTTGAGGCTATGCCCTCATGTCAAATATTAGGGTTTCTAAGAAACAATTAAGTATTCAATGAAATCTCCCAAAGTAAGATGCTTGGATTTTTCAAGCTCTTAGGGATAATGGTTCTAGATTGAATCCAATTCTAACACAATGTGACCTCTACTTATAGTCTAAAGACAAAAAATTGAAATCAAAGATGTTCAAAAATCAATGTATTAGATATGAAAAGAATGGATTAAGACTATGGGGCTTGAGTTAACTATAGCTTATATGCTCCTTCGATGTAGCATGGTGCTTCTCCTTTGACATTGTATTAACTCTTTCTCCATGAAACTTGCAATAAGAAAGCTATCGAATTTTTGCAAGACAATGTTTCTCAAGGAATAGGCTAGAATATGAGATAATTGGAGTGAAAGTGAGACAACATTTATTTCGAATTAATATCCAAGAAATTTACAAATGATAGGCAAGCTCTTTATATAGGAGAATAGTTCAACAACCAAAATATAATGATATTTATCCTCATAGGATCAACAAAGAAATATTTTAACCAAGAAGAGAAGATAGGGTCAAAGACCAACATAACAATGTGGACTAGTGCAACAAACTCCTCAAACAAGTGCGTGCCCTCATAAACCATGACCAAAACTGTGTCAACCAAGTATGAATGGTACAAAAACAAGTGCACCCTCAAAAAATTGCTCTAAATAGCCACACATGTGGAATCAATTCGAAGAAGTAAGATATCAAGTGGTCACAATGTGATGACAATTTCCTATGACAGATTTAAAAATACCACATCTATGTTAATTTTTTTCTTGAATTTTGATTATGACAAAATATTGGAAATCTCATAACCATTCTACATCTAATGGCATTGATTTGGAAAAATTTTAGGAACTTTGTCAAAAGATAATTGCTCACAAAGCTAAATTGCCTTCAAAAATTGCTTTAATCAACTCAACGACCACCTTGAATACCAAAATAAATGGTCCAAAGAAGTGGAACAATCTCTAAAAAACTTGAACCACTTCACATTTGTGGTCTAAGAGGGTGTATCTAACTTAAAAAACCCACATATGTGAGGAAATATCTCCAAGAAAAAATGGGCACCCTCTCAAAGATAATCTAGGTGGTAGATGTGATGATGTGAAGTCTCTGTTGCATTGTCCAATCCATTTTCATGGATCCCAATGCAATGTCACATGTTCCAATGAATGTAAACATATCCTATCATTGATACAAAAATACCATTGTAGTGTCATAGATCCCAATGAAAATCATAGGTCCATATGCTGGTACATGCATCTCAATGCAATGTCATGAATTTCAATATATTTTTATAGATCCAAATGTAGGTACACAAATCTTGAGGCATAGTATATGGATCCAAAGGCATATATGCAACTTTAAATTCAAGTACATGGACCCTAATGCAATATTGGATGCCTCGTATCAATGAGTCAAGCCTCAATATACAAGTCTTTAAGTAGTGTAAACTAAATGGTTTATTCTAGCAACATAATAACATTTATTTCATTTTAGAATGTCTCTAAATTTTCCATAGTGGGATAACCTTAATCCTCATTACATTTGACAACTAAGACCAAGAAGTATTCTAGATATCATTAAGTTAGGAGCATGTGCAATGATAAATGGTATGACATAGGAAAATAGCTTCATGAAATTACTTGCACAGTTATACAAAAGACCTTTACATATGTTCATCCACATCAGTGCCTTTAAAGATGATGAAGCAATTTCTAGTATTGAGTTACAATTTCCTTAGCATTGTTTCTTACTACCACTTTTTTTTTTCATTTTTTTGTGACTTTTTTGTTTCATTTTCTTAGTCCTTTTATTCAGATATACAATGTTAAGCATGGGAATTGGGGAATTGGCCTCATACTAAGGTGAAACTAAAGTGAAACAACTACAAAACTATCATGACCATGTGTGTGAAAGGATAGTGTAGTATTTGTATGTGCATGAACCCATTTTAGGTGTGTGAGATATGAGTTGATATACCATGGATGAGTCATTTGAATTCAACTAAGTAAACCCATTTTTAGGTGAGATGATCATAGATCACGAGAAAGCTAAATGAATGACTATGATTCTAATTTGATATGAGCAAGGATTTTGATGAAAATTGGAACACTACACCACTAAAAGGGTGGTTTAGGTACTACTTGACCATATGAAAGAATCACAACATGTAAATCCTAAATCCTCATTATTTTTGTTCAATGTTTCGTGATATAGTTTCTTAATCCATATAGTAAATGCATCTTTCATCCTTAATGAAAAATATAAACCTTCACATCAATTTCCAATGCCATCCACTTGTGTCCTAAATATTAAATAAATTCTACAAATTTTAAAAAGAAATATGTGGGGAAATGAGAAAAATGTTATCTTTTATGTGATAGGAATCCAATACATTTAGTGAAGGGAGCTCAAATATTCCTTATATGGTCCTTTTTAGTGTCACACAAACCTATCCCAATTCCAACAAGTTATGCCTTGCAAGATTAAGAGATAATGAAATGATTTTTTCTTTAGGGTTTTGACCTTATTTCCAAAATCCAAAGAAAGTGCAAAGTGAAAGCCATTTTTTCACAATAATTGTTTTTTGTTTCATTTTCATAATATTGTGACACAAAAATTCCAAGTGTATTAGAGAAAATGTCTCTCAAACAACCTTGTTAGGGCTCTATGATAAAGCTTCAACACTGGAGTCTCTTATTATAATAATGAGTTGATGGCTGGGCTCTTGTTTGCATTTCTTTATCTTATGTGGTAATATATTTTTCTACTGTGGAAAACATATAATGAAATTGGAATTTACATTTTGGGTCGAGAAGCTAATGTTTTTTAATGATTATTATTCCTATGCTCGTTATGGTAAGTTGTTTCCTCTCATTTAAGGAAAAGGTCAATCTCGATATTGTGTGTTTTATTGTCATGCTCAAGTATTATCCTTCTAATTATTGAAATGAACATTGGCCTGATCTCCAATCTAAGATATTTTGATATCCCATAAATCTCCTAACTTTGGTGACTCATAAGATCTGTCCAAATAATGACGACATCCATTTCATAGGATCAATCTTAAGTTCTCTTCCACCAATCACGTACCTTAAATACCCATGAGACTACTAGAAATATTCACATTTCTTAAGGTTTGCTAGCATTTGATATTTTCTTAAGTTCTATAACACATGCATGAGATGTGACATATGCTCTTCTTGGATAAAGCTAAATATCAATATATCATACAAGTACACTATTACAAATTAATATATTAATTAGGGTAAAAATACATCATTTATTTAACACATAAGTGTAGTTGGTCAACTACATAAACCAAAAGGAATTACCAACCATCCATATAAACCTTTCCTTGTATCAATATGGTATTCTAGGTGTCTTATTTGTTTACTTATACCTGGTGATATCATGATTTTAGATATAATTTGGTGAAGTACTTGACGTGCGACAATTCATTGAATAAGTCAGCAATCATGGGTAGAGTGTACTAAGATGATTTTATTTAGAACTTTGCATCCAATATATAGTCTCCAATTCTAATCCTTTTTGGGAATTATGATGATAGGTGACCCACAAGGTGTGGTACTTGGTCAAACTACTCCCTGCTCCAACACTATGTGTGACTATTTCTTCACCTCACCCATTCAAGTATGAATTGTCTATATAGTCCTATTTTTTTCAATGAAGATTCAGGAAAACTATATCTCATGTTTCACTTCCCTCTTTGGTGGTAACCCATTAGGATCTTGTAATGGTTATTTGTATAGACACATATTCTCCTCCAATCGATGTTTCTACTTTTTAGTACATCCCTTCATAAATTCCTTTACTTCCATTAATTTGCTTCATTTTTTTATTATATCTCAAGAAGAACAATGGAAAACTTAACCTAATTAGCATCTTAGATTGCTTGGAAATTACCATATAGATCATGGATTTACTTATGTTCTCATTTATGATGAAGGATTCCCTATCCTTGACCTAATGGTATTAGTGCTCTCTCCATAAAGATTGCATATCTCATTTACATGTAGGGAATCCCAAACACCACTCCACACACCTCAAGTGGCACCATAAGTTCTTCCAAATTTGTTTCTAATATAGTAATAAAAAAGACAAGGACCATATTATCCTTGAAATATTCACATCAAATATGTTGAGGATAAATAATGGCGGAGAGTTCTATGGAAATAAGTTCAATACATTCTATATATAGCACAAACTTGAAAGGAAAAATACTAATCCATTATAAACCTCAATAGAATGGAGTTGTATAAAGAATGAATATGATATTGATGGAATAGGTGTTATAGACATTTTTGTGCCTTACAGCTCCAAGCATGAAATGTCCATAAACCAAGGGATCCTAAGTCCCTAAAAGTGTTGTTCCGACCCCTAAAGGAACAAGGTCAACAAATTACAGCTTCTCCCAGAAGTTCTCCACCAGAAACTGCTCAGAATCAGTCAAATCAGGATCATTTCAGCTGCTCCACTGGCTAGCTGCGTTGCATAGCACCTAAATACACTAGCTAGGTGCGTTGCAACGCACCTAAATGCACTATCAGGGTGCGTTGAGCGGGAAATGACAAATGGCAGTGCCATTCTGCGAGGTGGAAAGACAATGGAAGCTTCCAGAATCTTCTCCAATGACACTTGCCTCACTGAGTTCGACCAAGGATGAGTAAGAGGCTCTCAGTCTCCAAGTGGAAGCAAGAACTGACAGAGAGAAGACACTAGTCAAATCATAAGCTGACTCATCCTCCTTGCATACATCTATATATGGATCCCTCATCCCAGAGATTCGGAGGCTGGAATTTTGTACATTGCAAAGAATTGCTGTTGGTTTTGAGATAGATATCAGAGTATTGGGTGATTTATGCTTTGTTGGGGGTGAAGAGGGGCTTCTTTGCTGGGAGGTTGATGCTGGATCAGGAATCATCGGTTGTAACTCCTCCTGGATCTTCTTGTTATATCAATAAAACTATTTGAGTTTCTCCTACATGCTTGTGTATCATTGATGTTTGTTACATTTGTATGTTTAGCTTAAATCTGATCCTAAGCTTTTTATGAATATAGATCCATGTCTTTGTGTAGTTTTCTTCTTCTGTGATCTTACAGGAACTTGGTGAAGCTGGGCAAGTAAGGAAGCAGGTAGCTGGAAACTGTCAAAGAAGAGAGGGATTGGATCAAAGGATTAGCGCAAGACACAGGTCGGTTCTTTCTATCCCCCTCTATCTTTAATTCATAAAGGAAATACAAAAGTAGTTTTCTCTATTTGTTTCTAAGGTAACTGTCACACCTTAGTGGGATAGAGTCGTTCTAAATAGACACTTTTCCCGGTAACAATAGGTAAGAAGTATGATTAGTGGTACATGGTTATCATAGGATTTATAGGCAGAGTTACTGGATGCTACATGTTACTTGGTAAATTTATCACATACAACAACGCTGGTTGATAAAACTCCACATAAGGCATGCAATGGTAAAAAAACCTCTCTTAAACATATCATAATTTTTGGTTATGAATCTTATATGCATGTTCTAAGGTAAAACAAGAGTAATCTAGATAATAAAGTTGAGAAATGTATCTTTATTAGCTATCAAGATGGTATAAAAGGTTATAAACTTTGTAACCTATTATAAAGTGGATTAATTATAGTTAGGAGGTAGTGTTTATAGATGTTAAAGTTGTTCTGAAACATGAAGTCCAACCAAGGGAAGGAGAACTAGAGATAATAGAGTTTGATTTGGAGGGTGAAAAAGTTGACTCAATAGAATAAGATGAGTCAATAGAAGAGGAACCTTAGACACTAGTCTTGAGGAGATTTATTTAGGAAAAAATAAAGGCAACCATAAAGATAAAATCCACCCAATTTTATGCTTAGTGGTGCAAGGTTATCATAGGAATTTTGGGTAGAGGCATTCAATATTGCATATTATTTGGTAAATTGATCATCTACATCACTGCTAGTTGATAAATTCCCCATGAGGCATGGACTAGTAAAAACCCTCCCTTAAACATCTCACATTTTTTGGTTATGGCCCTTATGTGCATGTTCCAATGGAAAATATGAGAAAGATGGATAATAAAGTTGAAAAATGTATCTTTATTAGTTATAAAGATGATATAGAAGTTATAATATTTGATCCCAATAACAAAGAAGGCTATTTATAGTTAGGATGTAGTATTTAGAGAGATTAAAGTTGTTTTTAAATAGGAAGTACAACCAAGGGAATAAGAACCATAGAAAATAGAGTTTGTGTTAGAGGGTGAAGAATCTAACTCAAAAAAAGGAGATGAACCAAAGATGAGAAACTTTAAACTCTATTCTTGAGGAGATCTATTTGAGAAGGAAGGAAATAAGAAAGCTATACCATACTTAATTTTCATTCTAATTTTGTTATATCTATTACTAATGATGATCCTAAAACATATGGAGAGTTATTGGAGTTAGAGAATAGTAAACTTTGGAAGAAGGCCATGGTCAACAAAATGGATACCTTGGATAAAAATTAGACTTGAGATCTAGTTGAATTACCATATGGAAAAGAACCTATTGGTAGAAAATGAGTGTTTAGGAAGAAGTTGAATGTAGATGGTAAGATGGAAAAGTACGCATATCATCAATAGCTAAGGTATATTCCTAGGCGAAGGAGTTGATTTGATGAGATGTTTTCTCTTGTTTCTAAATTACCTTCTATTAGATTTATTTTGTGTATCATTACAACTTTTCATCTTGAAGTAGAGAAGGTGGATGTGAAGAAAACACTTTTACATTGGCATATTGAAGAAGATCTATACATGAAGTAACCATAAGGTTTTACAATTAAGGGAAGGAATGAGTTGGTTTGCAAGCTAAATAAATCATTATGTTTATTACAAGTGGATTGGTGATAATTTATATATGTGGTCTTGTATGTTGATGATATGTTAGTAAATGGAAATAAAAAGTAAGCCATTAAGGATTTTAAAGCTCAATTGTATTCTAAATTTGATATAAAATATCTTGTTGTTGAAAATTTTATTTTGAGAGTGGAAATTGAAAGAGATCAATCAAACATGAAAATTTGCTTGAATCATAGGTAAATTATGTTAAGAAAATATTGTAAAGGTTTAATATCTAGGAATGTAAACCAGTGAGGCTACCTATTCATTTTTTTTTACTCAGAAAAAAATGTAATCCATTCATATAGATGAAAAATTTACATTTTGTATACACACTTATGAGTGTATTCACTAGGAAATTTCCCAATTCCAATAGTGGCGATCATAAACCTCATATACTATAATATCACCATATAGTCCATACATTTTCATGTTGATCACAAAAAACAAAGTTTTATATAATGTTTTCATTTCCAATAACCTCTAAAACAAATATTACATATATAATAACAACAATGTGCTATAAAGCAACCAAAATATGATATGGGAATGTCTAAAAAATTTAAGCATTTACCTCATTTTAATTCACCTCCATAAATCGCCTGTGGTAGTATTGGAAGTGTTCAAACACCATTTATTCATCTACCTACCACAAACCCTTAACCATGTGTATGTATTACTTAGGTAGCATGTCTACAACTCCATTTCGTTCCCTGTAAGTATGCATGCATGTAAAGGAAATACAACTATTTTTTAATCTTAGAAGATCAAAAATATGGGAAAGGAAAATGTTTTGGAAACGTTGAGTCTCATTAACCCAATTCACCACCATCAAAGAGTCACCAAAAATTTGAAGTTGGTCACAACCTTTCTCTTGAGAAAAGGCTATAAGGCATATGCAAGCTAATAGTTCTGCCCAATTGGTTGAGCCACTAACCAAACCCATATTGACATGAAATAAGTGATGCTTGGATAAATGAAACACAACCCTCTTGCCCCATAAAGTAGACCATGACCCTGAGAAGCTCCATTAAAATAACACCAAGGAATAGTAACATTAGGTTTCTCTTGAATAAGAATCCTCCCACATGCTAACACCTTCGATTGTGGGAACCATAAAAGGATAGAAAAACCTTTAGTAGCTATCATTTCTAGATAGGATGATAGATTTTCGAAAATATCTCTCTTCCTAACAAACTAGATGCCCCAACTAATAATGAGTGGAAGGGCTCTAAAGATTTAGTAGCCATGTACTGAACATAATGAATATTTCCACAAAATGAAGTCCCTCCCACATACAATCCATACCTAAAAGAGCACTATAGGTTGACCAAACTTGTTTTGTAAAAGGAAAGTTAACAAACAAGTGTTCTATAGTCTCCTCGCAACCTTTACACATGGAACACCATCATAGATCAATCTCATGCCTTCTTTGTAGAATATCCCATATTGGAAATTTTTTCTCAATGGTATACCAAATCAATATTTGATACTTTGAAAAATATTTTGAATTCCATAGAACTTTCCACCACCAAAAAATCTCAACATTTTGTGCTATCACATTGAAGTGGATATATACCAACTTGGGGCAATAGAATTCATGGGGAGAGTGAGCCTAGACCAACTCATCCTATCTGTCAAGTAATATAATGTGAGCTAAAATCAAAGAATCCAATAATTAGACCATTCCTCTCAAAATTCCTCCTGAAGATTTAAATATGTATCTATAAGCCAACCTTGATGCCAAAGCGTTGTTTGAACATGATTGTTTATATGATCAATTCTGGAAAAAACCTTGATCTCTAAGAATATTAGTGAGGGCTTGTCATAATATATGTCTATCCCCACAACCTAACCAAGGATGAACAACCAATCTTACCTTATTCCCATTCCCAATCTTCCAGGGAAACCCTAATGAAATCAAATCAAAAGAATTCAGTAAAACCCAACAAATAATAGAAATATTCTGAAGCTGTTTTTCTTGTAGCCGCACCCAATCCACCAGGGAGTAAAAAAGATATATATTTATGGGAAAAACCATAGTCCAGGGACCATGAGCAGATAACAACCTCCAACCACATTTTACTGCAAGGGTTTTTGAGAACAAAAATACATTTTGAGTCCCCATCCACCTAACAATTTTAGTATATCAAGACAATTCCATTTGACCCAAGGAAGGACAAATTTATCATGAGATCCTTCCCATAGAAACTTGAAACAAATCCTTCTAGATTTTTCCAAAACACCCTTCAGAATCCAAGCCAAGGACATCCAATAAACCGAAATAGATTCAATAATTGCTTTTACTAAAACTAGCACGCCTAATCTAGATAACCACCCATAACTTTGAAACACACCCGTCATAGCCGCAAACCCAAGCAGAGTTAAACGGAGGTGGTTAATATAATGAACTAGCTCCCAATGTACAATTATGGGAACAAGATTTACAATTTTTAACCTTTTTTTTTAATTTTTCACAACTTCAAATAAACAACATTGTTGTGTTCATCTCATCGAGCCAATTCCAATGATATAAATTTCGCCTCAGAACTTACAGATCAAAAGTTACGGCCCTTAAAATATTGGTAATTACACATCACCACGTCATCATGAAAACCATGTGGCACCTAATATACCCATGTGGTGGGCCCACGTGAAACCTGACGCATCCTCATGGAACCTAACGCAGTAGGCATGAACCACAAGGAAGGTTAGGGTTGACCCTTTCTCCACCAACAACCTGTTATTTAAAAAAAGGATGGGCCCGACTCCCAACCTCTAACCTAGGTTAGGGTTGGCTTGGTTCATATTGACGGTGAAATGCAATGGTAGGGGTGGCCCAACCCTAGACCACTTGAGCCCCTCCAACCTCCTGACCTCCTAATCTGTAGGTGTGAAGAGCCAGGCTGGCTTGCCAGAGGTCAGGGTTTTTAGGCAGGCAGGCAGACCTCTCGACCTATGACCTAGCCGGCTTGCAAAACATAATTGCAAATATTTTTTTTTAAATTCATGCACTTAAACAAAGCCATTCCTTTTCTAAATTTTCAAGCTATTCTTGCAATACTCCCAATACTTATTAGTTAATAGATACATAAGGAATTTAAGGCTAAACTTAAGAAATTGTCAATCGTATGAATGCTATCAATTTAACATCATTTTCAAGTGAATTCTTTAAAAATATATAGAGTTGTAACATCTCAGTAATAGAGCTAAAAAATCATTTTCTTGGCTCATGCATGAGATAATGCAACCAAAGGGAATGGAAACAATACTTCCTTCCCTTCAATTTAAGAATTTACCCATTATCAGGAACACCATATACAACATTGTAAGCAAGCAAAGAATGCAAGATTTCAAATCTTTCCATACTATTCATTAGCACCATTAGACACTTATTTTTACCGGTGCAACCCAACTCCTTCATAGTGAAGTAACCCCTGCATCCAATTTGTTAGTATAAGATCATGCATTTCATGCATTTCACATCTTCATGTAGCTTGAAATTCCACAGTAAACATGCATTGTCTTGTAATGTAAACAAATTCATATAATTGCAATAAAGTAGATTTCATGCTAGTTAATGCAAGAACTAAATAAAATTTTCCATGTGTTGTTCTATCACCTTTTACACAGTAACAACAACACAATGGTTTATTCATAAAGTTAAGGAAATCATGAACCATGCCATAATTGAACATCATTTTAGACCAACAATGAAAATAGGCACACACACAAACACATGTAAATTATTTATTTGTTGAGAATATGAGAGATACTTATCTCAAAATTAATGGGAAACTGAGTCTAGGACTATGACTCTTCGCACAACCATAAACAAATACAACCAAGTCTCACTTATAGCTTTTACCCTCGAGTCAGATTCTATAGGTTGAGGGATCTTTCTCTTTAGGGATTAAACACATCCATCAGATGAAGTAGGGACTCCAAAGATTCAACCACATCCACCCACCACCCAAATTAAAAACCAATAAAAACACACAGGGATTCTACAGACTAGTAGTCTCCACCCTTCAAAACACAACACTATGGTTCCACCCAATCCAGGATTCTATAACCCATAATAAAATCAACATACAATAAAGAAACATCTAGAAATCCTCCAGGAATTTTCTAGGATCAATTCCTCCACCCCAACCCTTTGGGATTTCCTGAGAAACACCATCTCCACCCTCCAAGCCACCAAGGACTTGAGACACAATAAATTCTCAACCTGGTGATTTCTTCCAGCTCCTTTTCCTGCCAAAACAAATTCCTTTCTATTATTCAGTCCCTCTTAGTATTCAAATTTCTCTCCCTGTTTCTCTTGTTGTTCCCATCTTTTCCAGCTATTTGATTTTCCTCTTCTTGACTTTTCACATTACCTTGACCTATCAACTTCCTCATTTCATTTTTATGTACATTAATATTATTTCTAGCAAGAAATCACCCCATCCTTCTGGAATCCATGTCGTATTACTCAACCCATTTTTTAATCATAATCTTTACATTGCATGTTGGGTAGAAATGTGAAGTTGGGTTACCCTTTTGTGAGAATTGATCGCGAAGAATTTGTGATTAGACCTTTTCAGCCAAATTGTTCATTGTTTTGGCCAAATTATTCAAACGTTTTTAGCCAAACTAATTTTTTTTCGAACGAACAATTAAAAATAACTTTCGGCTGAAAATTTTAACACTAAAATTAATGACAACCTTGAATACCGTGCAACAAATTTTTAGCTAGTGGGGTGAAAATCCGACCACTAGGTTTTTTGGCAAAAAAAAATATTTTAGCCAAAAATTCTTTTATATATATGTGGGGCATGAGCCTGTATCAAAGTTTTAGCTCTCTGTTTTTATTTTTTTTGTTGAACATTGTAGCTATTTGTTTCACAGGAGAAGGAATTGCAGTTGTTCCTACATTGCAAGTTGGCTGTTATTGTTTAAATTGAAGTTTTCAAGTTTTTGGTATTATTTTTGTATGTAGTTTTGCTAATTTTTAGTTTTTTTGTTTTTGCAGGTCTATTGGGCTGGAGGAGTTCAATAGTGGAGGAATTATGTCAACCCAATCCCACAGCAAGTTCGACACTAGAGGAATTCTATCAACCACTACATTTCAATTGTTTGTTTCATAGGAGAAGGAATTTCATTTGTTCCTACATGGAAGGTTGATTGTTGTTGTTTAAATTGAAGTTTTCAAGCTTTTGGTATTTTTTTTTATGCAGTTTTGTTAATTTTTGTTTTTGTTTTTGTAGGTCTATTGGGATGGAGAAGTTTGACGCTAGAGTTCAATGCTAGAGGAATTGTATCAACTTGGCCCCACAGTAAGTTCAGTGTAATCTTGTCTCCTTACATAAGTATTGGCTTAATTCCCATGAGATCCTTAATAAATATCAAGCATGTATGATGTCAATATACTGTATAACCTATGTGATTGAATATGTGATAGTTAAGTTGAACAATATGAGTACCATATAAGGTTGGAATAAAACATGATAACATAGAACAATTAAACAAAGTAGTTCATACTAATATGTACATACTAAGAGCTCACAACATCAATATGTATAAGATCAATACTTGGAGCTATATACTAGTTACACTCTTATCTGATTCATTATGTAGATCAATGGGATTCATTCATCCCATAATGAGAAATTATGTAAGCTGAGTGTTCTAGAGGTTGTATAATTTAGAGTAGTGATTGATTACTACATGCCATATGAACCAACTAGGAGCTTACCTAATATATGAATACTGCTATTTGAGACATAGCCACACTATCGATTGCTTATGTTCCCGTAGTCACCCTGCAATCTGAGTAGGTATGTTAGGTCCCTATAATACTAGTGATTCCCCGATTACTATTGTCATTGTAGCCCTTATTCTTATTGTTGTGCCCTTATATTGTTACTGTTATGCCGACTTTGATTATATTGTGACCCATTAGACTCCTATATATAGAACGGAGGTTTTGTCATTTGTATCATCCAAGAATTATTAATTTGTGTTATGTAAAGGAGGTTTCCCCCTCAAAGAGGCTGATTTTGAAGTCGTTGATCTATCTTTTATTTTATTTTGTGAGCTGGTTGCATAACAATTGGTATTAGAGCCTTTGGATTCTAGGGTTTCGCTGCTTCAAATAGGTCATCGTGGAATTTTCTCTATAGATCTTTTTCTATGAAGTTTCAAAAGCTAAAATTAAAACACTCTTCAGCCAAAATCTTGATGAACCTTGGGTACAAATTTCAGATATTGTCTCACTATATTTTTGAAGATATGATCCAAGTAAGTTAGGGTTTTTGCAAGCTCCCGAATTATATCTCAAACAAGTGACCTGGGGAAAATCGTCATAAATTTCTCTCTGAGCATCAGATTAAAATTTTGTCACATGATACAGAAATATGACGACATTTAGTTTTCCGTGTATCGGTTTTAGGACCTAAGGCTGAAACAGTGACACGTGGAATTTTGTACAAGTTTGCTCTACAAAACCAATCTACAATTAGGGCATCGTGGGAGATTTAGCATAAATCTTCCTTGGAGAATCCAATCTTGATCAAACTTGTGGGGTTGGAAAGAGGACACGGAGGGATACCGTAGGACAAAATTTCAAACCTTGGAGATTCGTCATTACAAAGATACAATAGATTCAATATCGAGATCCTACAAAGCAAAAATGTGTATAGTTTTTTTAAAATTTTGCATAAGTTTGGTTTGAAAAATTAGTTTGAAGGAATTCAAAGGGCATAGTGAAGCATACTTATTATTAATTGATGCCCTGAAGAAAGAAAATGGAAACACCTAGTAAGCAACCTGAAAGATATAGCATGACTCACGAAGAAGAGGAAGAAATGCAACATGATATATCAAAATTACGATACCAAGTGAAACACAATTCCCTCTCACAAAAAGTAATAGAAGCTAAGATGGATGGTTTAAAGAAAGGTGTGGAAGCTAATATGGATGTTTTAGAAGTAAACAATGAAGATTTGAAGAAAGACATGGAAGGTTTGAAATGAGGTTTGACAAAGTTACAAGAAATGCTTCCTAATGGAAAAAAGGTAGTAGAGGAAACTCATAATGAGAACAACATAAATGTTAATCATGATTTCATAGACTCTAACGTTGGATTGAATACCCACCATGCTCCAAATATCGATATGAGTAAGTTTGATGGCAAGGGTCCTGTAACATGGATACTACGGATGGAGCAATATTTCGATCTCCATAATGTGCAAAAAAACAAAAGGTATGCATTGAAACTTTATATTTGGAACCAAATCAGTTTGTATGGTATCAATGGATTTTCTCTCGTAAACAAATTGTCACTTGGGCAATTTTTATGGAAGAAATGATAGCACATTATGAGGATACAAAAAACAACACCTTTTTTAGCCAATTGATAAATCTCAAACAAAAGGGTTCAATGATGGAGCACCAACTCCCTTTTCTTTTTGCTAACACCCACTAGCAAGAAGCACCAACTCCCTTCTTCTCCAAACACTTGATCAACCTACAATGGAGCACCAACTTCTTGGATTTATGCAAGCACCTACTTGTAGGAGGCACTGACCTCCAAGATCTCCTCAGACACCCACTAGATGGAAGCACCAACTCTTTGGTTTTCAAGCTCCAACCTACACTCAATAAGGAACTAATACTCACTGTAAATGGAAACCTATCTTCCTATTTTCAACTCTGGTTTCATCCACTTGGCCCTTCATTCTCCTTTGCATTCAAACCCCTTTTCTGCTCAACAAAATTCACTCATACTCAACCCTATTTTCACCCTCTATCCAATCTGTAGCTTCTCACTATTCTCGACCCTCATACATTAGGCACATAAAAACTCTCAGCCTTTTTTTTTTCTTCTACATAGGCACTCTCAACCTCTCACTACAACTCTCACACACACAAATCTCTCCACTCGGATCACTCAATAATATTTCATTCCCCCACTTCAAGCACTTGCACAATTGAAATCCAAGGTTTTGTTTCATTGCAACACAGTGATTGAGGTTGTCTCTTCTGTCTCCACATTTCATGAAAGAACACTTCTACATGGCTATCCATGTTGTTGTTACTTTTGATTACATGGTCACTACAACTACATTAACTCTGAGAATGGACAATTGATCATTTCAACCTATTAAGAATTAAATCTCAATCAAACTACGCACCACAACAAGTTTTTCCATGCTTATTAATTAATCACAGAGTTAAGCTTGTACCTCATGCATGGCTCATTTGATCTATATCCAATTATTCTACACCCAACAGTCTCTTCCATTTATTTTTTCATGGTGTCTAAGGAAGATCAAAGGTGACTTGTTCTATATGACCTAGGCTTCATTAATTCAATCTACAGACCATGGTCCTCTCTGTCTCAATCTAGAGCTCTTGGAATTTTCCATTAACTCCATTAACAGGTTTAGTTATCAACTTGTTCATTCTTCAAATTCCTACCTAACCCACCTATGGGGAATAGACAATTTGGCATAACCGCCAAATATGGATGGACTCATATCCAAAGTTGTAGACTCATCCATGCTTCATTATCTATAAATATGGTGCAATGCCACATTTGGCACATTTCCCAAAAATGGCACAAAACAAATTCTGACCCATATGTCATTTGATCCATACACCTGTGGTGCTTTTCATTTAGCGTGAAGGATTTTAAACACTTTCCCTCTATGTTTATTTAATTGCAGACAACCCAAAGTCTCTTGATTTCTTAACACATAAAAATGTGTCACAAAACCAACGGAAAATAGCTCGTAGGTGTCTCTCTTTATTATAGCCCCAATGGCATAAATTTCGCGCATTAAACCTTTGTGCCCTCAATCACATGGCACCCATAAAACCAACTCCTAGGCTAGCCTTAGCCTCCAACCTTCCCATCCCAACACCTTTTTCTTTGTATTTTGCCCAAAGTCCCATGGTCATAATAACACACAAAATTGCCGCTTAGACTATCATTAGGCCCCTCTTAGCTATAGCCCCTAGGGCTTATTCACCAACATTGAAATTTTGTGTCTATGGTCACAAGGCGCCTATAGAACCATGTCCTCGTGCTTAAACATTGGCCGCTGACTCCTTTTACCCTGACACTCTTCTAACGTGCACTTTAAAACCTTTCCAGGGTCTACCCTGTGAGATTATATTTCCCGTGGGCCTGTCTTGTGCTTTCTCCCATTGTTTTTTGGGTTGCTACATATGTGCTGATGTGTCTTGTCACTGTCATCTGGTCACTTTCTCCTTTGTCCCCTTTCATTTCCTCTGGGGTAAGCCTTAAGGGCTTACGTGTCTAGTGGGACTGCCCAAAACCTCTTCTCATTGGTTATCAACTCTATTGCGCTGGCCTAGTGCGTTGTCAGTCCACTACTTTTGTATATTCCCTTTTTAAAATTCTGGGATCAAGGCTTCAGGGATGACATGTCCCAATGGGTCCACCTTAAGCTTTTTCATTGGCTATGCGTTACCCAACTATTCTACCATTGTGTCCTGGTGATTCTTCAGCCCACTTGTCCCTTGCTACACACTTTGATTTCCTTTAGGGTAGGGCCTCATGGATGATATCATGCATATGTCACTACTACCACGTGGTGCCTCAGGATTGGTCCAAGTGTCAAACATTTTTGGCCCACTTGGGTACCCAAAAATGTTGAATTTTCATGCCACGTGTCCCCCTATACGACATCATGTTGATGTCACTTGCCACTGCTGCTACCAACCCATCAACATGAGCCAATCACACTACTTTGATTTCCCTTTATAAAAATTTAATGGTGTCGAGCCTTTTTAATGTTGTGATGCTGCCATATTGCCCCAACACTTACCATATAAGGCCTCTACCTTTGTGTGTTCAATGAAACTCCCATGGTACTCCCCTTGGGATGGTGTCATCCCTAGCTTGCACCATCCTTGTGCTTCCCTTTGTGTGCATCTTGACCCCTTTGAAGTAAATTCTGCAATAATTTGTTGCGCATTGGGGCTCCATATCCATCCAATCAAAAAGCTTCCTGTCGCCGCTCTACTTGCCCTCATCCACCCGACTTTCTTTTAGTGGCTATGCTTGCAACTTTGCAAACTTTTGTCAACTGCTAAACTTGACGCCAATTTTTGAGGCCACCATGACTAATGCCAGATTTGGCCTCATTCTTTTACCATTTGATCTAAAACCTTTGATTGGCAGTAACTCTTGATTTAGGAGGCCATTTGTGGACTTGGATATACTATTGGAAATCTCTTTCTAAGAATTATCTAAATATTCCACTTGTAGAAGCCTTTAATTTGATCTCCCGAGTTAAAAATGCCTTCAAATCCTGGGACTTCCTAACCATCATAAGTATAGTATTATCTCTTCACCATTAAGCATGCTACTATGATGATTCTCTACTAAATATTGCAGCCACCCTGGGACTCCCTCTAAGCTTGACATATCATACACATCAATGTTAGCTTGGTTAACCTCAATTCCAACACATTTTTTTCCACCAACTTCAATTCTAATCTGGTTGACATCATTGCCAACACACGTGGTGCAACTAGCCATCCAAATAATGCCAATTGTCTAACAATCTCCCCCTTTGGAATTGATGGAAAAGCATCATCACTTATCCACATTGATGGGAAATCCTCATGTTGCTTCCACACTTCTCTTTACATGAGCCACAAATGGCTTTCTCTCCTCTACATGGGCCATCATAGCTTATTCTCCCCCTTTGAAATCAATGAAAAATGGGTTATAAGTTTCTTCTTCTCCCTCTTACAATCAATGACTGAGGGTCAAGCTGCTAATGTGCATTATACTTTATTGACTTTTGTTCATGGGATGATATGTCCTTGATGAGGCACTTGAAGTCTGCCATTCAAACTTAGATACAATCATCATAAGCAAAGACACCTACAAAAAAAGACATTAATAAAATATGTCCTTGTGTCTTCTTGTAGCTATTGTTGTTTCTCTACGAACTTGACATATATTATATGATCACCATGAACATATATTACCTCTTATTTGAATGATCGTTCAATTCTCTTCATCTTATGGCTACTGGTTGAATACTTTCTCTGCCAATGCATCTTTTATATCAATTAAAAAGAAACTAATACCAATTAAAATTACACATGGTATTGTTGGTACTATGAATACCAACCATTTGTGATCACTTCAACTAGCTCTTCACTGCTCTTGCTACTGCTAAGACTATGCTCACTTCACTTAAGCATGCTAAAATATTCTCCCCCATAGCTCAAACTTCTACAAATAGAGACTTCTACTTAATGATACCAATTGCATCAATAAATTGATTCAAGTTGGATATTGTACTAGGCAAACTTCCAGAACTCCTTCTCAAGAAGAAATGTCTATTTTCAAGAATAGGTTACTCCACATGAATCATCCATTACCGATCGGCATAATGATCCCAATTGAAATCTAAGGGACATGTACAACTTGAACCAATTATGTTCATGAACATGAGACTATTAGGCATAATCAAATTCACGATATTAAATGAAATAAGTATATTCCAACCAAGAATCAAACCTTTAATTTCCTTAACAATCTTTCTTCTTGAGACTAGAAATTGTTGCTTGCTACTACAACTAAAGCAACTCCTCCTGGGCCAATGCTCTTTGATCTCCTGCATTTGTTTTCTTTCTTTTGCATGGGGTCTGATCCTGTGGACCTGATTACAACTCTGGGCTTCTTCATCTCCACAATTCTACTGCTTCAACTTCTCTTCTAACAACATCGGGTATTACTTTTTACTCCCTTTGGAACCAAGTTGGTTGCACTCTCCTCTCCCTTGCAATGCTGATACATTTTAAATAAATAGATTGATCACAATAATTAGCATGGGGAATTGACCATAGCACCAATGTTCATATGCACCTATTTGATTATTCTTTCCTAAATACTTGCATCTGACTTATTCGGCCTACCTTTAGGCCATTCTCTTCTTTTAGTGAAGAGAAATATAGGATCTACTCCCTTAGTAAAATTTCATCCTTTTTTATTCCATACTTTCATTTGGCTAAGTTGTAACAGTAACATTTCTTTCCAGCTGCTCATTTTCCCATGTCTAGGCTCTCACCTGACTGTGCATTTCCAAAGGGCACTCCTCCTTTTTTTCTTCTTTCTTTCTCCATATCTTCTTTTCAGTGCTTTTCTTATTTTTCCTCAAAGAAGGATTAAGAAGACTTATGCTCCCTTTTCCTAATAGAATATTGCACTTATTGTAGCTGGAAATCACAAAGGTTTTTATTCCTCCTTTATTTAGTTAGTCCCTTTGACATGGAGAGCTAAAGACAAACTCTGCTTGCTTTACTCCTACATTTAAAGAGCATTGAAATATACAATTGTTTTTTAGAAATTATCATTCTCAAGCTCATATTCTTGCAATTGCTCCTTTTTCTTGATATTTTCTTCTGATAACCCCATGATCTCTTTCAGAGTAGAGATAAACTTATTTCTGAAGTAGATCCTTTCTTCTAGAACCTTTTCTTCGCTATCAAAGGTGCTAGCTGAGTCACTACTAAGATCTAAATTCCTCTATGTTTCCATGGAATCTTCCATAGGTCTGATAATTATTCCATCTTCATCACTACCATCGATACGCCTATTCTCTTCATAGGATGTACTCTCTTCTTCTTCAAAGGATTGCTTTTTTTCTACTATTATTAAAGTAGGTCTATAGACATTGTTACAACTAGATGAACTTCTACCTCTCTCCTTAGAAACTCCATATGAACATCTATAAGATAAATGACCTCTCTATTTACATTTATCACAGATCAATAGCTTACCTTCCACGCAATCTAGCCTGTCTTCTAAGTCTTCTTCATCATCAAATCGAGAGTGATGGGAAGCAACTTCCTCATTGGGAGAAATATCTTCTAAATTTTGAGCATCATTCCTCTTTCTCCTTCTTTTCTTTTCTCCAACAACAACATTTAAATGTTCGATTTCACTACTTTGGCAGCAAGGTTCATCAACCTTCTCATGATTCTTGTGAATCTCTACTCGATACAGACACTTCAACTTTTTCAACATTTCCTTTGTTGTCTCACAATGACTGACTTTCTCAACATCTGGCTTTGATATCCCTTTCATGATAATCCTCTTGGCTTCTATATTAAGTTCATTATTCTCTCCATATTCTAACCAAATATATTCATTAATGATAATAAAATATGCTCCCATTCTAATCCTCCAGATCTCATAGTTTGATGCATTCAATAATGGAACTCTTTTTGATGTAAGCCTAGTGTGATTAGCCATTGTTTCCTCTTGATTTTCCTTCAAGATGATAAGTTATTCCTAAAGGAACCAGGATTTGATACCAATTGTCGGAAACAATGTTTAATACTAAGAGGGGGGTGAATAAGTATTAAGGTTAATTTTACTTTTCTGCTAATTTGTATTCAAATTTCAAACTTGGCAACCATCCATATACATCATAAAAAACATATCATGTGGTAGAAATATAAAATCAACACATAAACACATACACCATGAGAAACAATCACATATGGCACAAATGATTTAATGTGGAAACCCTTACGGGAGAAAAACACCAAATCTTGATTTTATTATGATGTAAATATGAGCTCCTACTCTATTACATCATTCTTTGGGAGCACCCACTCACAGGAAGAACCAACTCCCTTTAATTATTTGTTAGCACCCACTAGCAGGACGCACCAACTCCCTTCTTCTACAGACACCTGATCAACCTACCATGAAGCACCAACTTTGTGGATTTATAAAAGCACCCACTTGCAAGAGGCACTGACCTCCAATATCTCTTCATATGCCCACTAGATGGAAGCACTAACTCCCTGGTTTATAGGCTCCAACATACACTCAATAAGGAACTAATACTCATTGTAAATGGTAGCCTCTCTGCCTATTTTTAGCTCCACTTTCATCCACTTTTCCCTTTTTTCTCCTCTGCATTCAAACCTCTATTCTGATCAACAAACTTCACTCATACTTAGTCGTCTTTGCACCCTCTATCCAACCTGTAGTTGTTCACTACTATTGACCCTCATACATTAGGCACGTAGGAAATATCGACCTTCTTTTCTTCTGCATAGGCATTCTCAACCTCTCGTAGTAGCTCTCAATAATGACAAGCTATCCACTCAAATATATCAAAGATACTTCATTCCACCACTTGCATAATTGAAATCCAAGGTTTTGTTTCACTGCAACATAATGATCAATGTTATCTTTGTTGTCCTCCACACTGCTTGAAAACATAATTCTGCATGGACATCCATGTTGTTGTTAATTTTGATTACATGGCCTCTATAACTACATTAATCTTGAGAATGGGTAACTAATCATTACAACCTACTAAGAATTAAATCACAGTCAAACTATGCACCACAACAAGGTTATCCATGCTTATTAATTGATCATAGAGTTAATCTTGTACCTCAGGTATGGCTCATTTGATCTATATCCAATTCTTTTGCACCCAACAATCTCTTTGATTTAATTTTTCATGGCATGCAAGGAAGATAAGAGGTGACTTGTTCTGTATGGACCAAGCTTCATTAATACATTCTGCACTCCATGGCCTTCTTTGTCTCAATCCAAAGCTCTTGAAAATCACCATTGACTCCATTAACCGGTTTAGTTTTTGACACATTCATTCTTCAAATGATTTCCTAAACGGACTATGGTGAATAGCCAACTTCGCATAACCACCAAATATGGATGGACTCATCTCCAAAGTTGTTGACTCATCCATGCTTCATTATTTGTAAATATGGCACAATGCCAGATTTGGCACATTTGCCAAATATTGCACAAAATAGCTATTGGCCCATACATCCTTTGAACCATACACCCATAGTGCTTTTCATTTAGCCCGAAGGCTTTTAAACACTTCCTTATATGTTTCTTTCATTGAAAATGGCCTAAAGGCTCTTGATTGCTTAACATGTAAAAATGTGTCACAAAACCACCGCAAAATAGCTCCTGGGTGCCTCTCTTTATTATAGCCCCGAGGCCATAAATTAAATGCATTAAACCTCCGCGCCCTCAGTCACATGGCACCCATAGAACCAAATCATAGGCTGGCCTTAGCTTCCAACCTTCCCGTCTGAATTCTTTTTTCTTTTTATTTGGCATGAAGGTCCATGATCATAATAATGTGTAAAACCACCACCTAGACCATTGTTGGGACCCTTTGAGCTATAACCTTGAGGTATTATTCACCAACATTGAACTTCCATGCTTATGGTCACAAGGCACCTAGAAAATTAAGTCTTGGTGCTTAAACATTGGCCCCTAGCCCCTTTTATCCAAGTGCTCCAAAACCTTATAGGGTCCACCCAATGAGATTACATGTCCGGTGGCGCTGTCTTTCACCTTCTCCCATTGGTTTGTGGTTTTCTGTGAACGTGTTGATGTGTCCTATCACTTTCATCTCACCACTTTATCCCTTTCTCCCTTTTATTTCCTCCAAGGTAAGCCTTACAGGCTTACGTTTCTAGTGGGACCGCCCAATGCCTCTTCTCATTGGTTCTCAACTCTATTGCATTGGCCTAGTGCCTCGTTAGTCTATTGCTTCTGCCTGTGCTCCTTTTCAACCTTCCAAGATCAAGGCCTTAGTGATGACATGTCCTGGTGGATCCGCCTAGATATTTTTAATTGGTTGTGCACTACCCAACTGTTTTTCCACCTTATCACGGTGCTACATCAACCCGTTGCTCCCTTGTTGCATGCTTTGATTTCCTTTGGCGTAAGGCCTCAAGGATGATGTCATGCTTACATCACTGCTACCACATGGTGCCTCAAGGTTGGTCCAAGTGTCACACATTTTTGGCCCACTTAGGTACCCAAAAGAATTTTCATGCCACATGTCCCCCTGTACTGACGTCATGCTGATGTCACTTGCCACTATTGCTTCCAACCCATCACCACTAGCCGATTACACTATACCATTTGTCCCATTCTCATTTGTCCATTTTGTACAAGGTACAAAGACATAGGGGGTTCAAGCCTTTGTTTTGATTTCTATTTATAAATATTTAAGGGTCTCGTGCCTTTTAAATGTTGTGTTGTTGCCATGCTACCCTGATGCTTACCATCCTGGGCCTCCACCTTTGTGTGCTCAATGAAACTTCCATGGTACTCACAGCAGGATGGCATCATCCTTGGCTTGCGCCATCCTTGTTGTTCCATTTCCACGCACCTTGAATCCTTCGGGGTAAACCTTGCCAGGATGTGTTGTGCAATAGGGATCCACCATCGACGAATCAAAAGGCTTCCCACCATTTCTATGTCTAACCTCATCTACCTGAATTTCATTTAGAGGCTCTGCTTGTAGCTCTTCCAACTTTGCTCAACTCTCAAACTTATCGCCAATTTTAGAGGCAGCCAACCATGACTAATGCTAGATTGGGCCTCATCCTTTGACCATTTGATCTACAACCTTTGACTGGAAATAACTCTTGATCCAAGAGGTCATTTGTGGACTTCAATATACCATTGGAAATCTATTTTTGAGCATTATCCAACTATACCACTTACAAAAGCCTTTGAGATAATCTCCTGATCCTAGTACTTCCTAACTGTCATAGGTTTATTATTATATCTTCTCCAATAAGTCTGCTACTATGATGATTCTCTACTAAATACTGCAGCAACCCTTGGACTCCCTCTAAGCTTGACACACCATGCACATCAATGCTAGCATAGTCGCCATCAAATCTATCCTAGTGGACATCAATGCTAGCCTAGTTAACCTCAATGCTAACACATTTACTGCCACCAACATTAATACTATTTGGGTTGACATCGATGCTAACACACTTGTTGCAACTAGCCATCCAGACAATGCCAATTATTCAACACAATTCATGATGTGCTTTCTCATTGGTATGGTAATTCTCTTGAAGTTTTGTATCTTCAATTAGACAACAGTAGTCATGAAAACAAAAATCAAATTGTTTTTGGATATCTAAACATGCTTGCTGAATTAGGAGTTTTTCAAAACGTAAAGGTTGGTCTCCTTCTTATTGGGCACACTCATGACCATATTGATCATATGTTTAGTCATTTTTAAATAACATTGATGAGGAAGGATGTTGGGAGCCTACCATCATTAATTGAATGTATTAAGAAATCGTACATTCGAGAGCCTATTTTTCATGTGTTGGAAGAAACTATTGACATGCGAAGGTTTATTCTAGGATCGCATGGTGAGAAGAAATGAATTGGACAACTTAATGAAATTAGCTTTCAACATCAATTTCGTATAAAAAAATGATGGGAAAACACATATATGGGGCAAGAAGTATTTAACTACTACAAAATGGGGCCATCATCAGGTTTAGCATTTTTTAAGTTCATTCTAGATCATCCAATATTTGCGTCATATATATTGTTATTACAATCAGTTGTTGAAATCCATAATGCATGAAGGCATAAGAGAGATATAAATTACTCTGAATGCTTGGAAGAAATTAAAAAATCTATTAGAAATACATATGAGTACTTTGATTTTTTTGATTTAGTTTGGTGGGAGTCTTGTTTCAATAATCAAAGTGATATCATTTCAAGATCAAGAAATGAAGATATAAAGTCTGAAGGCTCCATTTATTTGGCCACACAATATGCCAAATGAACATGAGGAAAGAAACATTGTTGAACATCAACAATCTCAAGGTATTATTAATTCTTCACGGGTAGAGGAAATAGAAATGTATATTGGTTCTAGAAGATCACATGCACAACATGAAACCATGGAAAACCTTTACAGGGGTTCTATGCAGGATGTTAAGGAGGTTTGCATGATCACATTGTTAGCGAATAGAGATCCACATGGCTACCCATTAAGGGTTGTTAAGGTTATAAAGGTCATTAAGGAAAATGATGATGTTAGAACAGTTGAAGTACATTGGTATACCACAAATGCACACCCATTCAATGGTGTGTACAAGCCACAGATGGTAGTTGATAAACAAATTAGTAAAAAGAGAAAAAAAAAAGGTACAAATATAAATCATCACTGCATAGACCTCTTAAAATTAGACGATGTTGGAATAATTGTTTATGACTCAATTTAACAAAGAGATGACCTCTTCACTTCAGGACCATATATAGTTTGAAGAGGTTACTACCAGAAGAAATAGTGTCAAGATGGGAGTCTATTGAACATAGTTGTAGATCTAGAAGAATTTTGAAACCTTAAATGATGGGCATAAATGTTGACTCAGATGGAGCATTGGTTGATGAAAGAGAAGAATATGGGTCATCTCCATCTGCATCTATTCATTCATCTGAAGATGTCGTAGATTTTGATGGTGTTCCAGAACCTATGAGTGATTTTGAATAATTGCCTAAGACATTTTATGTAAATGATGTTTGCATGGTAACTTGAAATAAATATTTAAACTTCTATATGATCTTACATGAAATTATAAATCATTTCTATGTTTGTTGGATTATATGTTTTAATTATGAAGAATTCATTTGTTTTGATGGTTTCTTTTTAAGTTTTTGTTGTAATGAGATAAGTCATCTTAGACTAAGATTTGAAAAGAGCTATACTTTTATCATTTAAAATAAAAATTACTCTTGGAATAATCACTCTTTCATTCAGATGTTCATTTTTAAAGTTTTGTTCAGTCATATAATTTTTCCATAATGCCATGGTTGAAATATGCTGGAAATTTAAGGTTTTTAATTCAATGGTTGAAAAATTGTAAAAAATTTAAGGTTTTTTTGAGTGATATTTTATTTGTAACGTTATTGTTGAAAACAACGAAAATTTTAGGGTTTTTTTAGACTCATAATATTTTATCTTTAATGAGATGGATGAAAATTGTTGGAATTTTAAGGCTTTTCAGAGACATGATATTTTATCTTTAACATCATGCTAAAAAATTGTTGGAATTTTAAGTTTTTTTAGAGTCCTGATATTTTATCTTTAACGCCATTGCTAAAAATGTTGAAAATGTACCCTAAAAAAAAAAAATAATAAAAATAAAATAAAATTGTTTTTCGAGCATTACCACTTGTCGTTTTCAGGGTGTTTTCTAAACAAAAAAGTTGGTTTTCACTACCATTTTTAAAAAATGTTGAAAATTTAATGAAAAAAAATGTTGTTCCAACATACACAATTCGTTTTTGGGCTAATTTTTCATGTTTTTGGGGTTTTTTTTTTTTGCCAGAGTTCTCGTTTGATCGGTAACTTTTTTTTCTCAAACCCTACGAATTTGTGTAAAGACAAATTCTTCAGTGTTTTTCATGGGTACCATTAACATTACTCCTTGATCATATTGACATTTTGCTTCTTGACACACAAGATTTGAATTAATGTTTAAATATTATTTAAACTTTATTAATTTTTTTTATTTTTTTTACTAGTTTATGTGAGTTGAGTTTTAAGATCACTGCATGAATAACCCGTGACTTGAGTAGCCATGATCCAGGAGCATCTAAGTTTTCAAAATCACCTAGGGATCACACCTAACTTAAGTCACACCAGCGCTTCGTATGGTTAGATTTTTCTCAGGAGTTTCAAATCAATAACCATTTACACCACAAATTTCCTTAACATAACACCCTATCACCATCTATGTTATGCCCCATGAGCTACCAAAACTTTACTTTAAAAGCATTCCATATATATATTTTATTTAAAATAATAATAAAATATATTAATTCATTTTGATAAAAATAATATATATTTATTCAAATTCACATAAAATTCAATATCTTAAAAAAACACATTATATGAGAGATTTGTCTATGTGAAATTTAAACTAATTTAAACTACTTGAATAAATTGTTTTTTTGGTAAATAAGTTTTATTTTTATTTTTTTTTAAATGAATATTAAATTCCATAATATCAAATTCTTTTCGTTGTAATTTATTAGATTGGAAATTAGATTTGACAAAAATTAATGTATTTTATTTGAAATATCCATATACTAACTAGATACATGCGGAAAGTTCCACTCACCAAAACTTGATATACATTATGCCACAATATTACTAAATTCCAAGTAAACTACAAAAACTATATGTTAACTAAAACCATTAAAAAAACATGAAAATATCAATATTGCCTCGAATGACTAAATTGACTAGTAATACAAAATTCTATTTGTAGCAAAACTACTCCTTAATATTAGCTAATCCTTCGAGCTTTTCAATTCCCAACATAATTACTTAAATCTATTATTAATATACATTTGGTCCTTCGAGTTTTCCAATTCCCAACATAATTACTTAAATCCATTGTTAATATACATTTGGTTTGGTGTTTATTGATATGCGGTTCAATAATTTATTAATATGAGTTTTTCATCACTAACTTATGCTTAATTGTTAGAGAGATGATACTTAAAAAATCCTCAAAGTGACTTATATTAAAACTGATTATTTATTAATTACATGGTCTCTATATCTAGTGCCAATAAGTATATATAAATTTTAATAATAAAATTAAAATAAATAAATATCTTTTATTTTTTTTATTATAAAATAATTTAATAAATATATTTAAATATTATTATATTTTATAGAGACACATTTATATTATACTTTATTTTTAGCCAAAGTCCTTACCTCTAGCTCAAGCGAGGTTAGCATAAGGATGATCAACTTTGGCTCAATCATTAGTGGATTAAAGAGGAGATCATCTTGGAGAATAAGGATAACATTAAAATTACTATTATTTCCAAATTTAAAGATAAGTTATGGGATAATAAGGAGTTAATGAGAAAAAAGAAGCTAAGGTATTAGGTGACCAACCCCAATCTTGCTAACTAAAATTGTTTTTTTTTTTTTACGAGTGCTAAGAAGAAAATGAACATTGCCAAGATAAAAACTAATTCTCATGAGCTCTGAAGTGAAATCAGGGATTAGTCAATTCCAAAAACACCTTGGGAGGAAAGAGTCTATCACCTTTGCAGTACTAAGAGGGTTGAAGATGAAAAATACTTCCTCTTGGATTTTCTAGCTCTTACTCGCATCCATTTTCATTTCCAAAACCTTTACCACAATTACAACTTTCTTAATTTATTAAGTCAACAAAACTATAATGATCCAGGAACGCTTCTCTCCCTTCCTTTTAATTAAAAAAATAAAATATTAACAAGTCTCAATTTTTTTTTATAAAAATTCAATAAACCATAAACGATATTTGATTTAGTGAATATTAACCATCATCACTAAAGATAATGAAAAACATATTTTACTATTAAAAAAACTTAAAAAGCTAAAAGTGTCGTCTTGCACCGCACATTTTAGTTTTGGGAATCCCAACAAATATGCCATTATTACACACATAATTTCACCCTGCAAATGACTTTTGTGACTTTAAGGTTCAAGTGGGTACTATGATTGCGAACTTCAAAGTGTTGTGGGCTCTCCCTTTTCTTAAGCAATGATGGGAAACAATCTTATTATAATCACAATGCCCAAATGTGATTTCTCGTAGTAAACTTCTCTCCGATAATCACACCATCAATATTTATTAATTTGTTTAGGTACATAAATATTTGTACCAAACCAATTGATCATCCATATAACTTAAAACGCGGTGAAAAGCTTTTCTTTGTGTTGTTGAGGATATATATATATCAAAATGTCACTGTAAACCTGTAAGGAGACAACTTGAAAAAGACATTTAGTGACCTTTAGTATTTGATATATTTATATAATATATTTAAATGAAATTGCAATTTAAGTTTAATATTGTTTTTAAGTTTTTGTTAATTGTTTTTGCAATCTCTATATAATTTTTCTTATATTTTTATTTATAGATTTTATTAGTATGAACTTTTGGTTATCAAGAGCAGGATCATGAGCATGTATGTCTAATTAATGCCAAATTTTAGCATTGTTTTTTTTAGAGTTTGAATTTCTTTCCAATAGGTTAGAAGCAACTCCAAAATAGATGTAATTTCCTCATTTTTAATTGAGCTTTTGTCCAAACGAGAAAGTGGAGTCATGTGGTTCTTGATGGATTGAAACTAATTTCTCAAGACGAAGAGGAATGCAAACCTGAAGGGATAAGATCATTGATAGTACTCAACATGGTAGATTTCATGTAGTACATAGCATGATGAGATGAAATGGGCGAGGATGCCCATTTGACTTTGTGATAGATTATGTAGAGAGCATCTTAATTATCCGAGTATGGGAATCAAGCCCCACTTTGATAGGTGCCTTAATATTCAAAGATTGTATTAATAGTATAAATAAAGCTTAACAATCACTTAGGGTTAATGGATTTCATGGCAAATAAATAAGTTTTGTTTCCTCATATACCATTAAACTGCCTTATGCCTAGGAACATGCATCTTTTGCCATTGAGTCTACCAATCCATTTTAGTTTATCAAGACGTATATGAAAAAAAATAAACCATTTGGAAAGAATCAATTTTGGGGATGAGATGACTCCATTTTCTCTCCAACTAATTTGGCTGCAACATGCCTTTTCTTATATATTTTATGAAGATTTTTGACTGCCAGTTAGATGATGCCAAAATTGATCTGAACAAAATGTCAATCCCATTTGGTATTGTCGTTTAAGCTATGTCCTAAACCCCATGAATATTACATCATTACTTGTCCTTTGAGGTTGAAGATTACCCTCCTTCTCCTATTGCCCTTGGATTTCCTTAGGAGTGTCTATAAAAAAATTAGTAAGTGAGATCTTTGTTGCACCTTCTAGTGTTCAAGTTCCTATTGATTCAATCAAAGTTTCCATGATTTCCATCCTTCTTGGAGATTGGAATGAATAAGAAGGGAAAATATTGGCAAAAGTAAATTGGAGAGTCCATGTTATCTCCTCCAAAGTGAGATAAATCTAATCCTCCCTCTCCCCACCCAATAAAAGTTGACTTCTAACAAAATGTTGGAAATGTTGTTTGCAATTCTCACTAGGGATAATTTTTAATCGTGCAATACAAATTTATTTCGAGCTAACCAAATCTCCCAACAAATGAATTTTGGGAGAGCTATTCATAATTTTTTTAGATGTGATTTTTTATTGAAGGAGCTAAGATATTTTGATTTCCAATCCAAGAACATTTCCTTCCAAGAAATTGGTAGTTGCACACTACAATTTAGTTTTGAGAAATAGTAAGAGAATTGACAATGTATGAACATGTTATATTGATTTTAAGTCTTTTCTACAAAGGACACATAGATGATCTTACGATATTAACCTAGATAGAAAAGAAGAAACAAATTTTCATCCCTATAATTTTTCTTAATGTACCTTATATCTAATCACAATCTTTTTGTTCTAAAAAATTTAGATCATACACTTTACCTTACATCATCTAGTCACAATCTTCTTGTTCGAAAATATTTACATCATGCACTTTCATCCCTTTAACTTAGATTGCTTCTGACAACGAGCTGCAAGCTTTATCATCAATACTAGTAACCTGGTTTAGATTTGTTAAATGATGAATTTATTTCAAAAAAGTTAGATCTCCTAACAAATGAATTTTGGAATTATAAACATTTCTTTTAAAGAAAACATAGGAAACCTTATCCACGATTTCAATAAAAACGTGTCTATGAATATTCAAAGGCGAGATGATTCTGAATTTCACTCTATTACATAGAACACACCTCCATATGGTTAAATTAAAAATATAATTTAATAATATTCGTCTCTAGTGGAACGAGAACCTAAAATGACCCATTACTATATCGCATTAATTGATGTCTCCTAAAGGTGATTAGTATCTCATTAAAAGTTGATTAGGACCTTGATTGCACCCCACTTCAAAGGAATATAATTAACAATCATTCATGTCAGTTGAAAAGACAATTTAAAAACAATATAGTAGACTTATAACGAATATTATCGTTATAATATCAATTATCTTGTCGATTGATGTTATCAATAGCTATGCATAATTTTGTGATTTAGTGCTATGAGTAATTAATATTTTAAAAGCTAGCCTTGTGGAAGGTAGTTATGATAATTTATATTGACATCTGTTTTGATGGTTAAGTATTTTAAATTAAAAATATTGTGAAAGATTTCTCTCCTCGATTTGATAATAACCATTAACTTGAATAATATTAAAAAAAATACAATATTGTTTTTTATTATTCAATGTTATTTTCCATTATTTTCCGAAAAAAAACGAAAACATCTCAACTTTATTTGTACATACAAAAATCTCATACATCAGTGAAAATGACTCTCAATCAAATCCATCTTATCTCATTTCCCATACAAGAAGTAGTTATCCAATAGCTTTTGATAGAAGTGCTCTCAGTCATTGAGTGCATAATAACAAGTGTTTCATTCACACTTTTGTGTTGTGTTTGCAACTGTATTTTAGTTTGTATCATCATGTTTTGATCTATTTGTAAATTTATAATATAACTTAGTTATAGGAAGTTTCATTACTTTATTGATTTTATGTACCAACAAAAATATTTTGCTCATATTTGTGATAAAAGATAAAAGTAACCATGAGTACTTATAATTAAAGTCTTTTAAATTGAGAAACATTAGAAAATTTCATAGACAACTATGAACCAATGAGTTTTATATAAAAATTGTATATAATCAAAAATTAATGTTAAAACATATACTCCATCTATGATGGCCGATATTAATTAGAATCTCTAATATTTTCATTTAATATTCATAGAACTACCCATTTAAGTGTATAAATATGAAAATATATTTATATTAAGTTTAAATATATCTTTTATATATAGGGGGATTGAATTTCTTGAAGTATACATTTTATTATTATTTAATTGTTAAATTAAACAAAGTATCTATATAAGATGAACACTTTTAGTAACTATTCACACAACCAAATTAAATATTACAATGCTAATAATATTACATGATCAAAATCCTCTAAGAGGAAAACATTTCATGGTCCTAGCTAAGATGGTCACTTAAGAAAATTTTATTAATGCAAAATAAAAAATTGCACATAAGAGAGTTCTTGCAATCAACCATCAGCCATGAACCTCCATGCTATTTAATTAGAGATCATGGATCAACCGAGTGTTAAGAAATAGATCAATAACTAGTAGTATTACATAGAATATGAGTAGTCAGATCACTCTATGTCTCAACATATCATGACCTTTGGATTACAATGCAACTAATGAGTACTAAAGAAACGCACTAAGAGACACACTTTTATATAATAGACACATTATACCAAGTTGAACTTAAATAGCTCCCAAATGTATAAATATTCTAACATTCATATGAACGAGTTAATACATGACATGGAATTAAATGATAAAAAAGTTATGCCTCAAGAAATTCAATCCCTCTTGGGGCATGATAAATTTAGATTAAAGATGAATCTATGCTAGTTTAATTATATTGTTAAGATGTTGTCACAAGCATACATGACAACATCTATGTCTTACCAAGTTGTAAAGCACCTTGCTACTCTTGATGCAATAGTCATTGTAGCAACATTATTCATTTCTTAGTATCGTATATTTTATTCACCTTCATGAATTTGTTAACAAATATGACGTTTCATTATCCTATAATTACAACTCATTTTTTGTTACTCTTTATGACTTTTTTTTAGCTTGTATGGTATTCAAAACATCATTGTCTTATGATAATATGTTTCATAAAAGTTTTTGTTCAATTCTCCAGATTTAATTATACAATACTTGAATCGCGGCTACTTGTTATTTGCATGCATTCTATCCTTCTTGTTAGTGTAGTAACACTTACAATCACAACTATAGGTCTCCTCCAATATGTAGCTATATTAGTGTCTATGTTGGGAGTTCTTAGATACTTAGTATTAGAGTTATAATCAAATGATTAATCATAGAAAAATACTTGGATTAGTTTTGGAAAACAAATAATAATGTATTGATCGTATTTTTGACACATTGTATGTCCACTAAACAAGGTTCAAGGTTCAAGTATAGGGAGAAAAAATTTAATTTGGCATCTCCATTATCTAACCTTTAAGCACACTTATCATGATATAAAATCGTATAAAAAACAATGGAAGCACTTTTACTAGCAACAAGTAGCTTGATTGTGTTTTCTTAATCATTATAAACCTATTGCAAAATTTGTCGAATGTTCTTGTAACATCTGAATCGTGTGTAATTGAATTTTTTGGTGGTAAAGGTCCATTCAAAGCATAAGTAAGCATCAAGATCTTATAATGTGAATGTAACAATTAATCAATGCTAAATTTGTGGATGTATGGTTATAGAAGGTTAAAGCCTATTTTCTAGGGAATCACTGAAGATATGAGGAGGAAATTACATTTTCATTGATAACATTATTTTTAGTCAGAATCGCATAATTAAAAAAGAAATGATGAAGGGGAGTTTGCAGATAATTCGACTAAGTTTATGAATTCAATACATAATGAATTCATATCCGTAAACAATATGAAAATGTGTACATTAATTGTAACAATTCCATCAATGTCAAGAATGGTCCATTTAAGACTACAATAATAAATTGCATATCTATAGAGCACAACTAGATATCCAAAATCCCATGTAGGAGAATATTATCAAGTATTACAATGACTTTTGTTGTTTTTAGTAGATAGTTGTAAGTCGATTGTTCATAATTTTAAGATTACTTAGGAAAGTAATTATTTGCTAAATTTCCATGCTAGTGACTATCCTTCTTAAATGTTGGGATTCTCCTAATTTGTTGTAAAAATAGGGGTTTATCTTATATTTAAATATAGTATATAATCATGCTTTTCTCCTTTTCTTCTCTCATGGAAGGATTTTCGGTGTCGTACATGTTTCTTGCCCTTGTGATATTGTTTTCTCAACATCCTCATGGTATTAGAGAGAGGTTATGTGAAACCCTTTTCATTTTTTGAGAGATATTATTAGGATATGATTTATTTTGCTAGGTTTTGGTTGTTTTTTTTCATTCTAGACCTTAGATTTGACATGGAGAGAGTGTGGCTATTTTTAGAAATTAATAAAGGTTTTCTACTGTATAGTCAATTTTAGGCTCAAAAGAGAACTTTTTAAAGTGAATCAATAATATATCAAGACACCTAAGAATGACCTTAACATGGGATACCATTGATAATTGCCTCCTTTTTTATTGCACACATTCATCTCCACAATAGACTATTGACTTGGATGTGACTTCTACCCTCACATGCATCTCTAATCACTTTTGAGCAGCAAGTTTCATTTGGATTTGATTGGAGCAAGTTTCCTCCATCATTGGCACTAGTACCTTTCATGACCATTTTATCATTGTCCCATTGGCTTCGTTCGTGGTTCCTTTCTCTTGGAAGGTTTCTCTCCAACACTCAAAGCAATGGCACTTCCTCAAATCTACTTTATCCATGCTCAAATCGAGTTTCCAAAATATTATATTTTCTAAAAAAATCTTTGTTTTGATTAGTTGTTGCAAATTTCCCTTTGGGGCTAGCATTTTTTGCCTATGGGTTATGATTTTTGCATTTTCAAATTGATTTGGAGATTATAAGGTAAATACTAGTGCCCTTTATTTTTTTACTCCCTATGCTTATATTTCTAATGTCGGAATTAGGATTATTGAGTTGCCAACTCCCCATAACTATCACATGTATAAACTTAAGATGCAATGACTTCTACAATCTAAATGTCTATGAAAATTATTGGTTAAAACCCCACCTATATTTTTCAAAAAAATTGAAAGAATTGCATATAACAACACACTTGATGAAGCTACAAGTTTGATTGGACTATATGTTTCAAATTACCTATTATTTCATATTTTGGAAGTATAAAATACCAAAATAATGTTGGAGCAAATTGTATTTACTATTTGAAAATACTAATAGATTTTCATTTTTATGGTTGGAAGTTATTATCATTTATTATATATAATGAACGTTTTTCCGTTATTTTTTTTTGGAAAATTCAATGTATTATCATAAGCGCTAAAATTTATAAAAATATAAAAACAAATAAATAATATATTAAATTTGATTTTAAATTAAAAAATCATTTCCCATATCTTTTATTATGCCCTTTATAACATTATAGATGTGATCACTTTATTTCTCTCTCACACTTCAATTTTGTTTTTATATTACATTTACTAGCCACAAGATAACCTTTTTAATATTATTTAACATTACACATAATATGATTATCAAAAGGTATGGCTTTACATAAATGCTTGACAAAAAAAATCCATGCTAACCCATTCTTGATTTCACACCCATTTTAGGGTTTAGCATGAAAACCATTGTAGGGGGGAGTGAGGCTCCCTCCTATAGTTGAAGTGTATTAGGCAAAAGTCATCTAGAGTCACTAAAAATATTCCTCTTCAACCATGTTTTATTTGCCCAAAATACATCAAATCCATCAAGATTTGACCTTGCAACCCCTCCTTCGATCCTGAACCAAGTTAAATGTAAACCCCATGGTAGTTTCCTTCATTAAGAAACAATCAACGTGAAATTTGAGATTAAATATACCACAATAGGTGATTACATTCCATACATGAGGAATCATGCCCTCATTGGAAAAATTTTGGGCTTTCCCCACTGAGAAAGCTCTCTCATTTTGGTTTAGTAGAAATGGAAGCCAAAGGGCCAAATTAAGCTAAAACTAGGGGCCAAAGGGTTCTTCATTTTTGTCCTTGCAAACCTAGAAGATTGAATATGTATTTTTTTACCAAAACCTATATTTCTTCAATTCGACAGGTATGTATCTAAGATTTTTGACTGAAAGATTTGTTCCAAATAAGGAATAATTCAAAGCTACTCTAGTATGAATCCACATGTATTCGCTCCCTTGAGAATATTGGGAAGAGGAAACCCTGGTAGGTATGTTTAGGTAATGGTTTCTATGACTTCATCAAAGTTACTAAAGCCATCAAATAGTCCAGGTACATTTCCTGTGTTCCCATATGTTTCTACATGAATATTGCTAAACCTTTCCCAAAATATATAGACATCTACTATTAAGATAATATATGGAAGTAAACTTTAGATAACAAGCATATTCCATTTTGATGTCAATGCTATAAAGAATATGGCCACCTCTATAGGAGTTTCCCTTACTTGGCCTTAGAAAACCCCCAACCTCTGCTGGAAAATAAACAACCTGAAGGCTTCATCAAGCTCCCTTCTAGGTGTAGATCTCAACGTGCCCCTCTGTGATCCATAATTTGAAATGGATATTACACTAAACAGTTGTCACTATAGATATGATAAATTATTCTTAAAAATGTAAAATCTAGACTATGAGGGTTTATTTCTCTTTAGATTTAGGGATTTGTAAATTATTGTTTATTATGTATGCATGAAAATGATAATTATGCAGAAAAAATAGAACAATGAAATAATAAACACACAAACCATAATTGACACAAGATATATCCTAAGAAACCTTTTCTAGAGAAAAACCAAGCTAGAATGTAAGACTACTCTGCTCTTTTTCTCTAAATATAAAGTGGTTGCAAGTGAAAAGAAGTAAGGCCTATGGCTCATGGGCTACTACAATGTACAAATCCTCTCTATGTACTCTCTCCCTATCCTTCTCAGCTACTCTGCTCATATATGGAACAAAATTTCCTAAAAATGAATGGAACCCATTTTCCTCCTAGTGGTTAGGTTATAACACAACCTAATAACCTACTAGTGGTTAGGTTTGACTCCTTCAGCTCTTAACTATGGTTACAATATGGACCCTTCTAGAGTCTTCTCCATCAAGATGACATGGCTAGACCCTTTTCCATGAGTAAGGGTGTTATGAAACCAGCTCACAAAAAGATAGAAAAGATAGATCAACGCCTTAGAATTCAGCCTCTTCGAGGGGGAAACCTCCTTTACATTTTGGATGATTCAAATGAAAAAACCTCCTTTCTATATATAGGAGTCAAAGGGGTCACAATATAACCAAGACGATCTAATAATAATAATATAAAGGCACAAAAATAACAATAGAGGGATTTTATGGGGCACAATAATAACAATATGGGGACAATAGGGGCACAACAATAATAATGAGGGATACAAAGACAATAGTAATGGGGGAATCACTAGTATTATAGGGACATAACATGCCCCTCTCCTTGAAAAAAGTGTTGTCCTCAATGCTTGAGTATTTCTGGATGCTTTTGTATAAAATTCTCATCCTCCCATGTGGAATCTTCAACGGGTAAGTTCTTCCACTTGATGAGATACTTTGAAATTGATCGATTTCGTAGCTGTCGAGTTCTTGTTTCTTTGACTGCTTCAGGTTCCAATATGATTTTTCCTTCCTCATCAAGTTCTGGCAATATTGTTTGAACTGGAAGCTTGTCACCTATAACCTTCTCTAAGCATGAAACATGGAAAACTGGGTGCACTCCGGAAGTTGCAGGAAGCTCCAATTTGTATGCCATAGTACCTATTTTTTGCAACACCTTGTACGAACCATAATACTTTAGTGATAATTTATTATCATTCTTAGCTTACTTGAGGGAAATTTGTTTATATGGTTGTAGCTGTAGGAATACCCAATCACCTACATCAAAACTTCTTTCGCTGCAATGTTGATCTGCCTATTGTTTCATTCTATTTTGCGCCAAGGTGATGTTATCCTTTAAGAGTTGGAGAACTTGTTGCTAATGCTCGATGTGATCTTCCACTGCTTAAACCTTAGAGTTTTCTCTTAAATATGATGTGATGGATGGTGGGTGATATCCATAAAGTGCCATAAATGGAGTCATTTTTGTTGCAGTATGGAAGGAAGTGTTATACCACCATTCAGCCAAAGGCAACCATTTGACCCGTTGTGTCTATTTATCAGATACAAAGCAACGAAGATATCCTTCCAAACATTTGTTTACTATCTCAGTTTTCCCATCAGATTGAGGATGATAAGATGAGCTATGAGTTAACTGAGTACCAAGACAAGAAAATAATTCTGTCCAAAAATTTCTAGTGAAAATGGGATCTCTGTCACTTACAATAATCTTTGGGTTTTCATGTAGCTTTTGAATTGTTTCCATAAATGCAGTAGAAACTGTACTCGCTTTAAATGGATGAGATAATGCACAAAAGTGTGCATACTTGGTAAGTCTATCAACTACACCATGATAGCACTCTTTCCTTCGAACTTGGGTAAACCTGTGATAAAATCCATTGAAACCTCCTCCCAACGTTGGCTTGGAATTGATAAAGGTTGTAATAGTCCCGGGGTCTTAATTGTTTCAACTTTATTTTGTTGGCAAACCAAACATTCCACCACAAACATTTGAATATCTGATTTAAGGCCATCCCAAAAAAAATCCTTCTTAACCCTGTGGTAGGTTTTTAGAAATCCTGAGTGCCCTCCTAAAGGAGAGGTGTGCAATTTCCTAAGAATATTTTGTTTGAGGTGGGAATTCTTACATAGGTATAACCGATCCTATGGGGAAAAATAATAACAATATGGTTACAATAAGGGCACAACAATAATAATAATGGATACAACAATAATAGTAATAGGGGGATCACTAATATTATAGGGACCTAACAAATGGGGGTTGATGTGGCAACCTTTTGAATGATGGTGACCAAAACATGATGGTCAACTTCTGAGTGGCATAACTTTTGAATAAAGACTTCGATTGATGAGATTCTCATGTTGTTCAAAAGCTCCTGTTGACAGGCTTAAATGTACCACCAACAATTAGTAGGTCTCCCCGGTGTGAAGTCCCAATTAGAACTCCCATTGTTTGGGATGGGCGCCCCATCTGGTATGTGGGTCTAACTACCACCACGAATGTTCCCACTCTTGGTTATCAAATGAGGAGGTGTCAGAGTGGGGACAAGAATGAAATGCCTAGATAGTGAAACAAAATCAGCCCAAGATTGACAAACTACAGAAAGAGATATAAACAAGTCTCAAAAGCAATAAGAAGAGGTATGCCATGAGAGACATCAGTGAGCCGAAACATAATCAGACATACATAAACAACAACATGCCATAAGTTACTTGAAAATAGTTCACAATATATCACTGACATCGAAATAAATAAGTAAACACATATTCGAAAGAAAAACATACATGAAACAACAATGAACCAGTTCATAATATATTGCATGTATGAAAGAACACATACAAATACAATGCAAATACTAGACAACTAATACAACCAGCATGAGTAAGCATGGGAATCAATGCCAAACATGAAGAACATCTTATTAATGTTGCTACAACTTCAACTACATATCTTGTAACTGATCAAACCCAATAGTGGAGCAAGGGCTGCTCATACCATTTCCCAATGAAAAACCCTAGCCTCACTGCAACTCTATGCTACTAGCTGCCAAGAGATGAGTGCCTCTAGCTCTCAAGCATAAATCGGCTACTCTTCTTAGCCTCGAATCAAGTGCTAAAATTCCTTTAACAGTGAGGCATGTGGGAAAATTTATAGAGAGGAGGTGACTGTTCACCTTTCGTGACCCTTCACCTCCCCTCATGACTCTTGAACTTCCTCACTTCTCTTTCATCCTTTATTGTTTAGTACATACTTAATTGATCTCATAACCACTCGCATCATGATGAGAACATTTGCACACTGATAGAAGAGAGAATGTGAGGAGAAAAGATGAGTTTTTAGAAACCATAGGGCTGGTTCTTGTTGCCAACACTGTTGTGAAACCATGAAGACCTGCATGGATGGTTGAAATTCTTGCCACTGTGCACCTCTAGCATCCAATCATCTTCTACCATTGTGTTCCTGACTTTGTCATTTGATTTTAGGAGCTTGATTGGATCCTATTTCTATATCATTGAAACCCTATCTCTCTCCACATAGGTTGGAATTCTCATCCTTCTTCACTCCCTGGATAACCCTTTCTCATGTCATGGCATTGACGGGGTGAGTGGTCTTGCAGGGACTTTCCAAGGTCATAAGTATATAGAGGGATTGAATTTCTTGAAGTGTACTTTTTCTTATTATTTAATTGTTAAAGTAAACAAGGTATCCATACATGATGAACACTTTTAGTAACTATTCACACAACCAAATTAAATATTACAATGCCAATATTATTACATGATCAAAACCCTCTAAGAGGAAAAAATTCCATGGTCCTAACTAAGATGGTCACTTAAGGAAATTTTATTAATGCAAAAGAAAAAATTAAGAGAGATCATGGATCAACTGAGTGTTAAGAAATGGATCAATAACCAGTAGTATCACATAGAATATGATTAGTCAGATCACTTTATGTCTCAACATATCATGACCATTGGATTACAATGCAACTAATGAGTACTAAAGAAACACACTAAGAGACATGCTTTAATATAATAGACACATTATACCAAGTTGAACTTAATATTGTAACATTAATATGAACAAGTTAATGCATGACATTGAATTAAATGATAAAAAAGTCATGCCTCAAGAAATTCAATCCCTCTTAGGGCATGATAAATTCAGGTTAAAGATGAATCTATGCTAGTTTAATTATATTGTTAAGATGTTGTCACAAACATACATGACAACATCTATGTCTTACCAAGTTGTAGATAACCTTTCTACTCTTGATGAAATAGTCATTGTAGTCATTGTAGCAACATTATTCATTTCTTAGTATCATATAATTTATTCACCTTCATGAAGTTGTTAACAAATATGACGTTTCATTAGCCTATAATTGCAACTCATTTTTTGTTACTCTTTATGAAAAAAAATTACCTTGTATCGTATTCAAAACATTATTGTCTTATGATAATATGTTTCATAAAAGTTTTTGTTCAATTCTCCTAATTTAATTATACAATACTTGAATCATTTCTACTTGTTATTTGCATGCATTCTATCCTTCTTGTTAGTGTAGTAACACTTACTATCACAACTATAGGTCTCCTCCAATATGTGGTTATATTAGTGTCTATCTTGGGAGTTCTTAGATACTTAGTATTAGAGTTATTATCAGATGATTAATCATTAAAAAAGACTTGGATTAGTTTTGGAAAAGCAATAATAATGCATCGATGGTATTTTTGACACATTGTATGTCCACTAAACAAGGTTCAAGGTTCAAGTATAGGGAGAACAAATTTAATTTGTCATCTCCATTATCTAACCTTTAACCACACTTATCATGATATAAAATGGTAGAAAAAACAATGGAAGCACTTTTACTAGCAACAAGTAGCTTGATTGTGTTTGCTTAATCATTATAAACTTGTTGCAAAAGTTGTTCAATGTTCTTGTAACATCTTAATCATGTGTAATTGATTTTTTTGGTGGTAAAGGTCCATTCAAAGCATAAGTAAGCATCATGATCCTATAATTTGAATGTAACAATTAATCAATGCTAAATTTGTGGATGGATGTTTATAGAAGGTTAAAGCCTATTTTCTAGGGAATCGCCGAAGATATGAAGAGGAAATTACATTTCCATTGATAGCATTATTTTTAGTTAGAATTGCATAATTAAAAAAGCAAGGATGAAGGAGAGCCTACAGATAATTGGACCAAGTTTATGGATTCAATACATAATTAATTCATATCCCTAAACAATATGAAAATGTGTACAATAATTGTAACAATTCCATCAATTTCAAGAATGATCCATTTAAGACTACAACAACGAATTGCATATCTATAAAGAAAAACTAGATATCCAAAATCCCATGTAGGAGAAGATTATCAAGTATTACAATGAATTTTGTTGTTGTTAATAGATAGTTGTAAGATGATTGTTCATAATTATAATATTACTTAGGAAAGTAATTATTTTCTAAATTGCCATGATAGTGACTATCCTTCTCAAATGTTGGGATTCTCCTAGTTTTCTGTAAAAATAAGGGTTTCTCTTATATTTAAATATAGTATATAATAATTCTTTTCTCCCTTTTTCTCTCATGGAATGATTTTCGGTGTCGTACATGTTTATTTCCCTTGTGATGTTGTTTTCTCAACATCTTAATGGTATTAGAGAGAGGTTATGTGAAACTCTTCTCATTTTTTGAGAGATGTTATTAGGATATGATTTACCTTGTTGGTTTTTGGTTGTTTTTTTTTTTCATTCTAGACCTTAGATTTGACATTGATAGAGTGTGGCTATTTTTAGCAATTAACAAAGGTTTTCTACTGTATAGTCAATTTTAGGCTCAAAAGAGAACTTCTTGAAGTGAACCAATTATATATCAAGACACCTAAGCATGACCTTAACATGGGATGCCATTGATCATCGCCTCCTTTTTTATTGCACACATTCATTTCCGCAATAGACTATTGACTTAGATGTGACTTCTACCCTCTCATGCATCATTGATCACTTTCGAGCAACTTTCATTTGGATTTGATTGGAGAAAGTTTCCTCCATCATTGGCACTAGTGCCTTTCATAATCATTTTATCATTCTCCCATTGGTTTCATTCATGGTTCCTTTCTCTTGGAAGGATTCTCTCGAACACTCAAAGCAATGGCACTTCCTCAAATCTACTTTATCCATGCTCAAATCGAGTTTCCAAAATATTACATTTTCTAAAAATATCTTTGTTTTGATTAGTTGTTGCAAATATCCCTTTGGAGCTATTGATTTTTGCCTATGGATTATGCTTTTTCAAATTGATTTTGAGATTATAAGGTAGATACTAGTGTCCTTTATTTTTCTACTCTCCATGGTTATTTTTCTAATGTTATAATTTAGGATTATTGAGTTGCTAACCCCCCATAACTATCACATGTATAAAATTAAGATTCAATGACTTCTACAGTCTAAATGTCTATGGAAAATATGGGTTGAAACCCCACCTATATTTTTCAAAAAAAATGAAAAAATTGTATATAACAACACACTTGATGAAGCAACAAGTTTGACTAGACTATATGTTTCAAATGATCTATTATTTCATAGTTTGGGAGTGTAAAATACCAAAACAATGTTGGAGAAAATTGTATTTATTTTTGAAAATATTAATAGATTTTCATTTTTAAGGTTGGAATTTATTATCATTTATGATATATAATGAACATTTTTCCATTAATTTTTTTTTCGAAAATTCAATGTATTATCATAATAGTTGAAAATTTATAAAAATATAATAAATAAATAAATAATATATTGAATTTGATTTTAAATTAAAAAATCATTTCCCATATCTTTTCTTATGCCCTTTATAACATTATATATGTAATCACTTTATTTCTCTATGTCACTTCAATTTTGTTTTTATATTACATTTACTAGCCGTAGTATAACTTTTATTAATATTATTTAACATTACACATAATATGATTATCAAAAGGTAGGGCTTTACATAAATGCTTGACAAAAAAAACCTTGTTGACCCATTCTTGATTTCGCACCCATATTAGGGTTTAGCATGAAAACCATTGTAGGGGGGGAGTGAGGATCCTCCTATAGTTGAATTGTATTAGGCGAAAGTCCTTCAGATTCACTAAAAATATTCCTCTTCAACCATGTTTTATTTGCCCAAAATACATCAAATCCATCAAGGTTTGACCCTACAATCCCTCCTTTGATCCTAACCCATGTTATGTGAACCCCCTAGTAGTTTCCTTCCTAAGGCAACAATGAGTATGAAATTTTAGATAAAATCTACCATAATAGGTGATTACATTCCATACATGAGGAATCATGCCCTCATTGGAAAAATTTTAGGGGTTTTACCCACTAAGAAATCTCTCTCATTTTGGTTTAGTAGAAATGGAAGCCAAAGGGTCAATTTAAGATAAAAAATAGGGGCCAAAGGGTTCTTCATTGTCGTCCTCGCCAACCTAGAAGATTGAATATGAATTTTTTACCAAAACCTATATTGCTGCAATTCAACAGGTTTGTATCTAAGATTTTGGATAAAAATATTTGTTCTAAATAAGAAATAATTCAAAGCTACTCTAGTATGAATCCACATATATTCATTCCCTTGAGAATTTTGGGAAGAGGAAACCATGGTAGGTTTAGGTAATGGTTTTTATGATTTCAACAAAGTAACTAAAGCCATCAAATATTCCAGGTACATTTCCTATGCTTCCATATGTTTCTACATGAATATTGCTAAACCTTTCTCAGAATCCATATAAATCCACTATTAAGACAAGATATGTAAGTAAACTTTGATTACAAGCATATTCCATTTTGATGTCAATGTTATAATGAATATGGCCACCTCTATAGGAGTTTCCCTCACTTGGACTTAGAAAACCCCTAACCTCCCCTCAAAAATAAATAGCCTGAAGGCTTCATCAATATCCCTTCTAGGTGTAGATCTCAACGTGCCCCTCTGTGATCCATAAATTGCAATGGATATTCCATTACATAGTTGGTCACTATATATATGATAAATTATTTTTAAAAGTCTAAAATATACACTATCAGGGTTTATTTCTCTTTAGATTTATGGATTTTTAAATTATTGTTTATCATGTATTCATGAGAATGATTATTATGAATAAAAAATAGAACAATGAAATAATAAATAGACAAACCATAATTCATAGAAGATATATCGTAAGAAACCTTCTCTAGAGAAAAACCTAGCTAAAAGGTAAGACTACTCTGCTCTTTTTCTCTAAATAGAATGTTGTTGCAAGTGAAAAGAAGTAAGGCATATAACTCATGGGCTACTACAGTGTACAAATCCTCTCTATGTACTCTCTCCCTATCCTTCTCAGCTACTCTGCTCATCTATGGAACAAAATTTCCTAAAAATGAATGGAACCCATTTTCCTCCTAGTGGCCAGGTTATAACACAACCCAATAACCTACTGGTGGTTAGGTTTGACTCCTTCAGCTCTTAACTAGGGTTACAATATGGACTCTTCTAGAGTCTTCTCCATCAAGATGACATGGCTAGACCCTTTTCCATGATTAATGGGGGTTGATGTGGGAACCTCTTGAATGATGGTGACCAAAACATGATGGTCAACTTCTGAGTGGCATAACTTTTGCATATAAATTTCGATTGATGTGATTCTTGTGTTGTTCAAAAGGTCATGTTTATGGGCTGAAATGTACCACCAACAATCAGGGGGTCTCCCTGGTGTGAAGTCCCAATTAGAACTCCCATTGTTTGGGATGGGAGTCCCATCTAGTATGTGGGCCTAATTGCCACCATGAATGTTCCCACTCCTGGTTATAAAATGAGGAGGTGTTAGAGTGGGGACAAGAATGAAATGCCTAGACAGTGAAACAAAATCAGCCCAAGATTAACAAACTGTAGAAAGAGATACAAACAAGTATCATCAACAATAAGAAGAGGGATGCCACGAGAGGGATTAGTGAGCCGAAACCCAATCAGAAATACATAAACAAGAACATGCCAGAAGTTAATTTCAAAATAGTTCACAATAGATCACTAACATGGAAAGAAATAAGTAAACACATATTCGAAATAAAAACATACATGCAACAACTATGAATCAGTTCATAACATATTGCGTGTATGAAAGCACACATACAAATATAGTGAAAATACCAGACAACTAATACAACCACCATGAGTAAGCATGGGAATCAATGCCAAACAGGAAGAACGTCTTATTAATGTTGCAAAAACTTCAAGTACATATATTGAAATTGATAAAAACTCAATAGTGGAACATGGGCTACTCATGCCATTGCCCAATGCAAAACCCTAGCCTCACTGCAACTCTACCCTACTAGCTGGCAAGAGATGAGTACATATAGTTCTCGAGCATAAATCAACTATCTCTTCCTAACCTCAACTCAAGTGCTAAAATTCCTTTAACAATGAGGCATGGGGGCACATTTATAGAGATGACCCTTGACCTCCCCTCATGAATCTCGAACTTCCTCACTGCTCTTTCATGCTTATTGTTTAGTACATACTAAATTGATCTCATAGCCACTCGTATCATGATGAGAAAATTTACACAGTGATAGAAGAGAGAATGTGAGGCAAAAATAGGAGGTTTTAGAAACTTTAGGGTTGGTTCTTGTTTCCAACACTGTTTTGAAACCATGAAGACCTGCACAGATGGTTGAAATTCTTTCCATTGTGTGCCTATGGAATTCAATCATCTTCTACCATTGTGTTCTTGACATTGCCATCATATTTTAGGAGCTTGAGTGGATCCGGTTTCTATCTCTTTGAAACCATGGCTCTATCCACATAGGTTGTAATTCTCATCCTTCTTCACTTCCTGGATAACTCTTTCTCGTGTCATGGCATTGTTGAGGTGAGTGGTCTTGCAGGGTCTTTCTAGGATTCCTTAGACTTCCAAAGGGGTTTTGGCTTTCCTTCTTTTGTTCTTTCCCAACTTTAATATCTTTCCATTTATGACAATTCACAATATGGTCAAAGGAGATTCATCAAGCTTTGACATTTCCTCTTGTAGTGGGACTTTGTACTTTAATAAGTTTGATGGTGCCTTTGTCCTAATTGAAGATCACTCCAATCCTACGAACACATGTGTTGGCTTGAGGGGGCTTGACCCAGGTTCGGAGTTATTTAGCCAAACAAATCCATACACTACTGGCCCTTTCGACATCAGCCCACAGTGCGCAAACTGAAGTCTCACTTGAAGCAGTATGGGGCGATGCTAGAACCAAGTTTCCACACCCTTTGAGATGTTTGTGGTGTCGATTTAGTCCAACTGTGCCTATCTTCATGTAGGTTACTTCGTGCACTATTGTAACCTTCAATACCCTCGTAATTTGTTATAATCGCCTTTCGCGCAGCCCTAACCAGGGGTTGAGAGGCTTTCACGTTGTTATGGCATCAAACTGCACTATTTCCCCAAACTACACCGCTATCTTACTTATCTTCTTACAGACATTGGTCAACTTCACGTAAACAGATATTCTATCTTGTATTCACTTAATCAATACAATCATATATATTCACGCATCATATAAACAATAGAAGTGCAATTTATACCCAATATATTCAATGCATAAAATAGGAAATAAATACACAGAATTGATATGAAACTTCTCTTTATTAATACTTCCAACTATTACAGAATCAACTCGCCTTGTGCACTCAGCTGCAAGGGTCCGCTTACTTAGCTGTGGACTAATAGGCCTCTGTGCACTCAGATGGAGAGCCTTCTCCTACTCTATGACCCAAACTAGACTTTACACTTCCATTCTTCCACTATTCTTCTATTCCATGTTTAGATTAGATTATTCTTCCATCTCTTAACTACTTAGAGCCTCGCTCTATTTATATAATCCCATGGTCTGTGGACCATGGGTAGGTCTCTACAGCCGACATTACATTACAAAATTGAGGGTAGATAACCCTATGACTCTTTTACAAGCTACACGCTCCACACCCACAAAATGTGGAGTCTTTACATCGGAGTTACAATTTTTAACCAAAATCTGGGCTCTAAGCCCCAAAACTTCCCTTGGGGGATCCCGCACCCAACAAGCCCCCAACACAAACATTGTGACTCGCCCTCAAGTCACTCTATCGGTGTGGAGATCTTTGCGTGAAGACCTCCCAATTCTACTTGAATCACTGCAAGATCGGCAACGCACTGAGTGGTTGCCTGCTGTACTTCCTCGACTTGCTGTGCAGATACCATTATAGTTGAACTGCTGCCCTGAACCTTTTCCTGTGTTTCCTGTAGCTGCGTGAGATTTGCTTCAATGGAGGTGATAACGATGTATGCCTCATCAATCCACGACTGTAAGCCCGCCTTCAAAACAACTTCCTTATGTTGAGCAGCATCTATTTGTTCCTTGAGTGCTTTCGCCTGTTGCATCCTCGTGAGCCTCTGTGTAAGGGAAACTGTCTGCGCGGTCCCTTTTACTTCATCATATTTCTCTTGTAGATCGCATGCCTCTATCTTTAAGTGTTGTATGTTCGAGTCCTCCTACAGGGTGGTCAAAACCTCAAACGACTGCTCGAATAGCTTTGTGCAGTCCGTCATTGCACTGTTAACCTATGTTATTGCTACTTTAATCGCATTGGTGTGTAGTTCCCTAACTTTCGGTGGGGTTGAAGGCTACACCTTCAATTTCAGTTCGACTATCTGAAGGTTTAGTTCGAGTTGAACCTTGGCCATTTCTTCCTTTTCCTCACGCACCCCCGCTACTAATTTATGAAGGCGTGCCTCCCCTAGTTCCTCTGCTTGGATGGCCAAGTTTGGGACCATCTAGAAAGCTTCCTCCACCACCTACACAAGTTGTCTGTTCTACACCACTACCTCGTCATGTTGTAGGCTCAACTGTTCAATGTTGATGTGCTACTCGCTCATTACCTAGAGCATGCGACCCTCCCTGGCTCACAGTTCTACAGTAACTCCATCCTGCAAAACATAGAGTGTCTCCCGAGTGAGCACATCCATATTTATCCTGATTCCCTTCAACCCGCTGACCATAGGCATGTCAGCCTCATTTTCTGTAACTAGCGCTCCCTTTGGCAACACCATTGTATTAGTCGTCCGGGCGCATAGCATCTCTTCAGCCACGGTCGTGCCCAGTGCGAGGTTGATTGACACAGTGCCAGCCTATGGGGTGCGCACCTGCACCTCCTATATCTATGCTTGGAGAGCCCCCAACACCATTTGGTGTTCCTCCATGAACTGTTGGAGGGTCTCCATGGTGATGTCCCTCACTGTCTCCCCAATGTCATGAAGATCACCCTTAGTGAGGGTGATCAGGTCGAAAGAAGTCTTTGAAGCCTTCGACTTCTTCCACGGCCCTACCTGCTCTCTTGGGCATGGTCGTTCCAGCTAGGTGGATGCTGTCTATGGTTCTGTGCTACCTTGTTCTGTATCTGTCTTTGGATCGAGTGAATTCTGTCCTTCGCGCTCTTCCTCTACTACCTTTTGTTGCTCTTCTGTCAACTTTGCAGCGTCGCGCGTCGCATGGGCCTTATCTGTTGTCGCTTTGTTTTGGCACTTTTTTGCCAACCGCGCCATCTGCAATTTCACCTCTTCCTTTTTCCACTGCATGGCAGACTTCTCTGCTTCCACTGTGGAGCGGCTGGTGTGCGCCGCTCCTGCGGCCATGACTCAAGGATTGCAAAGATGACGTCATCTGTCGCCAGGTAGGGTAGCTCGCGCCATGCTTTCGTGGGGTCCTTCCGCGCCCTGATGTAAACGTGATGGAAATCTGCCTTAAACTTTTCGAATCTCTGCAGACTATTGTAGACCGTGGGCAATAACCGCGGCTTGCGATTAATCCCCATTTTGATGTTCATCTCCATGAACACCCAGAAGATTTTACTATCCCTTATCCTCTGCGCATCTCGGGTTGCCCACAGTGAAGTGTACTTCGTTGCCTCCAGAAGGTCCTGTGCGATCGTCGGGACTTGGATATCTTCAGGCAATTCCTATGCCACTAATACTATGGACAACAAAAGCCAAGCATAGTGAAAAGTCTTCCCCTACTCTTGTGCCTCACGACAGTTCTCAAGGAACTCTCCACATAAGTAGTTTGCCCAATTGAACTGGACCCCTTCTATGCATTGCGTTGCAAGTGCAACCACCGGCGTGGGCACCTCATTTGCACGACACTTCCGCATAACTTTCCCTGCCAATATCTGCGTCGCGACTTTGACCGCAGGGTTATTGATGCTGGAAATCGTGTACAATCTCTTCTTCTTCTCCAGCTTGAACTTCTTCTTCATGGCCTCCGTAATGGCCAAATCATCACTCTTGCCCTTCGAGATGTTCACTGGGTCCTCCCATTTGCAAGGGAGCCAGGTAATTCTGTGAATCAAGTGGTTTGTGATGGGGATGGGCTCCTCCAACCACAAGCACCCATCATGCACCAATCAGAGCAGCTGCCTGATGACAAAAATGGTCACTGGGGCACGATGGTAATGCAGCACGTAGAGTAGGTTTAACAATATTGACTTTATACACCTCTCAGCCACTTATGTGGCTCCAACTCTATGACTCTAGTCAGCATGTCTTTCTTTTGGTGCATTAGTTGCGTAGTTGCCAAATGTGAGAACTTCTCGTGGTCCGTAAGATCCTAGTCTTCAAATTTTAGTACAGGCACTCGCCCCAAGTGTGCTCCTTCAAAAATAATGTCGTCGGGGACCATCGGAGTCTACAGAGAGTTCTTTCTCTCATCTATTTAGGCACCTTAGCTTTACCCTTCCATGGAGGAACATATGCGGGAAGCCTGGTAAGAGGGTCCACACCCTGGGTGTCAACCTCCATTTCTACATCCTCCTCCTCCTCCTCTACCGGGATTTCTTCAAATCCTTCCTCCTCATTGGCCTCCAAATTAATAACTTTCCCCTTTTCTTCCATGGCAAGCTTAGTCCTTAACGAGTCCTAGGGGATACGCACACTGGTACCATAGCCTGCTTGTCTTTCTTGGGTCTCGGCGTGTGCGGTGATTTAGGGATTTCTGCGACTATCCTGGCACTTTCTGGGGCTTCCATTTTCGTCATGGCTTGCGTGGCTTCCTCAACAATCATTACTCTAGTATCCATGGCTTCCTCAGGTGTTGCCATAGTGCTATTCCACAGTTCTCTTAACGGCTTGGGTAGTTGCTCAAGAAATGAGTTTGCCTTTAGAAGACCAAACAATTCTGGGTTAATGAATGTCTTAGCGCGCAACAAATCAATTCTAAAATTTCCAAGTGTTGTTTGCTGGGTAGCCCTTTGTAATTTATAGTGCCTTTTTAATTTGAATTCAATTGTTCCCCCCACATTTGGTCCATTAATGCTCGATTGGTGATAGATTTTCAAGAATCTAGCCCATAAAGTTCGCCTTAAATGCCTATTGCTCGCTCCATTTGGTCTCAAACTAACTTAGCATCACATCATGAATAGTGACTATAACGGTCACTTTCTAGCCAACCCGCGCGGCAGCGTAGCTACCCTTGCGTTGTCGTGGACCCTGTGACACTTTGCTATTGCACGCAGTCTTGACATCGCACAACTCCCGGGCAAAGTAGTTTATAGTCCCGCACCTCCTTTCAGCTGCCTGGAGCACTAAGACTATGCTTCTATCAGCTAGTCAGATGGCCGAGCCCCTTATGTATGCCTTCAAATGACTAACATTTACTTTTCCTGGGAAGAGTTCTCCATTTAACTTTACCAACTACACCGCGCCACCATCCATGATCTCCTTAATAACATACGGTCCCAGCCAATGCATTTTATGCTTCCCTAGGAATTTATCGAACTGACTATCATACAACAACACCAAATCATTCACTTTGAAGGTGCGCAACTGCTTTTGGACCTACTGGTGAAATCCAGCCAAAAATTGTTCTTCCTCGAGCTCCTCTAACTGCTGAGCCTCTCCACGAGGGCTCCGTGGTCCATCATACCTGCGATCATTGCTATACGCACACTAGGCATGATGTATTCCATAGGCATTACAACTTCCACTCCATAGACAAGCCTAAAAGGTGTCTGTCCCATCAGTTTATTACATGTCATCCTATAAGCCCATAATATTGCAGGTACGCGTAGGTCACAATCACTTCGCTACGTGTTACATACTTTGGTCAGCATGGTATCTAGTACTTTATTGAATGCTTCTATTGTCCTGTTAGCCTACAGGTGATATGGTGTGCTTTTCTGATGATACACCTGAAATTCTTCCATTAGCATGCTGATCGTCTCATTCAGGAAATGTGTACCGCGATCGCTCATCAAGATCTTCAGACATCCGAATCGCGTCAATACATGTTCAAACAGAAACTTCACAATCATTGTGGGCGTGCAATCCTTTACTAGCTGTGCTTCTACCCTACGAGTCAGGTACTCTGTCGCAATGATAATATATCTCGCACCTGTCTTTCCTTGAGGTTTGATAGGTCCCACAATGTCGAATGCCCACTTTTCGAAGGGCTGCAACATCATTTGCGGATTCAAAGGCATCTCATCCCTGCACGATGGTTTACCTGTTCTTTGACATACATCACATGCCTTGCAATGTGCTTTTGAATCTTGATGAAGGGTCTGCCACCACAACCCTGCGCAGAGAATCTTCTGCGCAGTTGCTCTCCTTGCATAGTGTTCTCCCGCAGCATCCCCATGAGCATCCGCAAGGATGTTTCCTCATTCAAACTCAAGTACATACCTTCGCAGTATCTCATCATTCCCCATATTATATAGATGCCCCACAATGATAGAGAAATATGTCACGCGCACCACTAGTTCCTTCTTCTGCTGGACAGAGTACCCTGCCGGCGCAGTTCCAGTTGTTAAAAAGTGAATTATATCTTCAAAATTTCCATCCGCTACGTGCACAGCAAAAAGTTGTGCATTGGGTAGTCCTTCCTCCAAACTAGTAGGTTCCTCCCCTGTCTCAATGCGTGACAAGTGATCTGGTCCCGTGTTCAATCATCCAGGCTTCACAACAACTTCAAAATCATATTCTTGGAATAATAAAAGCCACTTGCATATGCGCCCCCCCAACATAGGCTTATTGACCAAGTACTTCAACATAGAATGATCTATATACATCTTAAAGCGACCTCCTAGCAAGTAGTGTCGATGCTTCTGGAGCGCATATACCATAGCCAGTCCCTCGCATTCAGTGGTGGAATAGTTCTTTTCTGCTTTAGATAGTATGTGACTCACGAACGCAATAGGGTGATCCAAGACTTCTCCACCATCCTGTGTTAGTACTGCCCCTAGCACTATACTCAACCCATCAACATGGACATGAAACTCTTTCTTCCAGTTCGGGAAGACCAGAATCGGCATAGTAACCATCTTTTCTTTCAATACATCCAGACTTTTCTTATAGTCATCGTTCCACAAGAACCTGACATCCTTTTTCAACAGCTTTTCCATTGGCATAGTGATCTGGGCATAGCCTTTGATGAAATTCCTATAGTACCCAGTATGTCCTAGAGTAGTGTGCATCTGTTTCGTACTCCATGACGCTTCTAAATTCAGAATCACCGTGATTTTTACGGGGTATACCATCAGCCCTTGTTTACAAACCACATGCCCCCATAGGTTCCCAAAAGGAATGAGGAACATACACTTCTTGAGGTTGAGCTTGATCTGGTATCTTTGGCATGTATCCAACATCAAGCACAAGCTCACTACATGGCACCTAACCAGCCCAAATACAGTCCAGTCATCAAAATAGACCTCCAAGAACTTATGAATATATTCTCTGAATGTCACAACAACCACGCGCGAAAAGATAGCAGGGGCATTCTTCAATCCAAATGGCATGACAGTATATTGAAAGAAACCCCACTAAGTTGTGAAGGTTGTCTTGCTTCTATCCTTCGGCGTGATTTTGATACAGTGGTACCCTGAGAACCCATCAGTGAAAGAATATGCTTCTTGACTACATACATTATCCAACACCTCATCTGTGAACGGAGTTGGGAATGGATCACGTACACACACGTCATTCAACTTTCTGAGATCCACGCATATTCTTATTTCACCCTTCTACTTCTTCTCTTGTACCACCGTCGAGCTTACCCAATCAGATTCCTCCACAGGCTCAATGATGCCTTCCACGAGCATCTTGTCTAATTCTACACAGAACTTCTTTTATTTTGGATTTAAGTGATATGGCCTCTGCTTAACTGGCTTCGCTTTGGGTTTTAACGTGATCTTCATTAACCCTAAATCTCCGGTTATTCCCTTCAAATCCCTAAACTTGGTCGAGAATAAGTCCTGATATTCACGGAGTAACTCAGTGACCTTATCTACCATCGCGTCGTCCCAATAGTCTCCAATCTTCGCGAATTTAGGTTTTGCCTCCGTACCAATATTCACCTTCTTAGTCTTCACTGGCATGGTTATGTCAGGGTTCTCAATCTGTGGTCCCTGAACCTCACAGTGGCCTTCCATTTTTGGAATGTTAATTTTTCCATGGATCTTCATCTTCTTCTTCAGCAGTTACATTATAAAATTCCAGCGTGCAACTTAGCTGAGTAGCCCATTCAGGCTGAATCGATTCTACCAGCTCCTGTGGTATCCTAAAGATGGCTACTTTTACCTCTTGTAGCGCTTCATCAATACTGTCCCACCCATCCTCAAAACTGAAGGTCATCACAAACCCTTCACGTAGAACATCCCATTCACCTATCTCGTGGTGGAGCTCTGTTTCTATATACCAGTTCATTGGTATAACATCCAGGGTATGACAGAAGAGGTGCACCCACTCAGGTTGTGGCTTTTCTCCATATGCCTACGTCCATTTGTCCAGATGCATGCACAGATCATCTTACCCATTGTACTTATCTTTTAGTGGCACCATAGGCTTCCCAAATCATGTGCGCATCATTCCCCTACACTCGCGACAGTCATCAAAGCTACCTTTGTGCGTACCCCACCACCTCGCGGGTGTAGCGCGCAGTACCCAGTCCAAGGCCTGGAAGCGTTGCTTTTCTGGCACCTCCGTTTCAAATTTATTCAAGAAGGTATATACCTCACGTAGACCATCATAAGTAGGCAGGTCTCTTACTTATATCGATAAGCAGCACAACGACCTTGTCATCATATTACAATTCAGTGTAGTTACCTCATGTAACCGATTCTACCATCGCTCCATTTCCTCATCCGAATCCACCCATCCACGGTGGGATTCAACCAGTCCTAGTTTTGCGTTGTTATATTATAGATGCAGTCCAAATCATCATCACTTTCATAGTCATGCACTAGCTCCGTATAGTGTGATCCTTCAGCAGGGTCCAGGGGTATAATTATGTGTAGTGATTTCTTTTCAAAAATCATTTTTTCGCTTTTTCAGATTAATCACCCCGTTCATGTCAGTGGCCCAATCAATCCTAAGAGAGTGGGGTAGGGATTGTTGTCATCAAAAATCTCTATCACTTCAAAGTCTGCCAGCGCACTCTTTCCCTCAATATCCACAGTTATTCCCTGCAATCGCCCCATGGGTATTATTTTCTGCTGGTTCGCCATTCTTAGCTGAATTGGAGACCACTGCAACGCATGTTGCCCCATTCACTCCCATGTCCGTTTCGGAAGAACATTCACATCTAATCCTAAATCCAGGATGACTTGATCCATCTCATATTCTCGGATATGCGTGGTTAGTCTCATTTCTCTTCCCGTTCTTGTCTTATGTTTTTCGATCTTCCTGACTATGCACAGTTCTCCTGGTGTAGTCCCAACACATCTATTAATGAGTTCCTGTAACCCTTTCACCGCCTTACTGTCACGCAGTAGCTTCATACATGTTTCCAGGAATGTTGTGAGCATAGATGGGTCCATCTCCAGCTCTGGTTTATCTTTGCTTCCGGAAGTGGAGGCATCAGTGAAGCTCTTCTTGGCTTCCATGAAGGTTTCGAGTGCGCTCCAAATCAAAATCTGCTTCCTTTTCCAGAGCTTTGTGAACCCAAGTATTATCTTCTGGTTGTTTGCCTCTATCATCTCCCATTGAGATTCCACTTCGAAGCACAATGTTCACATTCGGATCTTCTTCGCGCGGCTTAAACCTCATCATCTGCAAGTTCTGAGTCGAGGGAGGAGGTAGCGCTCCTTTGTCTCGTATCCTAGCTATCAGTGTAAGACAATCTTCTATCTCATGATCAAACAAGTTGCAATAAAAACAAAATGGGCGTGTTGGATTCGTGCAATCATGGGATAATGTCCTGGCCCTCCATAGTTGTAGCATATCAACTGTGCGCGACCTCTTCCAGGTCCTGCTCTGCCTTGGCCTCATCCGCGCCCCTAAAATCATGTTCGCGCCATTCTCGAATTTTGGTCAAGGGGACACGTTTTTTCCTGAACTCTATAGGTGGGAGTTCTATCCATCATTAACTCATAGCTTCTACAAGTGTGCTCACCGTGTCCCACTGACCTACAAAAGTTGCAGAACAACTGTTGCAAATTTTGCGTATATTTCTGTAACAAGTGACAATTGTTCGTGGCATGTTTTCCTGCTATTTGAAAAATCACACACCAAAAAGTAGGTGCCGCGCTAGGTCCTTCTTGCGCTTCCAGTCTTAAGGGCATCGGTCCTCCTCATGCAAGGTAATTTGCGAAAACCAGACAGTGGTCCTTGTCATGACCCTGAGCCTTGCATTTTTCGCACCATACCACTTCGCGCACTTCTGGTTGAGCTGTCCTGTCCTGTTTTAGACTCTGCATATCAAGGCATAAATTCTTCTGCTACGCATGGATCTGCTGAACTCCTAAGTTAGGATCTTGCATCGGGGTTTCATGTGGCCTCATAGCAATCTCTAAGGCCTCTACCTCAGTCGTTATCTTCTGTTGTGATAGCACACTCCTTAAATGTGGCATTAGCGAAGCTACAAACCACTGGCAATGTTGTCCATCCGTCAGATTCATAGTAGCTTCACAAATTGTACACTTCATCCTCTGATCCAGCTCCCAAGGGGTCTCACCTGATAGCATCATGATCTCTTTGAATCCAATGATCGACTGTGCTTCATACTTTGGCCTGCTAAATTCTCTATTTAGCGCTGCTTGGATTTCCGTGATTCCCGCATTTGGATTATCATTGGAGTGCTTAATATACCAGGGCAGTGCGTGGTCTTGCAGGTTGCTAACTAGTGTTGCTTTCACTATATTGTCATCTGTAACTCCTTGCGCTTCCTATACAACCCTTACCACAAACTAGAATTGGTCCAGGTCCTCATTTCCCAAACCTCTGAACACATGTAACTTCACTGTGCCTGCCATATTGAATCGCAGTTGTCGTGGAGGTGGTACGGGTGAAGATCAAGGTGATGGTGGTGAAGCCTGTGGTGGTGTAGGTGGAGGTGGTATTCACGGAATTCTTTGCCTTATCAGATGGATCGCACTTTGCGGTGAGACCTTCGTGAGCTCTTCCTCATCCCCTCGCAGAGATGAAATCAAGGGGCTAGTTTCTGGTCCCTTACTTCCTTCGTTCCTGTAAGCTTTTCCACTTTGCGTAGCCTCAAACATCAAGGTAACTGCATAACCCTCTTTTCGCACAATAGCATTTTAATCCAAGTATTCAAAGACTTTACGTACTTACCTCGTGGTCCTTTGAGAAAGAGTCGGTCTACCTCGCTGTAGCTAACTGAGGTGTCAACCGCAAACTCAGTAATGAATCCTCCTATAATACGATCAAGGCAATGATCGATGGCATGCACGATCTTATCCTCCAATGCTTCCATCCTTCGCACTAGCTCTGGGGTCCACATAATAGGATCGTCAAGTTTCCACCTTCCTTGGCTATCTGCTAGCTTTGCGATCCACTCGTATAGCTCAGTAGGGAAGGATGCGAAGAAGATTTCATGGATCTCCATGTACAGGTAGCAGTCCAACAACTCTTCTTTTGACAGTTGCAGGTTCCTGTTCTCCTGTGCTGTGAACTCGTGAATTCTTCTGTCCAACCAGCCTTCAATTTCCTTCTTAGCTGGATTCCAATGATACGACATCAGACATCTCTATGCAGATTCCGGTCCTGGCAATGGAACCATTTGTTGGCTTGAGGGGGCCTAACCTAGGTTCAGGTTTATTTATCCAAACAAATCCCTACACTACAGGCCCTTTCGGCATCAGCACGCAGAGTGCGAACTGAAGTCTCACCCGAAGCAGTATTGGGGGATGTTGGAACCAAGTTTCCGCACCCTTGAGATGTCTATGGTGTCGATTTAGTCCAATTGGGCCTATCATCACGTAGGTTACTTCGTGCACTATTCTAACCTTCAATATCCTCGTGATTTGTTAGAATCGCCTTTCGCACATCCCTAACCAGGGGTTGAGATGCTTTCACGCTGTTATGGCATCGAACTGCACTATTTCCCCAAACTACACCACGAATCTTACTTATCTTCTTAAAAACGTTAGTCAACTTTGTGTAAAAAGATATTCTATCTTGTATTCACTTAATCAATACAATCATATATATTCATGCATCATATAAACAATAGAAGTGCAATTTATACCCAATATATTCAATGCATAAAATAGGAAATAAATACACAGAATTGATATGAAACTTCTCTTTATTAATACTTCCAACTGTTACAGACTCGACTCGCCTTGCACACTCAGCTGCAGACTACTAGGCCTCTGCGCACTCAGCTGCAGAGCCTTCTCCTACTCTACGACCCAAACTAGACTTTACACTTTTGTTCTTCCACTATGCTTCTATTCCATGTTTATATTAGATTATTCTTTCATCTCTTAACTACTTAGAGCCTCGCTCTATTTATACAATCCCATGGTCCACGGACCATGGGTAGGTCTCTACAGCCGACATTACATTACAAAATTGAGGGCATACAACCCTATGATTCTTTTACAAGCTACGTTCTCTACACCCACAAAATGCAGAGTCTTTACATCAGAGTTACAATTTTTTACCAAAATCTGGGCTCTAAGCCCCAAAACTTCCCTTGGGGGATCCCACACCCAAAAAAATTCTTTAAATTAAAACAAAACTTATATAAATCATATTCTTATGAAATGACTCAATATAATTAATCTTGATAAAACATAAGGAATTCACATCCCTGGGATAAAGATTTTGATTTTTAGTTTAATCTACCAATAGTGTGTAATTTCATCACAGGTTTGTGTTGTATATTTTGCTCTTCACTCCCTCTAATGTATTTTTTTAAATACATATATATTTTATCTTTCTTTCATGTATCCCTTTTGAGTATACCCTTTTCATATTGATTTTGGATTGTCCCATATATAGCATTGCCCAACACATATTGAAAGTTTCAGGTTCGCCTAACATGAATAAACAAAGGCACGGTGTCGCTACCTGGAACTATGCTCCATATGATAATCAGTTCGCCTACCAAGCCCCTAGACATGTCACACATTTCACCTCAGAGGAGGTTGCATTTTCAGATCATGGTGTTGGTGCTTATGTCGATACTTTGACTTGAAGGAAGGTCGCATAGTCAGAACAGAGGGATAGTCGCACCAATTATGAGCTTTATCGAGTGCGGTTCTGTGATCTTGTGACTAGGGAGAGGTCGCATAGTCGCGTTTGACCAAAGGTCGCACCTTTAGTTGTTTGTTGACATTGCGACCCAACAAATTGTGTAGGTCGCCCAATCTCATTTGAAGGAAGGTCGCACTTTTGGTGGCTTTTTGGAGGTTTGAAAATGCGACTTGTCTGACATGTGTTGAAATTTCGACCACCCTACATGATGCAACCTGTGGTGTACACAATCAAGAGATATGACACGGGCCTCTTAAGCTGGAAATGAAATTAGTATGCATATCCTGTAGTGAATTTAGATTGGATCGCAAGGTCTCGTTGCTGAGAAGATGGCACCTTCTACCTATATAGTTCGTGGATGGTCCAGTGATATAGTTGGGAATTTGCATTAGATCCTTGGGCTAATAGTGTGCCGCTTTATGTTACTCACGTTATAAGATTTCAGGTCGAGCGAAGACGCATGCACAAACACCTCACACCTTTTTTGTTACAAAGATTTCTTTTCACATTCTTCATGCTTATGGCGAGGAACTGCGGCTAAAGCTCGCACGATGGAAGGAAGAGCCACTATATTTGTATTTAATTTAGCAAGCTAGTGACCAACGAATGCATCATTTTGGTGTTTCTATTCAAAATTCAATCCTTCTGAATATTCATAGCCCCAATGTCACTTGAATCATGGATTTTAACATTGACTCCTAGCACTACGCCCTTGAAGTGTGACCTAGCTACAATTGATGGTGGGGTTGCCAAGCTCCCTACGCATTTCACCAAGGATGAGACTCTGAGCATGTGTCAATTCCCCTGCAGTGCTTGGAATGTAACCATCTTTAAAATTGGGTTGTGCACCCATCTAAGCATACATGGAAAATCATATCCTTCTTTAACGCTTACCTAGTCCACACTGGTCTTACAACGTAGAAGATATGTAATTTTTTATGCCAGTATATGGCATGTGCAACTTGTCGTTCATCTATCTACCCCACCTCTTATTTATTGCCTTTTACGTGGTGGTGTAACATACTCGTTACGTAGCGTTGAGGTGTCTCTATGAAGGATTGATCTGGGTATGCCTATAACATGCCATGTCTGTGATTACCACACAAATCCATATGACAACTCTTTCATACCTCCAAATGATAAATACAACCATAACTATGACACAGGTTACATATTATTTTCCTTTTGGTTCTTAATGTAATCCTTTGTCAATAAACAACAATAGGTACGCCTTTAATCAATCCAAAAATTACGCTGTTTGTAATTTTCGTGGGTTCCTTGAGGTTACCTGTACGTGTGTATGCATACTATGTGTGCTCTTTCCAAATTTCAACTCTAACACAATGCTAGTGAGGCCTTGATATGTGAGCCACTTCCCTATGCATTTTATAACAAGTCAAGACTAAATAGGGTTGTTGAAAGACCCCTTAGCTTGTCTTTATAGTCACGATAAATATACCATGCCTTGGAAATAACTTCAAGATGCTCAACTAGTTTCATTTGAGGGAGTTGTTAGTGTAGATACGACATCGATCGATGTGTATCCATGCTCACTCCATTTAATGGCCCATTTAAGTCCCTTCCTTGTGGTGTCGAAGGTTCCTTTTCCCTTTTTAAACTCCTTAAAAGAGTACGTGAGGTTCGTAGGGTACATTAAAGCCACCATCCTTATGTTAAGGGATTATTGAATGCCATTGTTGCAAATGTGTATGGAATCTTCACTTAATTTCCTCAAAAGAAGATGGAACGAAAACAAGTTAGCTTACAATATTGATATTCCCATGTGAGAGCATAAAAGCCATCTATTTTCATGTGAGAGCATGAAAGCAAACAAATAGTAATAAAAATAACTGATTCAAGGAGCATGAACCACAAATAATCCAAATTAAGATGTGTGGGTGGCATGGGTTGAGCATGTCTGCTTCAAATTTTCCTTTTTTGAGATAAATTCTAAACTAGGCATTAATGGAACCACCAATCGCAAGTGACTTTAATATTTGTGTTTCCCATGGGGATGATGTAATTATAGAGAAATTTCCTTGAAGCACTATTGAACATGCATTATGAGGGGTGAGAATATTTAGTCATGACAACCTAGGGTTTCAAGGGTGCAAGGGGAAGACAACATCATTACGATTATAATGCACATGCTGAGATGGGGGGAAATGACCATGAACCTAGGGAATATGATACACAATGATTCTTCCCATGATGCCAAACAAGGTTGATGAGAATGCTCCCTCTATTTTAGCAATTTAGGGTTTCTCCCAAACCCTAATATGGGAAATATAATGAAAGCCAACTTGAAGACCTATTTGTCCACTCATAGTGCCTTCACCAATATGTGATGTAAACTATAGAAAGATGAGTTTTAAGGCCACAAGAGAACTTTCAATGTACCTTTGAAAGCACAAACCTAGAAACCCTAATGAAATCATGATGTCATTATCTGAGATAACACATGATGTGGGGATTCAATGTGTGAAGCGTGAATGGGCACATCAACAGGTCTTGATAGGAAGGATTGCAGGGAAAGTAACCGGTTGAAGACCTTATCAAAACCCTAACAACTCGAGGTGAGAAAGGGCGGACCCAAATGTTTGGATATGCCCAAAAATTTTGGGGTGTTGTTGTAGCAGCTACAACAATTGGCAAACCACTGATAGAATCTAGCATCTTTGTCAACATCCCTATAATAGTTTGAATCTAGATAATGATGAAAAGAGGGATTGAACAGTCCCTATGGGTAGATCTTGTGCTACCTTGACCTTTACAAATATGTATTTCCCCTGTATTTCAGCTAGGTCTTGCTAGTGAGTAAACACCCAATTAGAAGTTCACGCATGCCAGTAGTTGATGATGATGCAAAGAATGAGGTAGAGGGCTTATTGTATTCAATTCTTTTTATAATAAGTTCCTGGTGTTGCTCCACTGCTAGTAGGCATAGACAGTACCTCGACAGAGTCACTTTAAGAAATCACAGACGTTGCTCCATTGCCAGCAAGCATGGTCAATACCCCGACAGAGTCATTGCATTACCTCTCTATGCAGGAAGCCTTTCTCGATTCTTTACTCTTTATTTAATTTCATTTTCTTTCATGTGTGCATTTGCACGTATTACTGGGCATTCATTGCACCAGGGTGGATGAGGGATCCAGACTTATTTTACGAGCAAGGGAGCTTGCTTCTTATTTGACAAAAACTAAAATATATTTTTATTTGGTTCTTCCCTCATCCCAAGCTTCCACATATCATCTATAGTTAACAAGTGAACAATGAAAACAAGTCATTGAAACATTCAAGACCATTTTTAGCATAAGGTTCAAGTTATGGGTGTAGGTCATTCAAACTGATTAGTGTTCCCCACAAGTAATATGTTCTTATTTTCCTTGTTAATAAGTTAGACTCATAGGAGAGATATCCAAGATGTAACTTTCATTTCTAGTTATAAGAGAAGCTACATATTAGAGTAACCATCACAACTAGACACAATCATTAGGGCTAGGGTTTTACTGCTAGGGAAAGGTGACCAGGGAAGCTCTTTTAAGGTTTCAACATGTGCGAAGAGGTCAAAGAAAATCACTTTAAGGTCTGAGCATGTGCAAACAGGTTTGAGAAAACTAGTCATAACATCAAAGGATCAAAGGCTCCAGGTTTGTGAAGGATCATGTAGTTGCATGGAACAAAGGGGAAAATGCAATGTTAGGTCAACGACCAATGTGTGTTACACCAAAATACAAATTCATGATGTAATGCAACAGGTAGGGATTATTATGCAATGCAATGTTTTGTTATGTAAATATGCGGAAGAGATAAGCTAATTGCAGATAAAAGAACCGTGAAAAGATGTTATGCATGCTATGCAGCAATGCACAATGCAAGAATATGAATGAAAGCTAATGGAAAATTGAAATGTAGGAAACTACACTACCTATAGTAAGGAAAACAAACATAACAAATTTAAACCCTAAAGAAAATGCTAAGGAGAAAACCTTAATCAGCAAATTAATGAGCAAAACCTAAAATATAACTAGTTTAAACCCTAATTTAACTAGAGAGGAGGTAGGGTAATGTGACATCAAATTTCCAATGCAACCATCGCAACATTACCCGACCCACAAAAACAAAGATGTTAGTGATTAGAATCTGTAAAAAGGATTGTTCCAAAAAATAAAAATACTCACCTGTGAAACATGCACAATAACAAGAAGGTTATGTCTACTTAGAAGAAAACGTGCCATAAAAGATCGTTCAAGCCAAATAATAATCCAATCCTAATAAACATAATCAAAAACTTGAAATCTATAATCATCCAACCATGGCATACATCTGTTCATGGTTAACCATAAATCCAATGTAAGTGAGGCAAGATGTTGCATGCCAACAGAGAAATCTGCCAACTAAGATCCTTGAAGACAATCAACAACCCTATCATGATATTGAGGATGATCAACTTGATGACTTTGAAAAGAGGAGTTTTCACCAGGTGTAGTTGAGATATCAGAGGATTCAAGTAGGAAAACCCTAATCTCAGAAACCCTAGTTTGAAGTTGTACATGGATTTCGTTGAGGGCGTGAGGACTTGACATAACCATAAGCAGAAGTTGAAGTGGCTCATCGTCCTAACAAATCTCTGAACCTTCAAACAACAAGCCATAAAATATCGGTAGTTTCGTAAGATTAGCAGGTGAATGCATCTGGTCATCATTAGTTGTGCCAGAGCAGTTATGAATGAACATATTGTTGGTTGGATTAGATGTCTGAACATTGATAGAGTGGTAATTCAACATGTCAGATTCTTTAGATTCCCAAGAATGAAGTGAATCAACTAGAAGAGTCTTGAGAAAAGGAGAGGTTAGGCGATTGGTACTTTCACATATAGAGGATTGTAAGACATCATCTTCTTGTACCTTCTCAAAATCTTTGTTGTCTGGGCGACAGTAAAAAAGATTTGAGGCAATGGCCCGTGCATTCCCTTTAGCAAACAAATTAGGGTATAGAGGTTGATGCATGTCAGTTGATAGGTGATGGAAATATTTTCTCAAAGAGACATCACTCAAATTAGATGCTTTGCAAGATGAGATTTCATCCAACAAGATGATGCTAAGAGGAGAGTGATGTGCAGAAACCTTAATTTTAGAAACCCTAATTTGACTTGGTCTAGATTAGTGTTGCAGTTGCACAGACGATTGGAGAGGGGCATCTCGACAATGGCAGAAGGGTTTCCAGGAGGGAAATTAAATGGCACTGCACGGAGTAAGAGACAAGGACAGACTAGACAGAGCCTCAAACTTCATAGTTTGGAAGGCCAGAATCTTATCCATACTAGACAGGAATCATGTTAAGCACTTCTCCTTGAGGATGATAGCTATGCCAATTGACCTGGTTGATAATGACATGTATGAGGATGCAATGGCGAGGGCTAAGAGTATCATCCTTGACGGGGTCAAGGATCATATAGTACCACATATTACCGAGAAGAACATGGCACAGGAGATGTGGGAGGCCCTAACCAAGTTGTATCAGCATACTTCCATGCAGAGGAAGATGCTACTATAAAATCAGTTGCGATCATACCAGATGAAGAAGGGAGAATAGATCAACCCATTCCTCGGTCAATTGAAGGAGATTCGAGATTAGATGACTTCCATAGGGGCAACGTCAGATCTAGAATTGATGGTGAGAATAGCCCTAAATGCAATCTCAGAAGACTGGGAGGTGTTTGTCCAGAGCATACTGGGTAGTGCGACCCTTCCAGATTGGGAGGAAATGTGGGTTTCTCTTCGCCAAGAAGAGATCAGAAGGTTAAGCAAGGTGGGAAGCAGGAACAAAGGGATCAGAATCAAGAAGGAGGAGGAGGAAGATGTTGCCCTAGCATCTGAGGGAAAGCAGGAGAAACAAAAGAAGAAGGACCTCTCTAAGGTCAAATGCTTCCACTGTGAGGAGCTGGGTCATTATGCGACCCACTGTCCAAGGAAGAAGAGTAAGGGAGAGGCCTCTGAGACCAAGGCAACGCCAGCAAGGGCAGAGAAGGAAGTGGAGATAGATGATGATTGTGCCATGAGTGCTCATGTGCCACTTCAGAAGAAGTGGGGAGACATTGATTGTAATCAGGCGGACTATAGGGAATGAGGGGAAGGATCCTCAAGGTACCAAATGTCTTGGATTAGGCCTTGCTACGGGAGCCTCGAAGAGGAGTAGCAGTACTGGCGCTGTCAGTAGAGATGGATGTGGATGAAGTGATAGAGAAAGCTATAGTGCAGGATTCCCAGGACATCACGAGGCTGGCAAACTGCAACAGTGTGAGAGGCACGGGAGTGTTGTACCAGTGTAGGATGGCATAGAGAGGTGTGCAACGACGCGAGATACACATAGTGTTGTAGTAGCACAGAGGTTAGAGAGGGAGCAATTGTCAGTGACATAGGGAGCTTCAACATCAGGAGTGTTTCTAGCCTGACAGAGATGTCAGAGTTGGGAGATCAGTTACTTACTTCTCAGTAACTGTGTTCCAGTGCAATAGTTAGCAGTGATAGTTCTATGGGAAACACGATGTAGCATGATGAGAGGGGTTGTAGTGAAGATGTAGCAGTGGCAGTGGCAGGGCCATGGGTAGCAACATGGATACAGAGGGATTTGCAGTACAGATGTAAAATTGCAGAGGATGTTGGGCAGTAGGCCTAGCATCAACACAGGGACCGAAGCTACATGATCAGAGTGATGCTCAGTGAGGAGTATTACTAGAGCACAATCCTCGCTAAGATGGAGTGTTGATTTGGGGTAGCATCGGATGTGCTCTAGCCACAAAAATTGGTGGAGAGGCTAAGGAACATGAGATCTCCAATAACTAGAAAGGGTTTGGGATGATTCTAAACAGTTTGGGAGATATTAAAATAATTAATATTTTTAATGGACTCCCCAAGTCTAAACTTAGGGAAAATAAAATATTAATGTGAATTATTATAAAACTGTGTTAGAATGGTCCAAAAGTCATGGATCAAGCCAGATGTAATTTTAGCCATTAATTAGGGACTTAATCTCGGTCGTTGAATTGTCAACGAGAAAAGTATAAGAGGAGGATTGAGGGTCACTCAGAGAACACACCAAGAGATCAAGATTTTGACATTTTGGGGATGGGTTTGCTGAGAAAGTTGAGAGAGTAATCAGAGTTGCAATTGAGTGGAAATGAATACAGAAGCAGAGAGATAGAGATAGCACCGGGAGGATTAGTGCAGTAGCTAGAGAGAGGGACGCAGAAGCAGCTAAGGCTCATGCAGAGGTAGCCAGGAGTTGTGCAGTGCCTCAGAGGACCAGCGTGGGTGACACAAAGGGCCAGAGGACTAACACAATGCCTCCAGAGGTTAACACAGGCCAAGCCAAAGTGACATTGGGCTAACACTGGGCCAGAGAGAGGCTGATGCATTCCCTAGAGGCTGACACTGGGGTTTCGTGGGAAAGATTGAAGCTGTGAAGCTGCTGGAGTGTTTATCCTGGGTTTCAGCCGGAATATCTACTTCCGAGTAGAGAGGTACTACTGTTGAGATTTTTCTCTATTGGGTGAGCTGGATTTGGCACCCAAATTGTATTCTAAAACTGCTTAATAAATCAAACCCTTAGATAGTTGCATCGGTTTTCCCGCATTGGGTTTTTCCGGGGACATTAGTCCAAAAACAAAGGTGTCACTTGTGTTATTGTTTCTATTTCCTTCAGTTGATGATTTGTAATGTGTTGAGCATGCAGTTGTATTTATTTCCAGTATTTACATGGTAAATAACTTGTTAATTAACAGAACAAGTAGGTAGGAATAAGTCAGTAAAGTGCATGAAGGGTTTCTAACGTGTCAGCTTAGAAATTCCAATAAGTGATGGTGGAAGGACCATATCGGAGCGGGTGAAACTTGCGGTGGGCCCCAGCGAGGCGCTACTTCTGGAAATGTAACCAAAATTTTTCACCCACCTGAAACTTGTGTGGCACACAATGTTGATCATGACCTTGTTTGTACTTATAATCTTCTCTGTCCAATACGTCATCGAACTGCTAGCAGAGGTGTTGAATTCTTTCAATGAAGTTGGTAACTCTGTCAACTTTAGATTGGACATGAGCTAAATCTACCTAAGTAGATGCAAGTGGTATGGCAACATTAATGGGACATAGTGGCTAGAATATTGTTGACGATACTAGACCCGCCAAAATTTAGGGGATCTCCCTGGTATGAAGTCCCAACTATACCTTACACCGTTTGGTGTATGAGTCCCATCCAGTATAAAGGTCTCGTTTCCATATACTTAGAGATATGCCTTGGCTCTAACTGTCAACACATGAGAGCATTGCACTAGTATCTTCAAACAACAAGGTAAGTGTGTTTGGTGAGTGAATAATGTAACTTGTGCCTCAATTCTCTTACTGCAAAGGGGAAGAGTAAAGTGAACCTCTAAGTGAGAGGCAATAGTACCACCCAGGAAGAGACGCACGCGAACCAAAAAGGTCTGTCCAACATCTAATAGAATAGTCCACAATGGATTTGGTAGTTGTTAAAACCAAAGTGCAAGGGATATCATGTACACCACCCTGTGGCGTAGTCCACATGGATGTGACGTTCGGTATAAATAGAAAAAAAAAGACAGTCTGTCGAGTATCCCGCGGAGTAGTCCACAAGGATGTGACAATGATGATAACCAATACACAAAGGTGGTCTTCCTATTATCCCATGAAGTAGTCCATAGGGATGAGACAATGCTGATAACCAATACAACACATTCCCAATAATGTAAGTATTAAAACAACTAAAGTAGTTCAACTATCTTAGTAAAGGTGAAACAAACATGCATTACAAATTCTGAAAGAATAATCTTACAAACATCTACAAAACACACATGAAAATGTGTTGGCCTTAACAAGCTTCTGAATTAAGCAAAAGTCCCAAAACAATATGTACACCATACATCACTAGTCCCAGTAGTGGGACGTTGGAGGCACTCCCACTCCTCAAAGAACTGACTGTCTACTCTCAAGCCTATGTTGGAGGAGCCAAGGTGAAAAGTATTTTCTCATACATGGGAGGGGTATATATAGTCAAGGGTGATGCTTGACCCTTGTGACTCTTGGACTACTCTCATGACCATTCAACTTCCTATGGCTTTTCAACTAGCATGACTCTTCATCTTCATGTGTGTGTCCATTAGACATCCAATTTACATTACATTCAATTACAACACATATGGCCCATAATAGTGATGTGGCCTTGACAACTCATGACACAACTTGACATGACACTATTGACATATATTGGCTAGTTGTGATGGCCATGTCAAGTTGTGGTTGCTAAGTGATGGATGTACTCTCGGGTGTGCTTTGTCTTCTCCTCTGCATGGCTTGATGTTGTGGGGTATTCAATGGTCTTGGTATTTCAAGATGTTTGTGCGCATGTGTTCCTTTTGCACGAGCTTATCTTGTCCATCCAACTGCAATTAATTCTTCTAGCATGTTCACTCCTTATTCATATCTTTCATCGTCTTGCCATGATCCATCAATGTACCTGTTCCTGCACTTCACTCATGACAGGACAACATCAAATCCAAAACCTCCTAGTCTAAGATGTGTGCATTGTTCTCCATGACCTGGGCTCAGGATAGATGACAGGCTGAGAAGAGGGTTGTGAAAATGTGCAATACGCAGTTCCAGGTGATAGGGAGGTGGAGTAGCCAATAAGACTGCACAGAGTGTAGTTCAGGCTTGGCTACGGAACTTTGGGCACAGTCTGAACTATCGGAAAAAAATGCCTAGTGGTCACTAGTAGGCAGGATTGCTTAGTTGAGGTCACCAGTGACAGTTTCAAGGTGGGACCCTGAGGGACACCTTTACGCAGTTTCTAGAGGGAAGAAAATGAAGGACAGTAGAGAGACCGGAGGACAACTCTGTGCAGTTTTTGAGAGCAGTGGGTCTTGATTATGGGAGGTCACTGGGAGGACACCTTTGTACATTTTCTAGGAGAAATGCAAGCTTAGGTCTCTGCGCCATGTGGGGTTCTATAAAATAGGAAGAAGGATTGATGACTAATCTTGCGAAGTGCGCAATTCAAGTTGGATCTTGAGGTAGTTTCTGCATAGTTCTGGGAATGAATATAGGCTGCTCACCTCTTGGATTGCAAAGTACAATTGACCCGCAGGACAATCTCAAGCACTACGTAGTTCCAGGTAGCAGGTCAGCACCACTGAGGGTTGATACTATGCAATGCAACTTAGTTGGGGTTTGGTGAAGTGGGGTTGTTCAGTCAAGAGATTTTCAGGAAAATGGTCATGTGTGAGAGGCAAGTGAACTTGTGATTACTCAACATTTTGACCACACACTTATCATTCTTTTTCAACATGAAACAACCAACCACTGGGACAACAAAGAAAAGCATGACCCTCTGTGGGACTGTTTAGAGCTGAAAGCGACAAGTGCGACACTTGGGGTAGACCCGTGGACAACCATGACAACACTTGCGTGAAAGTGCTTACAACTTTGTGTATAAGTGTGATAGGTGTTCACATGGCTAGGACAACTTGTATACACAAATACCAACCTTCATGATCACCAGAATAATTTGCAAACATGACATAACAACCAAACATGTCAAAAGACTATAATTGATCCAACAAGTGAAAGGGAGAAATACACGTAGAGGAAACATATGGAATTACTTTCAATGCTTGCAACCACGCATGTCATTGAAGACATACTGATATGACAATGATAAGCAATCTTTCAAGCTACACTAAGAGGTGTATTTCAAAATATGTGCTTCATTTTCCATACCTACCCTCCAAAGGGTTATGCATCAGATGGAATCTTCATGCGGCCCCGATCTTCTATCATACCTTGGGTTCATTGGTCTTCTTATCTTCCTCCTCATCTCCTTGAGAGTCCTCTAGCATGTTATCATTCTTGTGATCACTGAGAGACACATTTGCGCAGTTTTAATGGGTAGTGATTACTGCGGCATGAGGCCCTTGGAGGACACATCTACGTAGTTTTAGGTGCAAGGAAAGCTGAGCAGCTGGGGATAAATTGCGCAGTTTTGGATGTAAGCCAGACAAGGCGGTTGAGGGAAAAATCTACTTAAAATCTACTTAGTTTTATGATGAAAGACACTACTACGGGATGAGGCCCTGGGAGGACACATCTGTGCAGTTTCAGGATGCAAGGTAGACTGAGCAGCTCGGGGACAAAACTGCGTAGTTTCTGGACATAGTGGGTTTTGGCTGAGGGAAGGACACTGGAGGAAACCACTACACTGTTTTGAATGCTAAGGGAAGCTGGGTAGATTTCCTCTTGAAGCAAAACAAACTTCCATTTGCATAACAAGCGATAATCCCCATCCCCAAAGATGGCACATACTGTAGAAAGATGAAAGCATGAACGACTCTTAAGATCAGAAAGGGTAGCTTGACATCATCATCTTACTAATAAGTGACTAAGGAACGAATGATCACAGGATCCACAGTAGGCTCCGAAATTTGAGTACAAGGAAAAATTTTGGAGGGTGTTTCAACCGCTACAACAAATCCCAACCCCACCTAAAATGGGTTGTGGTGAGTTGAGCTATGGAGAGCTATTTTTTAGTTGTGTTGGAAATAGGTGAGGCTTTCATCTCATGTGCATGGATGCTTCTAGTTATACATGTGCAGGATGTACACGATCACCATGTTGAAAACCTCTATTTGGCCATCAGTTTGGGGGTGGAAGGTCGTGCACTTCGTGAGCTTGGCTAAAGATGACCAAAGGCTTGACCAAAATGTACTTATGAACCTATTATCCTGATCTGAGATAATGGATTTTGGAATCCCAAAATGTACCCATACTCGTTCAAAGAATATTTTGGCAGTGGCTTTTGTTGTGATACTCCTCTTGCATGCTGCCAAAATGGCCATCTTAGAGAATTTGTTGATGACCACGAAAACACAGTCGTTGCCATGCTTTGTAGAAGGAAGGCCTGACATGTAATCCATGGAGATGGATTCCCATGGATGGATAGGAGTAGGTAGAGGAGTATACAGGCCTTTATTCTCGATTGTAGGTTTGGAAATGGCATAGGAAGTGCAGGATCTAATGTACTTCCCAACATCTTGTTGAAGGTTCGGCCAATAAAAATACTTCTACAACATCGCCACTATTTTTCCTACCCCAAAATGTCCAACGAACCAACTATAGTGCGCCTCCAAAATCATCTTAGCATGCTCACTTGAAGGACATGGAAAATTTTAAGGGCTATTATTCGCAGGTGGGATAATTTTCCATGTTTTTTTCCAAAAAGATGATTCACCAATCTCCATTTTTTCTAAAACGGATTCACACACATTTTATAATATAAAATTATTTTACCTTAAAAATTGCCAAAATTTTATATAGACTAATATAAAATCATTAGAAATATAAATATTTTTACAAAAATAATATCAAACATTTTACAATTTGCATATTAGGGACTAGTAATATTCACCAAGGTTTCTAAACTTTGAGATAAACTTCCATCCTTAAAATTTTCCTTGTTGAAGGAACACAAAGTTTTCCTAAGTGGTTTAAAAATGCGTCTTGGAGGTAAAATTCTGGAACTTTCTTGCCTTCCAGGAATTTTGGATCACTCTTGTAAAGATGCGGCCATCTTGAAGTCTCATGTCCACAAGAGTCAAGCACAGTAGTCAGTGCCAGGCTAAGGCAGTCTACAAGATTATTGGTGTTTCCCTTCTTGTACTTAATTTTAAAATGGAACTGTTACAGATATGTGGAAAATTTATGATGGCAATCATTCTACGACTTTCCTTGTGTCTATATGAACTATATGGGTCGGTGGTTTGTGTGGATGACTGTTTCTTTCCTCATAATGTAACGATTCCATTTTCGACAGGCTTGAATAATGGAATACATCTATTTTTCATAGGTGGGATACTTTCAAACTATATCAAAAAGTGGCTCACTATGATATACCTCCAGATGCTCCTGCTGGGTAAGAATTTCACCAATAGCATAGTTAGAGGAATTTGTCTCAATTTAAAATGGTTGTTTAAGGTCTGGTAATGTGAGAAATGATGTAGAGTAGTGGCGATGCTTCAACTTGACAAATTCCTTTTTTTGGGATTTAAACCAAAATAATTTTTCTTTTGCTTCACCCTTGGTGACTTGACTCAAAGGCCAAGTGATATGAGAGAATCTCGACCTGAACCTATGATAGAAATAGGCAAGACCCAGAAATATGCGAAGCTCTATTAGAGTGTTTGGGGCTGGCCAATCCCAAATAAATTTTATCTTGGATGGGTCCACATGGACACCACTCTCATCAATTATCTACCCCATATATTGAACCCGGGTCATACCAAAAGTGCACTTCTCCAAATTGACACATAATTTGTGTTGTTACAGGGTTTGGAGGACCTGTCGAATATGGTGTAGGTGCTCTTCCCAACTCTGGCTGAAGATCAGGATTTCATCCAAATACACTACCACAAACGAGTTGGTGAAGGGCTACAAGATGTCATCAATCAGCCTCATGAAAGTTGTGGGGGAATTTCTCAACCCGAATGACATGACCAGCCACTCGAAAAGACCCGCCTTGGATTTGAAGGGAATCTTCAACACATCAAAGGGTTCGATTAGTACTTGGTGATATCTAGACTTCAAGTCAATCTTGTTGAAATATTTGGCCCCCTTAAGCTAGTCCAAAAGGTCATCAATCAGTGGGATGGAATACCTATTCGAGATAGTTATCTTATTCAATGCCTAATAGTCAATATAGAGCCTCTAGGTTCTGTCCTTCTTCTGTACCAACATGATCAGGCTCCCACAGGGTGATGAAATTGTCTTCATGTGCCCTTTCTATAACAGTTTCTAAATATTCCTCTTCATTTCATCATTCTCCAAAATAGAGTATTGGTAGATTGGTCCATTGGGTAGCAGTGCGCCCAAGGTCAGATTGATGGATTGCTTGACCTGACAGTCTAGGGGTACCCCTGTGGATGAGGTGAATATGTCCCTATAATCCTCCACAACCTTGTCCATCTGCTGTGTCTTGAGGCTGTGGATGTGGCCACAATATTCCTCTTTCTTTGAGGGTGAATTATAAGGAAGAAAAATTTCCCAGTCTAGGAAATGATCTTACTGCATTTTTTAGCAGAGATCAAAGAAAAGGAATTAGGAAGCACTACCTCTGGTCTAGCCCAAAGTAATAATAACAAAAATAGGCATGGATTCATATACAACATGACAATTCCATAGGTATGGCTGACCTAATAAAACATCACAATCTTTTAGAAGGGTAACATCACAAAATACCTCTTTTGCAAAGGGCTTGATGCTATACGGAAGGCGACATTGTTGGCTGACAAAAAGATCTCAGCCTTGGTGGAGCCATTCGATGGTGTACGGTTGTGGGTGCGGTGTTGTTGGAAGAGAACCCTTTACCCACATCTATGAATGGAAGAGGCGCTCCCCCTCCTCTAGATCCTTAGGTTCTTCCTTTTGGAGCTTGGTGGTGGCTACCATTGTAGTGGATTTTTCATCAATGATCTGCTTTCCCTTATTGGATCCCTTGTCAAGTTCCATCTCAGAATCAGAGCATGGATGTAGAAATTTGGTGATATCATTGCAATTCCTTAAGAAATTTTAATCTAAATCAAGAGACACAATTCTACTCCATTGATTTGTGGAATTCAATTCACAATTTAGAACAACAATCTCATACATGCAATAATAAATAACAAACATGCACATATTTTTTCTAGGGGAACCGAAATGGGAAAAACCCTCAAGCCTCTTTGTATTAATTAGATGAATATATATGTATTATAATTGTTAGCTCAATCTGAGCTCAACCTATAAGTGAATAACCTATCTCTTTGTTCAATGAGAATCTTTGACCTAGACTTAGTCAATTTCTGCCCCTTCTTGAGCCCTTATTTCCTTGCACAATTCCTAGAGAATTAGCCCCTATTTTTTGAGGAAGTTTCCTCCAATTTATTGAATAATTCCCAACGTTTGATCATCTTCCTACATGCAACACTTGTACACTCAAACCAATTTACCACTACTTGTTACACTGCCTTGGAATCTCCAACACAGTTGGTGATCTCAAATTGGATTAGGTGATTTCTTCCTCTCTTCCAAATCAAATAAAGCAAAACTTAGGACCATGTCAATGCTTTACAAGGTTATAAATGGGTCTTGAAACAACACGTTTTTTCAAATGTCTCTTCTTGTCATCAGTTAGTCTTCATATGTAATTCAACATAATGAACATATCAACACATAATCCATGCATGCATAAGGAGAGCAAGACAAAAGTTTGTTGATGAAGTTCACCCCTCGTAGGCTACATCTCCAGGCCTATCAACATGACTAGACCATGTATATATTCAGTATCAATGAAGTACATAAACATTTGCTACAGGTAAATATGTGGCTATGACCCTACAAGGTAATGTTCTCCTACAAAGAACTCTCACAACAATATCAACTCAAAGCATCTCCTACAAAGATGACATACTCCAACTAAAATGAGTTAAAAAAAGCATGTGAATGCTTCAATTCCACATTGAATCACATAAACAAAACTTCATGATAAGAGAATTTTAACTTGAGTTGAACCCTACTGGTTACAACTCCTACAGTAGCTTTTTGAAAGTGAGAATACCCCTACAAGGTCTTCTCCGTGTCCAAATACCTTCCAGAACTGCTTCCAAACCTTGATTGATCCATACAACTTTAGTCTCAAACCTGCAAAAACACTCTGTAGATGTGCTAAAATCAGACATTAGAGGTTACCAATGGATTCAAAACATCCAAAAACCCATAAGTAGACTCTTTCTGAGCTCAATTTGGATAAAAAAATCAAACTGTTATGAGATTCCAAGCTTTCCCATGAACTTGACTATTAACCATCCTACAAATTTTCCCTTATGCCAAATTGTCCCACAAAATTGCCTTGAAAATCACTTATGGAATGACAATTTAGCTAACCACTGGTGCATTTTATCAGACGATTAATTTAACCTCTCACTCCTGGAGACCAAAAATCAAGGCCATATGGCCACATAGGGTCAAGGGCTGGGCCTTAACACCTTCCCCCACCGGTTAATCCCCTTAAGCATCAGGTGAGAGGTCATATAGGCATCATGGGTCCAAGAGTTGGGCTAACTTCTCACCCTTCCCGTTAGGCCCCTTTACACTTTTCGCCGAGTCACATTAGGTCGCATAAGACCTGGGGATGGCCCCCTTCCTTGGCACCTTCCATTGAGTGCCCCAATGTCTGCGCCTGAGATCATATGAATGACCATATTGCTTTGGGGCTGGCCCCTTTTCAAGCACCTATGGGCTAGCACATTCCACCTTCTGCCATGGGTCATGTGCGATGGCCATGTGACTAGGGCTAGGGCTACGAACCAAACCCCCTCTCCTATAGCACTAAACTCTGTTGTTGAGCTTATATGGAGTATGTCATGTGGTTATGACCTTGGGCCAGGGCTAAGCCCTGGGCCCTCAGGTCCTCCGCCTATGGTCTCATAGGTGTGGGGTGACCGTGGGCTAGGGCTTAGCCCCAACCCCTTCCCCCAACTCCACTCAACATAAACTTTATATAGTGGTTTGGTTGTATGTATAACAAGGACCACCATACAGCCTAGTGGTAAAGCATTGTATTTCTAAGTCAAAGGTCAGTTGTTCGATCCTTGTAAGGGAAACTTGATCGATAACATAAATTTTACACCACCATTAGGAGGCCACGTGGCAGCCATCCATTGGCCCATGTGGCTTCCATCCATTGGACCACTTAAAATACACTTCGACCATTAAAAACACAACAAAATTCGAACCAATCCAGAGAGGACTAGTGGCAGCTTGCCATTGGTCTGAGAAACCTAGTCAACATGTCCAGTCAGCATACAGACTGCACAGTCGGCGTACATGCAACCAATCTACAATTTTTTTACCTATTTGGGAAAATGGTCAGAATGTGATATCAAGGGCATACGATATCGGTTTTGAGAAATTCAAGTTGATTTGGATTCAGATCGGCAAGATCTTAAATTTGGCATCGGTATCAAGAAGTTCTACACATGTTCATTTTTTAGCTTAAAATGATCACCTGATCACACCTCACCACTAGGAACTTTTGGACTCCAAAATTTTACTTCCCTAGTCAATTTAAAGAGGTTGGAACTCAAAAATACCCAAAAACTCAATCCAAAATGTAAAATTTTCAATTGGTGCCCTTCAAGCCCTAATCAAGGCACTTCACTTATCATCCTCATGAAGACCTACTATCCTCTTAAGAATTATGCCATCATTCTTATCGTTGTTGCAAGAACAAAATATTGATGAGTGGAATCTAAAAATTCTCTCTACTCCCATTTTTGCATGGCTCCAAAAACACTTCATCTTGAAGTTTAATTTGTTGAAGACAACCTTGGCCCCATCTAGGAATTCAGAAGAAAAATAAACTTTCTTTAATATCTTCAGTCTAAGACTACATGAAAATTACATTGTTGCAAACTTTTCCATGATATTTCTGACCTTGCCTACAATAAATAATCATCTTATACAATATTAAAAGCAAAGATTCAATTCACACAAGTTTCAAATCAAATACTTGTATCGGTGAACATATGACAACTTGTAAACAACTTTGAACAGTAATCTTGTACATTCACAAAAGTCCTTAACATGTGACCTATAACAAGTCAATATATACATCAATGAAAAACATCTACTTTTTTAACATAGTGACAATGAATGTGCACTTTACAAAAGTACCTAAACAGGTAATGACAACAAGTATTTACAAATTTTTTATAAAACAACTTTACAATAAGTGTACCCAATCTTTGCCTCTCCTAGTCTCATGGGTTCTCTTCTTACACCATCTTGTCTTGAAGGTCACTTAGGATTGTGGAGAGTCCTATTTTCCACCTTTTGTGTCCATTGCATTATGAACCATAATCACTTTAACTTTCTTTGAACGAAGTTCTGGATGCAACTTCCAACATTGTTCAGTGTCATGTCCATGCACTTTTCAATGAGCACATAAAAACTTCTTGTTTGCTGACATAAAAGTTCTCTCATGCGAAAGAAAGTCATTATGATTGATGCCCTAAATTTGGTTCACTCATTTAACCGTTATCATACGTTCCTCACATACAACCATGCATTGGTGAAAAAAATCACAAAATGTACAAGGGTACTGATTCCACAAGTATTCAAAATTTCCATGCATTGGAAAACACTCTTGATAGATATACCTGTCTTTAGAGTTGCAGCTTCGATGATTGTCACAAGGTGGCGACATCTCATGCTTAGATGTTTGATGTACCTCAAGTTGTTTGGAGCATTCTCCAAAATCCTTTCAGCTATATCCCAATCCCTGGTACTTCAGTCTTTCCTCAACCATAATTTGATTGGTAATACCTTGACCATTTTTTCCAAGACCTCCGCCTTCATATCCCATCTTGGAAAGCAATTTCATACCTATGGCCTTGGTATGTTGTTCGAGCGTTGAAAAAGAGTTGCTATGCATATAAACAGTTGGAGTGGAACTTGAGATTCTAATTATCTCCTTAACCTTGTCATTCATGCTTTCAACTTTTGATGATGACGATGATGGCCAACTTGTAGATGACTCTAGCCACCCACTCTTATCCACTAGCATATGGTGTGCTTCTTGAAGATGTTTTCAAAATGTGCATGCAGTAGCTTCCATGCGTAGTCGAAAACCACTATTTGAACCATGACCACATACTAGCCTCATTCTAGAGGTTTCCCTTGTTGGTGTAGGAGTTGAACTTTCTGCAACTTGCTCATCAAGAACTTTCTTCAATACAAAGTGCATGTGTCTCTTCTCCTCTTCATCTATCTCCAACATCCTTCTCAATTCTATGTTCTCAATCTGAAGAGCCAAATTTTGCTCCTCTAGCTCTTGGAGATTCTTTTTGCTGCCCATTCTTGTAGCATAGTCAACTTTTGCTCTGATACCAAATTGATATGAAATTGGATTAAGTGATTTCTTCCTCTTTTACAAGATCAAATAAAACAAAAATTAGCACTGTGTCAATGCTTTGCAAGGTTAAAAAAGGGTCTTGAAACAACATGTTTTTTCAAATGTCTCTTCTCCTCATGAATTAGTATTCATATGTAATTTAACATAATGAACATAACAACACATAATCCATGCAGGCATAAGGAGAGTGATGAGCACCAATATTGTAGCAAGAATGCTGCAACTCCTAGGGCTACCAACTTTACTTTATCAACTTGGGGTTCGTACAAACTTGGAGGTGACAGTGTTGTATACACAAGAATATGCAATGGGTCCACTCTTTGTCACTGCTGAGATGGCGATAGACCACTATGGTTTCTCAAACCATATTTCTATTTATTTAGAAGAAGTTTGATTACCAATGAAAAAAGGGGAATTTTACCCTAATTGAGAGAATTGAAACATTGTCTACAGTAATAATTAAAGACTGAAATAAATGCTTTAAACATGCCACTCATATAACTATTTGTGAAGAGATATTGCTTCAGAATAGTTCTAATCTAACATGTGTTTAATCCTAGGCATGCAATCTGAGATAATCAAACACTTTACTGTTGTGCATATGAATGAACATAACAACTCTTTTTTCCTTTTTGTCCTTTTTTGTGAAAATGTGAATGCTAAATCTTCTTGGTGGTATGGTAGGTGGGTTAGAGATGGTTGTGAAGAGTTAGATAGCTTAGGAGGCAAACATGGGTCTTCTCCTAACTTTATAGATGCATTTTCCTCAAATCAGCCTCAAAACAGGCCACTACAAGTCATCTTATAGGATGTCCTAATGCTCCTACAGGATCCCCTGTATTCCTACAGGATCTGACCAAAAGCACAAGGATGGGTTTGGAAGGTGGTATAAGGCTTAGGGAAGATGAATGATGGAAGAAATAAGGCAAGAGAGTGGTTAGGACTTCCTCAAAACTCAAACCAAAGTTTGTGAGATGGTTGGATTTGCTAAAAAAACATGGAAATTTGTTCTTAGGAAATGATGAATTAGTTGATGGACTTAGTGGTTGTTGGTGATCATGGATGAATGAGGCTAGGTTGGGGCTACTGACATGAGATCTTCCTACACTATTGAAACTCCTACAATACATACATCACTGGAATCTACCCATGCATCATGTCAAACAAGAAATATTTCCAATCAACATAAGAAAACAAAACTCCATTATATAGTTGCCTAGATCATGCATGGAAACACTTGCAGAATATTGTGAAACACCATGAGATCTAATACAAAGCTGGAGATATCAGAAAGAACAACTGAAACCTATTCTTGAAAACTAGAAAGGTGTTGGTCTAATTAGCAGAAAACCCTAAATTCCATAAGAAAATAGTTCTGTCCTTTTGGGGTTGAATAGGAGTTTTTCCTCAAACAATGGTCCCTGAAGCGAGGAGTGAGGACAAATCCACCTGATATCAGCCTTTTTGGTATTCCTTTATCTCTCTGAAGCTATTGCTAAAGCTATCCACAAATGGAAGCAAACTAATCAAATTCACTACTACTTGTAATGGAATAATGTCAAAATCAATTCAACAATTATTCTATCAAATAACCTGGGAATACAAGTACAACAAGAGGAACCTCTACTGCCAAGGTTGGGCCCTAAACAAAGAGCTTTAGCCCTCTGAGTCAACTCAATGCTAGATCAAGGAAATTCTCATTCTCATTATCATAACAAAAATTACATAACAATGTTTTGCCATAATCCTTTAACTCAAAAATAATTGGTGCTCTTACATAAAAAATCTGAATCCTAATGAGGCTCTATGCCTCCTTATTTATACAACTAAAGTGTCCAACAACTTCCTTAAATATAGGGAGGCTTGGATTCCAAACTCAAGATGAACTGGTTCTTAACTAGAACTGGCTCAACTGCCCATGATCTCGATGACTCGGCTGCTTGCAACTCTGAGCTAGTGTGATTTGATTTGAGGGATATTCGAATGAGTGAGGATTTACTGAGGAAGATCCATAACCTATAATATCTCCTTCTTGTCTCATTCGAGTTCTTGTACCTTAATTAGCCAAAATTTCCATGATTTGCTCCCAAAAACCTACAATCAACACACATTATCCCACTAGACATAACATCTTACTTTTACTCATCTCACGTTGGCTTAGGGGGTCCTGACCCATGTTCAACGTTAGTTAGCCAAACAAATCCCTACACTACTAGCCCTTTTTGCATCATCCCACGGAGCGTGGACCAAATTCTCACCCGAAGCAGTATGGGGGGATGTTGGAACCAAGTATTCACACCCTCATATGGTCGTAATGTTAGTTTATACCCTCTGTTCCTACTTTTGCACAGGTCACTAAGCTTTAGGGTTCTGACAATCTACCCTTTAGTCTGCCGTTTAGTACCTCTACAAAGGTGTACGATTGACCTTCGCGCAACCTCAATCTGCGATCTAGGTATTTTCGCACTGCTATGATAGCGTATTGTATAGGTTTCCAGGTTAGCTTAAGTGTTTTACTTATCTTACTAATCAACCACAATTAGCGCCGCATAAAAAGATATTCTTTCTTGCATTCAATTAACCAATACAGTCACATACATTCGTGAATCACATGAACATAGTAAATCAAACCCAAAACTCAACATAACCAGATGCATTAACAAGAAATAAATACACAGAACTTGCAGAATACTTCTCTTTATTGATATCTTCAGATTAATACAAACTCTATCCACCCTGCGCACACAGCTGCAGGGGTCCACGCACTCAGCTGTGGACTTCCACCCTAGGCCTCTACGCACTCAGCGGTAGAGCCTCTACTATGCTAAGACCTGAAACACTTAGAATTCTTCTACCAAGACTCCAAAACTTGTCAACTAACTACTTAGAGCTTACTTACTTAGCTCCTTTTTATACAATCCCATGGTCCGCAGACCATGGGTGGATCTTTACAACCGACTTTACACTTTACAAAATAAGGGCAGACAACCCTTTATGACTCTTGACACCTTTGCGCTCTGTGACCACAAAATGTAGAGACTTTACAACTTTATTACAAAATTGACCCAAAACATGGGCTTTTAGCCCCAAAACTATCCTTGGGGGAACCCGTTCCCAATAGACCCCCAACACAAACATGGTGACTCACCCTTGAGTCACTCTGAGGGCGCGGAGATCTTGGCGCGAAGACCTCCCAGCATGACTTGTATGACGAAGACCTCGAAAGTGCATTGTGTGGCCGCTTGCTTCGCTTCTTCAACCAACTGCTCAGTCGTTGGTCATGAACTGTCAACTTGAAGCTTCTGCTGAGTTTCTTACAGATGAGCAAGCTTACCTTCAATACAGATTGTCACCAAATAAGCCTCATCCAACCAAGGCTTCAAGCGTGCCTTTAGCGCCGCCTCTTTGTGCTACACTGCATCTACCTGTTCTTTCAATTGTTTTGCTTCCTGCAACTTCACTAGTATATGCATGAGAGTGACGGTTCATGCTGTAACTTTTAATTCATCATAGTGCTACTGCAGTTCTCACGCCTCTATCTCTAGCCATTGTACATTAGAGTCCTCCTATAAGCTCGTCAGGACCTCAAACAACTGTTCAAAAAGTTGTGTGCAGTCTGCTACTGGACTATCTACCACCACTATCACCTCTGTGATAGCGGTTGCACACTGCTCCTTTACTTCTGGCGGAGTTGAAGGTTGGACCATCAACTGTAAATCTGCAATTTGTAGGTTCTGCTCCAGCTGAACCCTAGCCAACGTTCTGTGAAAGTCGCGCACCCTTGTACCAATCTTGCTAACGTGCACCTCGACCGGTTCTTCCTCAGGAATGGCCAACTCTAGGACCATTCGGCATGCCTCTTCCACAACCTGAACTATACGCTTGTTTCAGTTAGTTACATCGGTCACGGTGGTGATGGTATAGTCTTGTTGTAGGGCCATCTATTCAGTATTAATCTTCTGCTCGCTGATCACCTCTAAAGCGCAGTGTTCGCAGGCCCTTAGCTCCGTGATCACTCCATCCTGAAATAAGTGGAGTGCCTCACCAGGGAGCACTACAAAGTTCAACCCCAGTCCCTTGAGGGTGCTGACAGTGGGCCTGTTAGCTTCATTTTCTATGGTCAGTGCTCCATCCGGCAGCACTATCTCTCGGGAGACCCTTGCACGTAGCATCTCGACAGCTTTCGAAGTACCAATAGCGAGGCTGGTAGACACCATTCCAACTTGTGATGCACCGGTTTGCAACTCCTACAAACCCATCTAGATGGCCCCCAATAGCTATTGTTATTGTTCGAACTGTTGTAGTGCCTCCGTGGTGACATCCTGCACCATGTCTCCAATGTCATGCAAATCTCCCTCTGTGAGTGTTTGGGTCTAGCGACGCCTTGTTGGCCTTGGATTTCTTCCTTAGCCCCACTTTTTCTTGTTCCCTTGGATGCTTGATGCAGTTTGATGTCATCTGCGGGTCCATGCAATGCTGCTTTGTTTGCTTGTTCGTTTCTTCCCTTGTTTCAAGCAAAGGCAACCTCACGCATTTGTCAGAGCCACGCTCTATTTCGCCTGTCTGCTTTTCTATCTGTTGGGTGGCATCGCACTCTGCCTAGGCCTTTTCAATGGCCTCATTCTTCCTCTTCTCGACCAGTTACGCCATCTTGAGCTTGGCCTCCTACATTTTGCGCTGCGCGGTGGACTTGCTCGACCCCACCACCAAGTTTGAGGTAGTGTACCACTCTACCGGTCAGTGATCAAGTACTGCATCAATTGCATCGTTTGTTGCCAAGTAAGGCAAGTAATACCATGTTTGTTTAGGGTCCTATCGTGCCCTGATTAATACTCGGTAAAAGTCCGCCTTGAACTCTGTGTACCCCTGCTGTTTGTCAAACATGGTAGGCGACAATCATGATTTGTGATTGATAGCGATGCAGATGTTCATTTCCATCAAGATCCAGAAGATCTTGTTGTCCTTGATGTGATGAGCATTCTTGGTCTTGCCCTTGCACAGAGGGACATACTCGAGAAACTTAGTGATAGGGTCAGCACCCTGTACTTCAACTTCCTCCATTTCTACCCACAAGTCCTCATCATCCATTGGGATGTCCTCAAGTTCTTCCTCCTCCGGCTCCAGGTTAATGGCTTTTCCCTTTTCTTGTGCGGTGGGTTCATCCTATGGTGGGTTTCTTCTTGGCAACACACAAACCCGTTTCGCAGCCTACTTTCTCTTCTTATCCTTCACACTCTCCTTGGTTGGGGTAGGCTTTGGTCTAGGTGTCCATGGTGATTTGGGAACTTCAGTTAATACCTTTGCAACCTCTGGAGCAGCTCCCTCTACCTCCCTAACAACCTCTGGAACAGCCCCCTCGGCTGTCACTACTTCGGTGTCCATAGCTTCTGCGGGCGTCAACATGATGCCATGCAATAAATCCTGTGTCTCCTTTGGAAACGTCTAAAATATTAAACTTGCTAGCAAAGCTTCAAATTTTTCGCGGTTCATGTGTGCCTGAGAGCTCAACAAATCAATTCTCAAAATGCCAAGTGTTTTTTGTTGGGCCTCCACCTGTAATTTATAGGGCATTTTGAATTCAAATCCGACCATTGCCCCTACATTCGGTTCATTAATGCCAGATTGGTGGTGGATTTCCAAGGATCCTACCCATAAAGTTTGTCTTAAATGTCGGTTTCTCGCTCCATTTGGCCGCATTCTTACCGTCAAATCATGAACAATGACTTTAACGGTCACTTTCCGGCTGACCTATGTGATTCCTCCCTGAGTAGCGCAACTCCCTTCGCGATGTCATGAACCCTATGACATTTCCTCATCCCGCACAATCCTCCAGTCACGCAGTTCCCCAACCCAGGCAGTGTAGTGTATAGTCCCACGCGTCCTTTTAGCTACTTGGAGTGCTAATACTATGCTACCCTCATATAGTCGCTTCGCCAGGTCACCGATGTATGGCTTCAATCGACTGCCATTCACCTTTCCTGGGAAGGGATCTCCATTCAATTTAACCAACTGAACTACTCTACCATCGATAATCTCCTTAATGACATAGGGCCCTAACCAATGCATTCTGAATTTCCCTAGAAATTTATCAAACTTGCTATCATATAACAAAACCAGATCATTTACTTTAAAGGTGCGTAGCTTAATGTGTCGATCATGCCATACTTTTTTGCGTTGCTTTTGGACCTGTTGGTGGAATCCAGCTAGAAATCTCTCTTCCTCAAGCTCAGCCAACTGCAGGAGCCTTTCTTCCAGGGCTCCACGATCCTTCATACCCGTGAGTGCTGCTATGCACATACTAGGCACAATGTATTCCATGGGCATCACTGCTTCAACACCATATACAATCCTAAAGGGTGTTTATCGAGTCAACTTTTTGCATGTCGTTCGATAGGCCCATAGTACGATGGGTATGCATAGATCCCAATCACTTCACTGAGCATTGTAAACTTTTTTCAGTGCATTCTCCAACACCTTACTGAATGCTTCCACCGTCCTATTAGTGTGTGGGTGATAAGGTGTGCTTTTCTGGTGATATACCTGAAATTCCTTCGTCAGCGCGTTGATTGTTTCATTCAGAAAGTGCGTACCACAATCAATCATCAAAATATTTGGACACCCAAATCACCTCAGTACATACTCAAAGAGGAACTTCGTAGCAGTCGCACCTATGAAATCCTTCACACGTTGTGCCTCCACCCATTGAGTCAAATACTCAGTTGCAGTGATAATGTACCGCGCTCCAGTCTTCTTTCCTTAGGGTTGAATGGGTCCCACAAAATCTATCGCCCATTTCTCGAAAGGTTGTAACGTCATATGTGGGTTAAGAGGTAGCTCATATCTCCGTGATGGCCTACTAGTCCTTTGACACACATCACACGCCTTACAGTAACATTTTGAATCCTGATGGAGGGATGGCCACCACAACCCTGCACGTAGAATCTTCTGCGTAGTCACTCTCCCTGCATAATGGCCTCCTACAGCACCCCCATGAGCATCCATGAGGATACTACTCCTTTCAAACTCGATAGATATCATCGTAATACTTCATCAGACCCCATTTTGTACAGATTTCTGGCAATGACAAAATAGTCTGCCGCGCATACCACTAACTTATTTTTCTAATAGACAATGTAACCGTCTGGGGCAGTTCCTGTCGTTAGGAATTGTATGATATCTTCAAAGTGACCATCTACGATGCACACTACAAATAGTTGCACGTCAGGAAATCCCTCCTCCAAATTAGTGGGTTCTTCCCCCGTTTCGATGCGCGACAGATGATTTGGCCCAGTGTTCAGTCATCCAGGCTTCACAATAACTTCAAAATCATATTCCTGGAACAATAGCAACCACCTACAGATTCCGCCCCCCCAACACAGGCTTATTGACCAGGTATTTCAATGCAGAATGATCTATATACATCTTAAAATGCCCCCCTAGAAAATAGTGTCTAAACTTCTTGAGCACGTATACCATGGCTAACCCTTCACACTCGGTGGTGGAATAGTTATTCTGATCCTTGGATAACCTCCTGCTTGCGAATGCTATAGGATGTTCCAATTCTCCTCCACCATCCTGTGTCAGTATTGCTCCTAGTTCTATACATGACGCGTCTACATGTACATGAAACTCCTTCCAATATGGGAAGACTAAAATCGGCGCGGTGACCATTTTTCATTTCAATACATCCAAGATTTTCTGAGAGTCCTCATTCCAACATAATGTGACATCCTTTTTCAACAACTTCTCCATAGGAGTGGTGATCTGGGCATAACCCTTGCTAAACGTCCTGTAATAGCCAGTATATCCTAAGGTTGCACACAGTTGTTTCACACTCCTCAATGCCTCCAAGTTAAGTATCACTGTGATCTTCACGGGATCTACCATCAGTCCCTGTCGACAAACCACATGACCCAGTAGAGTCCCAAAAGGAACACAAAACAGGAATTTCTTTAGAGTCAACGCACTCAGGTACCTTCAAAAAGTATCTAGAATTAGGTGCAAACTTGCCACATGGCGTTTTACCAACCCAAACACAGTCCAATCATCAAAGTACACCTCCAAAAAATTATGAATGAATTCTTTGAATGCAGCAATGACAATGCGCGAAAACATCGGAGGTGCATTCTTCAATCTGAAAGGCATTACAGTGTATTGAAAACATCCCCACTTAGTCGTGAAGGTCATCTTGCTTCTATCTTCAAGCACGATTTTGATCTGATGGTACCTAGAGGACCCATTAGTGAAGGAGTACTCTTCCTGGCCACCTACATTATCCAATACCTCATCAGTGAACGAAGTCGAGAAAGGATCATGTACGCAAGCATCATTCAACTTCCTAAGATCTACGCATATCCTTATTTCATCCTTCTACTTCTTTTCCTGTACCACCATTGGGCTTACCCAATCAGATTCTTCTATGGGCTCAATGATGCCTGCCACGAGCATCTTATCTAGCTCTAAGCGGACCTTCTCCTTATACTTTGGATTGAGATGGTAAGGTCTTTGCTTAACCGGCTTCACGTCGGGCTTTAACATGATCTTCATAATGCCCAGGTCTCCTATTATCCCCTTTAGCTCCGTAAACTTGGTAGGGAACAAATCCTTGTATTCGTGGAGCAATTTGGCAGCCTTATATGCCATCGCGTCATCCCAGTAATCTCCAATATTCATGAATTTGGGCTCTACCTCTGTACCAATATTTACCTGTTTCATTTTCAGTGGTGCAGTTATATCAGGTTTCTCAATCTATAGTCCCTCGACCTCACGATGACCCTCGGTTTTAGGGATATTAATCTTTTGTGGACCCTCATCTTTTTCTTCAGCAATCACGTTACAACATTCCAGCGTGTGGATGAGCTGAGTAGTCCAATTGGGTTGGATCAGATCCAAAGGATCCTGTGGCATCCTAAAGATTGCTGCTTTAACTTCTTGTAGCGCTTCATCAATATAGTCAAACCCATATTTGAAGCTAAACGCCATTCTGAATTCTTCACAGAGAATATCCCATTCACATGTACCATGGCGGAGCTCTGTTTCCAAGTACCAGTTCATTGGGATGACATCCAAGGTGTGACAGAACAAGTGCACCCATTCAGGTTGGGGCTTCGCTCAATAAGCCTTAGCCCACTTGGCCAAGTGTGCGCATGGATCATCCTTCCCGTCATATTTGTCTATCATTCGTACCTTCAACTTCCCAAAGCAAGTTTGAATCATCCTTCTACACTCGCACCAATCGTCAAAACTACCCTTGTGTGTACCCCACCATCTCGCAGGCGTAGCGCGTAATGCCTAGTCCAAAGCCTGGAAGTGTTGCTTCTCTAGTACTTCCCTCTCAAATGCATTCAAAAATTAATCTACATCATTCAAGCCATCGTACGTGGGCAGATTTCTTACCTCTGGCGATACACAGTGCAGCGACCAAGTCATCATGTTACATCTCAACGTGGTTACTTCATGTAGCCGATTCTGCTAGCGATCTAATTCTTTGTTAGAGTCTGAGGTGCAAGAACTTTTTCAATCCCATGTAATTCATCCATCCACTGTCGGATTCACCCAAACTTGGTCTTGCGCTGTTATCTTATATATGCAGTCCAAATCGTCATCGCTCTCATAATTGCGGACTGGTTTAGTATAGCGAGACCCTTCAAAACGATCTAGTGGTACTATTATGCGCAGTGATTTCTTTTCAAATATTATCTTTCACTTCTTTAGGTTGATTACCATGTTCATGTCAGTAGCCCAATCAATTCCAAGGAGTGCAAGGTAGGGGTTGCTGTCATCCACAATTTCTATAACTTCAAAGTCAGCCAATGCACTTGCACCTTCAATATCTATAGTTACTCCTTGCATCCGTCCCATGGGGATGATCTTCTACTAATTTTCCATCCTTAACTAAATCAGAGACCACTGCAGCATGGGTCTTCCCATCCGTTCCCAAGTCTATTTTGGTAAAACATTCGCGTCTGACCCCAGATCCAAAATAACTTGATCCATTTCATATTCTCCTATCTATGCAATCAGCCTCACCTCTCGTCCTGTCCTGGCTTTATTCTTACCAATCTTCCATACAATGCGCGATGCACCCGAACTGTTTCTGGCGCATCTATTTATAAGTTCCTGTAATCCCTTTATAGCCTTGCTATTATGCAACATCTTCATGCAGGTCTCTAGAAAGGTCGTAAGCATAGAAGGGTCCATTTCCTGATTAGGTTTATCCCTGCTCCCTGAGGTAGAGGCCTCAACAAAGCTCTTCTTTGCTTCCATGAACATTTTGCATGCTCGCTCCAAATAAAATTCAGCCTCCTTCGTCGAAGCTTTGCGAACCTATGCGCTATCTTCAAGTTGTTTCCCCTTATCATCGCTCGTTGAAATTCCACTTCGGAGCACTATATTCACATTTAGATCCTCTTCGCAAGGCTCAACCCTCATCATCTACAGGTTCTGAGTTGGCTGAGGTGGTAGCACCCCTTTGTCACGTATCCTTGCTATCAGTGTAGGGAAGTCTTCTGTCTCATGATCAAACTAAGTACAATATTTGCACGACGGACTCGTCGGGTTAGTACATTCATGGGCATAGTGTCCTGGGTCTCCACAGTTGTAGCAGATTAGCTGTCACTGACCTCTACCAGGTCCTCCTCTGCCTCGGCCTCGTCTATGCCCCTGAAAGCCTGTTTGCGCCATCCCAGCACTCTCGTCAAGGGACCCCATTTCTGCCTGAACCCTATAGGCAGGTGTTTTTTCCATCATCAATTCATAACTTCGCTAGTTGCGCTCACCATGCCCTACTGACCTATAGAAGTTGCAGAAAATTTATTGCGGTGTTTGTACAAACTTCTGCAGCAAATGACAGTTATATGTCATATGTTTCCCTGCTACCTGACATATAGCGCACCACAACGCAGGCCCCACGCTCGGTCTTGCTTGGGCCTCCGGCCTCAAAGGCATCGGTCCTCCTCCCGTAATATAGTTCGCAAAGACCAGGCAGTGGTCTTTGTCATGCCCTTGACCTTTAAATTTCAGGCACCATATCTCTTTGCACACCTCCAGCTGAACTGTTCTGTCATGTTTCAAACTTTGCATTTCAAGGCAAAGATTTTGCAACTACGCATGGATATGCTGAACCGCTAGATTTGGGTCTTGCATCGGCATTTCATGCAGTCTTATGGAGATCTCCAAGGCCTTTGCATGAGTCATAATCTTCTGTTGTGACAGTGCAACCCTTAGCTGAGGCAGGAGCGAAGTCACGAACCATTCACGGTGTTGTTCATCTATTAAGTTCATATTGGCTTCGCGGATTTTACACTTCAATCTCTGATCCAATTCCCAAGGTGTCTCACCTAGTTTCATCATGATTTCCTTGAACCACACAACCGACTGTGCCTCAGATTTAGGTCTACTGAACTCTTTATTCAGTGCGGTTTGCATCTCTGCCAACCCACCATTTGGGTTATCATTTATTATACTTGACTTACCAAGTCAGCATGCGATCCTGTAAAGCGCTAACCAATGCTGCCTTCTTCATGTGATCATCTATGATGCCCTGAGCTTCCCATACAACCTTCATGACAAACCAAAACTGGTCTAGGTCCTCATTTCCCAAGCCCTTAAACAAAGGAAGCTTCACTGAATTCGCCATGTTGAACTGTGGTGGAGGTGGCAATTGTGTGGGTGAAGTCGTAGGTGATGGTGGTGAAGTTGGATATGGTGTAGGTGGAGGTGGCAGTCACAGGAATCCCTATTTTATTAACTAAACTACACTTCGTGTAGAAGCTTGTGCTACTCCCTCTTTGTCACCCAATGGAGGTGAAATCAGTGGGATATATTCAGGACCCTTTTTTCCTTCATTTATGTAAGTCTTTCCACTTCGCGTAGCTCCAAAATCAAGGTAGCTACATAACCAATTTTTCACACAATAACATCTTAATCCATGTATTTAAAGACTTCAAGTACTTACCTCGCGGACCTTTGAAAAAGTGTCGCTCTGCCTCACTGTAACTAACTGAGGTATCGACCATGAATTCAGTCACAAATCATCCTATGATGCGATTGAGCCAATGATCAATAGCACGAGCGATCTTATCCTTAGAGGCTTCCAATATTTGTACTAGCTCTGGGGTCTAGACAATAGGACCATCAAGTCTCCACCTTCCTTGGCTATCCAATAGCTTCACTATCCCCTCATATAACTCAACTAGAAAGGAACAAAGAAATATCTCGTGGATTTCTGTATACAGGTACCTGTCCAACCACTGTTCCTCTGTCAGCCATGGATTTCTGTTCTCCTACCCCACGAATTCATGAACTTCTTGTCCAAATAGTCTTCGACCTCTTTCTTAGTTGGATTCCAGTGATATGACATCACACATCTCTCATGTAGATTTCGATCCTGGCAACGAAACCATTTGTTGGCTTAGGGGGTCCTGACTCGGGTTCAGCGTTAGTTAGCCAAACAAATCCCTACACTACTGGCCCTTTCAGCATCAACTCATGGATCGAGGACCGAAGTCTCACTCGAAGCAGTATGGGGGGATGTTGGAACCAAGCTTTTGCACCCTCATATGATCGTGATGTTGGTTTATACCCTCTATTCCTATTTCCGCACAGGTCACTAAGCTTTAGGGATCTGATAGTCTACCCTCTATTCCACCCTTTAGTACCTCCATGAAGGTGTATGATTGACCTTTGCGCAGTCTCAATCTACGATCCAGGTACTTTCACACTGCTATGAAAGCGTATTGTATAGGTTTCCAAGGTATCTTAAGTGTTTTACTTATCTTACTAATCAACCACAGTTAGCACCACGTAAATAGATATTCCTACTTGCGTTCAATTAACCAATACAGTCACATACATTTGCACATCACATGAACGTAGTAAATCAAACCCAAAACACAACATAACCATATGCATTAACAAGGAATAAATACATAGAACTTGCAAAATACTTCTCTTTATTGATATCTTCATATTAATACAAACTCTATCCGCCCTGTCATGCAGAAAGAGTCGTTAGTGCGGACACAACCGACCTCCCTAGAAGCAAAAGCTTTCTAGTGACAAACAAGACAAATAAAGCTACCTTTCTCTAAACATGCATTGCAAATACAAGTAATCAGGGGATCTTTAACATACCTTTAGTCCAACGCTTTGTAGTAGTCCAGCCTCGCCGATCCGGATGAGCTCCTCCTTCTCTTCGAAACCTGCATTCACTAACAAGCCAAAAGATTAAATAGCACCTGATAAACTCATAAAACAATACATATCTATCATATAGACCAAGGAGTATATGAAACAAACCATGAAAAATAATCTGTTGAGAAAAATAAGTTCATTTGCATTAAAAGGTAACAAAAGGAACCATTACAACCTGAGCCTTGGTGTTGTGCAAGTCCCTCCTAGGGTCCAGCAAGAGTTTTCCTTTACTTTGATCAGCTCACCCACTCTCAAATAAGGCTAGGAAAGGATGGGAATCTCTCCTCTCAAGCTTTACAAGGGAGTCCTAATTCTAGCAGCATCTACCCTTAGGAATATTCAGCTTTCAACCTCCCCTCCCTCTGGCCCAATGCCTGTATTTATAGTGCTCTAGAGGAAGTTATTCAGGTCCACCATCAATGGGATAAGCCCCTCTTTGGATGGGATAGCTCCCCTCTTGATGGGATAAGTTCCTCTTTGGTAGGGATACATGAACCATCTGGAGGCGCTTCATACACGTCAAACAAGCTTCTAGAATGCTCTAGAAATGACCACAAGTAACTTTTTTGGAGTGAAACTTGCACCTTTTGACCTTTACAGGAGTACGCACCCATTGCTTTACATACAGAGCGTACAAGTACGCAGGTATTGTGAACTTGGAGTGCGTACATGTAGGTAAGGCTAAGAGAAACTGCGTACCCAAAGATATATAGATTTTTAATGACTTTCTCTCTTTCTTGAAGTTTGACATGGAGAGAAGAGGTATGAGGCTTGCCAAGTAGGATAGTATGACAGTTGATGGAGCCATACTAACTGCAAATAGTCATGGTGACAAATTTTAGTGTAACAGACTGCCCCCTAAAGTGCGAAGCCTGTAGTAGATAAGGGTTTCATATCATCTAGGAAGGGTGAAGTACTTTATCATTTCAAGGATTATCTTGTGGAGAGCCCAGTCGGAACCTGCAAGTATTCAACACAAAATACATATATATGATCATATCATCGCTGAGGTAGGCATTCCCATACTCAGATTGAAAACTTTAACTAATTGACTATCTACTGCTCTGATACAGGAATGATTCTGCAGTACATCATAATCATAGACTTTTGTAGACACAGTATGGACGCAGCCATCTGTTTATAGTTAGTCTACTGTATAATGTATACAAAACTCGTCGCAGCCTGGATGGTGGAAACTAGATCCAGGGTCTTCATTTCTACTTCTCGAACAGGTACGATTCTAACCATGCGAATAAATGAGTTGATGTCGAACATGGTAGAAACCACTTGATTACCAGTCAATGATGTAAACTGTTAACAAGCGTGAGAGAGACCACCAGTGATGTCAATGGTTCTCAAAGTACCCAGTACAATCCATGAGATGTGAATGAATGAGTTGATGTCGAACATTTCACGGAATCCTTCGATCGAAAGTCAATGATGTAAACTGTCGTCAAAGGCGAGAAATTTGCCATTGATGCATGCAGACTTCAAGGTACTGACGATTCCTAGGTCATCTTTCTAGATAATGTGCTGATGTCGATAGAAAGCAACTTGTTGCAGGCAAGCCCACAACACGAAATCATAGATCAAGTTGAAGAAATGTAGCTGTAAGGACTGACTGAGGGATGGTCAAAATGGATGACGAGTATTTTGCAGATGAATGTTTATTGCAGAGACCTCTTGAACACATAACGACACGACAGATGGCTTGGTGACATTTGACCCAAAGTTAATACCCGGCTAAAGACTTTCAATGTGGTTTGATCAACTGTGAGGCAAAGGATTTCCCAACCCAGGTGAATGAAAAGTGTCGTGTTCAAGAGTGGTAATAAGGCTTCTTCTAAGACAAAGGATAACAAATGGGCTCATTTTTCTCTCTTTTCCCCCACCATTTCTGGCAAGTACCTCTTTATTTTTTACAAGCTTGAGGAGGATAACATATGCTTGATTATAAGCTCATCCTTCGGATGAGTCCAACTTAGTTTTGATTCGAACCCTAAGAAGGAGTGGTCCGTTCCTGTTTGTAATCGAACAGGTACTTTACTGTGAAACTTTAACGAGTCCAGTATAGCAGAAACTCGACGTTTTTCAATTTTAGAGAGTCTGAAAAACTTAAGAAGACTCCAGGGTTGAACTTTTTCGTAAATTTGTGTCTCCCAAGCCCAAAAAAGTATAAAATAATACTGGAGAGAACCGCTTAGTCTTGCGACCAAGGAGTACTTTCATGATTAGTGCCTCTGACCTGAAAAGTAAAAAGCGATCAAGGACACGTCGTTTTATTTCCAGTATCGAATTTGAAACGACAAAAATCCGGCAATCTTTTCCTCTTTTTACAGTCAGAAAAGGGCTATAAGGGGACCATCTTTTAATTTCGTTTTAACGAGTGTAAAAGAAACGCTCGACAATCTTTTCATGTTTTAGGAGTCAGAAAAGGGCTTAAAAGGTGACTCTAAGGTTTCACTTTTTCGTAAGTTTTAACGAGTTCGAAAAAATGATAAAAATGTACTCATGGTTTTCATTTTTTCGTAAGTTTTAATGAGTTCGAAAAAATGATAAAAATGTACTCATATGGCCGACTTTCAATTTAATTTATGGGCAGGAAAAGACGGAAAGAACTCGGCATTTTCATTTGTTTTACGAGAATGAAAGATAGCAAAATAATCTCGGGATTTTCATGGGTTTAACGAGTCTTGAAAATAACCGAAATTGACTCGAGATAAGTTTCATTTTTACAAAAGCTTGAAACCGAGAAAAACTATGCTTCAAAGTAGTTTCATTTTTTCACAAGCTTGAAACAGAGAGAAAACTGTGCTTGATGCCCCCTAAGCGTAACTGCTAGAGCGCATGCCCCCTAGCTTCATTTCATTCAACCAGTTGGATGAAATGAAGGTTGAGTTACGAGATCATTTGAAAGACTCAACCTAAAACTGTAAGAAAATTATGCAAAAAACTGAAATAACTAACCTAAATACTTAACATTTATGAGATCTAGTCAATCTCTCAACTCAAGTAGAGGAGGATTTGTTTCATTTTTTAACGAGCTTGACACAGGAAAAGAACTATGCTCGGATTCGGTTTCATGTTTACGCAAGCTTGAAACGAAAAACTATGCTTGTTATAAGTTCACATGCCCCCAGCATAATGACGCAAAACGAGGTACATGCCCCCCAAGCTTCATTGCATTCAATGAGGTGGATGGAATGAAGCTTTACTTTCAAGATCTTGGAAAGACTTGTGGGAGTTGTTTCATTTTTTAGTGAGCTTGACACAAGACAAGGAACTATGCTCATAACTACTCTCTACAATCTACCTAACAAAAACTCTACTCTAAAAAACCTTGATTCATTTTTTAACGAGCTTGACACAAGACAAGGAACTATGCTCAAGACCCCTTGTTTCATTTTTTAACGAGCTTGACACAAGACAAGGAACTATGCTCAAAAAGTTCGCATGCCCCCAAAATAATGATGCAAAGCGAGGTAAATTCCCCCCAGGCTTCATTGCATTCAACCAGATGGATGAAATGAAGGTTTACTTTCAATATTTAACTTGAAAAGGGAGTTATTTCATTTTTTAGGAGGTTGACACAAGAAAAGAACTATCCTCATACCTGATTCATTTGTTAACGAGGTTGACTCAGTAACAGGAACTATCCTCAAACCCTACTTTCTACAATCTACCTACATACCCTAAAATCTACCTGATTCATTTTTTAATGAGGTTGACTCAGTAAAAGAACTATCCTCATAACAGCCTGTTTCATTTTTTACCGAGGTTGATATAGGAAAAATTGTCCTCATACACACTGATTCATTTTTTAACAAGGTTGACACAGTAAAAGGAACTTTCCTCGTACAACTGATTCATTTTTTAATGAGGTTGACACAGGAAAAGAACTGTCCTCATACTCACTGATTCATTTTTTAACGAGGTCGACACAGTAAAAGGAACTTTCCTCGTACTCACTGATTCATTTTTTAACGAGGTCGGCACAGTAAAAGGAACTTTCCTCGTACAACTGATTCATTTTTTAACGAGGTTGACACAGGAAAGGAACTGTCCTCATACTCACTGATTCATTTTTTAACGAGGTCGACATAGTAAAAGGAACTTTCCTCGTACAACTGATTCATTTTTTAACGAGGTTGACACAGGAAAGGAACTGTCCTCATACTCACTGATCATGGCTTCCAACTGGAAGAAAGACATGTCAATGGACACACCTTGATCATGGCTTCCAAGAGGTCTTCATCAGAAGGAAGAATACTTCTCTGGAAGGAACACATGTCAAGGGACTCAAAAGGGATAAGAACATCGTGTTCGAGTAATCCCATAGAGTTTTCCATGTCAATCATCGGATCTAAATCAAAGGAAGATGAGCGAAAAGTGAGAGGCTCACTTACATCGGTAACTGAAAACATGGGACCAGTTGCCACATAATTAACCCGTGGCAGGGTAGATACCACTTGAGAATCAGGAACATTTAGGGCTGTCATATTATTGGTAGTTGAAACAAGACTAGGGAACGAAAGCTGGTCTACAGTCACAATACTGCCATTGTGAGGGAAAGACATCACGCGAAAGAGTGTCGATACGACGGCTTTCATTGCATAAACATAGTCTCGTCCAAGGAGTAAATTGAAATCCAAGGGACCTCGAACTACCATAAGATCAATACAGACAATTTTACCTTCCAAGGTAATAGAAAACTTAGGAAGGATCCCTAAAGGTTCACTAACGGTTCTGTTAAAAGCTTTCAGATTCTGCGTAATAGGCGCAAGCTGAGGGGAACCCAAAGCTTTCCAAACAGTTGAGGATAAAATACTAACAGAAGCACCTTCATCTACCTGAGTACGATGTATGTCCCTACCACCAGCCTTGACAATGATTTGGAAAGGGATGGAGGAAGGAAGACGAGGTTCTGTCATGCGGAAAGAGTCGTTAGTGCGGACACAACCGACCTCCCTAGAAGCAAAAGCTTTCTAGTGACAAACAAGACAAATAAAGCTACCTTTCTGCCTGGGAAGCATAGTTTTTCGTTTCAAGCTTGCGTAAACATGAAACCGAATCCGAGCATAGTTCTTTTCCTGTGTCAAGCTCGTTAAAAAATGAAACAAATCCTCCTCTACTTGAGTCGAGAGATTGACCAGATCTCATAAATGTTAAGTATTTAGGTTAGTTATTTCAGTTTTTTGCATAATTTTCTTACAGTTTTAGGTCAAGTCTTTCAAATAATCTCGTAACTCAACCTTCATTTCATCCAACTGGTTGAATGAAATGAAGCTAGGGGGCATGCGCTCTAGCAGTTACGCTTAGGGGGCATAAAGCTATTACACTAAAAAATGTCACCTTGACTACTTACAGTTAGTATGGCTCAAATCAACAGTCATGCTACCCTCTTAGGCAAGTCTCATGCCTCTGTTATCCATCTCAAACTCAAAGAAGAGAGAAAGTCTTGTAAAAACTATGTTTATCTCTGGGGTCGCAGGTTCTCTCTAGCCTCACCTGCGGGGACGCTGACCATGTTCACAACATCTGCGTCCATGGACGCTCTGTATGTTAAGGGACAGGTGCGTCCCTCTGTAAAAGGCAAAATGCGCGAGTTTTATCTTGAAAAAGTTACTTGTGGTTACTTCTAGAACATTCTAGAGGTCGGTTTGATGAAATGGATGCGCCTCCAGTTGGTTCATGTATCTCTATTAAGGGGGAACTTATCCCATCAATAAGGGAGCTATCCCACCCATAGAGGGGGATGATCCCATTGATAGTGGACCTGAATAACCTCTTTACAGCACTATAAATAAAGGCATTGAGCCAGAAGGAGAGGAGGTTGGAGCTATACATTTTCTTTGGGTAAATGCTGCAGGATTTAGGTCTTCCATTAGAGCCTTTGTGAGGAGAGATTGTCTTCACTTGATTCTACTTGGGAGAGGGTGAGCTTTGTCAAAGTAGAGGAAAACCCTTGATGGACCCTGGGAGGAACTTGCACAACACCAAGGCCAGGTTGTAAGAGTTTCTTTGTTTCGTGATTAATACAAACTGGTTTATTTTTCTCAATAGCTTGTGTTAATGAGTTATTTCATGTGTTCCTTGGTCTGCTTGTTGAATATATGTTTTATTATATGAAATGCAAGTGCTTGGTAATTGTTTGATTGTTTGTGGTTGCAGGAATTGACTTGAAGGAGGAGCTCATCCGGATCGTCAAGAACGGACTTCAACAACAGCGTTTTGGAATAAGGTAAGCCTAAACACTTGTAGTTTTCATGTTGTAAAAGGTGTATTTAGAGAAAGATCATTCCATTTTGTCTTGTTTGTCATTAGAATGTCTTAGACTTCTAGGAAGGTCAGTCGTGTCCGCACCCTTGACAGATTCCGTGTGACAAATTGGCGACTCCGCTGGTGATTGGTAACCTTAGTGGCCATAATATCTAGGATTCTACCCAAGGTGACGGTGGAGGGAAGGTCCCACTGTACCTGGAGCAGACGTCGGTTATACTCACTTGGATTTTCTGGGGGGTTCGCTTCACTTCGAGACGGTTAAAGTGGAGGAACTTGGTCCAGTCTATTCATTAAGCAGGTTGCCGGGGTAACTGTTCCACCCACTATTTCTGTACTGAATCCTGCGAGGTTGGGCCTAATCACCAACTAGCGTTTTTGGTCCGGAAGACTACTGTTTGTGTGTGGTTTGACGCTCTAGATTATTTAGGCGTGTGCTTCAAATTTGATTGGTTCTTTAGAAGACTTTAGGTGGTTTGATTTGAAATTTTTTACTTTGATTTCGTGTGTTGTAGTTAAAATCTTTAATTGTGGCGGAATTACCGAGACAGTCCCGTAGACTTCGGGGCAAGTCTCCTGAGATTGTTACCGGAATAGATTTGTTAAGAAAACTCCGTAAATCGCGGGGTGAATCTCCTGAAGACATTCTGGGTCATTTAGAAGGGTTAAAGGTCCTTGTAACTCCTCCTAGTGGCAGTAGAGTAGGATCACCTGAAGAAGGAGAATCTTCCTTGGTAGTCCATCCAGATTACCAAAGTTTAGAAACAGGTTACAATCCCGAAGCTGTTACAGTTTCCGAGCTTGCTGGTAGTTTTTCATCTGCCAGTGAAACAGGCGAAGAACCTGAAATTTCAGAACCTGTTACTCCAACTCCTAGTGTTCCTGATTCACCAAGAATAGAAAGAATTATCACCGAAAATCTTCCTGTTGGATTAATTGCTATAGAAGAACTTGTTCCAGAGGAAGAAATAGGCGTTTCTGATTCTGAAGATCTAATTACCCTTGATCTAAGGGAGCGTGAATCCATCTTTTACAGTCCTCCTAGAAGTGAATCTTGGTACCTTGCATTAACCAATTTTTTAGACAACTCAGTAGGTTTTTCTACACCTCGTACTCCGGTTCCACCTAGAGGAATTCATTCTCCTGTAAATATGTCTGGTCAGTCATCTGTGTTTTCACAAAGTCCTGAATCATTTTTACATGGCGGTCCTTCTGTTCCTACTGGGTATCAATCACTTTCTGGTACCTTTGCGGGAGCATCTCCTCAACCCATTGATCATGGGTTATTAGTTGGAAACAGTGGTAATGTACCATTGAGTATAGGTGAAGTTTATATGATGTCAGGTTCAACTCCCATTAACCAACCTCAAGGTGGCCAATTACCGCCTGGGGGGCAACCTCAAGGTACTTCATTCGTGACTGGGGGGCAACCTCAAGGTACTTCATTCGTGACTGGGGGGCAACCCCAAGGGTATCAACCCCAGCCTCAATATGTACCCCAAAGTCAACCTCAGTATCAGTATCAACCTCAAGGATGGCAACCTCAAGGATGGCAACCCCAAGGGTATCAACCCCAAGGGTATCAACCTCAAGGATACCAACCTCAAGGTCAAGGTCAACCCCAGTATTCGTATTTACCTCAAGGTTATCAACCTACGGGTCAATACCCTGGTCAAGGTTATCAACCACCTCAAGGGCAATCATATGGGACTGCACCTTACAGTTATCAACCCTATCCTCAATACGGCTATGGATCTCAGTATCCTCAACCTGTTACGAGTCAATACCCTGGAATGTTAACATGGGATCCGTCACAGGGTCAACAGATGTCGCAACCAAGTATACAGTCGGTACCTCAAGCAGGACAACCTGCAGTTCCTGGTCCACCCCAGCAACCGCAACCTGTCCAGTCAAGTGTTCAGACCCCTGTAACTTCTGTAGTTACTCAGCCGCCAATTGCACCTAGTACTCCACCTCACACGGCTGCAGCAACTACCGCTTCATCTACCATGCTTACTTCTGGAGTATCGGCAGCTCCGGTTTCTACTGTCCCTGTAACCACTCCTCAGACATCTGTACCGTTGTCTGGACCCACGGTTCAAACCACAGTCCAGATGCCTGCAGGCCAACCTGGTACAAGTACGGTTGTTACTACTCAACCTCAATTTGTTCAACCTCCGTACCAGGGACAGTATCAACCTGGGCAAGCTGCCCAACAACCGGTTTACCAGTATCAACCGTATCCTGGGTACACTTATCAACCACCTCAGCAACCCCAGTACGGTCCGGTTAATCCTGGTTTTCCAGGAGGATATAATATCCCCAATGCGACTCCTGTTCCTAGTTATCCTGGATATCCTCCTCCTGGGGCTGGTATTGTGACTCAGAGTTTTAGAGATCCTAACCGGCAGTTACCGTTTATTGCGACTTTAGATTTACCCGACTTGACGCGCCTAACGAACGATCCAATTCAATATCTTCCGTTCTGGCCGCCAATGCCAAATAAGTTGCCCAGCGATATACCCAAGTTCGAAGGTAAGTCTGGAGAGGATCCGTCTAATCACGTGATGACTTACCACCTCTGGTGTGCATCAAATTCCATCTCAGATGATTCCATCCGCTTACGTCTTTTCCAGCGTACACTCATTGGTCTCGCAGCCAAGTGGTACATTGAGTTACCACGGGCCTCTTTTTACAACTTTAGCCAGTTAGCTACCTCGTTCTTAACTCATTTTCAGTTACCAGTCAGATACGATAATGGTACAGAATTATTAACTTCGCTAAAACAATCGACATCCACGTACATTTCTGATCACATCCATGAGTGGAGACGTCGAAGGAGATTAGTGAAAGTTTTTATCCCGGACCAAATCTTAGCTGAATGGTTTGTCAAATCATTATTACCAAGAATTACTGAAGATGTAGCTAAGGCCGGAGTAGTTACTGAGGAGCAAGTCATTGCTCAGGCACAATACCTTGACTTAGTTTACACTCAGTCGGGTACGTTACACGAGAAAATTCCGGATCTTCCAAAGTCAAACCAAATCGCTGCTGCTCCTTCGGGATCTCATGCCGCTGATGGTATGATCGGTATCGTGACTACGAAGAGTAAGAAGAAGTCTTCCAAGACCTCCAATACTCCAATTATCACTTTGCCTGATTCTCCGACAGGAGAGTCTTCTCCTCCTGAACTTACCGCCGACATTCACGCTGTAGAGTCATCTACGGCCAAATCCAAAAACGGTGGAAAGAAGAAAGGAAAGAAGAAGGCTAAAGCAGACAAGGCTCCAAAGGAGAAAACGGAAAAGTCGGAAACCAATGACGAAAAGCGCAAACCTCGATATCCTTGTCTTATTTGTGAAGAAGATCATTTTACGAGAGACTGCCCTCATCGGGCCGAGGTAGTGAAAATAGTCAAAGGTTCTCCCACTCCTGCTGTGTTAAAAAATCCATTTCCAGAGCAGGAGAATAAGATGATAGGTTCTTCTTCGAATGCCAGTGAAGAACCCATTTTGATGATGTCTCATGTCAGGATTGCGACTCGATCGCAAGATTATGGTAGTAAGGCTCCTGTTGATGGTAAAGAAGCAGAATCTTCTCACTCTAACCCATCAACCTCAGCTCCTGGTTCCGATCCACTACAGATCGAAAAACCTAACCCAGACTTAGTGATTAAGCCGCCCGCCAAGGGTGTACTTCGAAGGTCTGCTTTCAATCCACATGCGAGAGCAGCCCAGAATTACAACATTGTTGAAGACTTAGCTGTTTCACCTTCAGCAATGTCGGCACTCGAAGTGCTGCAATCATGTCCAGCGCAACGAAAATTGCTTTTGTCGGCTATTGGAGCTGTCGATGTTCAGGACCCGAACCTAATGATCTTTGATCTAGAAAGTAGTACACCGCGTCTCCCCCATCAAATGGCTTTCCAAATTCCAGTGATAGTCAAAAACAGGCCTATTCATCGGACTGTGATTGATGAGGGAGCTTCTACGTGTATTATGTCGATTCAATGTTGGAGATCGCTTGGTTCTCCTTCGTTGAACCAATCCCCCACCATCCTTAAGGCCTTTGATGGCCGTGGGTTCCGTCCGTTTGGTATTCTACAAGAATTGCCTATAGGGGTCGAAGGTAAAACCGTTAGTCTGGATGTGGAAGTGGTTGATGCCCCTCTAGACTACAACCTTCTTTTGGGTCGAAGTTGGTCATATGCTATGACAGCGGTCGTTTCATCGGTCTTCAGAGTCATTAAGTTTCCACATAACGGTAAGATCGTGACTATTGATCAGCTGACATACTTTTCATCCGACCCAACCTCTTTAGAAACTATCCAGCATGTTGGTAAAACGACAATCCCTTATAGGGACATTGGTGTAGGTTTAGTTAAGGATTCCGGTTTACTGGGAACTTTTCCTCTCCCTCCACTCAATGCAGACCCTTCGTTCGCAACAATTCATATGATCACGTCAGAAAACATTATTTATGATGATCCTTGGTATGTTCCCTCTGACTCTGAGCTAGACTCACTCGGTGATGTTATGCCGTTGAGTCCGTATGAGATTGCTTATGAAGCTCTTATGTCTTTTACCGACTTTCATTCAACCGACCAAATGAATGTGGTCAGTGAAGAGTCACTTTTCACCTCACCCTTAGAACGGATAACGTTTCCCGAAGAAGTGTCATCTGACGAACAACTTCGCGAAATCCTAAGTGTAGATGATCTACCATGGGAAGATCTCCATCACAGATCTTCGTTTTTACCTAAGGATGATGCATTTGAAAATGATTTTTCATCTATCTTTACCGCTGAATATGTCAAAGACGCTCAGGATCCAACGAAACATTCTGATTCAGAGCTGAATTTAGGGAATATTTCTCGTACTATTCCCATTGATATTTCAGTGAAGCCCGGAATCGAGGAGAACATTCATATAGGTGCCGCATGTACTGAAGAAGAAATCCAAACTTACAAGGCCCTATTCCAAGAATTCCGCGACGTGTTTGCCTGGTCTTACGAGGAAATGCCGGGAATTGATCCTGCCATTGTTGTTCATGAAATCAAAACCTACCCGGATGCTAAACCCATTCGGCAACGGTTGCGTCAGATTCACCCTCGAAAAGCGGCTGCGATTAAAGCAGAAGTCGAAAAGCTGTTGAAAGCAGGTTTCATTTATCCGATCCCGTTAACGGATTGGGTATCGAATATTGTTCCCGTCAATAAAAAACAAGGAACAATAAGAATCTGTATCGACTATAGGGATATCAATCGAGCTTGTCCAAAAGACAACTATCCTACGCCTTATATCGATCAAATTATTGATGATTGTGCCGGAAGTGAGATGTTTTCCTTCATGGATGGTTTCTCAGGCTATAATCAAATCAATATTCTACCTGCCGATCAACCAAAAACGGCATTCATTTGTCCATGGGGGACATTTGCTTATTGCAAATTACCTTTTGGGCTTAAGAATGCCGGCGCTACTTTTCAACGGGCAATGTCTTATGCATTTCATGACATCAAGCACATTGTGCAACCCTATCTCGATGATTTGCCTGCTCATTCTTTACAACGAGCTGATCACCTTGTCCACCTACGAGCAATCTTTATGAGGTGTAGGCATTATCGAATTCGGTTGAATCCCCACAAGTGTGTTTTCTGTATAGAAACAGGTCGATTGCTGGGATTTGTTGTTTCAAAAGCCGGCATTCGCGTCGATCCCTCGAAAGTCGAGGCTATCATCAAATTGCCTCCTCCTTCGAGTTTGCGCCAACTCCAAAGTTTGCAAGGGAAAGCGAACTTTTTACGCCGATTCATCCCAAACTACGCCGAGGTCACTAAAGGTTTTACACGGTTGTTGAAACAGAACGCACAATTCTTTTGGGACGAGATTGCCCAACAATCTTTTGATGCACTGAAACACGCGTTGACCCATGCACCGTTATTGCATCCTCCCAACTACAACCAGGACTACTTCTTATACCTCGCAGCTTCGCATTCCACCATTGGAATGGTGTTAGTTCAAGAAGATGAATTCAAAGCAGAGCATGTGATATATTATCTTAGTAGAACCTTAAATCCCACTGAGTTAAAATATTCGCATGTGGAGAAATTGGCCCTGGCAGCCGTTCAAGCTGTCCAGCGTTTTCGTCACTACATTCTTCTCCGCAAACTACAGTTATTTCGGATTGCAACCCTATGATTTATATTTTGACAAAACAACTGCTAGGGGGCAAGTACTCTAAATGGATTGTTATCCTGCAAGAGTTCGACTTGGAGTTCGAGAAGTCCAAGTCTAAGAAATCTTTAGTTTTTGCGGAATTGATGTGTGATTTCCCGAGTGCTGACACAGAGACTGTGGCAGAGGAGTCCATTGCGGACGAATCTTTGTTTCTTATTAGCACTTTAGATCCGTGGTATGGGGATATAATCATCTATCTCCAAACCCAAACCTTTCGGCCTGAAGCTTCCAAGGAAGACCGTCGAAAAATTCGGTTTCGATCCCAGCAATACAGAATTATTGGAGATACACTTTATCGCCGGGGGGCAGACTTAGTTTTTCGACGTTGTTTAACTCACGAAGAGGCTGAGAGAGTTTTGAATGATTGTCACTCTGGAGCATGTGGCGGTCATATGTCTGGGTATGCCACAGCTCAGAAGGTGTTGCGCGCTGGCTATTTCTGGCCGTCTATGTTTAAAGATTGTATCCTTGCTGTCAGAACATGCCACAACTGTCAAGTGTTTGATCGAAAGATGCGCGCTCCACCTGCTCCTCTCCACCCTATAATTGCCGCTGGTCCATTCGCCAAATGGGGCATTGACTTTATTACTTGTAACCCTCACTCGGCCGGGGGGCATGCGTATATCATCCTCGCGGTTGATTATTTTACAAAATGGGCCGAGGCGATGCCTACATTCGACGCAAGCGGCAAGACAGCTGCAGTTTTCGTATTCAATCATATCATAACTAGGTTTGGTGTCCCACAAGCAATCATTACTGACCATGGGAGCCATTTTCGAAACGTCATGATGACTGAGCTTACAAGCCAGCTTGGTTTGCGCCACGATAGCTCTACTCCTTATTATCCGCAAGCCAACGGTTTGGTTGAGTCAATCAACAAAGTTCTAGTCATCATGATTCGACGGATCATTGGTATCCATCGAACGAATTGGCATAACATGTTATTTTCGGCGCTATGGGCATATCGAACTTCAGTGAAAAATTCAACAGGTTTCACCCCTTTCCAGCTAGTTTATGGCTTAGAAGCTGTGTTACCTATTGAATGCGAAATCCCATCACTTCAAATGGCTGTCGAATTACTTCCAGCTACTTCCGAAGAGGAGAAACGGTTATTATACTTGGCTAAATTAGATGAGACTCGACGTGACGCTACTTTAGCTATCGAGACTCACGCGAAACGAATGAAAGCTCAGTACGATAAAAATGTAACCCCTCGAAGTTTTTCGGAAGGAGACCTAGTACTATTATATGATCAAGCTAACGATAAGCTAGGTGCCGGAAAATTCGTTCCCATGTGGCATGGGCCCTACATTGTAAAGCGAAAGCTAGCAAAAGGGGCTTATGAGTTAGTTGATTTTGATGGGGACTCTTTGGGTAAACCCAGAAATGGACTTTACCTAAAGAGGTATTATGCTTAAAATGATGGGTATGGAGAAATTTTTAGATAGGTTAGATTTTCTTTCTAGCTAGCAAGTGTGTTAGTTTAGTCAGTGTGCTTAGCTTAGCAAGTGTGGTTTTTCGTCATTATTCTGGCTTATCTTGGTTTTACTCTTGATATTGTAGATGTCGACGCCTCTCCAAACATACATTGGATTTGCTGATGGTGCTTGTCGTAATACACGGAATATCTCTTCCGCAGCTTGGGTTATCTATTCGCCCTCTGACGAGTTAGTTTCTATGCATGGGGTAAGCCTCGGTCAAACAACGAATAACATTGCAGAATACAGTGCAGTGGTTGAATTATTATCCGAATCTATTTCATTTGGAATTCGACGTTTGATAGTGAGGTTAGATTCTGAACTTGTTGTATTACAGCTTAATAGAGTTTATGCCATTAGAAATCCTGTGTTATTAAGGTTGTTTTTGAGAGTGCGTCTCTTGGAACGTGAATTTGATTACATTGAATATCAACATATTCCAAGGTCTTTGAATACATTAGCAGATGCAATTGCTTCTCGAATGTTGGACAGACATTTACGATAATCATGCAAGTAAATTTAAAAACATTTCATCACATATGTTAAACAAGATAAGCCGGTAATAGTGATATATATAGATAGAAGTGTGTCAAAAAATATATACATCGTCTTCGATCATAGGTTTAAAACACCTTATGATCGGCAAAATGATAGTACAAAAAGTCAAAAATGTCACATGTGACTACAAAAGTGACTAGTCAATCACTGGTGGTGCTCTCTGTACGACACCACTGCGCGGGCTACCTTACGCAAAAATCTCCTAAACGGTCCAGGGACCGCGACTACGAAGCGCTGAAGCCTGATAGGAATGTCATCCATAGTAGTCTCAGGTATATCTGCCGTGAGACGCTCTAGATCATGCTCCAACTCAGCTAGTACTTCTGCTGTCGCATCCTGTGGGGCCGGTACCGGTGCAGCTGGATGTAGTCTATCATAAGGCCGGAGGTTGGCTGGACGCTGTGGACCAACATCTGCATTTTGAAAGATTTACTATTAGTTTTGAGACGATATATATAAAAAATACAAAAAATACATAACTAGAAAACTTGTGAAAATAAAAAGTACCTCTGTCGTCCCATTGTTCTCCCTGTGGAAGAACCATGTCCGGATCACCTCTGAAATCCATTCCGGCATACGGAAAGTCCTGTATCACAAAAAGCTGGCCCTCTAACCAGTCAAAATAACTATCTGAGAATCGAACTACTGTCGCGCCCTCGTCAGGATGCCGGGCCATCACCGCAACCCATCGTATCAGCTTTGGCTGCTGAGGACCCAAGATATCAACAGTGAGTTGCTGAGGGATCAGCATTGGAATTCTCTCCAAGGCAAAGCTCACGACTATAGGCCCATATCCAAAAGTCTTTAGTCGTCCGTTCTTTGCCTTGGTCAGTTGGCTCTTCATATGAGCCGACACAGCTTCACACCAGTTGAAAATGGTGCCTTGGTAACAGTCAATTGCCATCCGCATTTGGGATCCGGAAGCAATGTGTAAAGCGGCCGCGCCGCAAATTCTGGTAACCGTGAACGCTATGACTTTGAGTTCCGGCAGAGTGATGTGTTTTATCTCTATGCCTTTTGAATGGTGAGCCCCAGGTGTGCACCAATTCTCGCGGAGACTATCAAGGGATTGGCCACCCGGCCTAGTCCCCGCAAGACTGAGTTGCTCACCTCTGTTTGGCAAGCCAGTGAGAAAGTATACATCCGAGGGCTCTATCTCGAGCTGGTGCCCTCCTATGTAAAAGCATTGTTCTTGTACGTTCCATCGCTCAACCAGCCATTCCAAAAATCTTACCTGGCCCCTCATGCCCGGTATGGTCCAATATTTGTATAATCCGCATGCTCTTAGGGCATCCAGGGAAGGTTGATGATTTATTGCAGCTTCATCTTCCTCTACATGCTCTCTTTCTCTCCAGTCTAACATGATTAATGCCCTGCATATCAAAAATAGCAATTAGAAATTAATTTGGGAATTTTTGGTGGTTTTTTGAGAGAGTTGGGGTTTTGAAATGCGCGTTTCTCGGAGGACGCACCCCGGCTTTGTAGCACAGGGCGCCCGGACGCAGCTGGCCTGAAGGCGGGCTGCGTCTTCCGACCGTTTTCCCGTATGAGAAAAAGTCGGGGGACGCAGGTCACCCGAAGGGCACCTGCGTCCGCCGAGAGGCGCATTCCAAAACCAAAACCCCCCCAAAAAATGAAACTAAAACCTAAAAATTGATTCTAAACGGATAGAAATGCAGAGTAGGATGTGTAAAATACCTGGATGAGACGGCGTTCGATTCCGACGGTCAGATTTTCCGCAGCGACCACGGGAAGTTTCTTGTCAAAAGCTCCTTTTTCAACCTCAACAGTGAAACGGTAAAAATGACATGGTAAAAGGTCTTTTTATAGGTTTTTTGGATGAATTAGTTCATTTTTTACCATGAAAAGATGTTTTTGAATGTATTTTTGCCTATTTTAAACAGGTATGAGTAATGTGTCGCTTTTGTGCAGGACAAAGGGATTTCGAGGGAAATTGTAATTTTTCACAAACAAAATATCAGAGTCATCTTTTAAGCCCTTTTCTGACTCCTAAAACATGAAAAGATCGCCGAGTGTTTCTTTTTCACTCGTTAAAACGGAATTAAAAGACGGTCCCCTTTTAGCTCTTTTCTGACCGCAAAATCAGGAAAAGATTGCCGGGTTTTTGTCGTTTCGAACTCGATAAGGAAATAAAACGACGTGTCCTTGATCGCTTTTTACTTTTCAGGTCAACGACACTATTATGAAAGTACTCCTTGGTCGCAAGATCAAGCGGTTCCCCCAGGTATTATTTTATACTTTTTCGGGCTTGAGGGACACAAATATACGAAAAAGTTCAACGTGGAGTCTCCTTTAGTTTTTTCAGACTCTCTAAAATTGAAAAACGCCGAGTTTCTCCTATACTGGGCTCGTTAAACTTTTACAGTAGAGGACCTGTTCAATTACAAACAGGAACGAACCACTCCTTCCTAGGGTTCGAATTTAAACTAGGTTGGACTCGTCCGAAGGATGAGCTTATAATCAAGCATATGTTATCCTCCTCAAGCTTGTTAAAAATAAAGAGGTACTTGCCAGAAATGGTGGGGGAAAAAAGAGAAGAATGAACCTGTTTGTCACCTTTTGTCTCAGAAGAAACTTTATTACCACTCTTGAACACGACACTTTTCATTCACCTGGGTTGGGAAATCTTTTACCTCACAGTTGACCAAATCACTTTGAAAGTCTTTAACCGGGTTCCAGGGGTTAACTTTGAGTTATTCGTCACCAAGCCATCTGTTGTGTCGTTATGTGTTCAAGAGGTCTGCAAGAAAAACTTTCATCTGCAAAATACTTGTCATCCATTTGACCATCCCTGAGTCAGTCCTTACAGCAACATTTCTTCAACTTGAACAATGATTTCGTGTTGCGGGCTTGCCTGCAACGGGTCGCTTTCTATCGACATCGACACATTATCTAGAAAGATGACTTAGGAATCGACAGTACCTTGAAGTCTGCATGCATCAATGGCAGGTTTCTCGCCTTTGACGTCAGTTTACATCATTGACTTTCGATCAGAGGATTCCGTGAAGTGTTCGACATCAAAACATCTATTCACATTTCACGGGTTGTGCTTGGTACTTTGAGAACCATTGACATTACTGGTGGTTTCTCTCACGCTTGTTAACAGTTTACATCATTGACTGGTAATCAAGTGGTTTCTACCATGTTCGACATCGAATCATTTAATCACATGGCTAGAATCGTACCAATTCGGGAAGTAGAAGTGAAGACCCTGGATCTAGTTTCTACCATCCAGGCTGCGAGGAGTTTTGTATTCATTATCTATGTAGACTAATCATAAACAGATGGCTGCGTCCATACTGTGTCTACAAAAGTCTATAAAAATGATGTACTGCAAGATCATTCCTGTATCAGAATAGTTAGTCCATTAGTTAAAGTTTTGAATCTGAGTATGGGAATGCCTACCTCAGTGATGATATAATCTTATCCATGTATTTTGTGTTGAAAATTGCAGGTTCCAACCAGGCCATCCACAAGGCAATCCTTGAAATGATAAAGCGCTTCACCCTTCCTAGAATTACAAAACCCTATTCTATTCCAGGCTTCGCACTTTAGGGGGCAATCTGTTACACTAAAAAATGTCACCTTGACTACTTACAGTTAGTATGGCTCAAATCAACAGTCATGCTACCCTCTTAGGCAAGTCTCATGCCTCTGTTATCCATCTCAAACTCAAAGAAGAGAGAAAGTCTTGTAAAAACTATGTTTATCTCTGGGGTCGCAGGTTCTCTCTAGCCTTACCTGCGGGGACGCTGACCATGTTCACAAAATCTGCGTCCATGGACGCTCTGTATGTTAAGGGACAGGTGCGTCCCTCTGTAAAAGGCAAAATGCGCGAGTTTTATCTTGAAAAAGTTACTTGTGGTTACTTCTAGAACATTCTAGAGGTCGGTTTGATGAAATGGATGCGCCTCCAGTTGGTTCATGTATCTCTATTAAGGGGGAACTTATCCCATCAATAAGGGAGCTATCCCACCCATAGAGGGGGATGATCCCATTGATAGTGGACCTGAATAACCTCTTTACAGCACTATAAATAAAGGCATTGAGCCAGAAGGAGAGGAGGTTGGAGCTATACATTTTCTTTGGGTAAATGCTGCAGGATTTAGGTCTTCCATTAGAGCCTTTGTGAGGAGAGATTGTCTTCACTTGATTCTACTTGGGAGAGGGTGAGCTTTGTCAAAGTAGAGGAAAACCCTTGATGGACCCTGGGAGGAACTTGCACAACACCAAGGCCAGGTTGTAAGAGTTTCTTTGTTTCGTTATTAATACAAACTGGTTTATTTTTCTCAATAGCTTGTGTTAATGAGTTATTTCATGTGTTCCTTGGTCTGCATGTTGAATATATGTTTTATTATATGAAATGCAAGTGCTTGGTAATTGTTTGATTGTTTGTGGTTGCAGGAATTGACTTGAAGGAGGAGCTCATCCGGATCGTCAAGAACGGACTTCAACAACAGCGTTTTGGAATAAGGTAAGCCTAAACACTTGTAGTTTTCATGTTGTAAAAGGTGTATTTAGAGAAAGATCATTCCATTTTGTCTTGTTTGTCATTAGAATGTCTTAGACTTCTAGGAAGGTCAGTCGTGTCCGCACCCTTGACAGATTCCGTGTGACAAAAGCACAGTTTTCTCTCTATTTCAAGCTTGTGAAAAAATGAAACAGGCTAGCACGAGGATAGTTCTTTTCCTGTGTCAACCTCGTTAAAAAATGAAACAGGCTAGCATGAGGACAATTCTTTTCCTATGTCAACCTCGTTAAAAAATGAAACAGGCTAGCATGAGGATAGTTCTTTTACTGAGTCAACCTCATTAAAAAATGAATCAGTTGTACGAGGGTAGAATAAGTTAAAAAATGGAGTATTTGTTTCATATACTCCTTGGTCTATATGATAGATATGTATTGTTTTATGAGTTTATCAGGTGCTATTTAATCTTTTGTCTTGTTAGTGAATGCAGGTTTCGAAGAGAAGGAGGAGCTCATCCGGATTGGCGAGGCTGGACTACTACAAAGCGTTGGACTAAAGGTATGTTAAAGATCCTCTGATTACTTGTATTTACAATGCATGTTTAGAGAAAGGTAGCTTTATTTGTCATGTTTGTCACTAGAAAGCTTTTGCTTCTAGGGAGGTCGGTTGTGTCCGCACTAACGACTCTTTCCGCATGACAGAACCTCGTCTTCCTTCCTCCATCCCTTTCCAAATCATTGTCAAGGCTGGTGGTAGGGACATACATCGCACTCAGGTAGATGAAGGTGCTTCTGTTAGTATTTTATCCTCAACTGTTTGGAAAGCTTTGGGTTCCCCTCAGCTTGCGCCTGTTACGCAGAATCTGAAAGCTTTTAACAGAACCGTTAGTGAACCTTTAGGGATCCTTCCTAAGTTTTCTATTACCTTGGAAGGTAAAACTGTCTGTATTGATGTTATGGTAGTTTGAGGTCCCTTGGATTTCAATTTACTCCTTGGACGAGACTATGTTTATGCAATGAAAGCCGTCGTATCGACACTCTTTCGCGTGATGTCTTTCCCTCACAATGGCAGTATTGTGACTATAGACCAGCTTTCGTTCCCTAGTCTTGTTTCAACTACCAATAATATGACAGCCCTAAATGTTCCTGATTCTCAAGTGGTATCTACCCTGCCACGGGTTAATTATGTGGCAACTGGTCCCATGTTTTCAGTTACCGATGTAAGTGAGCCTCTCACTTTTCGCTCATCTTCCTTTGATTTAGATCTGGTGATTGACATGGAAAACTCTATGGGATTACTCGAACACGATGTTCTTATCCCTTTTGAGTCCCTTGACATGTGTTCCTTCCAGAGAAGTATTCTTCCTTCTGATGAAGACCTCTTGGAAGCCATGATCAAGGTGTGTCCATTGACATGTCTTTCTTCCAGTTGGAAGCCATGATCAGTGAGTATGAGGACAGTTCCTTTCCTGTGTCAACCTCGTTAAAAAATGAATCAGTTGTACGAGGAAAGTTCCTTTTACTGTGTCGACCTCGTTAAAAAATGAATCAGTGAGTATGAGGACAGTTCCTTTCCTGTGTCAACCTCGTTAAAAAATGAATCAGTTGTTCCTTTTACTGTGTCGACCTCGTTAAAAAATGAATCAGTGAGTACGAGGAAAGTTCCTTTTACTGTGTCGACCTCGTTAAAAAATGAATCAGTGAGTATGAGGACAGTTCTTTTCCTGTGTCAACCTCATTAAAAAATGAATCAGTTGTACGAGGAAAGTTCCTTTTACTGTGTCAACCTCGTTAAAAAATGAATCAGTGTGTATGAGGACAGTTTTTCCTGTATCAACCTCGGTAAAAAATGAAACAGGCTGTAATGAGGATAGTTCTTTTACTGAGTCAACCTCATTAAAAAATGAATCAGGTAGATTTTAGGGTATGTAGGTAGATTGTAGAAAGTAGGGTTTGAGGATAGTTCCTGTTACTGAGACAACCTCGTTAAAAAATGAATCAGGTATGAGGATAGTTCTTTTCTTGTGTCAACCTCTTAAAAAATGAAACAACTCCCTTTTCAAGTTAAATATTGAAAGTAAACCTTCATTTCATCCATCTGGTTGAATGCAATGAAGCCTGGGGGGCATGTACCTCGCTTTGCATCATTATTTTGGGGGCATGCGAACTTTTTGAGCATAGTTCCTTGTCTTGTGTCAAGCTCGTTAAAAAATGAAACAAGGAGTCTTGAGCATAGTTCCTTGTCTTGTGTCAAGCTCGTTAAAAAATGAATCAAGGTTTTTAGAGTAGAGTTTTTGTTAGGTAGATTGTAGAGAGTAGTTATGAGCATAGTTCCTTGTCTTGTGTCAAGCTCACTAAAAAATGAAACAACTCCCACAAGTCTTTCCAAGATCTTGAAAGTAAAGCTTCATTCCATCCACCTCATTGAATGCAATGAAGCTTGGGGGGCATGTACCTCGTTTTGCGTCATTATGCTGGGGGCATGTGAACTTATAACAAGCATAGTTTTTCGTTTCAAGCTTGCGTAAACATGAAACCGAATCCGAGCATAGTTCTTTTCCTGTGTCAAGCTCGTTAAAAAATGAAACAAATCCTCCTCTACTTGAGTCGAGAGATTGACTAGATCTCATAAATGTTAAGTATTTAGGTTAGTTATTTCAGTTTTTTGCATAATTTTCTTACAGTTTTAGGTCGAGTCTTTCAAATGATCTCGTAACTCAACCTTCGTTTCATCCAACTGGTTGAATGAAATGAAGCTAGGGGGCATGCGCTCTAGCAATTACGCTTAGGGGGCATCAAGCACAGTTTTCTCTCTGTTTCAAGCTTGTGAAAAAATGAAACTACTTTGAAGCATAGTTTTTCTCGGTTTCAAGCTTTTGTCAAAATGAAACTTATCTCGAGTCAATTTCGGTTATTTTCAAGACTCGTTAAACCCATGAAAATCCCGAGATTATTTTGCTATCTTTCATTCTCGTAAAACAAATGAAAATGCCGAGTTCTTTCTGTCTTTTCCTGCTCGTAAATTAAATTGAAAGTCGGCCATATGAGTACATTTTTATCATTTTTTCGAACTCATTAAAACTTACGAAAAAATGAAAACCATGAGTACATTTTTATCATTTTTTCGAACTCGTTAAAACTTACGAAAAAGTGAAACCTTGGAGTTCTCTTTTAAGCCCTTTTCTGACTCCTAAAATATGAAAAGATTGCCAAGCGTTTCTTTTACACTCGTTAAAACGGAATTAAAAGAACTGTCCTCATGCAAGCCTGTTTCATTTTTTAACGAGGTTGACACAGGAAAAGAACTATCCTCGTTTTTCGTCATTATGCTGGGGGCATGTGAACTTATAACAAGCATAGTTTTTCGTTTCAAGCTTGCGTAAACATGAAACCGAATCCAAGCATAGTTCTTTTCCTGTGTCAAGCTCGTTAAAAAATGAAACAAATCCTCCTCTACATGAGTTGAGAGATTGACTAGATCTCATAAATGTTAAGTATTTAGGTTAGTTATTTCAGTTTTTTGCATAATTTTCTTACAGTTTTAGGTCGAGTCTTTCAAATGATCTCGTAACTCAACCTTCATTTCATCCAACTAGTTGAATGAAATGAAGCTAGGGGGCATGCGCTCTAGCAGTTACGCTTAGGGGGCATCAAGCACAGTGTTCTCTCTGTTTCAAGCTTGTGAAAAAATGAAACTACTTTGAAGCATAGTTTTTCTCGGTTTCAAGCTTTTGTAAAAATGAAACTTATCTCGAGTCAATTTCAGTTATTTTCAAGACTCGTTAAACCCATGAAAATCCCGAGATTATTTTGCTATCTTTCATTCTCCTAAGCGTAACTGCTAGAGCGCATGCACCCTAGCTTCATTTCATTCAACCAGTTGGAAATGAGGTTCTTCTTGTTACATGGATGAAGCCTCAACATTGTTGGAAAATCTTACTGTTCCTAAGCAGTTGTACAAGGAAAATTCCTTTTACTGTGTCAACCTCGTTAAAAAATGAATCAGTGTGTACGAGGATAGTTTGTTCCTCTCTCAACCTCGTTAAAAAATGAAATTGGATGTTACGAGGAAAGTTCCTTTTACTGTGTCGACCTCGTTAAAAAATGAATCAGTGAATGCGAGGATAGTTTTTTCCTGTATCAACCTCGTTAAAAAATGAAACAGGCTGCTATGAGGACAGTTATTTTCCTGTGTCAACCTCGTTAAAAAATGAAACAGGCTAGCACGAGGATAGTTCTTTTCCTGTGTCAACCTCGTTAAAAAATGAAACAGGCTAGTATGAGGACAGTTCCTTTCCTGTGTCAACCTCGTTAAAATATGAATCAGTTGTACGAGGAAAGTTCCTTTTACTGTGTCGACCTCGTTAAAAAATGAATCAGTGAGTACGAGGAAAGTTCATTTTATTGTGTCGACCTCGTTAAAAAATGAATCAGTGAGTATGAGGACAGTTCTTTTCCTGTGTCAACCTCATTAAAAAATGAATCAGTTGTACGAGGAAAATTCCTTTTACTGTGTCAACCTCGTTAAAAAATGAATCAGTGTGTACGAGGATAGTTTGTTCCTCTCTCAACCTCGTTAAAAAATGAAATTGGATGTTACGAGGAAAGTTCCTTTTACTGTGTCGACCTCGTTAAAAAATGAATCAGTGAATGCGAGGATAGTTTTTTCCTGTATCAACCTCGTTAAAAAATGAAACAGGCTGCTATGAGGACAGTTATTTTCCTGTGTCAACCTCGTTAAAACATGAAACAGGCTAGCACGAGGATAGTTCTTTTCCTGTGTCAACCTCGTTAAAAAATGAAACAGGCTAGCATGAGGACAGTTCTTTTCCTGTGTCAACCTCGTTAAAAAATGAAACAGGCTAGCATGAGGATAGTTCTTTTACTGAGTCAACCTCATTAAAAAATGAATCAGGTAGATTTTAGGGTATGTAGGTAGATTGTAGAAAGTAGGGTTTGTGGATAGTTCCTGTTACTGAGTCAACCTTGTTAAAAAATGAATCAGGTATGAGGATAGTTCTTTTCTTGTGTCAACCTCCTAAAAAATGAAACAACTCCCTTTTCAAGTTAAATATTGAAAGTAAACCTTCATTTCATCCATCTGGTTGAATGCAATGAAGCCTGGGGGGCATGTACCTCGCTTTGCATCATTATTTTGGGGGCATGCGAACTTTTTGAGCATAGTTCCTTGTCTTGTGTCAAGCTCATTAAAAAATGAAACAAGGGGTCTTGAGCATAGTTCCTTGTCTTGTGTCAAGCTCGTTAAAAAATGAATCAAGGTTTTTTAGAGTAGAGTTTTTGTTAGGTAGATTGTAGAGAGTAGTTATGAGCATAGTTCCTTGTCTTGTGTCAAGCTCACTAAAAAATGAAACAACTCCCACAAGTCTTTCCAAGATCTTGAAAGTAAAGCTTCATTCCATCCACCTCATTGAATGCAATGAAGCTTAGGGGGCATGTACCTCGTTTTGCGTCATTATGTTGGGGGCATGTGAACTTATAACAAGCATAGTTTTTCGTTTCAAGCTTGCGTAAACATGAAACCGAATCCGAGCATAGTTCTTTTCCTGTGTCAAGCTCGTTAAAAAATGAAACAAATCCTCCTCTACTTGAGTCGAGAGATTGACTAGATCTCATAAATGTTAAGTATTTAGGTTAGTTATTTCAGTTTTTTGCATAATTTTCTTACAGTTTTGGGTCGAGTCTTTCAAATAATCTCGTAAGTCAACCTTCATTTCATCCAACTGGTTGAATGAAATGAAGCTAGGGGGCATGCGCTCTAGCAATTACGCTTAGGGGGCATCAAGCACAGTTTTCTCTCTGTTTCAAGCTTGTGAAAAAATGAAACTACTTTGAAGCATAGTTTTTCTCGGTTTTAAGCTTTTGTAAAAATGAAACTTATCTCGAGTCAATTTCGGTTATTTTCAAGACTCGTTAAACCCATGAAAATCCCGAGATTATTTTGCTATCTTTCATTCTCGTAAAACAAATGAAAATGCCGAGTTCTTTCCGTCTTTTCCTGCTCGTAAATTAAATTGAAAGTCGGCCATATGAGTACTTTTTTATCATTTTTTCGAACTCATTAAAACTTACGAAAAAATGAAAACCATGAGTACATTTTTATCATTTTTTCGAACTCGTTAAAACTTACGAAAAAGTGAAACATTAGAGTCACCTTTTAAGCCCTTTTCTGACTCCTAAAACATGAAAATATTGCCGAGCGTTTCTTTTACACTCATTAAAACGGAATTAAAAGATGGTCCCCTTATAGCCCTTTTCTAACCGTAAAAACAGGAAAAGATTGCCGGATTTTTGTCGTTTCAAATTTGATACTGGAAATAAAACGACGTGTCCTTGATCGCTTTTTACTTTTCAGGTCAGAGGCACTAATCATGAAAGTACTCCTTGGTCGCAAGACTAAGCGGTTCTCTCCAGTATTATTTTATACTTTTTCGGGCTTGGGAGACACAAATTTAAGATAAAGTTCAACCCTGGAGTCTTCTTAAGTTTTTCAGACTCTCTAAAATTGAAAAACGCCGAGTTTCTCCTATACTGAACTCGTTAAAATTTCACAGTAAAGGACCTGTTCGATTACAAACAGGAATGGACCACTCCTTCTTAGGGTTCGAATCAAAACTAAGTTGGACTCATCCGAAGGATGAGCTTATAATCAAGCATATGTTATCCTCCTCAAGCTTGTAAAAAATAAAGAGGTACTTGCCAGAAATGGTGGGGGAAAAGAGAGAAAAATGAGCCCATTTGTTATCCTTTGTCTTAGAAGAAGCCTTATTACCACTCTTGAACACGACACATTTCATTCACCTGGGTTGGGAAATCCTTTGCCTCACAGTTGATCAAACCACATTGAAAGTATTTAGCCGGGTATTAACTTTGGGTCAAATGTCACTAAGCCATCTGTCGTGTCGTTATGTGTTCAAGAGGTCTCTGCAATAAACATTCATCTGCAAAATACTCGTCATCCATTTTGACCATCCCTCAGTCAGTCCTTACAGCTACATTTCTTCAACTTGATCTATGATTTCGTGTTGTGGGCTTGCCTGCAACAGGTCGCTTTCTATCGACATCAGCACATTATCTAGAAAGATGACCTAGGAATCGTCAGTACCTTGAAGTCTGCATGCATCAATGGCAGGTTTCTCGCCTTTGACGACAGTTTACATCATTGACTTTCGATCGAAGGATTCCGTGAAATGTTCGACATCAACTCATTCATTCACATCTCATGGATTGTACTGGGTACTTTGAGAACCATTGACATCACTGGTGGTCTCTCTCACGCTTGTTAACAGTTTACATCATTGACTGGTAATCAAGTGGTTTCTACCATGTTCGACATCAACTCATTTATTCGCATGGTTAGAATCGTACCTGTTCGAGAAGTAGAAATGAAGACCCTGGATCTAGTTTCCACCATCCAGGCTGCGAGGAGTTTTGTATACATTATACAGTAGACTAACTATAAACAGATGGTTGCATCCATACTGTGTCTACAAAAGTCTATGATTATGATGTACTGCAGAATCATTCCTGTATCAGAGCAGTAGATAGTCAATTAGTTAAAGTTTTCAATCTGAGTATGGGAATGCCTACCTCAGCGATGATATGATCATATATATGTATTTTGTGTTGAATACTTGCAGGTTCCGACTGGGCTCTCCACAAGATAATCCTTGAAATGATAAAGTACTTCACCCTTCCTAAATGATATGAAACCCTTATCTACTACAGGCTTCGCACTTTAGGGGGCAATCTGTTACACTAAAATTTGTCACCATGACTATTTGCAGTTAGTATGGCTCCATCAACTGTCATACTATCCTCCTTGGCAAGCCTCATACCTCTGCTCTCCATGTCAAACTTCAAGAAAGAGAGAAAGTCATTAAAAATCTATATATCTTTGGGTACGCAGTTTCTCTTAGCCTTACCTGCATGTACGCACTCCAAGTTCACAATACCTGCGTACTTGTACGCTCTGTATGTAAAGCAATGGGTGCATACTCCTGTAAAGGTCAAAAGGCGCAAGTTTCACTCCAAAAAAGTTACTTGTGGTCATTTCTAGAGCATTCTAGAAGCTTGTTTGACGTGTATGAAGCGCCTCCAGATGGTTCATGTATCCCTACCAAAGAGGAACTTATCCCATCAAGAGGGGAGCTATCCCATCCAAAGAGGGGCTTATCCCATTGATGGTGGACCTGAATAACTTCCTCTAGAGCACTATAAATACAGGCATTGGGCCAGAGGGAGGGGAGGTTGAAAGCTGAACATTCCTAAGGGTAGATGCTGCTGGAATTAGGAATCCCTTGTAAATCTTGAGAGGAGAGATTCCCATCCTTTCCTAGCCTTATTTGAGAGTGGGTGAGCTGATCAAAGTAAAGGAAAACTCTTGTTGGACCCTAGGAGGGACTTGCACAACACCAAGGCTCAGGTTGTAATGGTTCCTTTTTTTACCTTTTAATGCAAATGAACTTATTTTTCTCAACAGATTGTTATTCATGGTTTGTTTCATATACTCCTTGGTCTATATGATAGATATGTATTGTTTTATGAATTTATCAGGTGCTATTTAATCTTTTGGCTTGTTAGTGAATGCAGGTTTCAAAGAGAAGGAGGAGCTCATCCGGATCGGCGAGGTTGGACTACTACAAAGCGTGGGACTAAAGGTATGTTAAAGATCCCCTGATTACTTGTATTTGCAATGCATGTTTAGAGAAAGGTAGCTTTATTTGTCTTGTTTGTCACTAGAAAACTTTTGCTTCTAGGGAGGTCGGTTGTGTCCGCACTAACGACTCTTTCCGCATGACAAAATTGTACCTCGTTTTGCGTCATTATGCTGGGGGCATGTGAACTTATAACAAGCATAGTTTTTCGTTTCAAGCTTGCGTAAACATGAAACCGAATCCGAGCATAGTTCTTTTCCTGTGTCAAGCTCGTTAAAAAATGAAACAAATCCTCCTCTACTTGAGTCGAGAGATTGACTAGATCTCATAAATGTTAAGTATTTAGGTTAGTTATTTCAGTTTTTTGCATAATTTTCTTACAGTTTTAGGTCGAGTCTTTCAAATGATCTCGTAACTCAACCTTCATTTCATCCAACTGGTTGAATGAAATGAAGCTGGGGGGCATGCGCTCTAGCAGTTACGCTTAGGGGGCATCAAGCATAGTTTTCTCTCTGTTTCAAGCTTGTGAAAAAATGAAACTACTTTGAAGCATAGTTTTTCTCGGTTTCAAGCTTTAGTAAAAATGAAACTTATCTCGAGTCAATTTCGGTTATTTTCAAGACTCGTTAAACCCATGAAAATCCCGAGATTATTTTGCTATCTTTCATTCTCGTAAAACAAATGAAAATGCCGAGTTCTTTCCGTCTTTTCCTGCTCGTAAATTAAATTGAAAGTCGGCCATATGAGTACATTTTTATCATTTTTTCGAACTCATTAAAACTTATGAAAAAATGAAAACCATGAGTACATTTTTATCATTTTTTCGAACTCGTTAAAACTTACGAAAAAGTGAAACCTTGGAGTTCTCTTTTAAGCCCTTTTCTGACTCCTAAAATATGAAAAGATTGCCGAGCGTTTCTTTTACACTCGTTAAAACGGAATTAAAAGACGGTCCTCTTACAGCCCTTTTCTGACCGTAAAAACACGAAAAGATTGCCGGATTTTTGTCGTTTCAAATTCGATACTGGAAATAAAATGACGTGTCCTTGATCGCTTTTTACTTTTCAGGTCAAAGACACTAATCATGAAAGTACTCCTTGGTCGTAAGACTAAGAGGTTCTCTCAAGTTAATATTAGTGAACCTTTAGGGATCCTTCCTAAGTTTTCTATTACCTTGGAAGGTAAAACTATCTGTATTGATCTTATGGTAGTTCGAGGTCCCTTGGATTTCAATTTACTCCTTGGGAGAGACTATGTTTATGCAATGAAAGCTGTCGTATCAACACTCTTTCGCGTGATGTCTTTCCCTCACAATGGCAATATTGTGACTGTAGACCAGCTTTCGTTCCCTAGTCTTGTCTCAACTACCAATAATATGACACCCCTAGATGTTCCTGACTCTAAAGTGGTATCTACCCTGCCACGGGTTAATTATGTGGCAACTGGCCCCATGTTTTCAGTTACCGATGTAAATGAGCCTTTCACTGTTTGCTCATCTTCCTTTGATTTAGATCCGGTAATTGACATGGAAAACTCTATGGGATTACTTGAACATGATGTTCTTATCCCTTTTGAGTCCCTTGACATGTGTTCCTTCCAGAGAAGTATTCTTCCTTCTGATGAAGACCTCTTGGAAGCCATGATCAAGGTGTGTCCATTGACATGTCTTTCTTCCAGTTGGAAGCCATGATCAGTGTCAACGAGGATAGTTTTTTCCTGTATCAACCTCGTTAAAAAATGAATCAGGTACGAGGATAGTTTTTCCTGTATCAACCTCGTTAAAAAATGAAACAGGCTAGTATGAGGACAGTTCCTTTCCTGTGTCAACCTCGTTAAAAAATGAATCAGTTGTACGAGGAAATTTTGTTTGGAAAGCTTTGGGTTCCCCTCAGCTTGCGCCTATTACGCAGAATCTGAAAGCTTTTAACAGAACCGTTAGTGAACCTTTAGGGATCCTTCCTAAGTTTTCTATTACCTTGGAAGGTAAAACTGTCTGTATTGATCTTATGGTAGTTCGAGGTCCCTTGGATTTCAATTTACTCCTTGGACGAGACTATGTTTATGCAATGAAAGTCGTCGTATCGACACTCTTTCGCGTGATGTCTTTCCCTCACAATGGCAGTATTGTGACTGTAGACCAACTTTCGTTCCCTAGTCTTGTTTCAACTACTAATAATATGACAGCCCTAAATGTTCCTGATTCTCAAGTGGTATCTACCCTGCCACGGGTTAATTATGTGGCAACTGGTCCCATGTTTTCAGTTACCGATGTAAGTGAGCCTCTCACTTTTCACTCATCTTCCTTTGATTTAGATCCGGTGATTGACATGGAAAACTCTATGGGATTACTCGAACACGATGTTCTTATCCCTTTTGAGTCCCTTGACATGTGTTCCTTCCAGAGAAGTATTCTTCCTTCTGATGAAGACCTCTTGGAAGCCATGATCAAGGTGTGTCCATTGACATGTCTTTCTTCTAGTTGGAAGCCATGATCAGTGAGTATGAGGACAGTTCCTTTCCTGTGTCAACCTCGTTAAAAAATGAATCAGTTGTTCCTTTTACTGTGTCGACCTCGTTAAAAAATGAATCAGTGAGTATGAGGATAGTTCCTTTCCTGTGTCAACCTCGTTAAAAAATGAATCAGTTGTTCCTTTTACTGTGTCGACCTCGTTAAAAAATGAATCAGTGAGTACGAGGAAATTTCCTTTTACTGTGTCGACCTCGTTAAAAAATGAATCAGTGAGTATGAGGAGAGTTCTTTTCCTGTGTCAACCTCATTAAAAAATGAATCAGTGAGTACGAGGAAAGTTCCTTTTACTGTGTCGACCTCGTTAAAAAATGAATCAGTGAGTATGAGGACAGTTCTTTTCCTGTGTCAACCTCATTAAAAAATGAATCAGTTGTACGAGGAAAATTCCTTTTACTGTGTCAACCTCGTTAAAAAATGAATCAGTGTGTACGAGGATAATTTGTTCCTCTCTCAACCTCGTTAAAAAATGAAATTGGATGTTACGAGGAAAGTTCCTTTTACTGTGTCGACCTCGTTAAAAAATGAACAGTGAATGCGAGGATAGTTTTTTCATGTATCAACCTCGTTAAAAAATGAAACAGGCTGCTATGAGGACAGTTCCTTTCCTGTGTCAACCTCGTTAAAAAATGAATCAGTTGTACGAGGAAAGTTCCTTTTACTGTGTCGACCTCGTTAAAAAATGAATCAGTGAGTATGAGGACAGTTCCTTTCTTGTGTCAACCTTGTTAAAAAATGAATCAGTTGTACGAGGAAAGTTCCTTTCACTGTGTCGACCTTGTTAAAAAATGAATCAGTGAGTACGAGGAAAGTTCCTTTTACTGTGTCGACCTCGTTAAAAAATGAATCAGTGAGTATGAGGACAGTTCTTTTCCTGTGTCAACCTCATTAAAAAATGAATCAGTTGTACGAGGAAAATTCCTTTTACTGTGTCAACCTCGTTAAAAAAAGAATCAGTGTGTACGAGGATAGTTTGTTCCTCTCTCAACCTCGTTAAAAAATGAAATTGGATGTTACGAGGAAAGTTCCTTTTACTGTGTCGACCTCGTTAAAAAATGAATCAGTGAATGCGAGGATAGTTTTTTCCTGTATCAACCTCGTTAAAAAATGAAGCAGGCTGCTATGAGGACAATTATTTTCCTGTGTCAACCTCGTTAAAAAATGAAATAGGCTAGCACGAGGATAGTTCTTTTCCTGTGTCAACCTCGTTAAAAAATGAAACATGCTAGCATGAGGACAGTGCTTTTAATTCCGTTTTAACGAGTGTAAAAGATACGCTCGGCAATCTTTTCATATTTTAGGAGTCAGAAAAGGGCTTAAAAGAGAACTCCAAGGTTTCACTTTTTCGTAAGTTTTAACGAGTTCGAAAAAATGATAAAAATGTACTCATGGTTTTCATTTTTTCGTAAGTTTTAATGAGTTCGAAAAAATGATAAAAATGTACTCATATGGCCGACTTTCAATTTAATTTACGAGCAGGAAAAGACGGAAAGAACTCGACATTTTCATTTGTTTTACGAGAATGAAAGATAGCAAAATAATCTCGGGATTTTCATGGGTTTAACGAGTCTTGAAAATAACCGAAATTGACTCGAGATAAGTTTCATTTTTACAAAAGCTTGAAACCAAGAAAAACTATGCTTCAAAGTAGTTTCATTTTTTCACAAGCTTGAAACAGAGAGAAAACTGTGCATGATGCCCCCTAAGCGTAACTGCTAGAGCGCATGCCCCATAGCTTCATTTCATTCAACCAGTTGGATGAAATGAAGGTTGAGTTATGAGATCATTTGAAAGACTCGACCTAAAACTGTAAGAAAATTATGCAAAAAACTGAAATAACTAACCTAAATACTTAACATTTATGAGATCTAGTCAATCTCTCGACTCAAGTAGAGGAGGATTTGTTTCATTTTTTAACGAGCTTGACACAGGAAAAGAACTATGCTCGGATTCGGTTTCATGTTTACGCAAGCTTGAAACGAAAAACTATGCTTGTTATAAGTTCACATGCCCCCAGCATAATGATGCAAAACGAGGTACATGCCCCCCAAGCTTCATTGCATTCAATGAGGTGGATGGAATGAAGCTTTACTTTCAAAATCTTGGAAAGACTTGTGGGAGTTGTTTCATTTTTTAGTGAGCTTGACACAAGACAAGGAACTATGCTCATAACTACTCTCTACAATCTACTTAACAAAAACTCTACTCTAAAAAACCTTGATTCATTTTTTAACGAGCTTGACACAAGACAAGGAACTATGCTCAAGACCCCTTGTTTCATTTTTTAACGAGCTTGACACAAGACAAGGAACTATGCTCAAAAAGTTCGCATGCCCCCAAAATAATGATGCAAAGCGAGGTACATGCCCCCCAGGCTTCATTGCATTCAACCAGATGGATGAAATGAAGGTTTACTTTCAATATTTAACTTGAAAAGGGAGTTGTTTCATTTTTTAAGAGGTTGACACAAGAAAAGAACTATCCTCATACCTGATTCATTTTTTAACGAGGTTGACTCAGTAACAGGAACTATCCTCAAACCCTACTTTCTACAATCTACCTACATACCCTAAAATCTACCTGATTCATTTTTTAGTGAGGTTGACTCAGTAAAAGAACTATCCTCATTACAGCCTGTTTCATTTTTTACCGAGGTTGATACAGGAAAAACTGTCCTCATACACACTGATTCATTTTTTAACGAGGTTGACACAGTAAAAGGAACTTTCCTCGTACAACTGATTCATTTTTTAATGAGGTTGACACAGGAAAAGAACTGTCCTCATACTCACAGATTCATTTTTTAACGAGGTCGACACAGTAAAAGGAACTTTCCGCGTACTCACTGATTCATTTTTTAACGAGGTCGACACAGTAAAAGGAACTTTCCTCGTACAACTGATTCATTTTTTAACGAGGTTGACACAGGAAAGGAACTGTCCTCATACTCACTGATTCATTTTTTAACGAGGTCGACACAGTAAAAGGAACTTTCCTCGTACAACTGATTCATTTTTTAATGAGGTTGACACAGGAAAGGAACTGTCCTCATACTCACTGATCATGGCTTCCAACTGGAAGAAAGACATGTCAATGGACACACCTTGATCATGGCTTCCAAGAGGTCTTCATCAGAAGGAAGAATACTTCTCTGGAAGGAACACATATCAAGGGACTCAAAAGGGATAAGAACATCGTGTTCGAGTAATCCCATAGAGTTTTCCATGTCAATCACCGGATCTAAATCAAAGGAAGATGATCGAAAAGTGAGAGGCTCACTTACATCGGTAACTGAAAACATGGGACCAGTTGCCACATAATTAACCCGTGGCAGGGTAGATACCACTTGAGAATCAGGAACATTTAGGGCTGTCATATTATTGGTAGTTGAAACAAGACTAGGGAACGAAAGCTGGTCTACAGTCACAATACTGCCATTGTGAGGGAAAGACATCACGCGAAAGAGTGTCGATACGACGGCTTTCATTGCATAAACATAGTCTCGTCCAAGGAGTAAATTGAAATCCAAGGGACCTCGAACTACCATAAGATCAATACAGACAGTTTTACCTTCCAAGGTAATAGAAAACTTAGGAAGGATCCCTAAAGGTTCACTAACGGTTCTGTTAAAAGCTTTCAGATTCTGCGTAATAGGCGCAAGCTGAGGGGAACCCAAAGCTTTCCAAACAGTTGAGGATAAAATACTAACAGAAGCACCTTCATCTACCTGAGTACGATGTATGTCCCTACCACCAGCCTTTACAATGATTTTGAAAGGGATGGAGGAAGGAAGACGAGGTTCTGTCAGTCTATTCCAATCAAAGGAAAAGACCTCAGTGCTTGGAGGGGGTTCTGTAGAAACAGGTGAAATGCCCCCCGGCATAGAAGAATCTGATGTAACAAGAAGAACCTGAGCGGTATGAAGTTCACTCTCTAAAGGGAAAGTGGGATCGACCGAATGTGAAATTGAATCGACCACTTGATCAACTAATGGATCATCAACTTGAGTGACATGAGTTTCACTCTCCAATGGAAGAGTGTGATTGACTGTACTTGAAGTTAGATCAATCACTCCGTCAGTTGACGGTAGGTTGGGAGAAAGTTTACGGTAACCAGTTGGAAATTCTTGTTGTGGAACAGTAAGATTTTCCAACAATGTTGAGGCTTCATCCATGTGAGGGAAAATGTGAGTTTGATGACTCCCTTTGCATAACTTACAAGGAAACCTAACTTTACCCTTTTTCCCAGGAACCTGACTATCACTGGTTGATGGATCAATGGAAAGTTGATGAGATTTTTCTGACCATACCTCCAAGACCTTTGGAATACCAGGACAATTGATAAGGAAGTGGTCACCCTTACAAAGCCTGCAAGGGTATTTGGGTTTACGATGCATGTTGGAGGTTTCCTCAACACCACTAACATTTACAGTCATGGTTGGTTGGTTGGCTTCTTTCTTATCTTGCTTCTTCTTCTTCTTCTTCCCTTTCTTCTTCTTCTTAGCCTCCTGGTTACTAGCATCAAGGCTTTTACCAGGCGAAGAGGAAGAAATGGAGGAAGAAAAATTAGGTGAATAAGGTAAAGGGTCAACAGAAGGTTGGTGATGTTGAGATGGTGAACTCTGTTGAGGTGAAGCATCCGGTTGCGGTGGAACAATTGGAGTATTTTGGGCCAACGAAGTTGAAAATAACCATATCGGTAACCCTATTGTAAATCCAGGTAATGACAAAGTAGCCATTTAAGGAGGACCAACATTTCGAAAGTAAGGAAAAGTACTAGGGTTCTCGTTAGGAGGGGTTCCTAGGTTGGTAAATTTTGGAACATTTGCCATTATATTCAACTTCAGTGAATTTTATTAACAATTTTTAAAACTAAAATTAACAATTCACAATTCACACCTAACAATTAAAATTCACAATTCACACCTATGGTCTCTAAAAGTAAAAACAAACAAATTAACACGCGCTATCAAATCTAGGAGTCAAACCACACACAAACTGTAGCCTTCCGGACCGAAAACACTAGTTGGTGATGAAGTCCAACATCGCAGAATTCAGTACAGAAGTGGCGGGTGGAACAGTTACCCCGGCAACCTGCTTAATGAATAGACTGGACCAAGTTCCTCCAATTTAACCGTCTCGAGTGAAGTGAACCCCCCAGAAAATCCAAGTGAGTCTAGCCGACGTCTGCTCCAGGTACAGTGGGATCTTCCCTCCACCGTCACCTTGGGTAGAACCCTAAAGATAATGGTCACTAAGGTCACCAACAACAACAAATACACCTGGGGGAACAGTCTACGACCCGATAGCACGCAAGGGCAGAGTAACAAGCTCAATCCCCTTGCCGGCTCCTTGATAATAATCCAAGGTTTACCGACAAGTGACCCCAGGCTCCTCGACAATAATCCGAGGTTTACCGGTTGTAGTACGTGCATATCTGGCGTCTTTCCCAATGAAGGAGGATTGATCCCCTCACTGGTTCGGACACGGTCTCGTGCTTCTCCTTTAAGAGGAGCTTTCCCAGAGCATAAATGTAACAGTTGGATTTATCCTACCACAAGATGAGCTACTTGTTTGGTTTTGCTGTCTTGGAGAGTTAATTACTCTCCTACTCCAAGACACTAGCCTGATCTATATTGGTGTTTCAGAGCCCTAGAAATGTAAAAATTACTAGATGAATTTTAATTAAGCGCTGTGTTATTAAGGCTGTTATTACTCAAATGGGTAAATGGATACGAAACCAATGGTGTTATGACCCGACTCAACTGAATGCAATCGAATATGATAATGTAATCTTTTCAATTCGATGAATCCTAACTAAAGTAAGGAGAGAGTTTCCATTCACTTCCAACAATGCAAAAATTGATCACTAAGAGAAAATATAACAAATTCTCTAATGCACTAATTTCATCAAGAAAAACTAATGCAAATCAATTCCAAACCATTTTTTTTATTTTTATTTTTGTGTAAATACAAATCAAAGGAAAACTGATCTAAATTTACGATTGATTTTTCAGAATGTAAACTATGTAATGGTAATCTAAGCACAATTCACTTGAAAAGTATGCAAATGTAATCTATGCACATTTTTCATTCATATTCTGAAAATGAGAATTCTAATTATGCAAATGTGATCTATGCAAGAGAATCCTCAAACACAAGATGATTCTAATGTAATCTAAGAACCAATCAAGTGCAAGTCGAGAAAATTGGGTGAGATTTCCAAAGATCAAAAAATAAAAACACTCAAAGGCGATTAACACTAATACACAATTTAGCCCCCCCCCGGCGAATGAGGGGGAATTTGTTTTGCAAAAACAAGAGCAAAAAGATGCAAAATTGTGAAAAGACTGAGACAAACCTCCAAGTAATGACCAAAGGAAATCAAATCAAGAATTTCTCAAAAAAGAGACTCAAAACACCCAATTGATGAAAGCTTAAAGTAGGAATGCCAATGAAATTAACCAAGATGAAAGCTTCTGACAGGTGAACAGTGGATCTGGGCAGCAAAAACAAATTAAAAGCAAAATCTAAAAGGCAAAAAGAAGAAAATTGAAATTTTCTTAATTTTGACAGGGTACGCAGGCGACCTGTTTGCACAGGTGCGGGTACGCTCTGTGCACAAAGCGACAGTGCGTACAGGTACGCACTGTGCTCAACGCAGAGGCTGCGTACTTCTAGCAAAACAAAGAAAAACTAAAATCTAATTTAACCCTAAGCTAGCCCACCCAAAAACACAGTCAGACAGCCAAAAACCAGAAAACAAACGACTTTTCTCAGATCAAAATTTCATACAAAGGAAAAATCATTCACATCAATGGATTCCCCAGTGGAGTCGCCATTTTGTCATGCGGAAAGAGTCGTTAGTGCGGACACAACCGACCTCCCTAGAAGCAAAAGCTTTTTAGTGACAAACAAGACAAATAAAGCTACCTTTCTCTAAACATGCATTGCAAATACAAGTAATCAGGGGATCTTTAACATACCTTTAGTCCAACGCTTTGTAGTAGTCCAGCCTCGCCGATCCGGATGAGCTCCTCCTTCTCTTCGAAACCTACATTCACTAACAAGCCAAAAGATTAAATAGCACCTAATAAACTCATAAAACAATACATATCTATCATATAGACCAAGGAGTATATGAAACAAACCATGAATAATAATCTGTTGAGAAAAATAAGTTCATTTGCATTAAAAGGTAACAAAAGGAACCATTACAACCTGAGCCTTGGTGTTGTGCAAGTCCCTCCTAGGGTCCAGCAAGAGTTTTCCTTTACTTTGATCAGCTCACCCACTCTCAAATAAGGCTAGGAAAGGATGGGAATCTCTCCTCTCAAGCTTTACAAGGGAGTCCTAATTCCAGCAGCATCTACCCTTAGGAATATTCAGCTTTCAACCTCCCCTCCCTCTGGCCCAATGCCTGTATTTATAGTGCTCTAGAGGAAGTTATTCAGGTCCACCATCAATGGGATAAGCCCCTCTTTGGATGGGATGGCTCCCCTCTTGATGGGATAAGTTCCTCTTTGGTAGGGATACATGAACCATCTGGAGGCGCTTCATACACGTCAAACAAGCTTCTAGAATGCTCTAGAAATGACCACAAGTAACTTTTTTGGAGTGAAACTTGCGCCTTTTGACCTTTACAGGAGTACGCACCCATTGCTTTACATACAGAGCGTACAAGTATGCAGGTATTGTGAACTTGGAGTGTGTACACGCAGGTAAGGCTAAGAGAAACTGCGTACCCAAAGATATATAGATTTTTAATGACTTTCTCTCTTTCTTGAAGTTTGACATGGAGAGCAGAGGTATGAGGCTTGCCAAGGAGGATAGTATGACAGTTGATGGAGCCATACTAACTGCAAATAGTCATGGTGACAAATTTTAGTGTAACAGATTGCCCCCTAAAGTGCAAAGCCTGTAGTAGATAAGGGTTTCATATCATCTAGGAAGGGTGAAGTACTTTATCATTTCAAGGATTATCTTGTGGAGAGCCCAGTCGGAACCTGCAAGTATTCAACACAAAATACATATATATGATCATATCATCGCTGAGGTAGGCATCCCATACTCAGATTGAAAACTTTAACTAATTGACTATCTACTGCTCTGATACAGGAATGATTCTGCAGTACATCATAATCATAGACTTTTGTAGACACAGTATGGACGCATCCATCTGTTTATAGTTAGTCTACTGTATAATGTATACAAAACTCGTCGTAGCCTGGATGGTGGAAACTAGATCCAGGGTCTTCATTTCTACTTCTCGAACAGGTACGATTCTAACCATGCGAATAAATGAGTTGATGTCGAACATGGTAGAAACCACTTGATTACCAGTCAATGATGTAAACTGTTAACAAGCGTGAGAGAGACCACCAGTGATGTCAATGGTTCTCAAAGTACCCAATACAATCCATGAGATGTGAATGAATGAGTTGATGTCGAACATTTCACGGAATCCTTCGATCGAAAGTCAATGATGTAAACTGTCGTCAAAGGCGAGAAACCTGCCATTGATGCATGCAGACTTCAAGGTACTGACGATTCCTAGGTCATCTTTCTAGATAATGTGCTGATGTCGATAGAAAGCGACCTGTTGCAGGCAAGCCCACAACACGAAATCATAGATCAAGTTGAATAAATGTAGCTGTAAGGACTGACTCAGGGATGGTCAAAATGGATGACGAGTATTTTGCAGATGAATGTTTATTGCAGAGACCTCTTGAACACATAACGACACGACAGATGGCTTGGTGACATTTGACCCAAAGTTAATACCCGGCTAAAGACTTTCAATGTGGTTTGATCAACTGTGAGGCAAAGGATTTCCCAACCCAGGTGAATGAAAAGTGTCGTGTTCAAGAGTGGTAATAAGGCTTCTTCTGAGACAAAGGATAACAAATGGGCTCATTTTTCTCTCTTTTCCCCCACCATTTCTGGCAAGTACCTCTTTATTTTTTACAAGCTTGAGGAGGATAACATATGCTTGATTATAAGCTCATCCTTTGGATGAGTCCAACTTAGTTTTGATTCGAACCCTAAGAAGGAGTGGTCCGTTCCTGTTTGTAATCGAACAGGTCCTTTACTGTGAAATTTTAACGAGTCCAGTATAGGAGAAACTCGGCATTTTTCAATTTTAGAGAGTCTGAAAAACTTAAGAAGACTCCAGGGTTGAACTTTTTCGTAAATTTGTGTCTCCCAAGCCCGAAAAAGTATAAAATAATACTGGAGAGAACCGCTTAGTCTTGCGACCAAGGAGTACTTTCATGATTAGTGCCTCTGACCTGAAAAGTAAAAAGCGATCAAGGACACGTCATTTTATTTCCAGTATCGAATTTGAAACGACAAAAATCCGGCAATCTTTTCCTGTTTTTACGGTCAGAAAAGGGCTATAAGGGGACCATCTTTTAATTCCGTTTTAACGAGTGTAAAAGAAACGCTCGGCAATCTTTTCATGTTTTAGGAGTCAGAAAAGGGCTTAAAAGGTGACTCTAAGGTTTCACTTTTTCGTAAGTTTTAACGAGTTCGAAAAAATGATAAAAATGTACTCATGGTTTTCATTTTTTTGTAAGTTTTAATGAGTTCGAAAAAATGATAAAAATGTACTCATATGGCCGACTTTCAATTTAATTTACGAGCAGGAAAAGACAGAAAGAACTCGGCATTTTCATTTGTTTTACGAGAATGAAAGATAGAAAAATAATCTCAGGATTTTCATGGGTTTAACGAGTCTTGAAAATAACCGAAATTGACTCGAGATAAGTTTCATTTTTACAAAAGCTTGAAACCGAGAAAAACTATGCTTCAAAGTAGTTTCATTTTTTCACAAGATTGAAACAGAGAGAAAACTGTGCTTGATGCCCCCTAAGCATAACTGCTAGAGCGCATGCCCCCTAGCTTCATTTCATTCAACCAGTTGGATGAAATGAAGGTTGAGTTACGAGATCATTTGAAAGACTCGACCTAAAACTGTAAGAAAATTATGCAAAAACTGAAATAACTAACCTAAATACTTAACATTTATGAGATCTAGTCAATCTCTCGACTCAAGTAGAGGAGGATTTGTTTCATTTTTTAACGAGCTTGACACAGGAAAAGAACTATGCTCGGATTCGGTTTCATGTTTACGCAAGCTTGTAATGAAAAACTATGCTTGTTATAAGTTCACATGCCCCCAGCATAATGACGCAAAACGAGGTACATTTTCCTTTCAAGCTTGCGTAGCTTTATTTGTAGCTTCATACACGTCAAACAAGCTTCTAGAAGGCTCTAGAAATAACCACAAGTAACTTTTTTGGAGTGAAACTTGCGCCTTTTGACCTTTACAGGAGTACGCACCCATTGCTTTACATACAGAGCGTACAAGTACGCAGGTATTGTGAACTTGGAGTGCGTACACGCAGGTAAGGCTAAGAGGAACTGCGTACCCAAAGATATATAGATTTTTAATGACTTTCTCTCTTTCTTGAAGTTTGACATGGAGAGCAGAGGTATGAGGCTTGCCAAGGAGGATAGTATGACAGTTGATGGAGCCATACTAACTGCAAATAGTCATGGTGACAAATTTTAGTGTAACACGCCCTGCGCACACAACTGCAAGGGTCCGCACACTCAGCTGCGGACTTCCACCCTAGGCCTCTACGCACTCAATTGCAGAGCCTCTACCTACGCTAAGACCTGAAACACTTAGTCTTCTTCTACCAATACTCCAAAAACTAACTACTTAGAGCTTACTTACTTAGCTCCTTTTTATACAATCCCATGGTCTGTGGACCATGGGTGGATCTTTACAGTTGACTTTACACTTTACAAAATAAGCGTGGACAACCCTTTATGACTCTTGACACCTTCGCGCTCCGCTACCACAAAATGTGGAGACTTTACAACTTTATTACAAAATTGACCCAAAACATGGGATTTTAGCCCCAAAACTATCCTTGGGGGGACCCGTTCCCAACATCTCATTAAGCAAAATATAATTAAAACATGTAAGGAATTATGAGAAGAGTTGATTTTTGTAAGCTTAGAGGTGTATTAAGGTCCATATAGTTACCCAATGATGAGGCTCACCATCACCTGCTATTGAAAGTGTTTCTCATCCTCTGAGAAACTTAATATATATCCATGTCCTTCATTAGTCTGGTGACCTCCCTGGCATCGCACACTTCTGCTGTAGTTTCCTCTTCCTGTGAATAAAATCTTGCCTTCCTCTCTATTTCTTCCCACTACTTTCTTTCTTCTTCTTCTCTCCTCCCTTCCAACATTCCTAAAATCAATGGTGGACTGAGTCTCAAGCCAATCCAATTGACTTTGAACCTTTGTAGATCCTTCTTATACATGGGTGTTCTATTTAGTGCCTCTCTCATTCTCTGAGGAGAATGGTATTCTCTAATTTTTAGGCTGTGAGGCAAGGTGTTCCACCTCCTTTGGCAAGCTTGCATGTTGTCATCTCCTAGCAATTTGAACATGTCTTCAAAGTGTGTGACTGCTTGTTCTTGTGCAGCAAGGTACCTAGGTGCAAGCTTAGGATCATTTGCAATGAGGTTGTGGGTGTTGATGACAACCATTGGATTAGATTGTTCAACTCTAATCATGAGGGGTTATGTCTCTTCTCTTTTCATTACCTTTTTCATATATGTAGCTCTTGTCTCCTCATGATTCATCCATGATTCTAAAGCCATCAATTGCAAGTCTCCTAGTTTTTAATTTGGGTCCCACACATTCAAATTTTTCAATGCCAAATTGTGTAGGTAAAACTCATACATTTTTTCTCTATATTCCAAGGTGCTTTGATCACAGAGATCAATGAATTGTCTATATTCCTGGAAGGGCATAGTGCCTCTCTCTACTAAAGTCTTGACTTGGAATTATAGCCATTGTTCCTTGAGATACAAGGCATAAGACTTTGTTGGCATCCTGCACTGGATTTCCTCCAAGGATAAGCTGGCCATAGTTTCCAACTGGATTTCCCTTTCTTGTAGCTATCCTCTTAGCCATGCATTCTTTGCTTCTAACTGATATTTCATCATTGCCTCTCTATCCCTTATGCTGCTTAGATCTTTGCCCATCTCTTTCAAATTTTCCTCCATGTGGCCTACATCCTCCACTCCTTTTGACTTGGCAATTTGCATCCACCTGTGAGTCCTTGCCCTCTCTCTTTCAAGCTCAAAGAATAAGGGAATGGAAAATTTTTGTGGGATTACCCTACCTCCTTCAATGAATCTATAGTAGGAGCTGAGGTTGGGTTGTGGACTAGTCTTCCTTAGTTCTTGGTCTTCTTCCTTTGGTTCTCGTGGAGTGATACCTTCTTGGTCCCTTTTCTATACATCATGTAGGTTTGAAAGGGTTTCTTGTAGGATGGCCTCTACTTCCTATAGGTCTGCCTGTGTCTCCTGTTGGAGACCCTTCCCCTTTGATGAGGTTGACCTTATGATATGCCTTCAAACATAAGTGATGGGAGATTTTGGAGAGGCTTTTCCTAATGATCCTTCTCCTTGATTTTTCTCTAGAAGAGTTCCCTTTTCTTACTGCTTTGGTGAGTCTTCAATGACAATAGGAGTTTTGGTGGGGGTTTGAGGTCTTCCCTAGCTAATCCTTGTGCTCTTCCTTGTTCTAAAGTATAGTGGGTTTTGTCTTTGCCTCTTCCATTTTGACTTGATAGGTGTACCTAGGGTAATAAGAGCAGTTGTTGCTTCTTTCTCAGTGGGTTCTAGAGATACCCTTAGTGATTCTTCCCCTTCTTTGCCATGAATCATAGGCCTTTGTTCTTCCTTATGTTATGTTTCCTATTTTCCATTCTCCTTCTCATTCTTTCCATTCTCTTTCTATTCTTCCTCTGGTTCCTCACTCTACTCATCTGTCTCTTCTTTTGTTTCTTCTTATTTCTCTTCTTCATCCTCCTTCTCCTTTTCTTCCTCTTTTCCCTCTTCTATTTCTTCTTCATTTTCTTCTTTTTTTTCCTCTTCATTTTCTTCTTCTTTTTCTTCTTCCCTCTCACTAGCAGTGGGGCTTTTGTCATATTCAAGAGCTTGAATTTCCCCTCCTGCCTGCATGTCTCTGAAGGTTGTCCATGTAATAGGGAGTCTTAGATTTTGTAGAGAATATTCTAGGATGAGTTTGAACAACCCATGATGGGATAGTTGTTGATTTTTTCCCTCTTGCAATTTGATGCTCATGTCTATCATTGATTGAAGAAGAAATTAGGATATAATTAATCTATTTTGAGGAGGTGTGTCTGCTCCAAATCTCAGTTCTTGGAGGATTTTGAAGTGGTATTCATACACCACATTGTATCTCCCTTCACATGATATGTATTTAATGAGGTGGTAACTAACTTCATTCCAAGGGTATGGAATGCTTCCTCTTCTGACCCCATTTTTTTCTTCCATTGGCTCCTCCCCTTCCAAAAATAATTTCTTCTTTGCAAGGGTGTTGTTACCCTTATCTTCTTTTCTCCAAGGTAACCCTAAAGGGAGTGTAGTGATTCTACTTATAACTTCAGGGGTGATTTCTACTAATAGGCCTTTCACCACAACAGTGGCATGGGTCCTAGTGAGGGGTATGAGTGAGAGAGCAAAGTCTTTGGCCACCTCATCATTGTATCCTCTCATCCTCTCAAAGAACCCCATCCATTGGTGCCTTGTGAAAATTTCTACTACAAGAGGATGTTGGTGGATCCTTACTGTGTTTATGGGTTCTCTCTTGTTAAAACCAATTGTCATTTTTCCCTAGTAATTGTGGAGGCTTGGATGAATATAAATCAAGAATTCTGGTGGGTGAGAGAGGATGGAGTGTTAACTCTGCAATACAATTCTCCTAGACTATAATTTCCTTAATCAAATGATGATTTTTCTTCTTTTTAATAGGAAAACATGGAAGGTATAACTCCTACCTTACTTGTTTCATTCTGTTGAGGAAAACCTTTGATTTATCCTCCCTTTAGTGCCCACTGATAATCTTGTAGATTGACTGCTCTGTATCCCATAGGTTTTCCTGTAGGATCCTGTAGATCTCCTGCACTACAAAATATTAACTATCTCATGTAGGTGCTGCTTCAAGAAGGCTAAGAGAAACCTCTTTTCGATGAATTCTAGAGATTGATAATGCTCTCTTTGCATGGGAATCAATGTTTTATTTCCTTATATGGATGATCGTGTGGGATGGTGTGCTGGATGTATAAGTACGAGCACCTCCTTTTGGACCATTGGTCCCACTATCAGTCCATCATTCCACCTTACCTCATAATCATCTCCCACTTCGTTCCCCCGTAGCTTAAACATTTTTGGCCTTATCTCCTTTTTCTTCTGATTTGACTACTGCCACGTGTGGAGTGGTCTAACTATTTTCTCCTCGTCGACTAGCTGAAGGTGGCCAAGTTAACTGACCACCTTTCTTTATAAAACCAACTCTTACATAATCCCACAGTTTTGATCATATTGTGCTAACAAGAGAGCATGAGTAAGATGACATACCTATGGATAAAATGCTTTGATGATGATGCATGCTGGAGAATGATTTATTTTGTTGTGTATTTGTTGCATATCCTTCTTTGTATTGGCCTCTTTTGATGCTTGTTTCTTTAGATGTGAAGGTGTTGGAGAGTGATGTGGTGATCTTGTTGCTGTTGCTAAGCTCTGGAAGAGCTTCTTTAACCTTGGAATATTTTTGTTGAAGATGAATGAAACCCTGAGAAGTTTCCTTTGTGGGATAGGCTGCTATAGGATTTCCTACAAGAAACCTACAAGATGTCATGTAGTTTCCTCTCCCCTAAAATTTCATACTTTTTCTCACTTCTGGAGCATGAGGGTTGTTGACATGAGTAGAGAAGGGTTGTAGTGAATGGTAGGTTAGAGTTGTGGTCTTCAGGTATTGTCCCTCTATCCTCCTTCTCTTCCTCTTCTATTTGTTTTTTTTCCCTTTTTGAAAATTGTATATATATTTTTATTTTTTGAATTGACTTATTGGATGGATGTAGGGGTAATATGGTGATGGAAGGCATGGAGATGATGTGTTGGAGTGAATGTTTATTTTTTCAAACATGGGCTTGTCATCCCCTTGCTCTAAGATCACTTTTCTTGGGATTTCAAGGCCACTGTAATTCCTACAGGAAACTCCTGTAGGTTTACAGGGAACCCTATAGGATTACAAGGAATCCTGTAGAAAACATAGAGCCTATGTAAATTGAGCTGGAGTAGTTCATGAATTTAAGAATGGATGAAATAATGAAGAATATGAGATGGAGGGGTTGAAATATGGATTTTGTAGGCCCTTCTGTTCCTCTCAAAGATGAGCTTATTCTCCTTTTTTGTCCTGCAAACAACATTTTCAAAAATAATTTTTACCTTGTTTTCTCTTTTTTCATTTTTTCTCTTTTTTAGAAAACAACTAGTTTGCCTCCAAGGAGGTTTTCATCCTAGTTTCCTGCCTTGGGTGCCTCAAAAGAGGTTTTCACCCAAAGATATTTATATTTTTTTTCTTTTTTTTCAACACCATTGGGCCGCCTCAAGAAGTTTTCAACCCAATAGTGGGACTTAGGTGCTTCATGGAGGTTTTCACCTGAGTCTCTTTATTTATTTTTATTTTTATATTTTTTTTTTAGGGACTTGATGGGGTGGAAGTTGAGACTTTCTCCACCACCATCATTGTCTTGCTAATTCCATTGATGAATTCTTGTAGACCTTTAATCTGTACCCATTGACAAGTAAAGGGATAGCCTCTGCATCAATGGTTCTTATCTGTACTGAACCATTAAAATGAAAATTTTCTATGACATAAGGCCCTAACCATCTAGTCCTTAACTTTCCTTTAATGTCCTTGTACCAGGAATCATACAACAAAGCCCAATCACCTTCTTGAAACTGCTTGTCCTTTATATTTTTGTCATGCAAAAATTTCCTTTGAACTTGAGTCAACTCTGTGTATAGGAGGGCCTGCATCCTAAATAAATTTAACCCATTCAATTGGAGCAATCTTTCTTGTTGTGCCCTAGTGAGATCTAGATCCAATTATGTTGCCATTCTTAAGGTGTTGTATTCAAATTCAATGGACAACAACACTTTCTTCCCATAGACTAGCTCATAAGGAGTGAATCCAGTGGTGGTCTTCCAGGTGGTATTGTAGGCCCAAGTGGCTTCAACTAATCTATCTTCCCAATCCTTTCTGTTACTACTAATCACCTTGGTCAGAATGCCTTCGAGTGCTCTACTTGTTACCTACACTTGCCCATTAGCTTGTGGGTTGTAAGCAGTGGATGTTCTGTGCTTGATGTTGTGTTGGCTTAACAAATTTTCAATCATGTGAGACGTAAATTCACTGCCTTGATTAGTGACAAATTCTCTAGGGTACCAAAACTTATAAAATACATTTTCTCTTAAGAATTCAACCACTTTTTCTTTTGTTGCTTCTTTGATGTCCTTGGCTTCAGCCCACTTGGTTAAATAGTCAGTGCACACAATGATGTATTGCTTTTGCTTGGATGGAGGGTCAATGGGTCCAATGAAAGCCATGCCCCACTTGTCAAATGGCTCGAAAGTAACTTAAGGTTGCAGAGGCATTTCACCCCTTGGGGTAGGCTTCCCCATCCTTTAGCATCGATCACACTGACTAGTATACCTCCTCACATCTTGGTGAAGAGTGGGCCAATAATAACCAACTTGTAGTACCTTGAATGTTGTTCTTTTGGCTGCAAAGTGACCTCCACAAGGCCCATCATGACAGGTCAGAAGGATGTCAAAGACTTCCTCCTCCCTGACACATCTTCTCAGAATTTGATCTGGGCCTAGTTTGAAGAGGTTTCCCCCAATCCAAGTGAATGGGGCGCTCTTCCTTACAATATTGCTCTTTTCCTTGGAGGACAAATTTGGTGGAAATTGTGCAGACACCAAGTAATTTTCTATATCAGAAAACCATGGAGAGAGAACTAAAATGGTGAATAAGTGTTCATCTGGTAACTGATCATCAACCATTCCTTCCTCCCCTACAGGAAAATTCAATCTGGATAAAAAATTTGCAACAACATTCTCCTTACCAGTCTTATCAATAATAGTTTAGTCAAATTGTTGCAATAAAAGTAACCATCTAATAATCCGTTATTTACATCACGTTTATTCATCAAGTATTTAATTGCAACATGGTCAATATGTACAAATATATGGTAACCAATAATGTAATGCCTAAATGTATTCAATGAATGCAGAATATCTAAGAGCTCTTTTTCAATCACTGTGTAGTTCAGCTCATCTTTTGACAGATTCTTACTGATGAAGTAAATGGCATAAGGTAGCTTGTCATCTAGCTGGCCTAGAGCTGCTCCTATGGCTTTGTGAGAGGCATCGGTATGTATATGGAAAGGAAGAGCCCAATTTGGGCCTTGAAGAATAGGTGCAGTAGTCAACTTGTCCTTTAGGGTGTCCAAGGCTTCTTGACAGCTTTCTAACCATACAAATTCGGAGTCCTTGGCCAATAACCCAAATAAGGGAGAAGCTAACTTGCTAAAGTCTTTTATAAATCTCCTATAGTATCCGGCTAAACCTAGAAAACTTCTGACATCTCTCTGTTTTTGTGGAGATGGGACCCTTTGGATGATGGCTATCTTATTTGGGTCTACCTGCAGTCCTTTCTGGGATATTGAGTGACCTAGAACAGTCCCTGCAGTCATCAAGAACTCACATTTTTCAAGACTAAGGGATAGGTTCACTTCAATGAATTTGTTTAGTACCTTAACCAAGTTGGAGAGAGGCTCCTGGAAATCACACCCATAGGGTATAAAGTCATCCATATAAATTTCCACTACATCATGGACTAGCTCGACAAAGATACTTATGACTTCCCTTTGGAAATTGGCAGGGGCATTGCATAGGCCAAAAGGAAGGACCCTATAAGCGAAATTACCCCAAGGATAGGTGAAAGTGGTTTTATCCTGGTCCTCTGGGCTAATTTGAATTTTATTGTATCCGTTGAACCCATCTAATAAAACGAAGAACTTTTTCCCTGCTAGGCCATCTAACACTTGGTCAATGAAAGGTAGAGGGAAATGGTCCTTCTTTGTTGCTTTTTTTAATTATTTATAATCAACACAAATCCTCCACTTCCCATTTTTCTTTGGAACCAACACCAAAGGAGAAACCCACTCACTGTCTGAGATAGGGTAAATGAATCCTGCATCCAACAAATTTTGCAATTCTTCTTTCACTATATCCTTAAGAGCTGGATTCATTCTCCTTTGGGGTTGTCAGACTGGTTTTCAACCCTCTTTGACATAAATGTGGTGAGTACACACCGAAGGGTGCACTTCCTTCATTTCTTTGTAACTCCAATAAAGGGCATCCAAATGTTCCCTTAGCATGTTGCACAACTCTTCTTCTTGGTGTACAGAAAGAGAGGGGTTGATTTTCAAAGTTCTTTCAGGGCTGAATTCTATTGTCTTGACACGAGTATGGTTTGAATCAGCTAAGCATAGATCAATCTGATGGTTGCTCTTGGTTTCCTTTACAACTTCCTCTAAGGACAAGGTGTTGGGAGTTTGATTTTAGAGGATGTGTTCAATCAAATCATCTTCATCGGGTTGTCCTCCTCCCATGGTAGTTTCTAGGGTATAGATTTGGGCTTAGTAAACTTCATCTTCTTCCTCTTCTTCCAACCATAAAGGTAAATCATGTTCTAAAGATGGTTGAGAAGGAGGGTACAATATCAACTACTTGTATAATTGCCCATTTTTTATAGTCATGTTTCCAGCCTTGCAACTGACGTAGGCATCGACAATGGCTAACCAAGGCCTCCCAAATATGAGAGGATAACCATTAAGCTTGGCCTTAGGTTGAAGAACTAGGAAGTTGGCAGGGTACTCCCAGGAGTCAATGGAGACCATCACATCCTCAATAATCCCCTTAGGGGCCACTGTGGAACGGTGTGCAAGCTGCAAGAATGTTGTGGTCTTTCTTAATGAACCCTAGAGATTTAGCTTAAGCATGGTGTCCTTAGTCATTACATTAATGGCAGCCCCAATATCAATCAATGTGTGTGGGACAATGGTTTCATTGATGTGCACATCTACTATAGGGCTTCCAGGGTCTAAATACTTTGGGAAAACTACCTACCCCAACATTAAGTCGGACAGTTCTCCAATGACATTAATGGTAGGGGTGTCTCTTTTTCGCCTCCCTGGATGTTTGAAACACTTCTCTTTAATCATTTTGTTGTAAATAGGTACATCCTTAATGGCTTGGAGAAGTGGAATTTTGACACATAGATTTTTGAATTCACCCAAAAGTTCATTCTCTTATGGGGTAGGTTGGACTGGATGAGTTAATATTTCAGGAAAGGGTGGTGGATTCACTCTAGGTATACTTTCCTCTCTTTCCTCCTCACTCTCCCTTGGTGGAGATGGAGGTTGGATGTCCGGGAGTACTCTCCTAGACCTCAGGTTGATTTCATGAATTTCCATAGCATAAGCAGGGTAGGATGTCTCTCCAATGTATACTTGTTGTGCCTGTCTATTGTTCAGACTCAAATTTGGCTAGGCAGGCATCTAAGGTTGTTTAGGTGGATCAGGGTGTAAAATATATGTTTGAGTAGGAGGTGAAGGCAGTAAAGCTGGAGAATTGTGGTATGGGGGCCTCCACCCCTGGGGTGGTGCATTCCACTGAGGTTTTGGAGGAGTATATGGCTGAAATGGTTGGTTGGTCGGTTGGGAATGGTACTGGGGTGCAAAATACCAAGGAGAAGGTGTAGACCAAGAGGGATGAGTAGGGGGCCCCCAAGAGGGAATGGATGTGTTTTGGTTAGGGTTGTAATATGCATAGGATGACCCTTGCATGCCCTGCTGGTACGGTCGAGACCCATGAAGCCTCCTTTGATTTATGTAGTAGATTTGTTCAGTCATCCCTTCAGTTCCCTGATACACAACTTTTCGTCCAGGTAGAGAAGGGCACTTGTCTGTGGAGTGATTGTCTTCACAGACCGAGCATATTTCTATAAGGTTTAATAGACATTCATTCCTAGGGTGCCTGCTTATGCATCTAGGGCAGAAGATGGATAATGCTCTCTCTGCTTCCTCCTACTTTCTCTTGATGTTCATAGTGTCCATCTATAGAGCAAGTGTTTGTAGCATTTCACTCTTGAAATCTTCCAGCAGATTTTCAATTTCACCTCTTATGGATGCATTGGAAGAGGATGACCTGGCCATTGGTTGACTACCCCTACCATTTTTCCTAGCTTCCCTATAATGGCTCTTAAAGACAGCCTTGATATCTACATAGGGTAGCTAGTAGATGTCCCTTCCTTCTAGCAGGTTTAGGGTATCCAAAATATCTTCCCTGACCCCCTTGAGTAGGACTAGCTTTAGTGACTCAGGATCAAGTGTGCACCTGGCCCTTTTGTAGCTAAGCTAAAATCTTTCCTCATAATCTTCTAAGGACTCATCATGCCATAAGATCATTATAAGAAATTCCTCTTTAGTGTCTTTGGACCTACAGTAGTCCCGATACTTGTTGTTGAAGGGTTACTGCATCTGAGCACAGGTGGTGATGTTGTCTCTAGATAAACCCATGAACCGGCACAAAGCTACATCCTTGAGAGTGGATGGGAATAATTTCAACTTCTGATCATCAGCGGTGTAATCATAAGTTCTACATATGATAATGAACTCAAACAAGAAAGTATCTGGATCTTCCAAGGTCAGGCCATGGAAGTGAGGAAGAGAAGAGGGGATTATGTTTTTCATCTTAGAATCCCCATTAGTTTCTTTGATGGGAAAAACACCCTCAATTCTTTCTCTATCTCCTCTGTCATTTCTATTTTTAGTCATTAGGTAAGTTGGAATGGGTACTCCTTCTTCTTCTCCCCTTGTAGGCTCTTCAAAAATTTCTGGTTGCTCGCCTAAGGGGTACTCCTTCTTCTTCTCCCCCTGTAGGCTCTTCAAAAATTTCTGGTTGCTCGCCTAAGGGGTCCTCCAATTCACAGTCACCAAAGAAGAGGGAAGGTTGGCTATTTGAAGTGGTGGGAGTAATTGGTAGAAAGTTTCCTAAGTTATCCCTATTCCTACGAGGCATGAAAGAAGTGTTTTTGTTTTGTTTTGTTTTTCAAGCTCTAAGACTAATTGAAAAATTGAAATAACAAACTAAATGGAACTAACTGCTAAATGAAATCTTACTTGCAGAATGGAAAGGAAAGGAAACCAATATTACAATTACTTTTGCAGAAATGAAGCTAATAGTGGAATGAAAGAGATAAGAAATGGAAGAAAGAAAGCAAAAATCACATCTACTCAAACACCTCCCTGAAAATGGCACCAAAAAGTGATGAGCACTAGTATTGCAGCAAGAATGTTGCAACTCCTGGGGCTACCAGCTTTACTTTATCAACCCAGGGTTCGTACAAACTTGGAGGTGACAGTGTTGTATACACAAGCAGATGCAATGGGTCCACTCTTTGTCACTATTGGGCTAGCGATATACCACTATGGTTTCTAAAACCAACCTTCTGTTGATTTAGAAGAAGTTTGATTACAAATGAAGAAAGGGAAATTTTACCCTAATTGAGAGAAATGAAACACTGTCTCCTGCAGTAATGAAAGACTGAAATAAATGCTTTAAACACACCACTCATCTAACTATTTGTGAATAGATCTTGCTTCAGAAGAATTCTAAGCTAACATTTGTGTAATCCTAACTATCCTAGGCATGCAATCTGAGATAATCAAACACTTTACTGTTGTGTATATGAATTAACACAATAACTCTTTTTTCCTTTTTGTCCCTTTTTGTGAAAATGTGAATGCTAAATATTATTGGTGGTATGGCAGGTGGGTTAGAGATGGTTTTGAAGGGTCGAATAGCTTAGGAGGAAAACAGGGGTCTTCTCCTAACTTTATAGAAGCATTTTCCTCAAAACATGCCACTATAGGTCGTCCTACAGGATGTCCTAATGCTCCTACAGGATCCCCTGTATTCCTACAGGATCCCGTTGAAATCACAAGGAGGGGTTTGGAAGGTGGTATAAGGCTTAGAGAAGGTGAATTATGGAAGAAATAAGGCAAGGGAGTGGTTGGGACTTTCTCAGAGCTCAAACAAAAGTTTGTGAGATGGTTGGATTTTCTCAACAAACCTGGAAAGTTGTTCTTAGGAAATGATAAATTGGTTGATGGATTTAGTGGTTTTTGATGATCATGGGTGAATGAGGTTAGGCTAGGGCTATTGACATGAGATCTTCCTACACTATGGAAACTCCTAAAATACATATATCACTGGAATTTTCCCATGGATCATGTCAAACAAGACAGATTTCCAATCAACATAAGAAAACATAATTCCATTATTTAGTTGCCTAGTTCATGCATGGAAATACTTGTAGAATATTTTGAAAGACCATGAGATCTAATACAAAGTTGGATATATCAAAAAGAACAACTGAAACCTATTCTTGAAAACTGGAAAGGTGTTTGTCTAATTAGCAGAAAACCCTAAATTCCATAAGAAATCATAGTTCTGCCTTTTTGGGGCTGAATAGGAGTTTTTCCTCAAACCATGGTCCCCAAAGGGAGGAGTGAGGCCAAATCCAATTGTTATTATAATTTTTAGTATTTCTTTATCTCTCCAAATCTATTGCTAAAGCTATGCACAAATGGAAGCAAGCTAATCAAATTCACTACTACTTGTAATGTAATAATGCCAAAATCAATTCAACAATTAATCTATTAAATAACCTAAGCATACAAGTACAATAAGAAGAACCTCTACTGCTAGGGTTGAGCCCTAACCCAAGAGATTCATCCCTCTGATTCAACTCAGTGCTGGATCAAGGAAATTCTCATTCTCATTATCATAAAAAAATTACATAACATTTGTTTGCCACAATCCTTTAACTCGAAAATACTTAGTGCTCTTACATAAAAAATTTGAATCCTAATGACGTGCTAGGCATCCTTATTTATACAAATGAAGTCTCCAACAACTTCCTCAAATCTAGCGAGGCTTGGCTCCCAAAATCAAGATGAACTAGTTCTTAATTGCCACTGGCTCGACTGCCCATGATTTCCATGACTTAGCTGCTTGCAACTCCAAGCTAGTGTGATTTGATTTGAGGGATATTCGAATGAGTGAGGATTTACTGAGGAAGATCCATCTCCTATAATCTCTCCTTATTGTCTCATTCGAGTTCCTATACCTTAATTAGCCAAAATTGCCATGATTTTCTCCCAAAAGCCTGCAATCAATGCACATTAGCCCACTAGACATAACATCTTACTTTTACTCATGTCGTTAAGCAAAATATAATTAAAACATGTAAGGAATTATGAGAACAGTTGATTTTGGTAATATTAGAGGTGTATTAAGGTCCATATAGTTACCCAATGATGAGGCACATCAGGGAGCAAGACAAAGGTTTGTTGATAAAGTTCACCCCTCCTGGGCTACATCTTTGAGCCTGTCAACATGACTAGACCACTCATATATTCAGTATCAATGAAGTACATAAACATTTGCTGCAGGTAAATATGTGGCTATTACCCCTACAAGGTAATGTTCTCCTACAAAGAACTCTCACAACAGAAACAACTCAAAGAATATCCTACAAAGATGACATACTCCAACTGAAATGAGCTAAAACAAGCATGTGAACACTTCAATTCCACATTGAATCACATAAAAAAAACTTCATGATAAGAGAAGTTGAACCTGAGTTGAAACTTGTTAGTTACAATTGATGCAGTAGCCTTCTAAAAGTGAGAATACCCCTACAAGGTCTTCTCCATGTCCAAATACCTTTAAGCACTACTTCCAAACCCTGCCTGATCCATACACCTTTAGTCTCAAACCTGAAAAAAGACTATGTATATTTGCTCAAATCAAGAATTATAGGTTACCCATGGATTTAGAACATCCAAAAATGCCTAAGTAGCCTCTTTATGAGCTCAATTTGGATAAAAAATCCAAACGTTATGAGATTCCAAGATCTCCCATGAACTTGACTATTAACCATCCTACAAAATCACCCTTCTACCAAACTCACCTACAAAAGCGCCTCAAAAATTGCTAATGGAGCGATAGTTTAGCTAACCACAAGTGCAGTTTTTTGAACGATTAATTTAGCCTTTGACCCTTGGAGACTGAAAATCAAGGCCATATGGCCACATAGGGCCGAGGGCTAGGACTTAGTGATTTCCCCCGCCTGTTAAGCCCCTTAAACATTGGGTGAGAGGTCATATAGGCGCCATGGGTCCAAGGGTCAGGCTAACCGCCCACCATTCTTGTCGGGCCCCTTTACACTTTCCGTCGGGTCACATTAGGTTACATAAGACCTGGGGTTGGCCCCATTCTTTGGCATCTTCTGCTGAGTGCCCCAATTTATGTGCCTGCGATCATATGAATGACCATATGGCCTTGGGGCTGGCCCCTTTCCGGTAACCTATGGGCTAGCACCTTCCACCTTCCATCATGGGTCATGTGCAATGGCCATGTGATGGGGGCTAGGGCTACGACCCAACCCCCCTCTCTTATAGCACCAAAAATTGTTTGTGAGGTTATATAGTGTATGTCATTTGGCTATGACCTTAGGCTAGGGCTAAGCCCCAAGCCCTCAGGTCCTCTGCCTATGGTCTCATAGGTGTGGGGACACCAGGGTCTAGGGCTTATTCCGACCCCTTCCCCCAACTCCACTCAACATAAAATTTATATAGTGGTTTGGTTGTATGTATAAATAGGAACACCATACAACCTAGTGGTAAGGCATTGTATTGCTAATTCAGAGGTCGATTGTTCGATCCTTGTAAAGGAAGTTCAACCCATAAATAAATTTTACACCACCATTGGATGCCAGGTGGCAGCCATCCATTTTCCTATGTGGCTTCCATCCATTGGACCACAAAAAATCCACTTTGACTAATAAAAAAAAAAAAAATTCAACAAATTTGGGGAGGCCAAGTCACAGCGTGCCATTGGTCTGAGAAACCCAATTAACATGTCTAGTCACCTTGCCCAGTCAGCATACCTATGACCAATCTACAATTTTTTACCTGTTTGGGAAAACAACCAAAACCCGATATGGGGAGCATATGATATGATTTTGAGAGATTCAAGTTGCTTCAAATTCAGATCGATGAGCTCTTCGATTTGGAATTGGTTTCAAGAAGTTAAGGGAACTTTCATTTTTGAGCTTAAAATTGATCACCTGATCAGCTGGTAACTTGATTTCTATAGATGCACTAGTTATTTTAGCTTGATTGATCAGTTAACTGCATGATCACTGAGTTATACTGCTATCCCATTGCACAACTGACCTTCCACTAGCTCCTCCAACTATTAGAACTAGTTTAACTGAACACAAATGGATATAACTGCACTAGATTACTAAAATTTAGCAATCACACATGCTTAACTGATCTCTAATCCATCTAACTCCAATTTACTGAGTTAACTGAGTGACAAGAGAAATATCACACAATTTATTCGCATCCAAGTTGTTTGTTGGTGTGGAAATTCAAATTTTCCTAATTTGACTAAGGCAAAGTCAGATTGAGACTTTCTTGCTGCACTTCTCAACACTCCCTCTCAGCAAGAAAGGGATTATTAACCACTCCTATCTTGCACCTATGGAACTCAAAATTCCCTCTTGACATAACTTTTGTTAAGATGTCAGCATCTTGTTCCTATGTTGGAATGTATTGTAGAAACATTATCGACCTCTGCACACAATCCGGTAAACAAAGATACCAGATATCTATATGATTAGATTAACCATGAAATACCAAATTTTCATAAAGCTTAATGCAAATCTAATTATCAAAACAGATCATAGTTGGATCCATCATTTGACCAAATAGTCTCATAAGTATCTTTTGCATCTAGATCTCCTCACATGTTTCTTGACTTGTAGCCATGCATTCTGCTTTTGCCGAGCTGAGTGCCAAAGATATTTGCTTCCTGATATACTAGGAAACCATTGTGGACCTAACACTGAAAATTCTACCTGATGTACTCTTTCAGTTGGATGGAATTCCTACTCAATTTGGATCTGTTAATCCACACAAATTCACTCCCTCTATCCATTTGTACAAAAATCAATACTAGGTAGTGCCTATTAGCTACTGTAAAACATGTTTTTCTACCTTCCAATATAATTTGGTTGGCCTAACCATTTCTTGGCTTAGCTGCCTGACTGCATAGCACATATCTGCTCGTGTGTCGACAAGATACATCAATGAACCCACTGACTATTGGTAAATCATAGCATCCACCTCTTCACTTGAAGTGGCAGTCTCCTTCCTCCAGTTGGTCGCTAGAGGTGTCTCCATGGATTTACAACTCTCCATGTGGAATCTCTGTAGTATCTTTTTGGCATACTTCCCTTGAGACACAAAAAATTCCCCATCGCCTTGCCATACTTCCAACCCAAGGAAGTAGTGCATGAGACCCATGTCCTTCATTTAAAATTCCCTTCCAAGGTCCTCCTTGTAAGAACTGATCAATTTCTCATCAATTGTTAATATTAAATCATAAACATATAAAACAATGATAAGAAATTTACCGTCTATTAAGATATGATAGAGGTTTTCATTCGTTTCACTTTTGGTGAAGCCGAAACTAGGGAGATAACTGTCAATTCTGGTGTATCAAGCACGGGGTGCCTATTTGAGACCATACAACGCTCACTTGATTCTACATACATGAGACTCCCGATCAAATGTCTCAAAATCTTTTGTTTTCTTGATGTACACCTCCTCATTAATAACACCATTGAGAAATGTTGTTTTTACATCCATCTAGTGGATGTTCCTGTGCAACCAGTGCAAGAATTAATCTAATGTATGAATACCTTGCTACAGGAGAAAAGGTTTCCTCATAGAAAATTCCTTCAACTTGAGAGAATAATTTAGCCACAAATATGGCCTTATAATTCTCTATGCTTTCATCTGTTGTATGCTTAACTTTGAAGATCCATCTCGAACCCACAATTGATTTATCTGCCAGTCTTGGGAACACTTCCCAAATACTATTCTTCATGATGGATTTGTATTCTTCCACCATTGCATCAACCCAAACAGGTTTCTCTATTGCTTCCTCAAAAGAGGATGGCTTAGTCTCTATAAGCTTAAAAATTAGAGCCATGTAGCCAGTGTACCTCTCAGATGACCTCCTTTTCCTGTGCAAATTTAAAGGAGCTCCCACATTCTCCGTCACATCCTCCACAAGTCTATCAACTTCCGTACTTTTTTTTCTCCCTTCTCTGGATGATTCTAATTAAGTGATGTATCCACTCCCTATTCTATTTTTGATTGCTTCATAACATCCTGAAGCTCCTCCTTTGGAGCTAAAAGCTCTTCTTCTAGTGGGATTTGAAGGTCCCTCTCAAGAGAGCACCACATGGATTTCTCCTCATCAAACTTTACATCCCTTCACACAACTATCATTCTGAGGGGAGGTAAGTACACATGGAAACTGTGTGATGTTTTGGTGTAGCCCACAAAAATCCCAACTCTATTGTTGGCTCAAGCTTCTTCCTAAAATATTTGGAGACATGGCAATAAACAAAGGCTCCAAAAATCCTGAAATCTAACACATCTGAATTTCTCCCTGAGAAAGCCTCCTTCATTGAAATCATACCAAGAATTTGATGAGGAATCTAGTTCTACAAGTAGGCTGTCATGTTACATGCCTCTTCCCACAAATGCAATGGTAGGCCTTGTTCATATAACATATCTCTCGAAACTCCAACAATTCTTTGGTTCTTTCTCACAGCTACCACATTCTATTGTGGGTTGTGGGGTGTTATGAGCTCTCTTCGAATGCCTTCTTTTGCATAGAACTCCTTGAATTCATTTGAAACATACTCAACTTCATTGTCACTCCTAAGAGGCTTCACCTTCTTCAAGGTCTCTTTCTCAACTAGTGCCTTGAATTCTACAAATTTTGAGAATGTCTCATCCTTCTTCAACATGAAGAATATCCAACACTTCCTTTGAGAAATCATCAATAAAAATAACAAAATATTTGTGCCTGGTAGTGGAGGCTATCGAGAAATGTCCACAAAGATCATAGTGGACACTTTCCAAGACTGCATGTGCTTTGATGTCTTGCTCATGGAATGTTCATTTCACATACTTCCCCAAGGTACAACCTTTGTAGACATCATGTTTCTCAAGTGCTCCTTTCGGGAGGCCAATGGTTATTTTTTGCATAATTTTCAGGGTGTCGTGATGCAAATGGCCCAATATCATGTGCCAAAGTTCACCGACATCACGGCTCTACACTTTCTCTATCTTATTGCTTAATGCGACACAATATTCCACATCCAACTTGTACATGTTCTTCACACGAACCCTGATCTACTTCACTTGTCTAGTGGCTATGTGTCTCGAGACTGCTTTCCCTTTGCTGAAGATCACATCATAACCACAATCTTCGAAAAATTCTACAAATAAGAGATTCTTCTTTATGCCTAGAACAAACATTACATCTTTGAGGCGAAGAGGAGATCTCGATTCCCTATGAAAGGTTATTCTACCAATCCCGGTAGCACTGTACCTTTTGTCATTACCAAGCTCAATATGCATCTGGAGATATTTCTCCTCCATGTCAATGAAAAACTCTCTATAGCTTTTCATGTGGAATGAGGCACCAGGTTCCAAGTACCACACACTCCCCATCACTGTGCTGGTCATGCATGCAATAAGGGTGAAGTCTAGCTCAAACTGCAAAGCCAATGCCTCACCTACTGCTCCTCTTGAGTTCTTCTTGCCAGACGTTTTGTGTGGACACTTTGTAGCATAGTACCTGAATTCATGACAATTGAATAATTTTATTTTAGACAAGTCTTTTGTGTTTCCCCCTTGGCTAGATTCCATTTTGGTTTTAGATTTCTTCCATTCTACCTTATTTCCCTTTCCAAACAATGCAAAATTTTCTTCATTCTTGCCCTTGGATGAAGTTCCATATCTGATATTCTACATGATCACTTCTTGTCCCAAATCAGACCACAAACGTTCCCAATTTGGTAATTTCTCCCTCTCATTTATCGAGTCCTAGTAGCTATGCCAACTTTTGGGAAGGCCTAGAAGAGCTAGGCTCACCGAGTCATCTTCTGCAACATTCACACCAACCCCTCCAAGCTCATCACAAACTTGGGTAAATCTGCTAAGATACCACAAAATAGTATCATTCTTCTACATCTTGATGTTTCAAAGTTTGTCTTTAAGGGTTGTTTTTCTATGATCGCTGCTATTCACAAATAGCTCTATCAGTTCCTTCCACATTATGAAAGGGGTTTCTTTCCCGTGGAGATTTGAGACAATGTGGTCTTACACTCCCTCCAAGATTGTTCATCTTTCCTTGGCTACACCTTTCTTCTATTGAGTTAGGTTTTGGGCATCATCTCATCTTGATATTGTAATGTTTGTCTTGACATATTCCAACAATATGTTTTCATCAAGAACCTCCTCCATGTGATCCTTCCATGCAATTAAATTTGATCTACCTTCCAAGGTATACTCTAATAACATCCTGTTGAAGGTCATTTTCCCAACTCTGAAGAGATCCTGCTACACTGAAGTTGCAAATTCGAATCTCCTAAAGAACATTGAAATTTCTACTCTAATGTGAATCCTGCTCTAATACCATGTAGAAATTTGGTCATATAATTGAAACTTCTTAAGAAATTTTAATCTAAATCAAGAGACAATTCTACTCTACTGATCTACGAAATTCAATTCACAATTTAGAACAACAATCTCAGACATGCTATAAGAAATAACACACGTGCTCAGTGTTTTTTCTAGGGGAACCCAACTAGGAAAAACCCCTCAAGCCTCTGCATTAATCCAATGAATAGACATGTATTACAATTGCTAGCTCAATCTGAGCTCAACCTACAAGTGAATAACCTATCTCTCTACTCAATGAGAAGCTCTAACCCAAACTTAGTCAATTTCTACCTCTAATTGAGCCCCTATTTCCTTGCATAATTCCTAGAGAATTAGCCCCTATTTTTTAGGAATTTTCCTCTAATTAATTTCAAAATTTCCAAGGTTTGATCATATGCCTACATGCAACACCTATACACTCAAACTAGTTTACAACTGCTTGTTACATTTCCTTGGAATCTCCACCACAGCTGGGAATTCGAATTCTCTACATGCACTAGTTATTTTAGGCTAATTGATTTGTTAACTGGATGATCACTGAGTTAGACTGTTGTCCCACTACACAACTGACCTTCCTAGTCTAGTTCCTCCAACTATTAGAACTAGTTTAAATTAACACAACTGGATGTAACTTAATAAGATTGCTAAGATTTAGCAATTACACATGCTTAACTGAATTCCAAGCCCTCTAACTTGAATTTACTAAGCTAACTGAGTGACAAGAACCATGTCACACAAGTTATCTACATCCAAGTTGTCTGTTGATGTGAAAATTCGAATTTTCTCAATTTGACTAAGGAAAAGTCAAATTGAGACTTTTTTTTGCACTTCTAAAAAATGCATCCATCTCTGAGTCTTTTAGCACAGCCACTAGTGCCTACTTTCTACAACATGCACATGTTGTGAGTGTGAGTTTTATGGAACTCACACCACTTGCCAGTGTCCTCCTCCGCCTTTCCGTTATTCTTGGCTTGTGGATTCGATGAGTTGTCTTGGGGTGTCACGGCCTGGACCTACCCTTTGCTCTATGGATTGGGGCCACCTTTGCTCTGCTTTGTGTTTGCAGATCCAAATTCACGTTTCTACAACTTGAATTTGTACTCAATCTTATCAACATATCGGTATGCTACACCAAGTGAGGAAATGTCTAGGAACTCCATTTCCTCTTGAATGTATTTGTGCAAACAACTGCTATACTTGAGCACCAGGTGTTTCTCAGAATATTTGATACCCAACTTTGTGCATAGGGAATGGAAAATATTTTCGTTATCTCATGCATATCTTGATCCCTTTGATGTCATAGCACATTCCATTATATGTACTTGTAATCATAGCTCCCAACAGGGTAATATTGTTCCTTGAAAACATCTCGAAAAGAGCTCAAAGAGGGTATGGATGAAAATAGAGAGGGTTCCTCAGCTTTTCTCTCACAGTAAGTTTCCCACCAATCCTTGACATGGGGGGGGCAAATTCAAGTAGTGCAAAAATAATCTTCTCCCCGTCGGAGAAATTATGGACCAAAAAATAACCTTCCAATATATTTAGCCATTTATCTACAACATCTACATATATTTTACCTTAAAATATAGGGATATCAAAGTCAACTTGTACCTTAAAGGGGGTGGGGCCTCTGAAGTAATTCTTGGATGAAGATGTGTTGTCGGTTGGCATTTGTCGAAGGATCTGGGAAAAGTTGTCCATCATTTCGTTCCTCTATCGCTTGAGGGATTATTCGAGCAATAGTTTGATAGGATCTCCTACTCCCTTGTCTTTATTTTATTTTGCTATAGGAGGTCATCGGTGTCGATGGGGCCAGTCTTGCAAGGGCTCAACCAGTTCAAGTCCCAACTCCTTATACCTCGACCTCGTTGTGGACATGCACAGAAAAATAGAGAATGAGCAGACTGCTCTAATACTATTGATCCAGACTTATGCAGGAATGAAACAAAATAAATATATAAACATAAACAAAAAGATGCAGTAGAAATAAATTTTCATTTCATTAATATCAAATAACTGAAAGATGCTTACATACAAAATGGAAATAAACTAGATCGAGAAATGGTAGCCTATTTCTCTGAAGCGATGTGGTAGCTACATGCCTTTGAACTGGGTTATAATGAGGCTCAAGGACCTTTTCCTTATTGAACAACAAAGGGAAACCATAAACAACCAAAACCCAAACCCTAGGAGATGGAACACCAAGAGTTTGTGGGCCCCGTTGGGGTTAGTTGAACAACCAACTTCCCAAGGTCATAAGTTGGTCATATGATCTTCATTTGGCATATATGATACTTTGTTAGAAATTTATCTATAACCACTACAACATTTGCGACAGACCCATGAATATAGACCTAAAACAAAAACGCAGTTTAGGGGGTTAACACAACTCTAGAAGTTCAAGACTCGAAAAACTACTAAAAATAGTAAATTGTGCTATAATAAAGGAAATTGATGAATTTAACTGGAGGTCCAGGTGGAATAGGCGGGTGGCCACCAATATCCACCTGGATCATATATCGAGAAAATGCATACTTGATTGAGTACAGATTGTATTGTAGTTTGTTTTGTATTGATATTGAGCACAAGAGGATCTAGTTTGAAAATATATGAAACATTGTCCTCTGTGGTGAATTGAGGGTGGCAGGGTGGTGGCAGGGTGTTGCAAGGTGGAGAGTGGAGTCTCCTTCTGGTTGGAGCCCGAGAACACTTCACGATGGCAGGGTGGTGTTAGGGAAGGTTGGAGCCTATGCAACATCCTTCCAATCAGAGCTAATAAAACTAGGACATTGGAATGTCCTTCTAGTTGGAGCTGGTAAACTAGGGAATTGGAGTGTCCTTCTAGTTGGAGATGGTAAACCAGGGTTTTGGAGCTGATAAGTGAGGGGATTAGATCCTCCTTCCAATTGTTGCTAGAGAATATTGGAAGTTGGAGCTTCTTATTAACATAATCTTTAAAAGGTTTATATTAAGAAGTGTTTGGTCGTTTTTATCTCGAAAGGGTTTTCACCTAAAAATCTTGTGTGTATTGTCTTAGATGTTGTGCATTATTGAATGGTGTTGTTAATTAAATATGTTTTGATCTAATGTTAATGATAATTAATGCTTTGTGAAGTTAAAATTAACTAATTGAAGTGAAATAATGGTTCACCTCCCTCTGAATATTTCCAATAGAAAAGGTCACTTCAAGTGACGAACGAAGAAAATTTGGTTTCATGGTCTTAGATGACACATGAGAGGCGATCCCTTGGAAATAAATTCCACTTGCACAATGAAATTATGGCTATTCAAGGTGCAAAAATTCTCCAACAACCAAGCCTCCTATCAGATATTATCCCCCATGGTTTATTTATTTTGGTTTCTCAATTGTTTCTTAATTCACCTATTGTTTGTTTTAGTGTGGAGGCTCTTTCTCAGTTGAGTTCTCTCTAGTTTTCCTCTTTTGAGAAGCTCCACTTGTCCTAGGCTTTGCTTCTTCTATTCCCTTTTCCCCTTTTTGCTTTTAGAAGGCTTTCAATGGTTTTTGGATCTTCTTGGTTGTTACTCCCTCTAGCTTGCCATATTTGGTGAGTTTCCATCCTTGAGCACCCTTTGGTTGCCTTCTCTCTCTTTTCTCTATTTGTTTTCATGCCCTGGCCCTCCAACATCATTTATCTTCGCCCCTTATTATCCCGACCCACCTCCTCCTGTTTCCCTTCTCCTCCCTGTTGATAGCTATGCCTCACTATAGGGCATGGGTATGAAGAGAAGTGGGCACTCATCGAGTACATGAGAGCTTGCATGCCCAGTATCGAGTTTCTAGCTCTTCCCAGTGCTATTAAGAGCATATCACACTCCCCATTTAGGTCAAAATCGTGCAAGCTAAATGAGAAATAATTGTAGAGTGTTAGATTATTTTAGATACAACAGTTCTAACATATGTGGGAGATTGGATAACTAACATAGGCCATACACATGGCACGTACAACTAGTATATGTATATTATGGACATCTAATGGTACCTTAAGCTACTCCTTAGCAAAGTGCTCTTGGATAGAAATGAGACAAAAGAAGAGGTTATGCTAGTGTTGGATGATATGTAGCTCACCTTGTAGTACCTGGATAAAAGACTCAATCGTTTGGAAGCTTACCTTGGCATACTCCCTAATGTTAGCTGCTCTCCTGGAAGCAATGAGGAACCTATGGCAGTTGAAGCCATAAACCTTAATAAGTCCAAATGATAATTTTCTATTTGTTTTTGTTATGAATGTCTAATCTTAGTCTCTTGTTTGACACTCTGTTTTTGGCCTTAATGTCCTTGAATTAACTATTAGTTCCAATAGTTAGTCTACTTATCATTAATAACTAGGCTACGTAGATGATTTCCAAGCTTCAATTTTGCATCTAGTCTAATTTCCTTAGCAACGAACTAGATAAAACATTTTCATGCTAGTGTTTTGTTTTTGTTTTTTTTTTTTTTTTTTTTTTTAATTTAATTTAATTTTTAAGCCTTCGAAAAAACCATTACACGTAAAACTTATATAAAAAAGACCTTATAAGGGCTTTTAAAGCCTATGTCATAAAAAGGGAGGTTATAAAGACTGTTAACTGCCCATGTCCATGATTATGACATTAAAGGATGAGCCTATTCCCACCATTTATAAAGACTGTTAACTGCCCATGTCCATGATTATGACATTAAAGGATGAGCCTATTCCCACCATTCCTTAAATGTCAATAATGTTACTCGCCTCCACAAGAGAGAGAACGTACGAATGGTCATTTGGACCTTCATGGCACGCCTTCAAAAGAATAAATAAAACAGATATTCATGTTTGTATATAGTAATAAACTTTTCGATTGGTGTATTCATCAATATTTTTAGTTATGAATAATTAGTATTCCAATATCTTGATAACAATTGTATTTTCTTTATTATTAAATATAATTAATTTTAAATTCGCAGTTTAATTTATTATGATAATTTGTAATTTTTATTAAATATTTTTATGAATAATTAGTAGTGCAATGTTATCTATTAGTCTATGTAAAGGTAACAAACAATTATATTTTGAGTTATTTTTAATATTAATTTTAATAGATTTTTTCATGCTTTTTTTTGGGTAATTTATAATTTTTATTAAATATTTATTTTTTAATACATTTTATTTGTTTTTTTGGTAATTTATATATTTTATTAAATATTTTATGGGAATTTATTTGCTTATAATATTATTGGTTTTAGCATATGAAACATTATCACTAGATTGATGATAAGGTTTTTGGAAACTTCATTTTCTATTCAAACAAGTTTATTTTCAAATAATTTTATATGTTTTAAGTAATTATGTAGTGTTATTATGAGACTAATAATTGAGTTTTTAGTTGTTATTGTGTTGAGTTGTTTCTGCTTTGGCGAAATCAACCCCTGCGTGTGTTTTCCTCCATTAGCTCTCGGGGCCTCTTGCTCCTAGGGCTAGCTATCTTGCAGTTGGCCAACGATGGCCTTTTTGGAGCCTCCTTCGGAGGGTGTATCGATCCCTGCATCTCATCTTGAATCTTCAGCCCAGCTGGGAGAAAACGTAGAAGCCTTTGCCTCTCTGATCTCCTCCCTTGGACTGTCACGAAACAGGCCTTCAATATCCAAGTTTGTTAAGAAGATTGATGAAATCCATGAAATAATCCTCCCCCCTTCCCTCCCCCGTCACACTGCTCTATCTCTCTCTGAACGTGGGTTGGTAGGACAATTTACTGGGCTCTGGCCCTCACCCCGATCGATTCTCAAATGGGTGGAAAGAAACTAGGCCTCCTCCATCATGGGGAAAATCTTGATCAGATTTTGTGGAAGAGGTTACTTCACCTTCCATTTCGAAACAAAAGAGGACAGAGATTTAATCTTCAGAAATGGACCGTATTTCATGGATTCAAGAGGGCTTTATTTAAATAGATGGACTCCAGACTTCGATCCAGAGTTGGATGTGTCGAATGCAGTGCTAGTGTGGGTAAGGCTTCCACAACTTCCTCTACACTGTCGGGGAGATGAATCTGTTAAAGAAATGGGAAATACAATGGGGAAATACATTGGCAGATGTGAGCCAAAGGAAAACATGCACGCCTACACAATAATATGCGTGGAAGTTGATCTGGGGAAAGGACTATCGGAAGCAGTCAAGATCAAAGTTGATAGCTGGGTTCACATTCAACAGTTGGACTATGAACAAATTTTGTTCAAATGCAAGGTATGTCACGAATATGGTCATTTTGCAAATAGATGTGCTAAAAAACAGGAAACAAAAGAAACAGAAAACTAGGAACCAAAATGGGAGCAAGTAAAGAAGAAAAAGAAAACAAACAAATCAACTTCCCAACCCTCTTCTGTCTCCATTCTCCCTCCCTCGACCCTCCCCCCCACTCTCCCCCTCTTCCTCTCCTTCCATGCCTATTCCATCTAAATATCTCCCCTCTCCCTCTTCATCTCTTCCTCCTTCATATATCCCTCTCCCCTTATCAGATCTTTTGGTATCTAATCCCTTTGGCTCCCTTGTGGACCTTGATCTCCCCTCCTCCCCTCCTTCCTCCCCTCCTCTCCTACCCTTCCCCTCTAATCTCTCTACTTACTCTCCCATCCCCTCCCATAGCCCTCCTCACTCCTCCTTCGACCAAATAATCACCCAAACCCTCTCCAAAGAGCTCCTATCCTCTCTCGACCACCCTAAAAGAGTAGGTAGAAAAACCAACAAAGAAATCAGAGATGAAGTTGTGGAAAAGGAAATGGCTTTGGGCACCCAACAACCTCTAGATACTTTATTAGAAAAAAACAAGGAGAAAAATGCACACCCCATTAGAGGGAAAGGTCCCTCTACCCACAACATCAAGTGATAATGAATATAGTCTCCTAGAATTGCAGAGGATTGGGAAATATGCCAAAAAATAAGGTAATGAAATAATTAATAGTATTAGACAAACCATATATTTTTATGATCTAGGATACAAAGACAAACGAAAAGGAAATGGAAACAATGATACAAAAAACAAAAAGTTATCAAGGCACTTCAATTCGAGCAATCAGAGCTTCAGGAGGAATATGTACAATATAGAAAACAGAGAATTGGGAGCTCATTCAACAAAAAAAAGAGTTGCATTGGATAAAAACAAACTTGGAAAACAAAAAATCAAAAGAGATATATTGCATTAGAAATATTTATGCCCCAAACCATTATAGGGATAAGGAAGTTTGTTGGACCACCTTAAAAAATTATCTTATGCAGGACCAAAACAGAGGCGTCACTTTAGGAGGAGGTCTCAATTTGGTATTGAATGCAAAGGAGAAGTTCGGGGGAATATACCATGTTGATCCATATAGGGAAATTGTAAAATCTATTATGGAAGTATGCAAATTAATGTACATGCCTCCTAGCAATGGAAAGCATACATGGAGCAATAAAATAATTGGTAAAAATAACATAAAGAAAAGGTTGGACTGATTTCTAATTCAAGACAAAATCGCCAACTCATTCAGCAAGATAAAATCCAAAATAATTCATAATATAGCATCAGATCACAAACTGGTGGCCCTTTCACTTGGGAAGTTAGAGAACTTCAACCCAGTCCATTCCAGATTCAGTTTCACTTGGAATGACAGTGAAGAAGTAAAAATATTATTGCAGAAGTATGGACAAATCAAATTACTAGCTCTCCTACCTATGTTTGGGAATCTATATTAAAAGCCCTGAAGAGAGAGCTGAAACATTGGGCAAGGAGCAATCAACTCGAAACACAAAAAAGAAAGTTAGAAATAACAGAAAAAATAGATAGAATTCAAGTGGAAAATGAGTAGCAAGAGGAAACACATGAGGGCTTATGGCAGGAAAAACAAGTGTATTGGGAGTTGTATAGGCAAAATAGAAAGGAAGAAGAAGGGTGGCATCTAAAATCCTGAAATCTATGGCTCAAATAAGGATATAAGAATACTGCGTTCTTCCATAACATTACCAGAATAAGGAGAAATCAAAATCAAATAGACAACATAAAAGATAAAGAAGGCAAAGAAGTTAGAGGACAAGAGGAAATAAATAAGGAGGCTTATAGATATTATAAAAATTTGTTATCATCCCCAACATCAAATAACAAGTATGAAGAATATCTACAACATATCCCAATTAAAGTAAGTGAAGTGGAAAACAATGAATTCACAAGAGGAGTTGAAGAAAAGGAAGTCATTGTTGTTGTTTTGGATTTGTATCCAGATAAGGGCCCAGGCCGAGATAAGAATGATCATAAATGTTTTTGGGAAATTCAAGATAGGAGGATTCAAAAACTCTTCCCTCCTCGCCCTCATCCCAAAAGAGTCGAATGCTAACTCATTTAGTAGATTTAGGCCCATTTCTCTGTGTAATTCCTCCTACAAAATTATAACAAAGATTCTGGCAAACAGAATAAAAGCAGTGCTTCTAGAAATAATATCAGAAAACCAAGGAGGATTTGTCCCAAAAAGACAAATCCTTGACAACATTCTAATAGTGCAGGAAGCTCTGCACTCTAGCCTTCTGAAAAAGGAAAAAGGAATGATTGTCAAGCTTGACATGGCAAATGCTTTTGATAGGGTTAACATGGGTTTCCTTGTGGTTGTCCTACAGAGATTTGGTTTCTCAAAAAAGGCAATAGATATAATAAAATCTTGTATTGTGGGACCTTGGATTGCACCATTGGTCAATGGAAGACCAAGTGAATATTTTCAGAGTTCAAGGGGGCTTCACCAAGGCTGTCCTCTCTCTCTTTTTTTATATATCATAATGGTGAACTCTCTGAGTAGAAACCTTGAGAAATGTAGACAAGATAGGACTATCACATGATTTTCAATCTCTCTAGAAGTAAAAAGCATAAACCACTCTCTATTCGCAGATGACACCTTGGTCATGGGAGGGGCCTCTTGCATAATGGCAAGAAGAATAAAAAAGGTAATTAACAATTTTATGGAAGCCTCTAGAGGACTACTAAATAATTAGAAATGTAGAATTTTTGGTTGGAACACTCCTCGCACTCTCCAAAAAATCTCAGAAATACTGGAAATTCCTTTTCAAGAAAAATGGAGCCATTTTCACTATCTTGGCCTCCCTATTTCAAAAGAAAATTTGAAGACTGAGATATGGAACAAGTACATTGAGAAAATGAAACAAAAAGTGCAGAATTGGGGTATGAACTGGCTCAACATGGCTGGAAGGGTGGTATTAATTAAGGCATTACTCACAACTCTTCCAATTTATCAGTATGCAGCTATACTAGCTCCAACAAGTATACATAAACAAATTGAGCTAGTAATCAGGGGGTTTGTCAGGATATTCTGACACATGGGAAATAGTTAAGTATAACTTGGTCTAGTGTAGAGTTAGGTAAGGTGTGTTTCTTTACTATATACATTTGTAACTTACAATCTGATGGTCACGATATGTTCTAGACATGAAGTGATCTGACGGTTCATTCTCTCCTCAGTATTATCGACACTTGATCCATGGCTTAACACCCAATTGGTCCATGATCTCTATTTAAAGAGCATGGAGAGTCATTTGTAGGTTTACCGTTCATGAGAGAATCTTATGTAAATTTTCATTCTTTCATTAATAAATTGCCTAAAGTGGTTGCGTTAGCTCAGGTCGTGGACTGTTTCCCTCTTTGAGGGTTTTAACCAAGTCAAAAATACTAGTGTATTGATCTGTGATTTGTTTGTGGGCGGTGTCCTTTGGTGTTCTATCTGAGGAACTTACCTTGTAAATTCCTACATGGTATCAGAGCAATTTGAGGGCCACATCCATTGGTGATCCAGATTGGAAGTCGATACAACTACATTCGACTGTCGTTGATCTAGGTAGATCTTCAGACACAATGGCATGGGAAAAGCTCAAAATTCAAAGTGGCAGAAAGGCAATTATCTTGACATCAGATCGAAGTGCTCGTCGCCTTGATTCCAACGGTGTGAATGACACTCCAATCTGAGTCCGAACGAAGGAGATAGAAGCAGTCAAAGTTCTGGGTTGACTTGCAGGAAATAGAGGAAAATGAAAGTCCAAGGATGCTCCTGGAAATAGTCCCATTGTGTAGATCTTTTCATTCTAAATCTACTACAACTTGAATGGGCTAAAATGGACTTCAGATGATGGAGTTATCGCAAAAAGAAGTTGCCTTTGTTCCTTTGAAAAAGGAGGCATTTCTTCTAAAAATGGGCTTAAGGCCTTAATAAAGGAAAAATCGCATCGGAAGGGTTGAGCAGAGGACTTAAAGCAGAGGCGGCAGGGATCCCCGACTGCGACCTCTGACTTATCGCATCGGAGATAGACCCGCATGCGATGTCGGGACCCCAGGCAGAGCGATGAAGTGATTGCGATTATCGGCATCAGTGATCAGTGTCGGCGTATGCCTTGGTACAAAGGAAGAACCCCTGGGTCATAGCGAATGCAATATGCCAATCCACAGCGTGCGATCTTAGCTTTCGAATTGGAAAAGAGATCAACGACCAGGATTTAATCGGCGGTCGGGAGATCGGTGATCCCCGACACAAAGGGCTGATGCGATAGCAACCTGTGATGCGATATTGACCGTCCGATCAAGGAACAGATCAATGGTCTAGATTTAATCAGCGATTGGTGATCCCCGATGCCAGGGACAATGTGATTGCGATAGCGATGTGCCGATAAGGGCCGGACCCGACGGGATTATAGACCCGATTCTATAAAATTTGAAGTCCGGTTTTTCAGATTTTCTGTGTTATCCCATGTATTTGGGGTTTTTGGCCAATCCGCCTATGCGATGCGATATGCTGACTAAACGCGGACCTGACTGGAGATTAAGGCAGATTTCATGAAATTTGAGATCCAACTTTTAAGCTTTGTGGTCAGATTTTCTTGTTTTTCCCATGTATTGTTTGTTTGAACGAAAAGAGCTATTTCAGGGTTTTTGTTCAAATAGTCTCAGATAAGGTCTTTTTAGATGTGAATTGCATGTTTGTATGCTAACAAGAAACATGCTCTGAAGAGGCGAAGGGGAACTAGAGCCTTTCGATCCCGAAGTGGGGCATGCACATCGAAGGAGAAACATGGCAGATGAAGAGGCTCGTCTTGAAGAGGAGTGCAATTTCTACAAAACCTTCTATTCAATGGCAGATAATGTCAGTCAATTGCTTTCAACACTGGAGAAAGCATAAGAGAGAAAACCAGAAGAACAGGGTTCAGTACATGGAAATGGTGGGGAATAACCCCCTCCTTCTCCTTCCATGAGTGAAAGTTCTTCTTCCTCTCATCACCATAATCGTAGAAATTCAAGGGATGCATCTAAGAAACCTTTCTTTAAATTAGATGTCAAATTTGATCTTCCCATGTATAACGGGGAAAGTAATGCAGAGAAGCTTAATAACTGGATTAGGCAAATCGAGATCTACTGCAGGATTCAATAGATCGCAGAGGACGAGGCAAAGATTCAGCTGGCCTCTCTGCGGCTGAGTGGCACCACTCTCATCTGGTGGGAGAGAAAATTGTGAAGCAGTAAGAGTGTGGGTAATCTTCCTTCCTCATGGCCTAGTTTCATTTCTGCATTAAGGGAACAATTTTATCCCTTGGGTTACAAGCAAAAAGCCTTAATGGATTGGCAATATTTAAGGCAAGGCAAAGGTTAGGATGTGCAAAGTTTTACAGAGGAGTTTAGAAAAAAAGCACTCAATTTAAAAATTGCACTTGACGCACCTGAAGTAGTAACTGTTAGGGCCTAAATCTACCTTAGGCTGAGAAAGGTAGGATCTAGGGTAACATCAAACCATGCTTAACCTAGTAGCTAGCCCTACCAGGTCGGGAGAGGGATCTCTTTTTGTGAATCTCAAAAGAATATGATCAATAGAGCTTGAGATGACTAATGTGAAGACTAATTTTAGGCTAGGTATATGCTCAGCAGAGTTTGATTGAATTTAATTTTGGTTTGTTGGCTCAAATGTGAAAGGCAGATTTGGGTCCGAGGAATGGACACAGTCTTGCAGAGATCTCTATGGGGCGAGGTAGGAAAATGGTTTAGTACTTCAAAATTGAGTGGGATGGAGAGATTTTAGACTGGTGAGGAGTTGGAGAGGGCTTGAAAATCTCAGGGATCCTCTTCAAATAGCTGAAAACATAAATAACTAAACAAACCCTAGGTAGAGCACTGCAATTTCAATGTATTCTACCTTTATCCTTGTTTGACTTAGTTAAGATGAACAAAGAGAGATGATGGCATACATAAACACATGTAAACTTGCAATTGCAGAAGGAAAAACAATACCAAATCAAGATGCCACAAGAATCCCATAAAGTGCTGCAAACCCTGGTCAATTCCTTTGCCAAACTGCTGAAAATGAATGTACAATAATGCTCAAAGCATTCACAAGAGTCCAACCCTTGCTAATGATTGAAAAACAAGTAGATATAGGCAATAAACAATTCATCCTAGCCTTTATGGGTCGAGCTCATAAGTTGAGGAGCTATTCCAACAAAGTCTAAATTGAGAACTAAAAAGTAGGTAGTGGAACAGCTTGCCTCTAAAAACTAGGGAACTGATTCATTCAGTTGCACACTACCTTTTCATAGATGAATCTACCTCTATGAGTGAAAATTTAGCATAATTACATCAAAATCCATCAAGTCACATTAAATTACATCAACGATTTTGAATATTAGAAAGAGAAAATTCAAACTGTGAAGAAACTAGGTGAAAAACAGAGTTTTTTGGCGAAAATGAGCAAATTTCCTCCTATGCGTTGCGTTGATTTCTCTATGTGTAGCGCCTTTTTTGCAACTGATTTTGGAGGCCTTCCCGTGCACCAAATTTCCTCCAAGTGGGCTTGTTGGAAAGGTCTGCCTGCCTACTTTCCAGAACAAGTAGAATTTCTGAATTTAGTCTTCATTTTCCCTTCAAAAATTGAGTTCTCCCAACACTGCTTCCTGTGTGTCCAAAAAGGGGTAGAAAGGTCATTTTTGAGGTGTTTTTGACCTTTTTGGAAGCTCAAAACCTGTCAAAATTTCTTATCCATGTGAGGGAATTTATATTTTTCCATGAAAAGTCAAAAAATTCTGATTTTTCCTCAAAAGGAGGTCTCTAGCAAAAGCGCGCGCCAAGTGGCGCGGCGCATTAGGCAGAAAAACCTATTTTTTAGGCCAAAAATTTCAAAATTGCAAAAAGTTTCCCAAATTTCTTGAAATTTGGGCTGATCGTTCCTCATCAGGTGTTGTGTTGGGCTAAGGAAGCCTCAGCCAAGATCTAGAGTCTATCTTGCTCTTTTCTCTTCCTCATGGCTTTCTTCAACTTGGCCTTCAAATTCCTGATTCTTGCTTTGCACACCATATTTCTTGACAAGTAGTGGTAGGCCATGTTCCTCAACATATTTTTCTCTTTGTTGGCCTTCTCCAGCATCTTTTCCAAGTGCATGTTTGTCACCTCGAGCCAAGATGTACGATCAGCTTGAATTTCCCTTTCAAGTGTTGTCAATTTGGTTTTCCTCTTCTTGGCAGCTTGCCGATTTTTCTTTATGTTTTTAAGCTCCATGGATGAGTGAGACTGATGAGGGGAGGATTTGATGCTAGCTGTAGGTTTTTGGGGAATGAAAGGGTTTAGGGAATAAAATTTAGGGATTAGGGATATTTGATTAGGGTTTGGGATAGTGGGATTAGGGATTGGGTAGATGAGAATGTAAAGAGAGGGAGAAAATGAATGAGGGAATGAAGGAGTGAGGGAGTGAGAAATGACTAGGAGTGGAATTGGCAGCAAGAAATGCAATTTAAAACCCTATGCAATTGTTTTTGACAAAAGATGCAAGGAGGAAGGGTTTTAATTTTTTCCCATTAAATCACTATAAGCACCAAGATAAACTCACTCATTGGTCATGGAGGAATGTTAACTTACTTGAACAAGTGAGGATTTAGCAATTTTTGCCATTTTGGAGGAGGCTGTGGGTGAAATCGAGCTTGTAACCCTATGCGTCGCGCTACAAACCCAGTGCGCCATGCCCTCTCAATGCATCACGCCCGTTATGGTTTTACACTGCAGAGCACTGCCCAATGCGTCGTGCTCTTTCAATGCGTCGCGCTCCAAACCCAATGCGCCGCGCCACTGAAAATGCCGAACTCGCTGCGGTTTTTGCTCTTTGGCTTCAACACGACCTTTCTATTACTCACTCTTTCTCCCTTGGATAAAAATGAACTCTTTAAACATGAAAAATGGTTTGTATACATAGGATTTTAATTTTCCACTTATAAAAACCCACTTTGTAATGTTTGCCTTTGACTTGCTTTTAAAACTCTATTTTTGGGCAGTTTGCTTTGTTTTTTCCTTTGATGAACTGAATGCTTTGACTTTTTGTTTTCCTTGCAGGTGATGGAGTTGCAGAGGCTTGGCAAGGTGACCAGGGTTGCCACTGAAGTTATTACATATGGAAAAACTGAAATTACATCAAATCTGTACATGAAAACATAAAAAACTCTATTTTTCCCCAAAATAGGGTTTTGAGGAAAAACCAATCATTGAGCATGTGATTATGAAAATTATTGTTGCTGAAACTTTATTTGACCTCCTCATGCGCCTGCTAACATTTATTGAGCATTTTGAAGACCTTATTGACAAAACCCTAGACCTAATACCTAGTGACCAAATTTTACTTGAAGTCTCACTGAAATGACAAAAATTGACCTTGACACCTTAAAATTACTTTGTAAGAGCATGTTTGATCACTGGAGGAAGGCTTCAAAGACTGACACTAACAGTAACCAAGTATATTGGATCATTACATAGTTACATTAGACATTCCTTATTATTGTTTGAACCTACTACCATTGACTCGGCCAGTGTAAAGGCCATCCATCTAGAAAATGAGGGAGCACATGGACAAGATGACCACTCAAAGAGAACCATGACAGCCAAGAGAAGGGGAACAAAGCCCTCTTGTACACATTGTGGGAAAGAGGGGCATGACGAAGAGAATTGCTGGAAGTTCCACCCTGAGCTGAGACCTGAGAGGAATGACAGAAAGGGGAAGCAAAAGGTCGTCGCCACTGTGCAGCAAAGCCAAGATTCCAAGTCAGAGGAAGACGAGAAGGTCACAGCTTTGGGATTCACAGGGGGTAGACCCATTGACTTAGGGTCTAACTCTGGCAATGAGACAAAGTTTGCAGCCTTTGGGATCGCGACAGGAGGACCCATAGATTTAGGGTCTGATTCCAGCAATGAATCAAGGATTTCAACCAACATAACGAAAAGGGCACTCCCCGTAGCAGGACGCCAAGAACTTGAGGAGATCAACCATCACATCCAAGTAGAGAATGCTGAGCTAAGGAGGCTTCTACAGGAGGCAAGGGAAGAAAACCAAAGATTACTACACCAGTTGCAAGCCAAGGACGAGGCCTTGGAAAAGCTGCAACATAGCTATTTGGAGGTAAAAAGCGATTCTCCGATTTCATATGATTTTCATGATGATGGATTTGTTGCTTTTGAAAAACATACTACAAGGATTGGATCCAAACTAATGAAGAAAATGGGATATTAAGGAAAGGGCCTCAGCACCATAAACCCCATCAAAGTCGAGGAGTTGTCGCATCATGCAGGACTCAGATACACCAGAAAGGAGCCGGGGGAAAACTCCAATATAGCCAGTAACCAACCAACAACAGACGAAGAAATTCCATCCTCACAGTCCAGCGATAGTGAAGGCCCCATGAACACTTATCGAAGGAACACCAGGGGAAAGCACCCTAAGGCGGCCCAAAAAGTTTGGCGGAGAAAGAATCATTGTAACAAAAAGGGACACCAACAAATCACATGTCTGATGCTCCATGTTTCGGAAATAGTGCTAGAGGAGCTGAAAGGTGAATATGTTCAATAGATGAATCCACACCATTCAAGGTGGTCTACTTTATTAAGTTGGTTTTTTAGGGGTAGTGGCTTGTTATGGCCACCATTGTAAATCATATGTTGCAAGTAAATGTAAAAATGATGGTGTGTTTCCCATCACTTCAAAGATGCAACAATGATGTTTTGGCCTTTACTTATTAGTATTTGAGGCATTAATTACTTTTTATGTAATCCTTAGCCAATGAGTGTGTGCAATGAACTCTTGGCAAGGATGGGTTGTTGAGTCATGTCTGGTGTGCATGATTGCAAGAATATACCAGTTTCGCGTGCAGGTGATTGAAAGTGTGGATTGAGACAATGTGCAAATGATTTTGGGGTCCAAAAGCTCTTTAGTGGGGAGGATTGATCTAGGTGGATCTTCAGACACAATGGCATGGGAAAAGCTCAAAATTCAAAGTGGCAGAAAGGAAATTATCTTGACATCAGATCGAAGTGCTTGTCACCCTGATTCCAACAATGCGAATGACACTCCAATCCGAGTCCGAATGAAGGAGATAGAAGCATTCAAAGTTCTGGGTTGACTTGCAGGAAACAGAGGAAAATGAAAGTCCAAGGATGCTCCTAGAAATAGTCCCATTGCGAAGATATTTTCTTTCTAAATCTACTGCAACCTGAATGGGCTAACATGGACTTCAGAAGATGGAGTTATCGCAAAAAGAATTTGCCTTTGTTCCTTTGAAAAAGGAGGCATTTCTTCTAAAAATGGGCTTAAGGCCTTAATAAAGGAAAAATCGCATCGGAATGGTTGAGAGGAGGACTTAAAGCGGAGGTGGCAAGGATCCCCGACTTTGACCTCCAAGTTATCGCATCGGAGATAGACCCGCATTCGATGTTGGGACCCCAGGTAGAGCGATGAAGCGATTGCGATTATCGGCGTCGACGATCGACATCGGCGTATGCCTTGGTACAAAGGAAGAACCCCTGGGCCGTAGCAAATGTGATATGCCGATCCACGGCATGCGATCTTAGTCGTTGAATCAAAAAAGAGATCAATGGCCAGGATTTAATCGGTGGTCGGGAGATCAGTGATCCCCAACACAAAGGACCGATGCGATAGCGACCTGTGATGCGATATTGATCGTCTAATCAAGGAACAGATCAACATTCCATATTTAATTGGCGATCAACAATCCCCAATGCTAGGGAGAATGCTATTGCGATAACGATGTGCTGATAAGGGCTGGACTCGACGGGATAATGACCCGATTCTATAAAATTTGAAGTCCGATTTTTCAGATTTTCTGTGTTATCCTGTGTATTTGGGGTTTTTGGCCAATCCGCCTATGCGATGCGATATGCCAACTAAATGCAGACCCGACCAGAGATTAAGGCAAATTTCATGAAATTTGAGATCCGGATTTTAAGCTTTGTGGTCAGATTTTCTTGTTTTTCCCGTGTATTGTTTGTTTGAACGAAAAGAGCTATTTCGGGGTTTTTGTTCGAACAGTCTCTATTATAAATGAACAGACCCCCGATTTAAGCATCCCTGTAACAGAAGAAATGATTATAAAACTTGATGAACATGGAAAAGTGCGGGGGAGAGGAATTTGCACGCAGTTTGAGGCAGGAGCAAGCAGGAGGGGCAAAAGTCCATTTTGTCCAGATTTGACAAATTTTATATGGTTTCAGCCCTTCTCGATGCCACGAATGCCATGGCGCTATCCATTTCTCCATCTGAGTTCTCCATTTCTCAGCCATTTTCCAGAATGGAGGTATAAGACTCCTTTGTTGTAACTGATGATTGTATTCTTCTTTTTCATGCCATTTAATGAATGAAGGCCTCCCCATTGATCGAGCAGGGCCCGAAGACGTAGTCCAAGTTGGATGAACTTCGTTATCAAGTCTTGTTGTCTTCTTCTCATGCTTTATGTGTTTCTTCTTCTTCTCTTATGTGCACATTAGATTTCTATGGTTAAGCTGAAATTTCTACATGTGATTCTTTAATAGATCTATAAGCAAAAGATCTTGGATCAATCGTTTCCTAGATCTACTATTTCTGATTGTTTTCAGGCCGATAGGACTGCTCTATTGTGTTAGGAGCATCTGTTCCAGAGGAACCCATTTTGTTTACACAAAAAGGTTTTCGATAGCCCTAGCTACGTCATTTTTAAGATCTGGAGGCATACAATATTTTTTACAGTTTTAGTTATTCATCTCTCTATTTATTTCGGTTTATTTAGCTCTTAGTTTTTTATTACTGGATCTATACCTTGAATTTCTGGGTATGATCTTTTCCTCGCGAGTCTGTGCGATCTAGTCAATTCAGAAACATAAATGAAGGATTTTTCTCATGTGTATGCTCTTTTCTGCTGCGTCTTAGTGTGATCTCGGAAAATTAGAAACATTGAGGAAAATATTTAGTTTCAAGCGAAAGCTAACTTCAAGCCACAAGGTTTGGTTTTTTATGTATGTCCATGTTGGGTTGTGTGGTTTTTTGTTTTGTAGGAAAAAAGAGTTTTTTTCAAGTAAGCACGCACCCCAAAGCTTCAGTGACTAAAAAAAAAAAATCTCCCTTCCTCTTTTCCACAAATTACTAACATTTTAAACTAGCTCACTTGGTCCAAAGTTACTTTATGAAAATAAAGGTCTTGGGTTCAAGTCTTTCTTTTTGTTGAGTTACTTTTTCAAAAAGCACATGTAAATTATGTTTTAAAGCTACTTTATGTAAAATTACTCTCACCCATTATAAAAAGTGAGTCACTTATAATTCTAAAGTCTCTTTATCTTTTATTTAAGTTACAATTTAGTGGGTAGCTCATAAAGTAACATTGTAAAAGTGGTTTTCACTTATTTATAAAAGTGAGTCACATAAAAAAAAATTTTTAAGTGAGCTAATTAGATTAAGTTTGGAAAGGTAGGGGAGGGGGGGAAGGGTATTTTTTTTAAATATAACATTATCACTCATTTCTATACATTCACGCACTTCGTCGACATCTTCAACAACTTTTCTTCAAAAAGCCATAACTTCTTCATCCAGAAGCCATTTTCAGGGCCGTTTTTTTTTTTTTAATTAGCCTAATTTTTCGAGATATTTTCATTGGAACACTTAGTTTCAGCATCTACAGCATTAGTTTCTGTTAAAATCAAAAGTCCATGACAAGTTATTCTTGACAACACCAACTACTTCCAATGGTGGTCCTACATTGTGGATTTAATTAGAAGTAAAGGTCTTTACATAATAGCCTCGGGCCAAGAAACTAAACCTAAATATGAGGATAAGGCAGCCAAATGGGAAAATAGACAAGATCAAGCATGTGGGTTGATAGGGATGTCTATTTCTCCAGACCTTATATTCCATACCGCAGAACTTGATACCCCTAATGAAGCAATGAAACAGCTCACTAAAGTTTTTAGAATTAAAAATGAAATTAGAGTCCATCAACTTGAAAATGTGTTGCTTACATTGGACCCCAATAATTTTTCTTCCATTGAAGATTTTGATGCAGGGATACCCATGCACATACCCATAGTATGCATGAAACGCATAAAAATAATTGTCCCAGGAGTTTAACTCCCTAAGGAATCAAAACTTCAAAGCATAAATGGTTAAGCCCTTTATAACCGTTCCTTGTTATCGGAACATAATCACCCTGCTTAAAACCCTCTATCAGGACCTTTTACCCCCTCAAAACCTTCATTAAACTTTTTAATGAAGCCTTCCATTTATTCCTCCCTATTGGGATTTAAACTCTCAACCGCAACCTTTAATTAACCCATAAATTACATATATAATACCCTTTCCCTTTAAACCATTGGTTAATATATGCAAACCACACAAAATCATATATTGCGTTAAAATCCCTTATGACTCAACTACAAAGGAAATCCCCGCAAAACATCGTTTCCGCCTTTTGTACGACCTCTGCACAGAACCCGAGGTTGTACCTCATCGCTGATCGCTATTGGCCCTACCACGGGTCTTTAACACAAATATATATAACTTATCCTTCCTCTGACTCCGATCTCCGATATTACCATAGAGCCGGATCTCAAGGTTTATATACCCGTGCATATAAATATATCGGGTCTGCCTTAAGTCGCCACTCCTCCGATAGGCCCGGAATCAGCTTGGCCCGATCGCCGATCTCCGATTTATCAGTGATCGCTATATCAGCATTCGGATCCCTGTCTTCAACACATCTACTCCCTGATATGTGATCAATCTTCTACCATTATATCAACTCCGATCCAGTGGCCCTCATTTCACTGCAATGTCACAATCGCCCGATCCACCCATAAAGACTCCACCAATGCGATCAATTCTGACTGTTGATATTTTAGATCTAACGGTTGCTGAGTCTTCTCGTGACTGTTTCCTTTAGTCTTTATTCCGCTTATCTTCAATGAACTCTGTTATAAATGACTCTCGGCCATACTTTGTTTGCAATTATGGGTTCTTATATAGTTTCTTCAGGAAGGCTTTGGATAATTGACTGAGCATAAAACGCTCAAACACTGCTAAGGAATTAAGGATGATCACACTATTTCAACCACTGTCATTCATAAATTCATGCATAAAACAGAGAAGAAGGCTTTAGGTTCTTCCGCAGACATACACATAGAGAAAAGCAAAGGATCTCATACAAATGGCTTATTAACACATGCACTAAAACATTTATTCCATATAACACTATATACAGAGTCTCACCTCTGGCTTGACTACGCAATAATAAACCTCTGTTATAGTGAAATCCTCGCTTCCTCCTTTTTGCTTCTCTCGCTAATCTTCCAGCCTCTCTCCTAGTCTAGCTAACCAACCCCTCGAATTATACAAAGAGTTCACACTTTATACAAAAGTGGATTCATGAACCATTTCTGGTTTAGAACCAGAAATCTCTCAACCTCTCCTAAAAAGTCTCTTCAGCTCCACTCTTTTCTAAACAACCACTAAATCAAGCTTTTAGTTTCCTCATTTTCTATTCAAACCAATTAAATCTAATAGTTTGGCCTGATCTCCACACAGGGAGAATCAATCAACCACTATACCCCTTTTTAATCATTTTTACAATAAATAAACACTCTCATATATTTAAATAAATAAAATCAACTAAACTCTTTGTCTTTCAACCCCTTGCTAGTCACAACATGTGATCATGCTATCACATTGCTGACTAGGCCTGAATGCTCCTGCATCAGACTCCCAAAGTTGAAAGTTTCCATGGACTCCTGTTCATGAGTCTTTCTACTTCCTCTGTTGTATACTTCATCAGAATTCATTACCCAACTGGTTCCCTGATCCTTTTCATCTGCAAGTGTATTTTATTCCTCCTTTGTTTCTCGTGATTACCAAACTTTTTGTTGTGGATGTCTTTTTGCTCTACATTCATAAGCATCTCCTTTGCATAATGTTTTAGTGCTAATACCCTGTATAAACACCTCCTCAAACAACATAAATCTATGCTTCTCTATCCACTATTGTCCTGTCATTATACCAATAGAATTGATCTCTATCTTCATGTATTTTCTCTTGTCCTGTATATGCTTCCATCTCCCCTTGATTCGCTGACTTTGACAATTTCTTATACTCATTATCTTTGTAGTTTTCATTATCCATATATCAAATAGCTTAAATAGAGTATTTCCAATCTCAAAAGAAGATTGGGCATTGTTTAATACAAGAGCATATAGCCTTTCAGCTATATATTGTCCCCTAGCTGCAATAACTTGTTTAAGAGCTATGCCAACTCTCCTTCCTCTATTCCAAGATTCTAAGTCAAATCGTTGCTTACTCTCATCTTCTTGTTTCCATAAAGAAAACTGACCTTCTGCAGCTCTAGAATTTACATCTTCCATCATATTTATTAGTGCAAACATATCTCCAAGAGTAGTTTGTCCTTCATCATGAAAACGACATTCAACAATTAATAATTCAAAGTCAGAAAATATATTACATTTTCTATCTCGGTCCTCATTAATTTTGCTCCATAAGTTTTCTGATTTGTCATCCTCTTGATGTATATATGACATGTCAAACTTGTTACGTTGTCTTGTCTTGAAACAATCTTCTTTGTCTTTACTTTGTTCTGAATGTTGTTCTCTGCTCTTCTCCTTGGCCTTCCTTCCTTTCACACTCCTTTTCATTCTTCTTGTTCCTTCCTTACAAATCTGTAAGCCACTGAGTTGTCTTTTCCATTCCTCCTTAGTTTCCATCAAAATCTGTCAATCTCTAAATTTAGAACCTTAAGTTCTATTTTTTTCCATACAACAAAGTCACCATATACCGTAGGTTTCCCATTCCACTATTGAGTCCCTTTCACAATAGTGAAGATTACTGTCAATATCATAAATATCACCTTCCACTATTCCCCTGGGTTGCTCACTGCATATGCATTGTTCATAAAAGCATCCTTACTTTCATCCTCTAAGATTGCATGTCTATTTTTAGTTTTCTGTTTACACTCACCTTTACTCTTTTGGCAATTTGTACAAATATCATTGTCTTCAATTTCCAGCTATGCATCAGTGTCCACCAACCTCTCTTTGTGTTCCTGTTTATCCTCTTCTCCTTTCTTCTTCATAACCTTGAATGGATTAACTGTACCTCCTTGGGTTGAATTTTCTTTATAAACCTTGGTTCTATCATCTTCCACAATACACTCTTTAGTAAGATTCCTTTCCATTAATGATCCATTATGTCCTTTCAAGATTATTTCTTGTCCATTAACTATCAATACAGGTTCATAATTTTTGAATAAAAATTGAAGAGATAATTCCATTACTACTGCATCTACACTCTTGTTTGCTCCTTCCATAAGGTCATCTTCATACCTCTTTTCTACTTCTCCCTTGGCAATCTACAATTTCCTTTTGTCTTCAGATTGTCTGCCATCTTTCTGCCAAGTTTTACTGGATTCATCATCTTCAGCCTCCTTAGTAGTCTTTAACATTTGTCCATCTCCAGTGTCCTTGAACACATGGTCAATCAAGAATTTCTTTATTACATCCATTTCTTCTAACAGTTTCATTTCTTCAGCACCCTGTATAAACGTATCGTCTAAAGGTTGTTCATCACCTGCATACATACACAAATCATTAGTTTCAAAAATTCTAGGCTCCTTTTTCTTCGATGTTTCAATCATCACATCTCTCTACTGATTCAAGCTTGTCCAACATTTTAGGAAATCATCAATGATTCCTTTCTCAATAAGGTAAACCTCTTGCTTGTTTCTACAATAACTATCCTCCATCTCTAACTTAGATGCTCTGAGTTCTTCTCTTAATTTGATATACTCCCTCCTCTTTACTTGTTTCTACAACAGCTTCCACTTTATCTTCTCCCTTTTCATAATCCAACCATATCTTCGGTTTCCTTCACCTTTCTCTAGCAACACTATTAGGGCATCCATAATTTCCTTCAGTTCTATAATCTCTCTGTCAAACACCTCTTGACTCATCTTCTCTCCTTTGCCTTCTTCCTTGGAATCCTCATTTCCTCTGTTGTGGCTTCTCTCTGAATCCCTACTATGACTATCAATAGTCATTTCCTTGTTATCTCTATGAGCTTCTCACTCACTATGAGCTGCACTAAGCCTCTGTGACAACAAGTCCTTCCTACTGTCACTTACCTCACCAATCCCTTCTCTGGACTTGGTATTTTGGCAAGCACTGGTTCTCTATCTCTAGAACCTCTTGAGCATTCTCTTTTGCTCTCTTTAGGCTTGTATCCTCAACTCACCTTCTCTTGAGAACACTTTAACTATTCTCCCTATCCAACTTTCAGCTGGAATATTTAGGTTCACTACCACTAACACAACTCCTCTCTTTCTTTACACAGTCTGCTACTGTGTGTTGCTGCTACCACTCTCTTCCCTTTATAAAAACAATTCAAATGAACCAATCATCAAAATACAACTCATACCTACTGATCTATCTCTTTCACCTTGCTCTGGCTGGACAATACACATGCTGCTTTACCTCTCGCTGTTTGCACTTCAATCCTTCTTTCAACTGAATTTCTGTTCTTGCTGAGTACATCTATATTCACTTTCTTTCCTTGCAATAGTTTGTTGTAATTTCATTGCCTACATTCACCTACACATACCATTTAAAGCTTTAAAACTTACTAGATCCTTTCTAATCCTAACTTCCTCAAATCCCTTTTCCACAATCTCTCTTGAATAACCAACTGAAGTATTCATTGCTTGTAACATGTCAGAATTCCTCTATGCATGACTCCTTGCACTCCCACTGTATCAGATCCATTACAATGCCAGTTATATATGCTGGAAAATAAAATTCAATTCCTCAATCAATCTCCACACAGTAGTAAGCTTTCTCTAATACCAAATGATGCAGGGATACCCCTGCACATACCCACAGTAGGCATGAAATGCATAAAAATAATTGTCCCAGGAGTTTAACTCCCTAAGGAGTCAAAACTTCAAAGCATAAATGGTTAGGCCCTTTACAACCATTCCTTGTTATTGGAACACAATCACCCTACTTAAAACCCTCTATTAGGACCTTTTACCCCCTCAAAACCTTCATTAACCTTTTTAATGAAGTCTTCCATTTGTTCTTCCCTATTGGGATTTAAACCCGCAACCACAACCTTTAATTAACCCATAAATCACATATATAATACCCTTTCCCTTTAAACCATTGGTTAATATATGCAAACCACACAAAATCATATATCGCGTTAAAATCCCTTATGACTCAACTACAAAGGAAATCCCCGCAAAACATCGTTTCCACCTTTTGTACGACCTCCGCACAAAACCCAAGGTTGTACCTCCTCGCTGATTGTTATTGGCCCTACCGCGGGTCTTTAACACAAATATATATATAACTTATCCTTCCTTCGACTTCGATCTCCGATATTACCATAGAGTTGGATCTCAAGATTTATATACCCGCGCATATAAATATATCGGATCTGCCTTAAGTCACCACTCCTCCGATAGGCCCGGACTCGGCTTGGCCCGATCGCCGATCTTCGATTTATCGGCGATCGCTATATCGGCGTTCTGATCCCCTGTCTTCGGCACATCTACTCCTCGATATGCAATCAATCTTCCACCATTAGATCAACTCCGATCCAATGGCCCTCATTTCATCGCAATGTCGCAATTGGCCGATCCACCCATAAAGACTCTGCCAATGTGATCAATTCCGACCATTGATATTTTAGATCTAATGGTTGTTGAGTCTTCTCGTGACTGTTTCCTTTAGTCTTTATTCCGCTTATCTTCAATGAACTCTGTGTTATAAACGACCCTCGACCATACTCTGACTGCAATTATGGGTTCTTATATAGTTTCTCCGGGAAGGCTTTGGATAATTCACTGAGCATAAAATTCACAAACACTACTAAGGAATTAAGGATGACCACACTATTTCAACCACTATCATTCATAAATTCATGCATAAAATAGAGAAGAAGGCTTTAGGTTCTTCCACAAACATACACACAGAGAAAAGCAAAGGATCTCATACAAATGGCTTATTAACACATGCACTAAAACATTTATTCCATATAACACTATATACAGAGTCTCACCTCTGACTTGACTATGCAATAATAAACCTCGGTTACAGTGAAATCCTTGCTTCCTCCTTTTTGCTTCTCTCGCTAATCTTCCAGCCTCTCTCCTAGTCTAGCTGACCAACCCCTCAAATTATACAAAGAGTTCACACTTTATACAAGAGTGGATTCATGAACCATTTCTGGTTCAGAACTAGAAATCTCTCAACTTCTCCTAAAAAGTCTCTTCAGTTCCACTCTTTTCTAAACAACCACTAAATCAAGCTTTTAGTTTCCTCATTTTCTATTCAACCCAATTAAATCTAACAATTTGGCCTAATCTCCACACAAGGAGAATCAATCAGCCACTATACCCCTTTTTAATCATTTTTACAATAAATAAACACTCTCATATATTTAAATAAATAAAATCAACTAAACTCTTTGTCTTTCAACCCCTTGCTAGTCACAACATGTGATTATGCTATCACATTGCTGACTAGGCCTGAATGCTCCTGCATCAGATTTTTTGTGCAAGTTCAAGACCCTTAGAATTCTCTTGGAAGGTGTTAAGGTTAAGAAAGAAGATGGTAACCTTATCTATTCCATTCCTACTAAGTTGGGACCAACCTACTCTGTGTTTGTTTCCACCTTCCATTCTACTAGAGAAGCATTTATTTCTCAAGGACAAGACTACAAGTCCCCCTCTTTTGATGCCCTTTGTGATTCTTTAATAAGAGAACAAGAAAACTCTTACATCTTGGTCTTCTTAATCTTGGAAACTCTTCTAAGAAAGCCTTAGCCTCCCAGTAGCAACCAAATTCAAATAATCCTAAGAAGCAATATGCTAAAAAGAATGGTCCTAAACCAAACAAGGGTCCTAAGCAATTTCAGTCTCAAAATGAAAAATCATTTCAACAAAATGATGAGGCAAATAAAAACAAAGGGAAGAAGACTGATAGACATTGCAACTTTTGGAGTCAAGATGGACACTTAGAATCCAAATGCTTTAAGAAGATGGAAGCCTTAGAAGCAGCAATGAAGAAGCATAACATCCATTTGGAGCACTTTTGAAATTCAACGTCATCTTCAGGAATAACACTTTATGCATGTGGTTGTCAAGAATCTCGGTCTGGTTATGCACTAAATGTATCTTCTTCTTCTCATTCTCATGAGTGGCTCATTGATTACGGAGCTTCTTATCACATGGCCAAAAACAAAGCCATGTTTTCTTCTTTAAATGATTGTAACACCAAAAATATATATGTTGGTTATGATAGATCTCTTAGTGTTGTAGGGACTGGAACTATTCATCTAGACAATGGTCAATTTAATGATGTATTATGTGTTCCAACCTTATCCTGCAACCTTCTATCTATATATCAGATAACTTATTCAGGTGATGGTAAAATCGTTGAATTTTCACCTCACGATGTTGTAATTAAGGAGCTAAGAGATCCTAGACAGATTTTAGCTATTGCCATTGCTGATGATTCTACAAGGTTGTATAAGTTTAACAAATTTGGGTCATCAACACTTCCCTCAATATTTGTTGCTCATAATGATGAAGTGAGCAAACTTTGGCATGAGAAATCTGGTCACTTAAACTATCGCTCCCTTCAAAATCTATGTAAAGAAAATATGGTGACAGGTATTCCTATGGTATATTGCAGAGATGGTGTTTGTTCCGAATGTGTACTCGGAAAACATGATCAGGATAGTTTTGAAAAACGTGCCTCTTGGCATGCCGCAACCCCTTTACAGCTTGTGCATAGTGATTTATATGGTCCACTTCCAGTTGTTTCATTCTCTGGCTACAAGTATTTCTTAACTTTCATTAATGATTTCTCTAGACGCACTTGGATATACTTCTTAAAACTCAAGAGTGAAGTCTTTAACATGTTCTTGGCCTTTAAGGCCTTTGTTCATAAACAATCTGGACATCAAATTCTTAAGCTAAAATCAGATAATGGCGGAGAATATGCTAACAACAAATTCATCAACTTTTGCACTAAGAATGGAATTCAAATGCAACATATTGTTCCATATACTCCACAACAAAATGGTGTAGCTGAAAGGAAGAATCACACCTTAAAGGAAATGGCTAATTGTATGCTTCAATCTAAATGAGTTGGTCTTAATTTTTGGGTAGAAGCAATTAACTGTGCAAATTACATAGTATATCGCACTCCTACTAAGGTTTGAAAAAATAGCACTCTAGAAGAAGCATGGAGCTCAATTAAACTAGATGTAAGTCACTTTCGTGTTTTTGGAAGTGAAGCATGGGCCCATATTCCAGATGAGAAACATAAATCTTTAGAACCTAAGAGTGAAAAATGTATTTTTGTTGGATGTTCTAAAGATGTTAAAGGATATAGACTTATTCCACTTAAGTCCGAAAATGTTATCATTAGAAGAGATGTAACATTTGCTGAAAATATATCGGCCTACGAGCCTAGTTCGACGGATGTGCCACCTCTCTCTATCCCTTCTACATCTGAAAATATTTCTTCTTTAGACGATGACAACGAGGATGGCAATCCTCCCCCACCTTCTCAAGATCCTGCTTCAAATCCTCAGCTTCCAAAATAGGTCTGTGCTACTCAGGATGCAGTAGGTGCTCTTGCAGGTGATCCTACAAATCAACGACGTACATGTTCTCAATTCGATAGAGCCTCTTCTTTACTAGCTCAAGCTTCAACGAATTGTGATCCTGACACCCTTGCAGAGTGCTCAGGCCATCCAGATTGGGATGCAACTATGAATGAAGAATATCGTTCATTATTGGAAAATGATACATGGGATCTTGTTCCTCTTCCAAAGGGATGAAAACTTGTTATATGCAAATAGGTTTACAGAACCAAGTATGGACCAGATGGAAAAGTTGATAAACATAAAGCTTGTCTTGTTACTAAGGGTTATTCACAAGTCGAAGGCATTGACTATACTGAAACCTTCTCCCTTGTTGCAAAAATGAACTCTATCTGTCTTATTTTTTCCCTTGTTTCCTCTTTCAAATGGGAATTCCATCAGATGGATGTTAAATCTGCCTTTTTGCATGGGGACTGTAGAGCTATAAAAATGGTCTCTTTTACCTCTAATTACCTCACATTAATATATCAATCCGGGAGCGTTTTGTTATTTCAAAGAGTGTCTCAGTCTGAGGCTATCATTTGTCAGAGTAATGCTAGTAGTACAGCGTTCAAAAATACAAGAGTAAATGGATGCTTGTCTATAACTAAGTTACTTCAAAAGAATAAATCACACATTCGGAAAACTAGGCAACTTATCAGTCAAGGGTTCGGCAGCGATAACTCATCCCTTTGGAAACTGATGGAAAGGAAATTAGAGAACGGACCACGGGTCTGGGAGCTAGACAGTAAATGCCGAGGCTCACTACAGCCTTAGATCGTCTCTCACACCAAAACAACAAATGCTAGTAAATGGAACGGCAGATAGAAAAATGGAACAATAAATAAGAAATCGAACAACAAATCTAAAATGGAACAACAATTCTGAAATGGAACAACAGCTAAACAACTAAGTCTCGCGAGCAATAATCAAACTTAATCTACTAACTCAAATGCATTCATCGTAATCAAACAACAATCTTTCACTCTTAAGGCAGATCAAGCAGCACACACTAATAGAACAACACTAATTACTGATAAGTTATGGAACAGCGCTTGGAAACCATATACGCACACAACACGCTTGAATAGTAATCTGATCTAGCATCAATCTTAATTAAAAGGAATACGATTGCGTTTCAAAATAGAACAACATTACTTCTGAATCCAACAATCGTAAAGAACACAACTTTCAGATGAATTCTGTAACATGAATGTACAACACAAAAGCTCTGTAACAAAATAGTAACAATATTCGGTTAAGACTAATAATATTCAATCAACTCTGAAAGGAATAGTAATATAATGCAGAGTCAATACAACAGTTCTGTCTGTAAAAATCTTAATGAATTAATCTTAATAGAGCATGTGATGTAAACTTATAAAGCATATCAGATTACCAAATAACGACGATAAGCAAATCACGCAGAAATCAAATCGTAGTAATACAGAAGCAAGTGTCCTCTAGGGCCGGGCCCTTAGCCTCCAAGGGTACACCGCTTTAGGTTAATCCAGACGCAGAGATAAAATAATCACCAAGTTTGTATTAATGCATGAAAAAAAAGTACAATGAACCAGTTCTTATCGAGACTCGATGATCAAAGTTTTGATCTTAACAGAAATTACATAAAAGCATAATCCTCCCAAAGCTAACAGTGTTGTCCCTTTATATAAGGGTGACGGCGGAGATGTCTAAGTAACAAGATAGATAAAGCAGCGATCCCTCAGGATCAAGGATCCTGAGGGATTTACCAAACCGTTAATTCTTAATCATCTCTTTTCTCCTGCGCCGAGCTGGTGTCTTCTCCTCCTTTTCAGGGCCGATTTGCTTTGATCTGCTTAGCCTTGTTTGCACTCGGTCTCCCGTCAAAGGGACAGCAGTTACCTTGTCCTTGTCTTTTTCTTTGGAACAGCAACTCCTCATTTTCACCCCTTCCTGCACGAGAGAATGACAATTATTAGCAGTTAAGTCTTGCATATTAATCTCACATGTTTTGTTATAATTCTTTATTGTTTTCCAAGTTCATGATGCAAAAAGGTTTACAAGTTCTACTGAAAAGCCATTGAAATGATCATCAAAAACATACCTTTTTAGTACTCTACACACCCCCCTACTTACCCTGTTTCATGCCCTCATGAAAACGTTGTAGTTGACATGCAAGGCAGTGAGAGAATAGGCTGGAGAAGGAATCTCATGCGGAGGCCTACAGCCGTGATGAGTAACTAGGTAGTCAAAGAAATGGCCTGTTTGACCCTTAGGCATCTCATACAGGGCTTCGTATCTGGGTGCAGGGTGCCAAATAATCGGACTGCGAAACCTATACCCTAACCAGGATGGCCCTGTTCTCAAAATGCTTTCGCCATAAAGGTGCAAACGATTGGCAGCTAATTTAAAATTCTCATACTTAAACGGTTCCCTGAGCTGGATATTCGGATTAGAGATTTGATACCAAAATTTAGCTGCATCAATGGCAAGGTCTTTGATAGAAAGAAAATATTCTAATCCTTGTCGAATGAGTGCCTCATGCATGGGTCCTAATGTTTCAATGACACCCGAAGTCCTCATGAGGTTTCTATGTGCTTTCCAAAACTGCACTGGGTTCTTAGGCTCAGCCCTTACCCACAAATCTAGGCCATTTTCTTGCCTCCGGAAAGTATTATAAGCTTTGAGCCATTTAATCTGATTAACCCCGAATGAGATGAATTCTTGCAATTGGATGTCTCCAAAAAAAGGGCCAGGGTTCAGCTCAGTCTCCTGATCTAGTACAAGGTTATGCAAATAGAATTCGCACAACAATCTCTGGACCTTCACCCCGTAGTGTTTACAGCAGTCTATAAAGTCATTGACAGTGTTAATTTGTATGGGGGCACCTGCTTTAACAACTTTTATTTTTAATTGTAAATACCGTTCCAGTAAAAACAGGGCATAATTTTTGGTAGGGGCCCTACATGCTAAAACGTCATTGTATAAAGAACACAAGGTATCCATCTGCTTGATAACAGTATCTAGCCTACGAGTTACCTTTGAAACTTTCTCTTGTTCCTTCCGCCAACCTTCAAAGGCCTGGCTTTTGGATTGATTGACGTTCGTCAGTTGCTGCTGTAGTTCTTCATACTTCTCGCGAGGGACCGTTTGCTCTCTAAGCTTTTCTGCTTCTTGCTGAGCATGTTTCAACCCCTTGCGCAAGGTTACTGTCTTTGGATCTCTTCTCCATGCAGCAGTGGAGGCCGGGAGTTTTACTTGAACTTTCTTATTGCGTTGCTTTGAGTTCAGAACCCTTATCACCCCTGAGGGTGGTGCCTCCGTCTGAATTTCCTTGTCATAAGTCATCATATCATCCATTTCTATTTTAACATGAATATCAGTTTGTTGTTGTTCCTTTTCAAATGGAACAACAGTCTGTTCTTCAGCATCATTTGGAACAGCAGCTGGACTTTCAACAGGGTTTTGAACAGCAGGACGAATTTTGGTCCTCCGTCTTTTTGCCTTGCGGAGTTTTACTGGAGTGGTCACCTTTTTCTTTCCTGCAGTCTTTCTTACCCTCTGCCTTGCTTTCAGGATCCTGATCTGCTGGTGGAGCTGGGCTATTATGCTCAATAATCTCTGTTGTTCCTTTCGCAATTCTTTAATTTCCAAAGTTTCATTAGAAGGAACAGCAGGCTGTCTGCTGCGGTTTGGGCCGTGACTAGTCCCTGGATCTTCCTCCTGGGGTGTTTCTTCATTGTTTTGCTCCGGCTGTTCTGTGGTAGGAACCTTAACTGGTTCTGTCAATTCCTGGGCAACTTCTTTTTCTGCCCCTACTTCCTCTGGAATTTCTTCCGGTGCCTTAGGAACGGATTGTTCCTGTTCAGTATCTCTTATTTCTTCTTCATCATGAACAGGTAGATCTCCTTCTTCTGCCTCTTTTACATGTGGTTTTTCAGATGCATTTTCCTCTTGGGGTTTGTTGTGGAGGTCTAATGGACTGGAAGGTTGGCCATATTCACCCATATTGGCCAAAACTGCGGCCAATTCATCTTCTCCCACTGGGTCCTGTGGTGGGCTACCTTCCTGCTGTCCCATTTCCCCCTCCTGCTTGGATTGTTCAGCTTCTGCCTCAGAATGCTCAGCTTCTGTTTCAGAATGCTCAACTTCTTCCTCATTTTCTTCTTCGGATTGCTCGGCCTCCTCTTCAGATTTCTCGGCCTCTTCTTTCTCTTCTCCTTCAGATTGCTCTGCTTCTTCTTCTGGCCGTGAGGATTGCTCATCCTCAATTTCTACTGGCTGGCTGGTGCTTTCCTGGAGCTTTTCCAGCCTTCCTCGTATCTGAGCTAACCGGACCGATTTCCTGCGTTTCTCTGGCTGTTCGGGTGTACCGGTGGCATGCTTACGCTTTGCCGATTCCTGGCGTGTTTCTGGACGTTCGGATGTACTAGTGACATGTTTTTGTTTTACTAATTCTCTGCATTTTTCTGGATGTTCTGGTGTGCTGGTAGTATGCTTACGTTTTGGGGATGGTGTTGTCACCCTTCCCTCAATCATTGCAATTAGCTCTTCCCAGCTGCTTTGCTACTGGGTGAGGCTATGACTAACAATTAATCGAATTAACCCATGGTGACTGACAACTGACTCTACATGCTGTGCCTTTTTTAAGCTTCGTGCAACGTCATGAAGTAACGAATTCAAAAGTGCAGGCAGATTTACAGAGCATTTCTGCTTTAAAACAGCTAAGAGTTTAAGATGTCGTGGTCTTACCACATCTTTTCTACCCTCGCAGGTGATGTAGCTTTGCACGGTTCTTGCTAATTCTGCCCAGGGCTCTCCTAGCGTTGCTGGCAGAACTCCCTTCCCTTTAATCGTCAAGCTCTGGCCTTCATCCTGGAAGATTTCTATAATCTTCTGTAGTCTTTCCTTTTTTAGCGTCCATACAGGTCCGGTGGCTGGTAGTCCCGCAACTTCTGCAATTATATCATCGGTGACTACTATCTGTCTCCCCCTTACTGTGGAGTAATCCTCCTGCAGATTCTGCAGGAATTCAATCGCCACTATTTCGTTAGACTCCTGCAAGCAGTTGAGATAAGTCAGCCACCCTGCTCTTTCCAGGATTTCCCGGGTAGCAGTGGAGACTGTCAACACCTGCGGTTCCCTTTGGATCGCCCTTCCTCCCATGGTTTCACTGTGGATTCTCAATGGAACAGCAACTGTTTGTGCTGTTTGAAACACAGAGAGGGTAATAGTCGCAAGATTTTGAAAAAAACAGAGTATGCAACAGAAATGGCTTATGAATAGCAACTTGTGTAACAAAAATAGAAATAGCATGCCGTTAAGTCGTGCCATACCCTAGTACACAACCTTTCCCAAATAGTAAGCTGACACGTAATCCAGGGAATAATGAGGTTGACCTCCCCCCCAGCAATGTGATAGGCTGTCCCAGCCGTCAAATAAAGGAGTAGCACCCGATCTGCAACAGAGTCATAAAGGAATAGCGTATGAAAATATGCCATGTTTAGAAAAACAACGAATTACCGAAATCGAGGCGTAAAGTTGGATCGCGTATTACGTAAGAGGCTGCTGTGATATGATGCGAGGCTGGGGGGATAGGACGTCTGTCGTACTTTCCAAATCTCAAGTGGTCATTGTCACTTACTTTGCCATGATTGGTGGTAATAAATTTTCATGTGATATATAAGTCGGGAAATGATATATGATTAGTTCCTAGGATATAAGAAACAAAAGAGTATTAGTATCTTACCTATTGGTGTAACCAATGTGACTTCAATACCATTAACAGTGCTCTGCTGCCGACATGTGTCCATAACCTTGGCAGAGTTGTTTATTTCACCCCTGGAACCATGATCCTTTGTGTGTATGTTAAGGAGTATAATGTCAAAATGTAGGCCATTATGCTGGCTTGGTAACCAGTTAACCATAATGCCATTCACGAGGAAGGAGCGAAAAGTGGGCAGGCTGGCTCGTGATGAGACCTCCTGTTCCAAGGTTTTTTTATTTGATATACCTTTTGGACCATATCCCTGGTGTGGTGGCCATAGTGGGAATGCCACTTCACTTCCATCCTCATGATCATGGTAGGCTGGCTCTTGATGAGACCCCCTATCTTGCATTTGACAACTTATAATTCATGTTTACTTTTTTTTTTTTCTTTTTTCATAAAGTACTTTTCCTTATTTATACACAAAGGGTGGTTCAACACTCCTTAAGAGTAGGAATGGTGGAAGAAGTCTTATCATCTCAATAGGAAGATATAAACCCTTTGCTCTTATTCCTAAACAATAATCAAAGAGGATTAAAGGGATCGTCATGATAAAGATAACCAATCAGGGCAAAATTAGTAAGACAATGACAGCAAAAGATGACGAATAAATGTGTCCTTCCTTTTGTCCTCTTACCAATACAGAGCCTTATAAAGATAGCGATTTATGATTTGTGGATTTCAGTATGTTGTGATTTTGTATTCATTGCATAAGTGCATAGCTGTATCTTAAAGACTTGAAAGAACAAGGGCAAGAAGCATCCTCAATTTAGATTAGCAAAAGGAATAAGCCGTTTCACAAGGAGAGAAAAAGTATGCTAGTGGTGTTCCTTTTGGAAAGAGGAACAACAAAGGAGCATAGATCGCAAAAATGCAAATGCTGTTCCTTTGAAAAAGGAACAACAGAACACACCAATGTCGTTCCTTTGAAAAAGGAACAACAAAAATTTAAAAAATGTTATTCTCTTGGAAAAGGGCAGCAAAACACTCGAAATGCCGTTCCTTTGAAAAAGGAACAGCAGCCACCAAAAATGATGTTCCTTTGAAAAAGGAACAGCAAAAGACGCAAAAATGCCGTTCCTTTGGAAAAGGAACAGCAAAAATAAAAAATATGCTGTTCTTTTGGAAAAGGGCCAGCAAACACACAACAGTGCTGTTCCTTTTGAAAAAGAAACAGCAACCACCAAAAATGTTGTTCCTTTGAAAAAGGAACAACAAAAGACGCAAAAATGTCGTTCCCTTGGAAAAGGAACAACAAAAATCAAAATGTTGTTCCTTTAGAAAAGGAACAGCAGAACAAGCAAATGCCGTTCCTTTGAAAAAGGAACAACACAAAATCAAGAATGTTGTTCCTTTAGAAAAGGAACAACAGAAAATCAAGAATATTGTTCCTTTAGAAAAGGAACAGCAGAAACACACAAGTGCCATCCTTTTGGGAAAGGAACGGCAAAAATCAAAATGTTGTTCTTTTGAAAAAAAGGAACAACAAAAATGACAGGAAAACATTAGTTCAAACATATGTACAAAAAATGACTCAAAGAAAAGAACTTATATACAAATTGTAAAAATAAATGAATTCCTTAATGAATTACAGGTGAGGAAGACTTCTCTTCCTCTCCCAAAATCTCCATATCAGTGTCTCGGCGTAGCTGCTGGCAGAAGGATTCCCGAGTGAGTGGTTTGCGATAGAGACGAACTCGGTGGCCATTTACTTTGAAGGCATATCCAGAACCGTCAATAGTGATTAGAGTAAGGGTTCCATTGTCATGTACCTTTTGGATTTCGTATGGTCCCAACCAACGAGTCTGGAGTTTCCTAGGGAAGTCCTGAAACCTAGAGTCGTACAACAGAGCCCAGTCTCCCTCATGGAAGACTTTGTTTTTAATGAGAGCATCATGCCATTTGGCTTGCTGCTGTTGAATCAAGGCAGTATTTTGAAGTGCAGAGAGCCTAATTTCGTCCAACTCATTGATCTGCTGTAGTCGATTAATCTGTGCCTCGCTTAGATCTAAGCCAACTTCCTGTGTTGTTCGTAATGTTTGGATTTCGAATTCTATGGGAAAAATGGGTTGTTTTCCAAACACTAATTGATAAGGTGAGTAACCAATGGTGCTTCTCCATGTTGTTCTATAGGCCCAGAGTGCTTCAGGTAGTCTGGAAGCCCAATCATGCCTATGTGACGCAATGGTTTTTGTTAGGATTGATTCTATTACCTTATTGCTGCTTTCTACCTATCCATTCGCCTGTGGGTCGTATGGAGTAGTGATTTTATGCTGGACATGATAATTGTTGAGTGTTGCAGCTAATCTATTCCCAACAAATTGTGGTCCTTCGTCTGTAATTATTTCCCTTGGAAGGCCATAACATACAAATAGATGGAACAGGAACTGTATGACAGAGTCCTCTGTGGCTCTTGGCAATGCTTCTGCTTCAACCCATTTGGTGACATATTCTGTTGCCACCAAGATATATGTTTTCTGATTTGATGATGGGTTGATAGGTCCAACGAAATCAAGAGCCCATCGCTCGAATGGTTCAATGACTAACTGTGGTTTCAGAGGCATCTCGTCAGATTGACCAGGACGTCCTGCTCACTGGCAGCTGTCACAGGCTTGGACAAATTTCTTTGCATCTCTGAAAATCGTGGGCCAATAATATCCTGTCTGCAGTACTTTATGTCCAGTTTTGCGCTCAGCGAAGTGTCCACCACATGGTCCATCATGATAGGCTTTTAGGATGTCAAAGATTTCATCTTCTTGAACACATCTCCTAATATACATGTCTGCCCCTGTGTGAAACAAATAGCCCCCAATCCACGAGAATCGAGCACTCTTCTGAACAATCTGTTTGTGCTCATTAGGGGTTAGGTGTTTTGGTAGTTTATCTACTGCGAGGTAATTGGCAACATCTGCATACCAGGGTGTTTGAACGGCAATAGCAAACAGATGTTCGTCCAGAAATTGATCTTCAACTACTGCTGCATCGATTGGCTTTGGCATTCTTGAGAGAAAATTGACTACAGGGTTTTCTTTGCCAGGCCGATCCTTGATTGTGATATCAAATTCCTGCAATAAAATCAACCATCTAGTTATTCTGGCATTTGTGACAGGCTTATTTGCTAAATATTTTATGGCAGAATGATCTGTATACAAGATAACAGGATATCCTATAATATAATGTCTAAACAGTCTTATTGACAACATGTATTACAGCTAGGAATTCTTTTTCAGTAACAGTGTAATTTAATTCAGCAGGGGATAATTTTTCGCTGATGTAATAGATAACATATGGTTTTTTATCCTCTTCCTACCCAAGGACTGCGCCAATGGCTGTATCTGAGGCATCAGATGATATCTAGAATGGCAAATCCCAGTTTGGTCCTCGAAGGACTGGGGCTGTGGATATGAGCTTCTTTAAATCCTTGAAAGCACGCTCACATTTTTCTGTCCAAAGAAAATCAACGTTACCAGTTAGTGCATATAAAGGTGTAGCAATGTGCGAATAATGTTCTATAAATCGTCTATAATAACCAGAAAATCCAAGAAAGCTGCGTACCTCTGTTTGAGTAGTAGGAGTGGGAATAAGCAAAAGTATTTGGATTTTGGCCAGGTCTACCTGAATGCCGGCTGCTGAAACATAGTGTCCTAGGATAATTCCTTCAGTCATCATCATGTAACATTTTTTGTGGCTTAAGCAAAGCCTAGTAGCGATGCAGCGTTGTAGGACTTTTTCTAGGGTGCCTAGTGCTGGATCAAAATCATTTCCATATGGTGTAAAGTCATCCATGTATACCTCAAGTCCATCATTTATTAAATCTGCAAAAATACTAAGGATAGCCCTTTTGAATGTGGCAGGAGCATTACATAAGCCAAAAGGTAGAACTCGATAGGCAAATGTTCCCCAAGGAAAAGTAAAAGTAGTTTTGTCCTGGTCTTCAGGGGCAATCTAATTCTGATTGTATCCACTGAAGCCATCCAGGAAAGAAAAGAATTTCTTTCCTGCTAAAGTATCTAATACTTGGTCTATGAATGGGAGAGGGAAGTGGTCTTTTTGTGTTGCTTTATTTAGTTCCCTGTAATCCACACAGATTCTCCATTACCCATTCTTTTTTGGTACCACCACAAGCGGAGAGACCCATTTACTATCGGAGATAGGATAGATGAAATTGACATCTAAAAGTTTCTGAAGTTCAGCTTTTACCACATCTTTTAGATGAGGATTAAGTCTCCTTTGTGGTTGATGAACAGGTCTGGCATCTTTTTCTATGTAAATGTGGTGTGTACATAATTGGGGATCAATTCCTTTCATATCAGGGTAATCCCATGCGAATGCTTCTTGATATTTTCTTAACAAATGGTTGAGCTTCGTTTCTTGTTTAGGTGTGAGGTTGGCATTAATGTTTAAGGTTTTTCCCGGTTCAATTTCTACAATTTTACTATTTTCAACAGAAGTAACGGGTATTGTTTGATCATGAGTATCTTTCAGAGGATCTTCTAATTCATTATCAAATGCTGCTTCTATCATGTGACACTGTGTGCAGGATCCGGATTCAGTTTGACTAATGAAGTTATTAATGGCATCATCTTCTGTTTGGTCTCTAAAATCAAGTGCCTCTTGTATAGTTAATGGAGATCTAATGTTATCAGTAAGGTATGATACAGGGTGCTTGTCAGTTTTAATTATTGTGACGCTTGAATGTGCTGGAGGATATAGAACTAAATTCTTGATATTTGGTCCTTTGGTTATGGTCATATTTCCTTGCCGGCAGCCAATGTAAGCATCGGCAGTGGCAAGCCAAGGTCTACCTAGAATTAGCGAGTGTCCATCAAGTCGGGTTTTTGGATTAATTATCAAGAAATCGATTGGATATTCCCAGGAATCTACAGAGACCATGACATCATGTAGAGTACCCTCCAGTCTAACCACAGATCGGTCAGCCAATTCTAGCAAAGTAGAGGTGGGTTCTACAGATGTAATGCTGAGCTTTTGGCAAGTAGCGGTTGTTAAAATATTAATTGCAGCTCCTAGATCAACTAAGGCATTAGACAGGGTTTGACCATAAATTTGAACAGTTACAATTGGATTTCCTGGGTCTTCATATTTAATGGGTGTTTCTTTCCCTGATAGTAAATCAGATAAGGTGCCGACTACTTGGACTCTTGGATTATTTGTTATATTCCTCCTTGGTTTATTTATGCACAATTCTTTGATAGTTTTTGCGTATATAGGAATGTCTTGAATGGCTTGGAGGAATGGGATTTTTATGTACAGATTTTGTAATTCTCACAGAATGTCAAAATCATGATATTGTAAAGGTCGAGGTATGACTAATCGTTCTGGGAACGGAGGAGAGGATGTGGTTGCTTTATTATGAGTCTGCTGCTTATTCACATCCTCTTGTTGCAACATATGTTCTCTTGGTAACTGATCTTTAATATGAACTGTTTTATCTCCCTCAGTTTCAATAATACGTCCAGATCGTAACTGAAGATCATTACACTCCCTCAGATCGGGTCCTATTTATGGTGATTCTATGATTTGGAGAGATTGGACCGGTCTGTTATTTGGATTGGGTTGGGTTGGGCTGGGAGTTGTGGTCTCAGATTAGACTGGGGATTTTGTTGTAAGGCTGGCAGTGTAGGTTGAGGGAGTGGAATAGTTCCTACTGGCTGATGCATCGGTCTCTTCCAGTTTGTCTGCCAGGCTGAACTTTGTGAAGTAGGGGGAGTCCATTGTGGAGGATATGGGTTAGTTTGCCAATATGGTGGAGTGTAAGGGAAATTTGGCCAACCAGATTGGCTTGCCTGATTCAACCACGGGTTTGAAGAAGGAAATGACTGTGGTGACCAGTTTGAAAATGGGGGTTTGGACTGACTTTGCCACATACTATATTGTTGAGCATTATACTATGGAGGCTGAAAAGAAGAAGTTGGGTCTGGAAACATACCAGATTGTCTCGGCTGCCACTGGTGGTGCTGGTTGATCAAGTACACCGATTCTGGTTCTTCTTCCGCTTCCTTATATACCGCTTTCAATCCAGGAAGTGAGGACCAGCTCTCCGTAAGGTGATCTTTTGTACAGATGGCACATGTTTGGACTGTATCCAGTGGACATTCCTTGTGACTATGCTTTTTCCTGCATCAGGGACAGAAGATCGCCAAATTCTATTATGCCTCCATCTACTTTTGTTTAGCCTGCATAATATCATGTTGTCTAGTTAGTGTCCCCAGAATATCAGTTTTGAAATTTTCTAATAAATTTCCAATTTCCACACGTGTTACTCCTTCTGTTGATATTTTGTTATCTCTTACAAACCGATCATGTTCTGCCGGTTTTACTCTTGTGCTGCCTCTCGAACTCCTGATACATAAATCAATGATGTCAACAAAATTCTCTTGATAAATATCCCATTTTCCCATGATATTTAATGTTTCAATCCATTGTTCCTTCATGCCCCTTATCAATGCAGTTTTTAACACATTATCAGGTAAAGGTAGTGATGCGTAAGGAGATCTTTGTAGATTGTACTGAAAACGTTCCACATACTCCTCTAATGTTTGATTCGGTTTGGCTGTCATTTGGAATATTTCGTCCTTTAATTCTCTAGACCTGCAATAGTCCTGATATTTTTTTAAGAAAGATTCTTTCATTTGATCCTAATTGTTTATGACACCACCACCTAATCCCATAAACCATCTTAAAGCAGCCCCTTTTAATGTAGAGGGAAATAATTTCAACTTCTGGGGGTTGGTGGTGTAATCATATCCCCTGCAAAACACATCAAATTCAAATAAAAATGCATCCGGATCTTCTGATGTGAGACCGTGAAATGTAGGGATATGTTGAAGGGGGATTGCTTTCATGGGTGCATTTGCTGCAGAATCCACTATAGGGTATTCTAATGTAGAGGTTTGAGTGTTTGGCTGATTCTGAGCCATAGGATCGAATATATGCCAGTAACCTTATGGGATACCTAGAGGGTATTCCTAGGTTGAGAGGGAATGGCTTTGACAGGGATAGTTTTAATAGCACTTCCTTTATCTGGGATAATGAGGATGCCTGATGTCTGAGGAGATTGGGTTCCTTCAACAATGATTTTTGCAGCACTCCCCTTATCTGGGCTATTTAATGGCTGATTTGTTCCAATAGGAGATCTTGGTTCCTCGGTTTCCCCTGTTTCTCCTTCTCCTTCACAAAGATTGCTGAAATTCCCTTCCTGCAATAGTTCTGGAGTAGAATTTTCAATTTCTTGAAAGTCATGCTCTTCAGTTTGACTATGCACCTCAGCAAAGGCTACAGATGGTGATCCTGTGGCCTGAAGGGAACTAGTAGGCTGTTTAGAAATGATTTTCCTGGGTCCTCTTGATGGCTGAGATTATGTTTTCTTATAGATTTCGTCTATGAAGGTCGTTCGGCCAAGGGTCACCGGCCCCTTATATTTTTCAGGTTTGGGTGGAGGTTTGATATTTCTTTCTGGTTTTTTCTGCTTAGTCATGCACTCAAATGAACTACTAAATTCTATTCAAACAAAGCAACAACAAATCTGTTAGGAAAGCGGACAGTGGAGCAGGGCTTTTACATGCTCCGTACGCAGGTTCTTACCTTCCGTTTTTAAAATCCAACTCTTCCCTAGCAGGTTCGTACACTACTCTGAAAAAAAGACAAATGGCTACACTCTTTCCCCGGCAACGGCGCCAAAATGTAGAGCTATAAAAAGGTTCTCTTTCACCTCTAATTATCTCACATTAATATGTCAATTCGGGAGCGTTTTGTTATTTCAAAGAGTGTCTCAGTCTGAGGCTATCATTTGTCAGAGTAATGCTAGTAGTACAGCGTTCAAAAATACAAGAGTAAACGGATGCTTGTCTATAACTAAGTTACTTCAAAAGAATAAATCACACATTCGGAAAACTAGGCAACTTATCAATTAAGGGTTCGGCAACGATAACCCATCCCTTTGGAAACAATGGAAAGGAAATTAGAGAACAGACCACGGGTCTGGGAGATAGACAGTAAATGCCGAGGCTCACTACAGCCTTAGATCGTCTCTCACACCAAAACAATAAATGCTAGTAAATGGAACGGCAGATAGAAAAATGGAACAACAAATAAGAAATCGAACAGCAAATCTGAAATGGAACAACAATTTTGAAATGGAACAGCAATTCTGAAATGGAACAGCAACTAAACAACTAAGTCTCGCGAGTAGTAATCAAACTTAATCTACTAACTCAAATGCATTCATCGTAATCAAACAACAATCTTTCACTCTTAAGGCAGATCAAGCAGCACATACTAATAAAACAACACTAATTACTGATAAGTTATGGAACAACACTTGGAAACCATATACGCACACAACACGCTTGAATAGTAATCTGATCTAGCATCAATCTTAATTAAAAGGAATACGACTGCGTTTCAAAATAGAACAACATTACTTCTGAATCCAACAATCGTAAAGAACACAACTTTCAGATGAATTATGTAACATGAATGTACAGCACAAAAGCTCTGTAACAAAATAGTAACAATATTCAGTTAAGACTAATAATATTCAATCAACTCTGAAAGGAATAGTAATATAATGCAGAGTCAATACAACAGTTCTGTCTGTAAAAATCTTAATGAATTAATCTTAACAGAGCATGTGATGTAAACTTATAAAGCATATCAGATTACCAAATAACGACGATAAGCAAATCACGCAGAAATCAAATCGTAGTAATACAGAAGCAAGTGTCCTCCGGGGCCGAGCCCTTAGCCTCCAAGGGTACACCGCTTTAGGTTAATCCAGATGCAGAGATAAAATAATCACCAAGTTTGTATTAATGCATGAAACAAAAGTACAATGAACCAGTTCTTATCGAGACTCGATGATCAAAGTTTTGATCTTAACAGAAATTACATAAAAGCATCATCCTCCCAAAGCTAACAGTGTTGTCCCTTTATATAAGGGTGACAGCGGAGATGTCTAAGTAACAAGATAGATAAAGCAGCAATCCCTCAGGATCAAGGATCCCGAGGGATTCGCCAAACCTTTAATTCTTAATCATCTCTTTTCTCCTGCGCCGAGCTGGTTTCTTCTCCTCCTTTTCAGGGCCGATTTGCTTTGATCTGCTTAGCCTTGTTTGCACTCGGTCTCCTGTCAAAGGGACATCAGTTACCTTGTCCTTGTCTTTTTCTTTGGAACAACAACTCCTCATTTTCACCCCTTCCTGCACGAGAGAATGGCAATTATTAGCGGTTAAGTCTTGCATATTAATCTCACATGTTTTGTTATAATTCTTTATTGTTTTCCAAGTTCATGATGCAAAAAGGTTTACAAGTTCTACTGAAAAGCCATTGAAATGATCATCAAAAACATACCTTTTTAGTACTCCACAGGGACTTGCATGAAGAAATATATATGGAACAACCTCCTGGATTTATAAAACTAGACTCGAGCCTTGTATGTCAGCTTAAGAAATTCCTTTATGGTCTCAAGAAAGCCCCTCAGGCTTGGTATGCCAAAATGGATAGCTTTCTTGTAGATACTAGCTTTTCTAGGTGTCATTTTGACAATACTGTCTACACCAAGAAAGTGGGTAAGTCTCTTATCATTCTTGTTCTTTATGTTGATGATCTTATCCTTACTGGTAGTGATCCAAACCTTATAAACCATGTGAAGTCCAACCTTAAAAAGAAGTTTGAAATGACAGACTTAGGACACTTGCATTATTTTCTTGGTCTTCAAGTCTTGCAATCCAAGGAAGGTATTTTCCTTTCCCAGTCCAAGTATGCATGTGATCTTCTACGCCACTTTCACGTGGAAGAATGTAAGCTAGCCCCTTCTCCCTTTCAGTCTGGAGCCAAACTTTTAGTCACTTGTACTTCCCCTGATGTTGATGCTACCTTATACCGTCAGCTTTTAGGAAAACTTTTGTATTTGACCCATACTTGTCCTGACCTTTCCTTTGATGCTGGCCTTATTTCTCGGTTTATGCAATACCCACATGAAAGTCATTGGAAAGTAGCTAAAAGAATACTTTGTTATGTTCGAGGTACAGTTCAGTTTGGGATTCATTACAGTGCAGAAGCATCTCCTCTATTGGTTGGTTTCACTGATTTCGATTGGGCTGGTGACCCTGATGATCGGAAGTCTACTGCACGTTATGTCTTCACTCTTGGTTCTGAACCTATTACATGGGCTTGCAAGAAACAAAGTGCCATTTCTCTTTCTTCAACAAAAGCAGAGTATCGTGTCGCCGTAGAAGCTAGTAAGGAAGCCCTGTAGCTTCGTCAGATCCTGTCATAGTTTGGCTTTTAGTAGCATCATCCAACTACACTTTGGTGTGATAATCAAAGTGCCATTCAACTATGCAAAGATCCAGTCCAACATCAATGCAGAAAACACATTGAACTACACATGGACTTCATCAGAAAGCTCATCCATGACCATGTTCTTGAAGTGCAATATTGTTTAACCGATGATCAAGTTGCAGACATCTTTACAAAGGCTATAACAGAGGCGAAGTTTACTAAAATTCAATTTATGGTTGGAGTTCATGAAGCTGTCACTAAGGGAGGATAATCTCTAATGCCTCCTTCCTTCTCCTATTATGTCATATTTGTACATCCTTCAATCCTATCCCAAGTTGTTCTTAAGGGGGGATGTTATGATATTCCGACACATAGGAAATAGTTAAGTATAACTTGGTCTAGTGTAGAGTTAGGTAAAGTGTGTTTCTTTACTATGTACATTTGTAACTTACAATCTGACAGTCATGATATGTTCTAGACATGAAGTGATCTGATGGTTCATTCTCTCCTCGGTATTACCAATGCTTGATCTGTGTCTTAACACCCGATTGGTCCATGATCTCTATTTAAAGAGCATGGAGGGTCATTTGTAGGGTAACCGTTCATGAGAGAAGCTTATGTAAGTTTTCATTCTTTTATTAATAAATTGCCTGAAGTGGCCGCGTTGGCTCAGGTCGTGGACTGTTTCCCTCTTTGAGGGTTTTAACCACGTCAAGAATACTGGTGTATTAATATGTGATCTATTTGTGAGCGCTATTCTTTGGTGTTCTATCTGAGGAACTTACCTTGTAAATTCCTACAGGGTTCTTATGGCAAGGAGGTAAAGTTGAGACAAAGCACAACCTGGTGAAATGGGGTGAATTTACTCTGCCTTATGAGAAAGGTGGGTTGGCGATAAGACTTCTTGGGATAATGAACATGGCACTTGGAGCAAAAATAACATGGAGATTTATAACTGGACAAAGCTATTAGTGGAAGCAAATCCTGGAAGAAAAATACATGAACCATAATAGAATTCACTTATAGGGAAAAGGTTACCCAACCAGGCCCTACACCCAGGTCTAGAATCTAATTAAAAAAATAGTATCCCTCATCAAAGAAAACTCTTCCATGATCCCTGGGAATGGTCAACTCATCAAAACCTAGAAGGACAAAATAATGGGAAATCAGCCTATAACTTGTCAAGAAAATCTTCAAGATCTGAGAAGGTGGATGAAAACAAAAGGAATCATTACTCTAGATGACATCTCTCTTTCGAGAGGTGGAGAATGGGGGGATTGGAGGATTCTCAACCTCCCTCTAGACCTTGTCCCTTAGTGGAAGTATCTAATCTCTCATCTTAAGGGAGCTTCTCCTCTAAGTCTGGACACAAAAGATACTCTTTGATGGGACCCTGATGGAGGGGATTTCTTAGCCAAATCTAGATATGCCACCTTACATCAGCATGGAAATCAAGATTGGGAATAATGGAGGGTGGCTTGGAAAATTGAAACCCTTCCAAAAATCAAAGTGTTCATGTGGGCACTTCTTAAAGGAAAAATTTTGATCGTTGATAATCCTAAAAATAAAGGTTATGAAGGCCCATCACGCTGTGCAATGTGCCAGGGGAGTGAAGAAAACATCTAACATCTCGTTGTGGGGTGCTCTTTTGCTCGTGTCTATTGGCAAGGGCTAGTTAGTCCCTTGGAGGTTAGTATTCCACAATCGAAACCTTTACATGAGACTTTATCAACCTGAGGAAAAAGGTATCCATATACCTTCAAAAATAAAGAAACAGTTAAAAGATATTAGCTGAGTTTGCCCTCATTTATGTGTTGGCAAATATGGTTAGCAAGAAATCAAAGGATCTTTAAAGATCACACTCCAAACACCAGAACAGTTGTGACTAAAACTTGGAGCATGTCATCTAAACTCATCAACTCCAAAGGAGCTAAAGAAATAGATGTCAAACACATGCAGCAAGTGGAAAGAGTCTGGGTTGAATTCGTGATGAGAAAGCAACAAAAAATAAACATCAACAAATCTCCTAACAACATTCAGAACTGGAAAATTAGAATTAAAAAATAGGAATTCAAAACATGGTTAGAAAACTTAACTAGGCCCTACTGTTTGATGGAGCTTCTAAGTCCAATCCAGGCAAGGCTGGAGTGGGAGGTATATCTTTTGACCCAAGAGGGAAAAATCCCATCACATATGAGTGGGGATTAGGAGAACTGACCAACAATAGGGCAGAAGCATATGACCTCCTCTTGGGAATGGAAATCTTAAGGCAATAAAGTATGAAGAATCTATTTCTAATGGGGGACTCCACAGTAATAATCCAATCGATGGTGGAAAGTAGAAGGCTCAAGAACAAGACTTTGAGTCAAATAACAAAAAGGGTGGGGAAAAATTGCAGTTTCTTGGTGAAGTCACCTTCAATCATATCCTTAGAGAAAATAATCATACTGCCGATATGCAGGCTAATCTTGTTGTCAACCGTCCTATGGGAAAATCTAGAATTGATAATGAGATTGTTCAGAAACCAATTCCATAGGACCTCATGCCTCCATGTGCAGAGAATAGCACTCAAGACTTGGACATCAAGGTGGGAAACAGTCATTTTAGCTTGAAAGGCTAGAAAACAGAAGATCAGGAACACCAAGGAAATCTTCAAGAACAGACAGTACAACCAGACTACGGCTGTCAAGCGAATAACAACTACTCATGCTTCCTATGAAATGCTAAAGTTCTCTTTTCCGAAGTGGCCTACTTCACAGCTCTATATACTCTCCCTCCGCTTGATTGATTTTATCTCTTCGCTGCTAATTACCTATGTTGTCTTCCTATCCACGAGCTTTGTCATCTTCTCCCTCCCTTTATTTCCTCACTATATCATAAGTTGTAATCAATTTTCCTGTAACTGTCACTGCGCCCCTTTGGGGAATGAGCTTATCTACTCTGTCATAGTCTCGCTTCTCCCCTTCGCGTAGCTCTAGTGGCTGAATTCCAGGATCATTTGTCTTTGCGCAACTCTAGTGGCTCTAGCCTTCGCGCAACTCTGGAGGCTTAATTCCAAATTCATTAACCTTTGAACAACTCTGGTGGCATCTGCTTTCGGTGCTCTTCTTTCCTCTTCCTGGAAGTTGTTGGTCTTAGCAGGCCTGTCTAGTGGAATTTTTTGTTTCTACTCTGTCTCTTATTTCCCCTTCTCTTCCCTGTTTGAATAGTTGCTTACATCCCTCAGGAAAAATGGAATGGAACCCTCTTACAAATGTTCCAAAGTGCGAGAAATATGCAGTCTATAGAGATAACAAATACATGATCGAACAGGTTAGAGAAATGGTTAAAGACTACAAATTTGAAGCAAATCCAGAGAATTCATTTGTAAAGATACAACTGGAAGAGCAGAGAAAAGAAATGTTAGCTCTAAAACAAAAGTGTAAGCATATGGAGGATATATCAGCTATTTGAAGATCTTACTTATTAATAAGACAGGAGAAAATTCTAACATTCAAAGCAGCAAGAACTAGCCTCGGTCCTATTAGGAACCCTCAATCAACAAAAAATAGTTATTTTTCTGGAAAGTTCTTCTACTAATAGTTCTTTATGCTATGCAAGTGTAAATTGTTGTTGAATCAATTTGTATGTATTTATAAGGATGGTGCAATTAGTAACCCCAGAATCAAAAGGGGAAGGGCTTGGAAGATAGGGAATGTTTGCTCTCTGTTTTTCTTCCAAGACGCCTCTATCCATTTTCCTTGATGTAATGGGAGCATGCCTCCCTTTTTTTCTTTTTTGGAATAGAAATATAGTAACCAACTTTCTTAGTATATATATATATATATATATATATATATATATATATATATATATAGATATAGTTTTTAGTTGAAATTTAAAACTTTTGATGACCAACCTGCAACATTACATTACATATCCATGTCACTTGCAACTCAATCCATGATGCACATGCAATATTTTATTATAGATTCAGATATGTATAACTCAACTCCTATTAACATGTATTAATATTAATGTTGCTTCTTCATGAATGTTTTCACTCTTCATATTGCAATTAGTTAGGGTTGAATAAACAACCACTTCTTGTAGTCATATTTGATTCAGTTGAGGAACTAAATTGTTTCAAGAATGTCTCACACAACTTTCTAGATATATGGTAGCTTAAGGTTGCACTCCCCTCACCATTTCGTTTTGTGAAGCATCCCTAAATATTTTTTTCTCTAAACTATTTGTTATTCAGAAAAATAAAAAAAATGAAAAAAAGTAACACAAGTAGTTGCATAAAAGTTTCTAGTGGATAGGTTGTCTGTGGGAGTCAATAGTGAGGTAAGGGCATCATTATAAATAGAGGAAATTGATATTCCAAAGTTCCATTCCAAGACACATGAGTGTAGTCCAATAGGGTAACATTTTTTTATGCTTAGAGCACATCATTTATAAAGAGATGATGCAGTTCTAAAATGTTTGAAGTTGATCCATCGAAAGTAAATATCTTGTCCATGCATATCACACTTCCATTATTTTCTTGCATTGTTATGTTCTGAAGATAACTTCTTGAACTATATGTTTTTAGAGACAAAAATGATGAAAAACAATTCAAGTTAAACTATATGACTTATGTATGTAAAACTTACAAATATTCACTTTGACAAAGTAGTCATGAAAAAACATTATGAGAAAAGGCATGACTAGGTGTGGGGATTTAGACATAGGGGCTTCACATTGTTGACCAATATTTTACCATGTTCATTCATAAAGGGGGTTTTAAAATTGTGTAAAATAGATTCAACATATTGTAGGTATTGGAGGGATTAGGGAGGGTGGGAGTGTGGGGGATATGGGATAAGGAGGTTTATAGGTATAGGAGGGTGTAAAGAGGGGTATTTGGTAAAAATAGGGGATAACTATTAAAATTATGTGTTATATTTATTAGAAATATGTATTGGGAGGTGGGTTTACAAAAGGATTTTGGGAGGTTTTCATCAATATCTAGTTAGATTAGAGGTATTATTTAATATCCACGAATGTAGGTTCTCATAACATGAGTTGACTAAGTGGAGATCCCGTACCTTTAGATATCTATTCTTCAAATACATTTTCCATACCACTGTAAACGATAAGGTAGGTCTTGTCATAGAAGCTTAGTGCAAGTCCTCCACTTATATTTGCAGATACTTAGGAAAATTCCCAAAATCTTTCAAATGCAAAAAAATGTTTAACTAAAATTGTCTCCATGATATTCCCAAACAAGGAATTCTTTGCAAAGTGGAATCCTATTATTCTTATGGCATTAGTGTAATTAGCATAATCTATAGGGATGCATATGTATATATATATATATAGGAAATTGACGAATTGAGATAATGACTTTTATTTCAAGTAGAGAAAAAAAAATATAGATACAACTATAATATTAATACAAAACATTTATGGGTATATCAATACAAATAGTCTAAGCAACTATTAGTTATCTAATATTAAAGGTACAAATACTAATACTAGTCTTATTGAGTTGCAATTGATTGTTATTGAGTTGTGCAATCTTTCATAACAATGTGAAAATATAGTCAAAGGATGTTAGCTTGAGTGGTTTGTCGGTTTAGCTCTCTAAAGACATGTTGTAACTAGCCCGTTAGTAGCATTTATGAAATAATTGTATTTGGTGTAATAGTGACAACCAATCTTTTGAAGTTACAAATTCTCTAGAAATTCTTATTCCTATTAAAAAACAATATGAATATAGAACTTTATATTAATAAATATGAAACAAAACCTTCAACTATATACCATTATAACATTTAAATCAAAATTTTAAATTTCCTTTATTTTAACTGGACCTAGATCTTATGATGGAGACAAAAATAAATTTTATTCTAATAAAGTTTACCTTATAGAGGAGAAACCACCTTTCTTGTTTTATACAAAGAAATTAAGGAATAAGCAATAAAAATGGGAGTTTTGGAACACTCTTATGTTTTCATTAACATCCCACATTTTCAGAATATTAACCATGCCTATGAAATAGATCATGATACTTCCTTATTAGTCCCCACCATCTCGCAATGGCATGGGACTATAGTAATCGAAAAAGATGTAGTTAATATTAGTTGAGTTGTTTGCTAGCGCCTGTTCATCGAGTATAATCAAAGTTTTTAAGTCAATAGTGATTTACCGTCTTATTTGGCCTCTTCCCGAGGTAGAGAGGTTGAAAGCATATATTATCTTGGCTTTGTGTGGTTCATTTTTCGGAGCTGTCGATTAATGCTAACATTAATCTAGCCGTATGAAATGCTAGCTCTTGGATATTGTCTATGCGGGAATTGTTGTGACTAATGGGCTTTCCCTGGACATTTATTAGTCTTTGAAGTTGCCAGCAACAATGTCTTTGAAGTTGCCACCTATTGCTGTTGTGTCTACTATGCATGTTGCGTTGCTGCATGTTGCTGTGGTGTCTACAAAACATAAGACTCAAGCTGGAGAGAACAAAATAAAATCATAGTTGTGTAGCTGGCCAGAACAAGAGGATCATAACTGTGTTTTTGCAGGTGCCCAGTGGAAGAAAACCAAGGATCCTCATAACTGTGTGTGATTGGGCAAGGACCAGCGGGAGTGCCCCATGTAAGAATGGGAAGATGAGAACCAGGCTCATCATAGTAACCCATAGTGCTTACGCTAATGTGGACCACAGGAACACAGACCATTACACAGACACTAACCCACAGCAAGAAAGACAATATTAGTTCCGGTTCGAGGTTCAGATCCAATTCCAGGCGTGGATTAAGTTCTTTTTTAAGTTTACTACCACGCTAGCGAGGAAAGGCTTCCTAACCACTAGTAGTTCCAATTCAATACAGTAGCTGATCCATTTGGGGATACAGAGCATATAGATTCAGAGTTAGAGGTGGGTTACCTGGTTCCAGCGGTTAAGGTAGCAGTATGAAAGGTTGCAGTATATAAGCTACTCTGTTTGCTACCTTTGTGCCTTCTGCTACTCTGTATAATCTGGTCTCTTTGCATCTATACTTGTTTGCCATGAAGCTATGCTCTGCTGCTAATGCTGGAGGATTTGGAACTGCTGCTTTATATGTGGGGTAAAAAAATTCAACCAGTGAAACAACTTCTTTTACCTCTATCCCTATTTCTTATTATGGGTAAGTTTAGATAGCTATCCCTGCTAATGGATACGCTCTACCTGCTCAAGAGGACCTACTAATTAGCCACAGCCACTCAAGATCTCATCCCTACTTATGAAGTAGCTACTGCCCGATATGGGGGGGCTCGCTCACTCACTTCAGACTTTTTGGCTTCTGATTCACTCTCACTTCGACTTATTTAGATTACTCAGCTCTCTAAACACCTTGCTTTCCACTTAACAGAATGCTCAGCTTCGGTTCAAATCCATCTCTTTGTTCGCGTTCAAAGGTTCTAATTTGTACATTCATAGCTACTTAAAGTAAGTGTGAAAGTGCAATCTCTTTCGCATACAAAGGCAGGAAAACAATGACCTTCCTTTCAGTGGGTCTAGCTCAATGAATGACCTTCCTTCTCAATACATAGGTTGACGCAGTAAGTTATTTAAGCTATTCAATGAGTGTGTTCAACAACATACAAACACTTCCTGAAATCATGCTTACTTGCTACAACACTTAGACCAGTTGTTTTACCTTTTGCTAGAAGCATGAATTTCATTTTACCTACTGCTACCTACTCACTGGCCATTCAAGTTGTGTTTCAGGCCAGACAAAAACATCCACCTAATATAGAACCAAAACAAGCTAAGGAACATTGGTAAGATAGATACATACCTTCCCATCGAATTTTCGGTTCAACTATGCTTTTCTATTCCATTTCTTTTCTTTTCTTGTCTTCCCTATGTTTCTTGTTTTCTTTTCTGTAATGGGTGAATAGTTATGCACGCCACTTGCAACATTTTATAGAAACCTGAAATGCCACTGTAATATCATGAAAAAGTTTACTTTGTGAATTTTTGTTATCCCGAATTACGGTAAATTCTATCACTAATTGTTGGGCATCTATCTCTTCTAGCTGCGGGAACTACCAAGTACCAGAGCTACCCATTCCCGGAGCTACCAAGTACATGAGCGGGGATCCATCCTTGGGATTTAGGAAGCACCCTCAATTGTGGTAAATCTAATCGTAGCTTGAGCCCTTTCACGCGCAAATATATCCCGAAAAAGGAGGTGACATTCTAACTATTACTCTGATCACTTAGACTATTATTCTGAGTACTGGAAGAGTTAGACAAATGATTATTTTTTACCTCAAATAATGCAGTCGTACTGGGCAGTTCAGTGTGTCCAAGTGTTGAGCTAGAAAGAAACTTTCTGAGATTTCTTCTGATCCAAGATGTTGGCTTTCCTCTTCCCAGGGAAATTGGGAATCAATACTTTGGACACTTTGCATGCATGCAAGGGCAGCGGGACAAGCCTCTCTTTTTAAATTGATTTTAATTTAAGAATGAAATTTCGGAATCAATTATTGGGACACCTATTAAGAATGAAACTTCAAAATCAATTCCTCGAACAGCTCGGTTGCATTGCAAGGTGAGAGTCACACACCTCTAATTTTAATTTAATTTTACTTTATTTATTATTATTTAAAAAAAATCTATGATTTTATTTATTATTATTGTGTTATCTGCCTCTTGAAAATTCGTGGCATTGAGTTACCCGCCTCTTGACCATGAGTGCTTTCAGAGTGGGTTGTATCCTATGGCCTCTGGACCATGAACACTTTCAGAGTGGGCTGTATTACTGTCTTTAGGTTATGTGGGTTCAGATCAACATTTCTTAGTTAGTTTTGAGGGTTCAAATCAACATTACTATCAAATATTTTTTTTTTCATTGACATCCCCATCCGGTCTCCTCGTAAAGACAATTAGCTTCTGTTTTCTTCTTTTCGGCCCTTGCTTTCTCTCTAGCATAGACAATCGTTGAATCTTCCTCGTATAAGGGAAGTAAGGACCATAAGCTATAATTCAGGATTTTGGGTTAGCAGGGTGTTTTAGTCTAGTTGTATATCCAGATTAGGATAATGAATTTCGCGAGATTGAGATTATGTCTTTTATTCTCTCTTTCTAGTTCTAATAGTGAGCTTGGGCTTCTCCTTAGTACCAATATTCACTGTATTTGTCTACAATTTCTCATGGTAGTAGATTGGATTGCTTTTGTCGCTAGTATACTGGATGACGATGCTTGTATTTGGGTTCATCTTGAATTTATTTCCCTTCTAGTGTTCCTAAAATAAATACAACCCATATTATCTCTCCACCTTGCTCTTTGGCAAGGTGGTCCACATGGTCATGTCTAATGCTGCGTTCTCTTTCTTTGTGCTCGTTTTTCCTTTAGTTGATGGTTCACTTTGGACAAGTAGAGCACATATAGTAGATAATTTGATGGTTTCTTTGTCCATGGATTAATTAGAGCTATTGCTAATGTTAAAATGGCAACATTTGCACTATTCTAACAAGAAAAAAGTTTAGATTTCCAATCCTTGCTATTTGTTATCGAAGAGCTTCAGATGATGGTTCAACTATGATTTTTTGTGATAGAGATTTGCAAATAAAACGTAGAGATGCGAGTATCTTGTGGGTTTATCTAAGGTGGAATGTGTTCCATGGCTGATCCTACAAGGTGCTTTCTCTGTCCTATTGATTAGTGCTAGGCTTCTTGTTCTTGTTGCAATGCTCTCTACGGGTCTTTTCTGTTCCCCTTCCCTTCTTCATTGAGCTCTGTCATTGTTTTGTCATCTAAAATATTTATCTAACCCTCCAAAAACCTACGATGAGCAGTTGCACCAATGTATCTTGCTGCAATCAAGGTCGAGGGTCGAGGGCTTCATTGATGGACCTAAGACGGCAAGGACTAAAAAGATTGGCAACAAGGCTAGTAAATTCCACCTGCCCTTCATGGGTAACTGTTTCATGCACAACACCCACAACAACAGCCTGTTTAATTGCCTTAACTAAGAACTCAACCCATGCAGTCCTCAACCACTTGCTCTATACCGTCCACGAGCTACAGGCAGGACCGTGCGAAGGCGATGAGCTGGGAGCAGAAGTGCGACAAGAGAAAATGCGACTAAATATGGGAGTCAGTTGGTTTATAGCATAAGGTGGTCTCGGGTGGGGACGTCCAGCCAACCGGCCGACGCGTTAAAAAGTGAAGAGTTGGGTCGGCCAAGGGGCGAGTCAACTCGTTTGAATGAAGATGTGGAGGTCAACCAACAAGAGGACACGTTGGTTCATGAATTTGGGTGAGCCATATATATGGAGAGGTTTGGCGTGGAGCTAAGCCATCATTCAACCAAGCAATCAACGCAAGTCTTCAAGGTGGAGAAAGTGCAGTGCGTAGGATTGGGAGATGAAGTAAAGGCGTAGTGCAAGCGGTTGGCAGGCCGAGGCATTCATGCCGAAATGAACGTGCGAGTTGAGGTGCAAGTCGAGGGCACCACAAGGCGAGCCAGGGCGCATGGGCAGATGCACATGGGATTCTGAACGGGTCATTCAGGAAGTCGTTCGGAGGGCTGAATGAACGGTCGTGAAGAGCTGAATGAACGGTCGTGCAAGACTGAATAGACATTCGTGCAGGACTGAACGAACGTGGAGGAAGTCGTTTGGAGGATCGTTCGGAGGTCGTTCAGAGGATCGTTCAGAGGTCATTCGAAGGTCATTCGGAGGTCGTGTGGAAGTTTGTTCGAGGTTGTTCGGAGAACCATTTGGAAGGTTGTTCGAGGGCGTGGCAGGGCACCCGCCCGAACGACACAAGTTGACGAACGGGGGTTCGTGCAGAGTCTTGAACAGGTGCATGGTGAATGACTTGCTGGTGGAGACTTGGCGAGTTGGGCATTTGGTGGAGAGTGCCCGCCGGTGGACAAGTTGGGTGTTCGGTGGGAGCACCCGACGAGTTAGATGCGCTGAATAGAATGCGTTCGGGTGAACGTGCAGAGGCAAACAAAGAGTTGGGCAAGAGTCGTTCGAGTGACCGTGTGGGCGTGCCAACGAGTTGCGCTGAACGTGTTGTGCCGGTGAATGTAAAAATATTCTAAGTGTAAATCTGGGGTTTCCTCAGGATTGTAACTTATATATATATTATTATTATGGGCAGACTCATTTCAGGGAGTTGCCCCTCCCATCTATATTGTTGTGCATTTGTGGTTAATGCTGATGAATGTTTAACTGCTGTATTATAATGAATGAAAGTACTTGGTAAAAGAGAAAAATAAACTAAGTATAGAAGTAAGGTGTAGTCCATGTCTGTGAGTATTGGTGAAAAGAAAAGGGTCGGTGGTGCCGCACCTCCTATAGTGTGGTTGGAAGAGTACCGCCAGTGTAGGGGTGTGACAGGTGGTATCAGAGCTAATGAATGACGGGAAGCTGAATACTTGACATTCGTGATAGGTGATTCAAGTTTGCAAAGGGAAGTGTAATACTTCGTGACAGGTTTAGTAGGGGTGAAGCCTCGTGCTTGGGCCAAGCTGAACGATAAGACATGGCAAGTTTGGAAGAATGTGAAGGGAAGCTCTTGCTGACCTTATATAGGTTGGAGTGGATGAAAGAAGAGAACCCACGGATTCAAGATAAACTTGAAGTCTTGGAAAGGAATGTTGAAGACGAACTTCTTTGACTTGGTTGGGCAATGGAGCAAGTTGTAGCTATAGATTGTGATGACGAAGAATAGGAAGTCGTGATATTTGAGGATGTTGCAGATATGACAACGATGGAGGATAAACTTGAAATTGATCAGGTTGAACCAGGATCATGCAGTTTGCAGACATTGGTGGATGAGGAGCCTCATGATGAAGTAAGTACTTATACTTGTGTTTTAGTGAGACTTTTGGTAGATGGGCCATATGTAGGAAAGAGCAAAATCAGTTTGCCGATGCAAGGGAGGATCTTACCATGGATGTCTACGATGAGACCTTGTATGAAGTAGCAAGGACCATTGACTGTTGCAGGACTTGTTGGGGTTGTTTGTGACCTTATGATAGAAGGTACGAAGGCCCATGACAAGGGAGGAACATGATAATCATTGTGGAAGAATGGGTCATGCGTTAGCCACATGGAGAATTGGCTAAGTGCCTGGCATGACTCATGGACAGATTGGAGGAGGGCACGCACTTGAGTATGGTGATACTTGGGTGGACTTCTCATGGCCGAGACCAAGAGAAAGTCTTGGTGGAACCTTCAGTGAGGGAGCCATGGTGGAAGAGACTCATGTGATAATTATATGGTTGGGTAACCGAGTTCACTAGACCGGGATTGCAGACTTGGATGAGGATGACTGATTGTTGTGATGGGTCTACTTAGTTGGACAACATGGGAAACTTGAGTCATGGACATCGAGTTGGAGACATGAAGCATAACGGTCTTATGCAGGGACATTATGTAGGAGCACTTGTAGAGGTGTCACTTATGGGCATCCAATGAGGAGTGCCAAGGCAAGGATGTTGTGCAAGTGGATTTTCTCATGTGACATGGAGATGTTTTACTTATGAGCCGATGGATATGTTGTGCACTTGGGTACAACAAGGCCTTGGACTAATTGGAATTGCGAGCAGACTATGGAGCATTCCTACTACATGGAGAGCTGATGCATCTTGCAGAAACCTTTGGGCTAAGACATGTATGCTTGCTAGAGTGATGGTTGGAGATGACTCATGGAGCTCATGATGACATGGGGTTGTGACTTTTGAGGACTTCATATTATTGTGGACTTGGAGGATCTGATGCATTGAGGAGCTGAGGTCAGGGACTTTGATGTAGGATGGGGTGCATACTTTTGAGTACATGTATGGGTGTGCTTGGAAGAGTGACTCAATGTGGAGGATCGATATCAAGCACTTTGGAGTAATAGAGTTGCAGCGATGATGATGCCTTGGTGGCAACACTTGGGCACAGGTTGAGTCGAGACTTAACCACTTTTTACACATGGGAGATGAGACAAGTGTATACTATTTTTTGTGGCAGACTTGAGGATGGCACATTGCAGATATGATGGAGGGTTGCTTCATGAACCTGGATGGGGCACATCGAGAGTCAGGTTTGATGAGAGGATCTCTTCACTTTGAGGAGATGGATATTACACATATGGATAATGACGTTGGGATAGATGCGACTGATTTCATGCAGCACATTGGTACAAAACATCATGGACAACATGCTGCAGATGAAGATGAGGACTTCATGGACCTGAACATGGCTTAAATAGAGATGAATTATTGATCGAGTTGATGTTGTGACAGGAGTCTAAGAAACAACTGATGATGGCATGAGGATGTGCATTCTTATGGTTTGAGCGTGACAGTTGCATTGATCACCCGACTAGTTCAAATCATGGGGCTCGAGCAGTGTACAGAGATGTGTTGGCGTTATGTTGGAGTATCATGACAACAGTTCACACGATGACAATACATGATGAGGTCGACACAATATGTTGCAGTAAGCATGTAGCTTGAGTTGGAGGGGCAGCCTTCCACAATGGGAGCAACATGTGGAGATTGCGATAGATGTGGTTGATGATCATGGATTGAGGAGACTTTCCGATGTATGACATACCGATGGATTATATGCCTTGGTATGGATATCTTGGTGACAAATGGTTGCTGAGATAGGAGATTGTCGAGGACGACAATGACTTCAAGTGGGGGAGAATGTACCGTCCATGAGTTGCAGGCAGGAGCACATAGAGTTGATGAGCTGGGAGCAGAAGTGCAACGAGAGAAACTGCTACTAAGTATGGGAGTCGGTTGGTTTATAGCATAAGGCGGTCCCGGGTGGGGGCGCCCAGCCAACCAGCCGACGTGTTAAAAAGTGAAGAGTTGGGTCGGCCAAGGGGCGAGCCGACTCGTTCGAAGGAAGATATGGAGGTCGGACAATAAGAGGACGCATTGGTTCATGAAGTTGGGCGAGCCATATATATGGAGAGGTTTGGCGTGGAGCTAAGCCATCATTCAACCAAGAAATCAACGCAAGTCTTCAACGTGGAGAAGGTGCAGTGCGTAGGATTGGGAGCTGAAGTAAAGGCGTAGTGCAGGCAATTGGCAAACCGAAGCACTCACACCGAAACAAACGTGCGAGCTGAGGTGCAGGTCGAGGGCGTCGCAAGGCGAGCCAGGGCACACAGGTAGATGCACACAGGATTCTGAACAGGTCGTTCAGGAAGTCGTTCGGAGGGCTGAACGAACGGTCGTGCAGAGCTGAATGAACGGTCGTGCAAAGCTGAATGAACGGTCGTGCAGGGTTGAATGGACGATCATGCAGGGATGAACAAACATGCAGGAAGTCGTTCAGAGGATCGTTCAGAGGTCGTTTAGAGGATCGTTCGAAGGTCATTCAGAGGTCGTTCGGAGGTCATGTGGAAGGTCGTTTGAGGTCGTTTGGAGAACCGTTCAGAAGTTCGTTCGAGGGTGCGGCAGGGCGCCCGCCCAAACGACACGAGTTGGTGAACGAGGGTTCGTGCGGAGTCTTGAACGGGTGCATGGTGAACGACTCGCCGGTGGAGACTTGGCGAGTTGGGCGTTCGGTGGAGAGCGCCTGCCGATGGACAAGTTGGGTGTTTGGTGGGAGCACCCGACAAGTTAGATGAGCTGAACGGAACGCGTTCGGGTGAACGTGCGGAGGCAAACGAAGAGTTGGGCAAGAGTCGTGCGGGCGACTGTGTGGGCGCGCCGATGAGTTGGGCTGAACGCGTTGTGTTGGTGAATGTAAAAATATTCCAAGTGTAAATCTGGGGTTTCCTCAGGATTGTAACTTATATATACATTATTATTACGGGCAGACTCATTTTAGGGAGTTGCCCCTCCCATCTATATTGTTGTGCATTTGTGGTTAACGCTGATGGATGTTTAATTGTTATATTATAATGAATGAAAGTACTTGGTAAAAGAGAAAAATAAACTAAGTATAGAAGTAAGGCGTAGTCCATGACCGTGAGTATTGGTGAAAAGAAAAGGATCGGTGGTGTCGCACCTCCTATAGTGCGGTTGGAAGAGTACCGCTAGTGTAGGACACGCTCCCTGCTCCTCCCGCTTAAGACAAGGACTAGCTGTCATGCAACTCTCCTTGTTAAATTGTTATCATCCCGCCATCTAGCTAGAGGTTTATTACGGCATTTCTTGTAATGCTCTCTTTCCCTCTCGAGCATAAGCTTCTCAATTTCAATTCCGTGTAAACCATTTATATCACTTTCAATTCTATAAAAACACATTATATCAAATGCTATCATACTTCCAGGCTTTAGATAAAATATCACGTTCAGGTTTTCATGAATATCGAGTATTAGTTGTTGAAAATGAATGAAAATTCTTACAAATCTCGTAATTATTATACAAATCTCGTAATTATTATACAAATAATTAATGTGTTTATTGACTACATTGATTACCTTTCATCGACATAAGTTTGATAAAATCATTATTTGACCATAACATTTACATTTTATAATGATCTTCACATTTTAAAAGTCCAAAATATTATTTGCCAATAGCGTTCGCATTGTATCTCACACGTTTCAAGTCATTATTTGACCATAACATTTCCCTGGCATATTACAAAGTTTTGAATGGAAACTTATCACTTTACTATTTCAAGCAAGATTTCCTAAAAATACATAAAATATTGCAACCTAATTATTGAAATTCTTGATATTTTTTTTTCGATTATCTTTATTTATTTAAAAAAGGAAAAGCATTTTAATGATTTTGAGTTGGTTAGAAATCAACCTCTTCAGCTAAAAAAAAATTCTAATTTAATATTATATCTATTAATACATTTTCTTATTGGAATTACATTTTTCGATTTTGAGATTGATTTTAATCTTGCTAGTAGTTTGATCGAGAGTTTGTTAACCCCTCAATCAAGCTATTTCAAATTTTATGTAAAGTTTTCGATCAAGCTTTTTAAGTGCTCGATCGAGCCATCAAGTGTCTAAACAAAATAGTTTTAGCTTCCCTTCTACATATTTATCTACAACACTATTTTGTTTCATGACAAACTTAGGGTAATATTTGTCCTTAGGTGGCAGAGTTAATCACATTGAATTCATGAAGGAATCCTCTATCCAATGGCATATGAGTTTGACATTTTCAAATTTATTTGATATTTTTCGTATAATTTCTTTTAAGCATTACGCTTGAAATTTTTGTGGACAGTTTCGAAGGAGTTGAATGAAAAATCAATAACATAAAATATACAAAACAAAACAAATTCAAAAAATTGCATTCACTTCATTTACGAGTCCTCTTCAAAAAGGTACTCTTGATTTTTTAATTTAATTAAATAGTAGAAAAAAATCATGGACCACCACATGTTTGAAAAATAAAATTCAAATATTAATTCCCCAACTTTGAAAAATAATTAAAAATATTATTTTGCACAAAAAAAATAAAATTTCAATATGCATTGTTTAGTGCTCTTCGTGTGTGTGTGTGTGTGTATATATAAAGTTTTTTTGCTTGAACACACACACACACATATATAAAGGTATTTTGCTTGAACACATGTAGACTTGTTAAGATGTGTAAAAAGTTGCAAGGACAAATATTTAATTTAATGGAAATTTGATAGACTATATGACAATAATATTTTTTAAAACAAATATCATTAGGACAACATCATAATTCTCCACAAGTTTTATTTTTGCTCCAAATCAAAATTCTTTCAATTCGATAATTCGATAAAATAGATATAGATATTTTGAAATTTTATGGCCACATTTAAACCAAAAATATAACCCATCTTCATAGATTCACCCAATATTTAATCCTAAATAATTACCTAACTATTATTATAATAGCTTCTTGTTAAAATACATTAAACATGTTGAAGGACAAAAAGATATACCATGCAAAAATTAATTAATAATCGATAAAAATTGCAAAATATAACTATAAAAATAAAATAACATATTTTTTTTTGAAATTATTTTATCATTAATTTTTTATAATTAATAATAAATATATAACCATTGCTATAATACTTATTTTAAATAATTAATATAGTTAATATTACATTTTAAATAATTTATATAACTAATATCACTAGGATGAGAAGTAACCCCACCATCATTAGATTTCAACATTATAAAATATGATAGGAATTTTATTCCTTTATGGATTTTATTTTGATGTTTATTAAGTTCATAATTAGTGTAATATTAATATTAATAATATGATGTATTGTTTCAAATTTTTAAAGGGATAATAATATTATTGATAAAAATGATATTAATGTCAAAATTCATTTAAAAGTATGATCGATAATATTCTAAAATTTGATAATTAATCATGAGATAATATATTTTATTTAATGATTAAAAATAAATTCCTCTCCATTTACTTAAAATAAATATGAATTTTATTTTAATATTGATTGAGTTTATAATTAATAATAATATGATGTAATTGTGTTAAATTTTAAAGTAGTAATAATATTATATGTAAAGATGATATTAATGTTAAAATCTATTTAAAAGTATGGTTAGTGATATTTTCTAATTTGATAGTTAATTATGGGTAACTTTCTTTATTTTAATGAATAAGGATGATATTGAATTACTTATCAATAAAATTGTTGGTTAAAAGGTTAAAGATTCATGTTTTTATGTTAAATGTGATATTTAAAAATGATATTTGAGAAATAAAAGCAACATTATTTTAATAAAAAAAATATTATTTTGATTTTACCAATTTCTTTTGTTGGCAAATGATTTATATTATATTAACAAAAATAGTTTACAAAATGTACAAGAAGATAAGTATGGTGAGTCATAGCTCGAGGGCTCCATGAGAGGATGCAGAAGGCAGAGGATTTGTCCCGGAGGGGGAAACTAGATGGTCTGCCCATGAAGTAGAAGAAACATACCATCATGACACTCACGAGAGACTGATAAAGACCAAAACAAGGGAGTCAGGCAGAGCCATTGAAGGAAAACCATTGCCAATGTTCTAACCATTACATACCAACAAAACATGCCGAGAGTCATTGACAAAACATACCAACCGAAAAAACCATAAACATGCTAGACCTGGTCAAGCTTAGCTAGCGCCATGTAAGTCAGGGAAAGCATGGACATCCTATTGCTATGCGCATTCGCCATCGGTTGGACCAACAAACTTTGCGCTTCTAAGACTAGAGGGGCAAACTTCAGGGGACTCTTCAAAGATGTAACAACTATATGGATTGGGACGAGGGGGAGAGAGTTTGTCCAATGGAAGCTACATGTTCATGGAACAGAGAGAGGTGTTCTCCAAATTGCTAGCAAGGGAATTATGTCCAACTGCATATATGGTGGAAGGAAACGAGGAGATGAGAGGGACATAAATTGACACAGGGGGACCAGGGGAGGATGAGGAGGGGAGATCCAAAGGGAAGATAACACCAAGGTCGCAAGAGAAATTGCGAAGGTTCGAGTAGAGGTGGCTGGAGTGGGTGTTGAAGTTTGCAATTCTTCTGGAAGCATTGGAATGGTCTTGTTCATGAGAGAGCAGGTGAAGGGCGAGGAGATTGCAAAGGTCCTAGAGGTTCGTCGTGGCGTTCCCTCCATGATGCATCACTTCTTCTTCCAATTTAGTTACACAACGACAAATGTGGTCGAAATATTACTGTCAAAGTATGCCAATTCAACTTCCACTATTGTAACTATGGGGGTATGTCCTCGCCCTCTACACAACCACCACGTTGAGCCCGACCTCGTTCCTAGGTCACGGGGGTGAATTGGAGGGAAATGTAGTGCATAAAAGTCACAGAAGTTACAGGAGCCAGACAAAGGGAAAGGTAGGATTGAACATGGAGAGGGAGAGTCAACGATGAAGGAGGGAAAATCCACATTACATGCAATGATCAAAGCATGTGAGGACATGACACAGTATAATAGCTAAGGAAGATTAGAGTCATGGGTGATTCTGTTGAGTTGAAGGAATGTGAGGTGGAGGCAGATTTATTTCGCATGAAGGCAAGTGGTTGGGTGATCATGAACACCTGTATCTAAGGATCTTGATTTTACCATTCACTTGAAAGTGTTTGAACTAAATGCTAAGCTTGGCCTTTGATTTTAGTCACTCATTATCAAAACCCATAGAAAGTGGACAAGAGAAGTAGGGATGAGAAGAATGATAACAATGCATTCATTAAGAAGTGACCATGGATGTAATGATGTTATTCATACAATTGAAATTTTCTATAATCAATGCCCAATCATAATTAGCAGAGTGAATTTGAATAATAGATCTCACATAAATGCATCTTTATCCTTAACATCTTACTCTTTTAAGGATAAGTATCAACCATAATGAAATTAAGAAATGATCGTGATGTCATATATACAATTGAAATTTGCTATAAATGATGCCTAATCATAGTAAGTAAAGTAAATTTGAAAAATAAATCTCACACAAATACATCTTTATCCTTATCATCTTACCCTTTTAAGGATAAGTATCACCCAAGAAGAGATGTGTCTCTAGATGAATTTTATGCCTTCTGTGTTTTTTAATAAAAATGTATCTATTCATTTTCATATTAATTTATTTTAATTAATAAAAAATTATGTGATTAATAGTTATTTGTGAAGTAAAAGAAATTGTTTTATAAGAAATTTTAAATTCTCATATGTGTTTTTAGGTTGTTTAATATAACATAAAAGAAAATAGTATTTTAAGATGAATTTAGTAAGAATTATTTTGGATTGATAGAATGGTAAATGTTAATATTATACAATTTGGTTGTAATAATAATATTGGAGGTGAAACATTCATATCCAAATCAAAAACAACAATTTCATCAATCCAAAATTACAATTTCAACTTATATATATATTCAAATTTTGATAATAATTTTTTTCTTTAAATTTATTAGAGAATTGATATTACATTACAATTTCAACTTTTATATATATATATATATATATATATATATTCAAATTTTGATAATAGTTTTTTTCTTTAAATTTATTAGAAAAATGATATTACATTATATTATTATTTAGTGATTATGGTTAGCGTTGAGTTTACATATTCTATTATGATTAATAGTGCTTATCTCTTGAAAAATATAAAAACCAATTAGAATATATATTTGTTGGAATTCCAACTAATCATTTCTTTTCAATGGATCTCACTATGGTTAATGACTAAAAGATTTATTTGACTTTTTTTACAACATTAACTTTATCTTAATTCTAAAAGCTTTAATGAAAAAGATAAATAAACACTTTATCTTCTTTAAATTTATAAATGTAATATTATTTTCAACATCTTAAAAATAATATATATTAACTTGAAATTTGTATAAATATCAATTTTTTTTATACGGTACATACACACCGGTAACATCATATCAATGATGTTTTAGCAAATTTAAATATATACTTAAATATGGTTGAAACCTTACTCATATATGGATATTTTATTATATATATAGATAGATAGCTGAATCGGCAACAGCGGTGGTATCGTACTCGCTTTATACGGGGTTGAATTCTACCGGCTGCCACTATAACAGTTAGGAGGAACCGCCCAGCCCAGAAGGAACAATTCCTCAGGGTAAGACGAGACTTGAACCCGTGACTTGCATAGTGAGACGAACAACTTAACAGACCGTTCGCTAACCACAAGACCAAACCCCTGCAAACAATTAATATATTTTATTTAAAAAATAAATAATTTAAATTATATGAAAAATTTATACATTTATTTAATTTTATATAAGGTTTAATATCTATGTGTTATATTACAAAATGAATTTTTTAAATTAAATTAGTTGTTAGTGTATCAATATAGTTATGGTTGGTTGTTTGGTTGATTGCGTAAATAGTTATATGTTTGTCTCAAAGATTAAGCTATGCATCAATATAGTTATGGTTGCTTTGATGGTTATTTGGTTGATTGCATAAATAGTTATTTGTCTCAAAGAGTAAGTTATGGTTTATATTAATATAGTTATAGTTGCTTATTTGGTTGATTGGGTGAATAATTATATGTTTGTCTCAAAAATTAAGCCATAAAAATTTAAATATGAATCAATTTAAAATATGAAACCCAAAACATCTTTTTAAATTAGTTAAATGTTATTTGAAATTAATATAAAAAAGTTATATAGAATAATATATATATTTTCATGTATAGTATCATGATTATATATTATTTTAAAATAGCTTTGGAGATAATAATATATGATGTTGATATTTCTGTGAGTACTAAATCACCTTTTTTATTTTAAAATGTGATTTAAAATTATTTATAATATAAAATATAAAAAATATATATTTACGATTCAAAATTTAAATTTTTTAATAAAATTAAAAGATATAAAAAAAAATTTTGCAATATTATTTTATATAATCAAATTATATTAATTGAGATTTTAAAATCATATCAACATAACGCAGCTTGATAATTTAAAATATAGGAATTGTTTTTAGTGTGAATTTTTGGAAGTTTTTTTGGTGAGTTTTTCGGTTTAGTTTCTCTAAAATCCAACAGGAATTTATTGAAATCACAAATTTGATGGTAATTCTCCACAATAAAAGTGCCCTAGCAGTTTTTCAGGGTGCTGAATCTATATATATAGTCAAAAAACAAGTTCAAATAACACAAAACAAGATTTCACCTCAATTTTTTCTACAAATTTCAAGCACCGGCAAATCCAAAAAATTAAAAAAAACTACTCCTAAAATATATGATATATATAAATATACATTACTTTTATACCATTTCATGTCAAATGCAATTTATGTATATTATTATGCTTATTGGGTATGCTATTTGAATATATTCTATTCCAAAAAGAGTATTCTTAAACCCCTAAACCCCATTTAGGAAAAGAAAGAGAGAAATAAGAGTATTCTTAAACCCCTAAACCCCATTTAGGAAAAGAAAGAGAGAAATTTAGTTGAGGAATCTGAAAAACGCTTTCGTTGTCTATGTAATAACAACTTGCAACACATTATTATTTTGCTTTTCCAAAGTATCCCAAGCGACATGTCATTATGTTTTGATTACCCCTTCAAAAAGAATCTTGTCATCATTAATGCGACTTTTCATAGTAAAATGACTTCACCACGAAATGACGATGTCCATGTCAATTGATTTGCTTTGGTCAATCATAGCTGTCATCATTATTAAATCTTCACGCATAAATCTTTGTATCAAACCGATTGATTTAAACGACAATGACATTAGGAGTATTAAAATTATATTTAATTAATTATGATGTTTCTTTTAAAATAGCATAATTAAAGAGTGGGAGATGTACGTTCATGAGGAAATCTAAACTGATTTAGAAATGGGATTTGGGAATAATCACCCACAATCAAGGTTAATGATTGAAATATATGTTATTTTTCAAATATTAATATATCTTATTTTTTAAAGATTATTTTTTATAAATGGAACTAGGATCAGTACTTGGAACATTATTATTAATAATTTTAGCATGATTATCAGTTTTATGCTTATTTTGTAGTAAATTTGTTTATATGATCACAATAATAAAAAATTGAAACCCTTCCATTCAAGGATGTCATTTTTATTAAGTTCTAAGAGTTTTCAATATAATAAATAGACATTTTTGTAGACAAGCCTCTAAATTAAGAAAACAAATCATAAAAAAAAAATCAGGTATTTATTTGCAAGCTATCTTTTAAGTTTTTATTTGAAGTGATATAAGCATGATGACATGCCACAATCATCCTTCAACACTTTTCAATGTAATTAATATGCCATAGTATCACAAGGGGGAGGAGGGATATGGAGTGCATCATCTCTAAGAAAGCCTCACACATGCTAACATTAGGTTTGATAAAAAAATTGAAACTAGCAATGTGTTAATGTAGGGAATAGGTAGGATAATGGAATAGAGCGCACGTGACATGTCTAGTGGAATTTCTTGGTAGTGGTCAACTTTTGTTTAATTTGATTCTTGAGTAAGTATTTCTCCACAAATCCTATTGCTGTTCCTTGGGTTTTTCTAAAAGTTTTGGGCTTTTCCCCGATATATTTTTTACCTCAAGTTAGTGCAATACTTTGATGTTTAGTTGGAATTCAACACTAGTATTTTTTCAATTTGCATGTGTTGGTTTGGAGTTCCTACTCCATGGCCTAGGTATCAAGTGCCTTAGCTTTTTTCTCTTCCTAGGTAGTCTCTTGTGGTTGGAGGCTCAATATCCCATCACCTAGGTTATATTAAACTCCAAGAAAGAGTATTTGCGCCAGTTTCTTATGACCACCTTATTTTTGTGTGTGTGTAGTATCACTTCAAGGTTGGTGTGTGTCTTGCCTTTTGGGTTGGAATCCCAACATGGTTTGTTGTGTTTTCATATTGGGAAAGTTTGGCTTAGACTTTCAGAATGTCCCTTTGGGTGTTTTAAACCTGCCTCATGTTTGGGTTATAATGGAAATTTTTAGACATGGATTATAGGGAAGTCCAAGAAATGCATAAGGTGTTATGCTTGCATGATGATTTCATAAATAACAATAGGCCATGTGTTGGGCTAATTTATTAACACAAATTAACACAAGTATTTCATTATCAATCCAGGTTTGTAAAACTTGGAGGCATGTCCACAATGTATGGATATCAGATGTAGTCAAGCTTAGAAGATAAAATATGAAGAACTAAGGAAATACATATTATAAATAAAAATCTAATCAAATAATTTCTAATTCATTTATGCAACATATGTGAGATGAAGTAGCTCCTAATTAAGAAGATCCATTTGTGTCTTTCTTCTACAATATTACTTTAATGAATAGAAATAAAAAACCATTAATTGACAACAGCTTAAGATGCATAAATAAACAATGAAAGAGGCTCCTAACTTAGGAGATCCTTGATATTCCTCATCACAAATTCATTCATCATTATACTATTGTTAGAAAATTGGAATTGCATAAAACTACTTGAAAACAAGAAAGATGAACTCTAGTTTTTATTCATTAATCCAATAGAAGGAGGGTTGAACTTGAACACTATGTTGTCCCTTCATATAAAAATGATAAATAAACTAAAATTCATCAGAAAACATAAATCATCACATATCAATTCAAGTAAGAAAATTTGAAGCAAAACAAGTAAACAAATTAGCAACTAGTTCATGAAAATCAAGCTAGTTTAGCAATGAAGTGTACTTAGCTTGGAGTGGGGGGCCTCCACCCTTGCCTTGCATACTTGAAGAGATTATCAACTACTGCAACTTCAGTCACTTATCTACACCATTGAACAAGAAAATGAAAGTAGATCAGGTTCCTCAAATTAACTTCAAATATTGAAATGTCTCAACATAGAATTATGCAAATTCTACATGCATAAGCCTTCAAAGTTTTGGCTTAAATAGAAGATCATGAAACAAACTGGTCTAAAGTATCTCTAACAACTACATATATCCATATCCACCTATCCAAGTCGAATTCATCCAACTTATCACTAAAATATGGAAAATCCCATGAAATCATAAAACTGCCATATTTTCTAGGGATTTTCTGAATGACTGGTCATATTTGACCAGCTTTGACCAGGCCTGATTTAGCTTGGTTTGACCGAACCAATTGGAATTATTTCAGTCCCAGCTCCCAAGTTTTCCATAAATGTATCCAACTCATGCCTAGGTGTCTTGCAAATATGACATCCATATAGCTATTATGGGAATTTCTGGTTCTATCAAAAAATTGCACTTGAAATTCAATTTTCATAAAAACTTCTAGAAATTGCAAAATTAAATTTAAATACCTAAATATGCATAAAATACATCAAAATGAGGTGGATGTGATGGTAAATGGATGGAAAATATAGAAACTAAGTATGTTTTCTTAAGCAAAACTAGACCAAAAATGAGGGCCAACACCATGTATATTCAAAGTGATCACCAATGTACATGATGATGAACACCAATGCATATCTAAAAATTCAATGATTATGGATACTCTTGCTTAACAAAAGATGCAAATGTAAGTGCTAGAAGTTGAATGCTCAATATCAAGTGTTGGACACCTAATCCTCTAAGAGACCACTTGGAATATGAAACCAAGGGTCACTCCAATGTATTATAAATATGTATCATTGTGAATAATAATGAATTCAAGGGTTGATCTTTCATATCTCCTGTTTTCGCCATGGTTGTGCTTGACATGGTATCAAAGCAAGTTCCTTCCTTCCCTATTGAAATTTGAATCACTATTTTTGAGGTGCAGTGATTTTTGGTGCTTCTCTACCTTTGTGTAGAACTGTCCATTTGTCTAAATTGTGTAGAATACACTACTCCCTTTCCATGGCCCGAGATTTAAGAAACATCCACAAATTCCATTCCACCATGCCCAACTGTATGGTAACACCACCACTTTCAATTGCTTCAAAGGTGTATACATAGCAGTTGTGGGTAATATTCATTTATTTGCTTCTATTCCAGTTCATTATCACATCATCCCATGCCTCAAATTATGCCATTTCCCCACTAAACAACACACCAAATTCCCATATATTGCTAGTCGCACATAGTTGACTTGTGAAGGAACCTTCATTCTCAGACAGTTTGTGTTTTGATACTTGAGTCTCTCTGACTACAACCCCTAGGGTACTGACCTCTTCCTCTGACTTACAATAAACTCATGACCAGGGAAAATTTTAGGGGCTAATATTCCCAAGTGGGCTAATTTTCCGTGCTTAAAAAAAAAAGATTTGTGAATTTCCAATTTATTAGAGTATAATTTGCCCAAATTTTATAGTATAATAATATTTTACCTTAGAAATTTCCAAAATTTTATAGAAACTATACAAAATAATTAGAAATGTGAATATATTTACAAAAGTGTTGCCAAGCCTTTTACAATTTGCATATTAGGGACTAGTAATGTTTGTCAAGATTTCTAAACTTTAATATAAATTTCTATCTTTAAAGTTTCCATTGCGCAGGACCTCCTCCTCTAGCTTACAATAAATGCATGACCTCTTGCTTAATTTTAAGTTATGATATTTAACCAAGCCCCATATAACAATTTTGGCATGTAATTTAACCTGTAACCCATGCTGCATGAAGTTTACATCACCCGACAAATCTTGTCCAATCTTTTATATTCAAAAGTCGTTTTGCCAAAGTGATGAAGTGGACGAATTAAAAATACTAATTGACTTCTTAAGTAAAGTCTAGAATATGGAAGTTAAATCTCATTTGATCAAACACATGACCTCCTGCAACACTGAATCGACACAGACGACGTGCGCAAACTAAAAGGAGGTGATGGTGTTATATATATATATATATATATATATATATATATATATATATATATATATATATATATTGGTAAATAGTTGTTACAGGTGCTTATTATATGTTGGATGTTTTATTTCTATGCCATGAATTGTCTTTACATATATCCTAAACTGTGAGTGCATTGATTCCTTTGGTGAGTACGTTGGTCTGGTACTGTTATAGAAATATTTTGGCACTGCAACCCCAATCACATATGTCCATAAACCAAGGGCTTATAAGTCCCTAAAAGTGTTGTTTCATACCCTAAAGGAGCAAGGTCGGCTGATTACATCATCTCCTAGAAGTTCTCCATGAAAAACTACTAAGAACTGGTCAAAGCAGGACCATACAGACTGCCCAGTGCTAAGGGTGTGATGCATCTCACCTACCACATACAAAAAGTGCGATGCATACTGGAAAGCCCTTCTGTAGGGTGTGATGAGCGAGAGCAGACAAATGGCACAAGTAATTTGCTAGGTGGAGACCCTGAGAATCTTTTAGAAGCTGCTCATTTGACACTTACCTCTCTGAATTCGCCCAAGGATGAGTACGAGATCATGAAATTTCCAAGTGGAACCAAGAACTATGAGAGAGATGACACTAATCAAAATCCTAGAAGCTGACTGACCCCCTGCAAACATCTATATATGGATCCCTCATCCCAGAGATCCAAAAGGGCTAGAATTTTGTAATTTGCAAGGAAGTGTTGTTGGTTTCTCTTTGAAGACATTGTTGGGTGATCTTGCTTTGTATGAGGTGAAGAGGGCTTTCATGCTGGGAGGATGGCGCTGGGTCAGACCAATGGGTTGTAATCCTCTCTTCTACTACTTCTATCAATAAAGCTATTTGAGTTTTCCTCCATATTCTTGTATATCTCTGAATCTTGTATTGATATATGCATTTGTATGGTTAATATACATCTGATCCTATATTGTTTATGGTTATATATCTCTATGCTTTGATGGTATTATGCTGCTTTGACTCTACAGGTGCTCTTTGAAGTGGGAAAAGTAAGGAAGGAGTGGTGAAATTTTGTCAAAGGGGAAAGGAAACAAGCAAGAAGCCAAACGAAAGACTGAGGGAGGTACTCTATGTTTCTTTCTCATCTATCTCTCGTAAAGGAAAACACAAGTGACTTTAGTTTGTTTGTTTCTAAGATAGCTACCCATCTTAGTGGGACTAGCAGCTCTGAATAGACACTAGTTTTCCTGATAACAAAATGGCGACTGCATTGGGGAGAGAATAGTTTGATTGCTTGTCTCTATTTGTTTGCTTCATAAACTATAGACGGAGCTTGAAGTTAAGCCAGCTAGCCTTTGAACTGCATTTGCTATGCAAGTGCAAAGTAGATCAACGCTGCTTCAATCAATCTCTGGGTTTGTTTATGAACTGAACAACTGACTTGCAAACATCCTAAGTGCCCTAGAGGTAGCTCAAGTAACCTCATTAGATCAGCCCCTCTACTTTGTATTTGCTAACTATTATTAGCTCAGCCTAAATCCCTGAACTAAGCTGCAAACTATGACCAAAAACCAAGTTAAAGTCTCGTCCCTGGACCATCGCACTGTCTAGTTTTGGCAGACTGGTTGCATCACACCTCCCAGGTGCAGTAGGTGGGATGCATCCCTGTTTCCCTGTGTTACAGGTGTGATGATCAGATAAGACTGTTTTTGCCTCCAAATTTTGGTTTTTTCTTCACTGTCTTTAGCTTTATTAAGGAGTTTTGCTGTCTGTGATCAATATACCACTGTTGAAACCCCCTTTCTTTGCGTTATTTAGCCTCCATTGTACAAAGAATTGTGAATGTTTTTTGTGTATTTTTCGCCATTTACAGTTCTCCTTTACAAAAGGTAGCTTAATCGAACTATCGTCTTTTGATTTGAAAGTGTCGCAAGTGTTGTTTTCAGTCAAAGAAAAGAATCCTACTCTTTTTGATAGTCGATTACATTGTTACTCTTGTATTTGATTTGAATTAATAGTATTTCAAGTGTCGAAAGCAGTTTTCAATTAAAAATCGCAAAGTGTCGTCCTTGTCTTCCTTTCGTTTTTTTTTAAAAGAAAATCTTTAGTACTGTCGCTTTGAAAGAAAAGATAATTCAGATTTGTACTTAACATTCTTTTTGTCATTCACACATTAAGAAAGCAGAAAACAAATACATGCATGTGCATTTGCATTTAGACTGCTTGTTGATTTTGATTTAGGACAGTGCATATAGTGTGTGCTCTCTACTCTATGTTGAAAGAATTTCGCTTCTCTTTCCTTAGTAGCTAGGATTTTCATTGCAAAAAGAAGAGTAAATGACTGTTTATCATCTTAGATTTCATATTTAGGAGTTGTATATCTACATTACGTGGTGAACCTTAAAGGCAAACTTCTTAAGAAAGATCAACTGTAAAATAAATTCAATGAACATAAAAACTCTTTGGAACCTAACGCATAGCATCTAGAAGTCTAGGCTAGAGACGTATTCCGGCGTCGTAAAGCCTGGTAACTATTGCTTTCATCGTAGGTTGGGTGATTCCTCCTCTTTGAGACGACAAGTGCCAATACGGACTTGTGCTCCCACGTACCATCGAGTATATATTGGGAGACCACAATAGGCTATATCCTTTATCCTTTGGAAGCCGTGTCTACTGCCCTATCGATCGCAATGCACTAAACACAGCATTCGGGAAGATTGACTGCCGTACCGTAAAAAGTATTCTGTAGTTTTGTGATTGGTTTGGTAATCCCTCTATCTAGATTTCTAGAGTAGTCTCTTTCAGTCCTTTTCAGACTCCTTAAAGGAAAAGGTCCATCTGAGAACTTGTCACTTCAGGCTCATTAAAAATTGAAGGCGATTAAAGTCATCTTTAGCTTTTTCTTGACTCTTAAAAATTGAAAAAGCAAGTTGTGTCAAAGCATCATAAAATTTATTTTAATTGGAATAACGTCACTATTCCCTCGTTGATCTTAGGTTGAGAAAATGGAGTCCACCAATCAAGGATTTCCCCTTGGGGGAAATCCTAGTCCTTTCTCCTCTTGGGGAGATGTTGGTGCACCTCATATGGCCACATTGTCCCTTCCAGGACTGACAATTGGCCTGCCAGTATGGCTTTTCTCGACCTTTGTCGTTCAAAGCACCGTGATTCCTGAGCAATCAAATCAGCAACTAGATGATACTAGAGTTACCCCCCAACCTTCTACTTCGTTTGTTTCTCCCTCTCCTTCTTCCTCTTCGCTTGGTGAAGCTAGTAAAACTAAAAACCAAGTAACTGAGAAGAAGAAGAAAGGGAAGGAGAAGAAGAAGAAGGAGCCAACGGTAAAAAGGGGCAACCATACATCGTCTAGCAAAAATCCACACACGGCACCATCCAAACCTAAATCTCCATGTGTCATCTGCAAAGGGGACCACTATCATCGAGATTGTCCTTGCATCCCACAGATCTTAAGGGACTGGTCTCCCCGCTTACACAATCCAGTGTCATCAACCTCTGACGATCATCTTGAGAGTACACCGTCAACTAGTGAAAACGAAGTCACCGGACAAAAAGGAAGATCTAAAATTCCTTGTAGACTGTGCAAAGGCGATCATGCCATCCACTATTGTCCCTTCCTAGATGAAGCTGAAAGAGTCTTGGATAACTGTCGTGCTTCACTACTACGGCTTCCTCCTGGATACAAGAAACTCTTGCTGAGTCCATCACTAGTTGAAAATCCGACTGACACACCTTTGTTGTCAGTCGAAGCACATATCATTGAAGATAAACCCTCTGAGTCCAGATCAGACCAAAGTCAATAGGTCAAGACGGCAGTTGACCCCATCTTGTCTTTAGAGGATCCGCCTTCAGATGATACCGTCACCAAAGAGAATGAGATCGAAACCGTTCAAATTCTTTTCGTAAACACAGACGCTGATGAACATGGGGGCAATCTACCCGTTCCTTTACCACAGGAAGGAAGTTCATCAGAGATGTATCCGGCCATTTATTCGGTCCCACCTCCAAGCAACCTAGTCGTCTCCTTCGATTGGAATCTACTAGGCAGACCCTGTCTACCATCTAATGTACCATTCTGAATCATAGTGCAAACTTACAGAATGGTCATGGTTGGTACCATCATAGATGAAGGGGCTTCTGTGAGTATCCTTTCCTCAACTGCTTGGAAAGCGCTTGGTTCGCCATCGCTTTTGCTTGAGATGCGAAATCTGACAAGCTTCGACAAAGGAACCAGTCGACAGTTAGGGATCCTTCCAAATTTTCTTATAACTTTGAGAAGGAAAACCGTTTATCTGAACATAATGGTAGTCCAAGGACCTTTAGATTACAATCTACTCCTTGGGCATGACTACATTTATAGCATGGGAGCTATTGTTTCCTCACTCTTTCGAGTGATGTGTTTTCCGCATGAAGGCAGAGTGGTCCAGGTCGTAGACCAGCTTTCATTCCCCGATTCGCACATAGCTAATAGTCAAATGCAATCCCTAACTGGTCTTTTTGCACAAGGAATGTCTCATCAATCTCCAGCCCGTCCACCTGATTAGTGCGAGTGATTCGGTGATTATGATTGAAACCTAGGGGGCATGCACCCTGGTCTGCTTCGGCAGGGAAACTTCAGGTATAGGGTAGGTTTCTGTGGAGGATATATGACTAGTCTGACACACCTGTCTGTTTAGGAAAATGGGATTAGACTAGAATAAGATACCTCCGTCAAAAGGTATGCCTTTCCCGACAGAACAAGTGTTTTGTCTGCAAATTGAAGGGTAACCTGGAAACTCTACTTCGCTATACCTGGGGGCATGCAAACCTTTTTGCATGAAAGTGAAAAAGCGACCATTTATTTTTTTAGTTTTTAGGTTCTTAACCCTTTAAACTCGTAGGATTGGTCATTCCTAGCTTACATAATAAAAGGATCTGGAGCAAAATTTCAAATGGGGCAAGCTCCCTAAAAAATGAACCTATCGATGAGACATCCTTATTATACGACTGGCACGAGCAGTTTTACGCGAAGTTCAAGCTCATTAAAAAATAAACCTAGCAATGAGCATATGTTCCATCAGAGTTTAAGCTCGTTAAAAAATGAACCCACCTCCGGTAAATAACCATTGTGATCGCATTATTATTAGCCTTTGAGCCTTGGTCATGTTCTTACCATCACCTCCACTCTTTTTTAGCCGATCATACACCTCCATTTGATTGTTTACCCCTTTTGAGGAACAACTGCGATGAGTGATCCTATTAGCCACCTTCTTTACACTACCGTGATTGAAAAAGTTCCAAACATTACCTGGAAGCAGTTGTTATCTGAAAACATCACTCGTTCCTCAAAAAACGAGTTTCCTTTAAGCTCTTTTCATCTGACTCATAAAATATGAAAATATTGTCGAGCAATTGGCCTCTCCAGCTTGTTAAAGCGATTGGAAGTGCCATCCCTCCTCTAGATTTTAATCTTTTTGGACCTGAGGGATTATTACACAAAAAGATCGAGCGTTTGTCTTGTTCGACTCGTTAAAACTATCGAAAAGTCATCCCTTTCACATTGTTTTATACTTTTTCGGACTTAAGGGATTATATTACGAAAAATGAATATTGGAGTTTCCTTTCCGTCTCTTTTTAGACTCTCTAAAATTGAAAAGAACCGAGTTATCCTTGTCATTAAACTCGTTAAAACAATAGCGACAAACTTGTCCATTCAGACAAGAGAAAGTCTCCCTGTCGCTAGGCTCGTTAAAACATAGCGATGGGTTTGCCTGAAGGGAAAATTATAGAACAAGCATATGTTATCCTCCTCAAGCTTCACAAAAATAAAGAGGTACTGGTCAGAAATGACCGGGGAAAATTGGGAAGAAAACTTGAAGAAACTTTATTGGTAGCAGGTTGCTCTTGAACATGACACTTTCACTCCATCACCATGATTGAGTCGGGTTGGGTTATTCCGTTCACCGGTCATATGACCAATGGTGATATGAGTTGGGTTGGGTAGACCCTAGATCTAGTTTCATCCATTCGGGCTGCGAAATATTCAGGAAAATAAAGACATCAAATGTACATCATTGCTGCACAGATAATCATCTAAACCAAAGGATGATGGCTCTACCAAAAACATCAGTTTGCTACACAGACGGTTGTCTCTCCTATGTACATGAAAATTAATTTATAAAGTTGAGCATGGGAATGCCCGCCTCAGCTGGATCATGAAAATATTATGAAGGTAATGTATTATATTGTATCTTATTATAGGTCACCTTCTAGTTCGAAAAACCTTGGATCCTCATGATAAAGAATTTCACCCGACACCAAAAATATTTACGACCTCATGCTTTAGGGGGAAACTGTTATAGACATATTTGGGCACTGCAACCCTGTTATAGACATTTTTGTGCCTAACAGCATGGAGCATGAAATGTCAATAATCTGAGGGATCCAAAGTCCCTAAACATGTTGTTCTTACCCTTAGAGGAACAAGGTCTGCAAACCACAGCACTGAGAATCAGTTCTCCACCCAAAAACACTCAAAAACAGGCTATTTCTGGATCATGTCAGCTGCTCCACTGAGCATCTGCGCTGAATGTCAACTGCTCCTCCTTGTACCTGCGCTGAAGGTCAAAAATAATGAAGGCTACCTGCGCTGGGCGAGATTGGCCAAGTGGCACAGTCATTCTGCAAGGTGTCAACTGCCCAGGAAGCTTCCAAACTGACACTTGGTTCAGGGAATTCGCCCTATGATGAGTAAGAAGGTCTTGATCTCCAAGTGGAAGCAAGATTCTCCAAGTGGACTCAAGAACTGAAGATTAACTAAAGTGGGAGAGGACACAAGTCAGCTTCAGGCCAGTCTCAAGATGACTCATCTTTTCTCCAAATCTCCTATATATAGAGCTCTCTCATGAGGTCTAAGGAGGCTGGAATTTTGTGCAAGTAAGGAAGTGCTGTTGGTTTGTGTATAGAGCTATTGGGTGTTTTGCTTGAAGGAGGTGAAGAGGAGATTTCTTTCAGCTGGGAGGTGTTGCTGGATTGGGCCCATTGTGGTTGTAACTCTCTCAGAACTTTACTTCTATTATCAATAAAGTATTTGAGGTTCTTCTATATGCATGTGTCTTTATGATGAATGGATGCTTGTATATTTGATTTATGCTAATCCTATAATCGATTATGGATGTATACTTCTTGTAGTTTCCTTTTCTTGTGCTTTTACAGGATCTGTGTGTAGCTGGGCCGGTGAAAGGGCAAGGAGCTAGGAGCAAGCGGCAAGGAGTGAAGACTGGATCGACTATTAGCGCAAGATAACGGTTAGTAGATCATCCTTTTCTTCCCTCTCTCATCTTATAAAGAAGAAACTTTGAATAGCTTTGCATTCAGTTGTTGCTGGAGTACTATCACCTTCAGAGTGGGATAGAGGCATTCTGCATTAGATACTTTTCCCCCCAACAAATTGGCGACTCCACTGGGGAGCGTATCTTGTTGGTTTGTTGTGTTTCTTGCTATTCATTTCATAAACAAAGGGAGTACCGAATCGAACTGTGTTTGAGTCCATCAAACACAATGTAGAGGGCAGCTACTCTAGCTCAGTTTCTGGGCAAGTTTATGATTTGAAGAGCTGATCCACAAGGACTCTAATAAGCTCTTAGTGATAGATTTTCATCCTCCTTTACATCCCTTAGTGTGTCCTTGACTGATAGCTTCTGATTTGAGCAAAAACTGTGAATTTTTGAGCAATCTGTGACCCGGAAACCAAGACGGACGAAAGTCTCGTTCTTCATTGCAGGCTGTACAAAGGCAGTCTGCATTTCAGCACAGTTCCCGAAGGGGCTACCTGCGCTGAAGGTCAAACAGGCAGTGTTACACCTGCGCTGGACCAGTCTTGGCTTGAGTTACTGAGGTTTCCTGCTGTGTCTTGCCTTGTTTTCACTATTGTTTTTGTTGTTTGTTGCCAGTCAGTAGGCCTGTCTGAAAACAACCTCCTTTGTCACTATTCCGCCTCAGTTGTATAAAGAAACTGTATTTGTTCTTTTGTATTTCTTGTGTCATTTACAGTTTCCCATAACGAAAGTGAACCAGTCTTGCATTGACCTCTTAGATCTAGACCTGTGATTAAGTGTCGTTTTGATCTTAAGAGTTAGTTTATTTGCTGTTCATAGCTGATTGAGTTTGTCGCTTTCGTTATATGGTTTGAATTTATATATTTCTAAGTGTCGAAACAAGTGAATCATAAGGTGTCTTTCGATTTTGGACAAACTTGTTTGCTTTCGCTTGAAATTGAATTCAAAGTTATACAATAGATTTCTTTTTGCATTTCATCAACATTAAGAAAGAGAAAAGAAATACTTGCATTGTGCATGTACATTATGACAGTTTGCATGTTGATTTAGGAAAGTGCATTAGTGTGTGCTCTATGATCTGTGTGAAAAGGTGTTATCTTCCTTCTCCCTCAGTAGTTAAGGTTTTCAAAGTTGAAAGATTGAAAAGCTTGCTTATCATCTTAGATTGCATTCAGGAGTGTTTCTATACATCTCGTGGTGATCCATAAAGGCAAACTACTAAACAAGATCAACCTTAAAATAAATTGAATTTACATAACAACGCATTGAAACATAACGCAAACATCTAGAGGTCTAAGCTAGAGACGTGTTTCGGCGTCGTTAAACGTGATATCTTAGCGTTGAGTGGTTGGGTGATTCCTCCACGGTGAAGCGATAAGTATCAATACAGACTTGTGCTCCCACGTACCGTCGCGTATATATTGGGAGACCCCTATGGGATCAAAGCCTTTATCCATAGGAAACCGTGTCAGCCGCCCTACTGATCGCAATGCAGTGAACACAGCATTCACGAAGATCGACCACTCGTACCGTAAAACGTATTCTGTGGTTTTGCGAAAAGTTTGGCACACCCTCTGCCTAGAACTCCAAAGCAATTTCTTTTGGCCTTTTTCAAACTCTATAACTGAAAAAGTCCATCCGAGCATTTGTCACTTCGGGCTCGTTAAAACATCGAAGGAGACTAGAGTCATCTTTAGCTTTTTCTCGACTCTTAAAAAGTGAAAAAGCAAGTTGTGTCTAAGCGTCGTTATAAAATTTATTTTAAACGGAACATAATCACCTCCTATTCCCGCGTTGATCTTTAAGTTGAGAACATGGAATGCCCCAACCAAGGAACTCCAAATGATGGAAATCCTAGTCCTTTCTCCTCTTGGGGAGAAGTTGGTGCGCCCCACATGGCCACATTGTCGCTTCCAGGACTGACAATTGGCCTGCCTATTTGGCTATTCTCAACTAGTGTAGTTCAGAACACCATGGTTCCTGAGCAGTCGAGTCAACAGTTAGATGAATCTAGAGCCTCCCACCAGCCTTCTACTTCCTCTAACCCTTCCTCCAATCCTTCATCTTCAAAAGGTAAAGCTGGCAAAAGCCAAGCTCCTACGGAGAAGAAGGAAAAGAAGAAGAAAGAGAAGAAGAAGAAGGAGCCTAAGGCGACTGGGGGCAAGCAAAATACATCTGACAAAAACCCACACACAGCACAGACCGGGCCTAAATCGCCATGTGTCATATGTAGAGGAGACCACTTCCATAGAGATTGTCCCTGTATTCCCCGGATACTAAGGGACTGGTCCCCTCGTCTACACAATTCGGGAGCATCAACCTCTGGTAGCCATGTTGATTGCTTACCGTCAACCAGCGAAAGTGAAGGTTCAAGACAAAGAGGGGGAGCAAGATCCCCCTGCAAACTGTGTGAAGGCGGTCACGCCATCCACCGTTGTCCCTTCTTAGACGAAGCGAAGAGAGTTTTGGAAGATCGTCCAGTTTCTCCGGTAATACTTCCTCCTGGATACAAAAAACTCGTGCCAAGTCCTTCGTTGGTTGAAAATACAGCTGGCCCGCTCAAGTGGTCAGCTGAAGCGTCAGTCATTGAAAATGAACCTACTGAATCCAGACCAGACGAAAGTCTAAAGGTCGATACGGCAGTTGACCCGGTTCTTCCTTCAGAGGTTTCATCCTCAAATGACACCGTCACTGAAGATTCATCTTCAAATGACACCCTCACTGAAGAGAATAAGGATGACACCATCCAGATTCTTTTCGTCAACACAGATTCTGATGAGCATCAGGGCAATGCGCCCATTCCTTTATCGCAGGAAGGAACATCGTCAGGATCGTATCCGGCCGTGTATTCGGTCCCACCACCAAGCAACCTGGTTGTGTCCTTTGATTGGAACCAACTGGGCAGACCCCGGTTACCAGCCAATATACCATTCAGAATCATAGTCCAAATTTATAGAATGGTGATGGCTGGAACTATCATTGATGAAGGGGCATCTGTGAGTATCCTTTCCTCTGTTGCTTGGAAAGCACTGGGTTCCCCGGCGCTTTTGCCTAAGATAAGAAATCTCTCGGGCTTTGATAAAGGAACCAGTCGACCATTAGGGATCCTCCCCAATGTGCTTGTTACATTGAAAGGGAAGACCGTTAATTTGAACGTGATGGTCGTTCAAGGACCCTTGGATTATAACCTACTCCTTGGACGTGACTATATATATTGCATGGGAGCTATAGTCTCCTCACTCTTTAGAGTAATGTGTTTTCCACACGAAGGAAAGGTGGTCAAGCTCGTAGACCAACTTTCATTTCCGGGATCACGCATCGCAAATAGTCAAATACCAATCCTCAATGGTCTATTCACCCAAGAAATGTCTCCACCCCCAGTCCTCCTTCCCGATGAATGCGAGTGATTCGGAAAGATAGAACTGGAACCCAGGGGGCATGCATCCTAGTCTGCTTCGGGCAGAGGAAACCTTGGGTATAAAGTAGAATTTCCGTGAAAGAATATGACTAGTCCGTACCCCGTCCGTGGATGGAAGAGGGGTTGTTCTAGAATAGGGTTCTTTTGATAAGGTTATTTGTCTGACAAAGGTCATTCAACTTTGTCTAAACAGGTAGGCTACCAAGGAAAGAGATTCTATTGCGGCAGCAAATGGTAACCATCTTTGGGTAAAAGGCAAGCCTCACCCATTAAAACTAATGTTTTAGAGGATAAGTAGGGGCAGCCTCCAAAGAAAAGGATTCCTTTGCTGCAACAAGTAGTAACCATCTTTGAGTAACCTAATGATAGACATCGCCGAAGAAAGAGTTTCATTTGCAGCAGTAAATAAAACCATTCTTTGGGTAACCAGAAAGAGGCAAGCCTCCCTCAATAACATTAATGTTTTGTCTTTGAGTAGTGTTCTTCTCTTGTCGCAAGTAGCTGCTCTCTTGTCGCAAGTAGCTGTTCTCTTGCGATCTTGCAAAAGATCTGTTAAAAGTTGGGCCGACGGGAAGACAAGTACCGCGGAAGACCCGTTAAAAATAACAAGAAGACAAGTATCGTTAACATTAGACTAGCAAGACGACAAGTAGCTGTGAACACCCAAAGAAAAACAAAGGTGGAGGAGAGGAGGGGCAGCCTTGAAATTGTATTTTATACCTGGGGGCATGCAAACCTTTTGGAGTGTAAGCAAAGAGCGGTCATTGATCGTTTCCTAACTTACATAAAGAAAGGATGTGGGGCAAAGGTCAAAAATTGCCAAATTTGGAGCATAGCTTATGTGAGGTGCAAGCTCTATAAAAATTGGAATCTTGCAGGAAGACATTTCTTATCTTATGACTGGTATATCGAGCAGTTTTACCGCGGAATTTATGCTCGTTAAAAAATAGAAAAGCGAGATCCGAGCAGTTTTAGCGTCATAGTTCATGCTCGTTAAAAAATAAACATAAGCTTTTGAGCAAGAGTTTCCTCCAGAGTTCAAGCTCATTAAAAAATGAACCTATTCCGGTAAATAACCATTGTGATCGTAAATTTATTAGCCACAAAAGCCTTGGTCGTGTTTTGCACCTGCCACCTCCATTTCATTTGGCCAATCGTTCACCTCCATATGATTGTTTACCCATTTTGAGGAACAGCTGCGAAGAGTGATTTCACTTAGCCATCCTTGTGACACTGCCGTGATTGGAAAATTCCAACCTGTACCTGGAATCTGCTGCTATCCCTGTTTATCACTCGTTCCTCAAAAGACGAGTCTTCTTTGAGCTCTTTTCTCCTGACTCGTAAAATATGAAAAGTTTGCCGAGTTTTGGCCTTCCAGCTCGTTAAAGTGACCGGAAGAGCTATCCCTCCTCTAGATTTTAATCTTTTTGGACCTGAGGGATTATTGCACAAAAAGGTCGAGCGCTTGTTTTATTCGGCTCGTTAAAGTAATCGAAAACTCATCCCTTCTGTATTGTTTTATACTTTTTCGGACTTAAGGGATTAGATGACGAAAAAGGAATTTTGGAGTTAACTTTCTGTACCTTTTCAGACTCTCTAAAAATGAAAAGGACCGAGTTGTCTTTGTCGCTAGACTCGTTAAAATGATTAAATAGCGACAAACTTGTCTTTAGACGAGAACGAGTTTCCCTATCGCTAGGCTCGTTAAAACATAGCGATGGGCTTGCCCGAAGGGCAGGTTATAGAACAAGCATATGTTATCCTCCTCAAGCTTGACAAAAATAAAGAGGTACTGGTCAGAAATGACTGGGGAAAAATTGGGAGAACCTCAAAGCTTTGATGGTAGCAAGTCGCTCTTGAACATGACACTTTGTCCTCCGTATCACATCGGGTTGGGTTGTTTCATTCACCGGTCTCATCACCATGGTCTTCGCCAAACCATCCGTATTTGGGGTAATGCTACCGATCCATCACATCAGTGTCGTTATATGTTCAAGAGATGTGTTCAGAAAGAGTTAACCGTGTCCCGTCCACTGCCATACATTATCCTTCATCCACCCATGATCGCCACCCTGAATCATATTTCACAGATTGTTTTCACCTCCACTAAAGTCATTAGCTCCGTTCCGTGTCACTGATGTGGGATTCATTAAGGCCCTCCTTTGACGGATCGCTTCTTGTCGACTTCAGCTCATTATCCAAGAAGTTGATCTAGGAACAACCCCCCCAGTACTTTGAAGCTTGCATGCCTCAATGGCAAGTTTCTCACTTCCGGCGACAGGTATACATCAATGACCTTCGACCAGAAGATTTTGCGTGGTGTTCGATGCCAAGTCCTTTATTCACACCACGTGAATTGTACTGTAGTACCTTGAGGGTCATTGTCATTATTGGTGATTCCTCTCGCGCTTGTTATCGGTTTACATTATTGACTGGTAATCAAGCGATGTCTTTCCATGTTCGACTTCAGCGCAATTCTCACGTGGATCGACTTGTACTTAGAGTGAAGATCGAACGAGATTGAAGACCCCGGATCTAGTTTCATCCATCCGGGCTGCGATATATATTCAGGAAATATAAAGACATTGGATATGTACACTATTGCAGCAGATGATCATCCTACTCAAAGGATGATAATTTCAACAGAGAATTATCAGTCTATCATCAGACGGTCGTCTGTTATGTGTACCAAAATGGATTTATAAAGCTGAGCATGGGAATGCCCGCCTCAGCTAGATCATGAAAGCAGAATGAAAAATAATGTATTGTATTGTATTTTATTGCAGGGCACCTCTCAGCGATTGAATGAACTTCGGATCCTCCTAATAAAGCATTTCACCCGATAAACGACCTCATACTTTAGGGGGCAACTGTTATAGACATTTTTGTGCCTAACAGCATGGAGCATGAAATGTCAATAATTTGAGGGATCCAAAGTCCCTAAACATGTTGTTCTTACCCTTAGAGGAACAAGGTCTGCAAACCACAGCACTGAGAATCAGTTCTCCACCCAAAAACACTCAAAAACAGGCTATTTCTGGATCATGTCAGCTGCTCCACTGAGCATCTGCGTTGAATGTCAACTGCTCCTCCTTGTACCTGCGCTGAAGGTCAAAACTAATGAAGGCTACCTGTGCTGGGTGAGATTGGCCAAGTGGCACAGTCATTCTGCAAGGTGTCAACTGCCCAGGAAGCTTCCAAACTGACACTTGGTTCAGGGAATTCGCCCTATGATGAGTAAGAAGGTCTTGATCTCCAAGTGGAAGCAAGATTCTCCAAGTGGACTCAAGAACTGAAGATTAACTAAAGTGGGAGAGGACACAAGTCAGCTTCAGGCCAGTCTCAAGATGACTCATCTTTTCTCCAAATCTCCTATATATAGAGCTCTCTCATGAGGTCTAAGGAGGATGGAATTTAGAGCAAGTAAGGAAGTGCTGTTGGTTTGTGTATAGAGCTATTGGGTGTTTTGCTTGAAGGAGGTGAAGAGGAGATTTCTTTCAGCTGGGAGGTGTTGCTGGATTGGGCCCATTGTGGTTGTAACTCTCTCAGAACTTTACTTCTATTATCAATAAAGTATTTGAGGTTCTTCTATATGCATGTGTCTTTATGATGACTGGATGCTTGTATATTTGATTTATGCTAATCCTATAATCGATTATGGATGTATGCTTCTTGTAGTTTCCTTTTCTTGTGCTTTTACAGGATCTGTGTGTAGCTGGGCCGGTGAAAGGGCAAGGAGCTAGGAGCAAGCGGCAAGGAGTGAAGACTGGATCAACTATTAGCGCAAGATAACGGTTAGTAGATCATCCTTTTCTTCCCTCTCTCATCTCATAAAGAAGAAACTTTGAATAGCTTTGCATTCAGTTGTTGCTGGAGTACTATCACCTTCAGAGTGGGATAGAGGCATTCTGCATTAGATACTTTTCCCCCCAACAAACCCCAATCACATATGTCCATAAACAAAGGGCTTCTAAGTCCCTAAAAGTGTTGTTTCATACCCTAAAGGAGCAAGGTCAGCTGATTACATCATCTCCCAAAAGTTCTCCATGAAAAAATACTCAGAACTGGTCAAAGCAGGACCATATAGACTGCCCAGTGCTAAGGGTGTGATGCATCTCACCTGCCACATGCAAAAAGTGTGATGCATACTGGAAAGCCCTTCTATAGGGTGCGATGAGCGAGAGCAGACAAATGGCACAAGCAGTTTGCTAGGTGGAGACCCTGAGAATCTTCTAGAAGCTACTCATTTGACACTTGCCTCTCTGAATTCGCCCAAGGATGAGTAAGAGATCATGAAATCTCCAAGTGGAACCAAGAACTGTGAGAGAGATGACACTAATCAAAATCATAGAGGCTGACTCACCCCCCTGCAAACATCTATATATGGATCCCTCATCCCAGAGATCCAAAAGGGCTGGAATTTTGTAATTTGCAAGGAAGTGTTGTTGGTTTCTCTTTGAAGACATTGTTGGGTGATCTTGCTTTGTATGAGGTGAAGAGGGCTTTCATGCTAGGAGGATGGCATTGGGTCAGACCAATGGGTTGTAATCCTCTCTTCTACTACTTCTATCAATAAAGCTATTTGAGTTTTCCTCCATATTCTTGTATATCTTTGAATCTTGCATTGATATATGTATTTGTATGGTTAATATACATCTGATCCTATATTGTTTAAGGTTATAGATCTCTATGCTTTGATGGTATTATGTTGCTTTGACTCTACAGGTGCTCTTTGAAGCGGGACAAGTAAGGAAGGAGCGGTGAAACTCTGTCAAAGGGGAAAGGAAACAAGCAAGGAGCCAAGCAAAAGACTGAGGTTGGTACTCTCTTCTTCTTTCTCATCTATCTCTCGTAAAGGAAAACACAGGTGACTTTAGTTTGTTTGTTTCTAAGATAGCTACCCGTCTTAGTGGGACTAGCAGCTCTGAATAGACACTAGTTTTCCTGATAACAGGTACGTTGATCTGTGACGCGTTGGAATGTGTCAGTGTGTTGTGCCCATATGGTGCGTGTGAAGAATTTAAATTGGTTGAATCTATACATTAAAGGGAGCCCCATACATGTTGAATTCCTTTTATTATACGTTATTATTGTATGATCTATACATTGTGATGGGAATGTACACGTTGAATTCTCTTTATGAAGTGCGTATGTATGGTATATGATGACATTGCCATGATATACATTATAGTTGATGAGTGGTGGTTTATATGCTCAGATTGAAGTATTGACATAGTATAGTGAAAAATGAAGTTGGTATTGAAGTTTTTTTAATCAGTTTCTTACCTAATCAAGAAGGGAGAAAGTTGAAAAATAAAAGTTGTCTTTTGTGGAGGAGAGTTCATTCATTGCCTGCCTTAAGAACTATTACACTTTGATTGTAATAGTGGTGCACTTTTTATGACTCTAATTGGTGGAGTATTAGAGTTTCTCAAAACTATGATACAATCTATTGTTGAAGACACGGTTACAATTAGCAAGAACACTCTCTGTGATATTAAAACTTGTCTGCAATATACACAGGAGAAGGTATAATTTTTGGAGCTTGAATCTCAACTTCAGCAAGAAGAATTATAGCAGTGGAGTCATCATTATGAACCTGTTTATGTTCAGAACATTGAGACATAATCCCATCAACAACAATAATATAAGTTGAGGTTGATTCACATTCAGTGCCTAGTTCAAGAGCAGAGTTACATGCAAATGCAGAAGTTCAGTCTACACTTCCCAAGCCCATCATCATACCTTGGGAAGAGATTGTCCATAACAAGCACACAACTGGCCTTGGATATGAAAAGGATGTGTCCTTTCAGATTCCAGATTACTCAAAGCCCGTCCAGTTTCAGAGTGTTGGATTCCTTCATAACAATTCACCTTCAAATGTTCCAGATTTTGCTCCTCTCCCACAACGAAAACAAAAAATTTCTATATGCCAACATTATGACCGAGTTGGCCATATGAAAGATCATTGTTTTGATCTTCATCCATGTAAGAATTTTCATAAAACCACTCATTCTTCAAGTAGATGCTTCAAAAACAAGCCTCCCGCAAGAACAAAGATTCACCTTGGATGGATCACTTCTTGGCAATGGGCTTCAACAATCAAGAATATATTTCAATCATTGCCAGAACTTGTTCTAGAGTATTTAACAGTCTTGCAGTTGAGTTTTCTCCATCTTCTCACCTTGTATATGACAGGGGGGAAGTGATGGTCATATACAAGCTTCAAATCCACATCAAGCGAGCCTGAGCCACAACCTTCCATACCAGATTCAGAGTTGTATCCAGAGACAAAGATGCCCTTGAGCATGCCTTTGGTTGGTGGTCAGCCTTAAACCATCTATGCGGGGTTGAGACCTCCCTTTTAAGGTTGAGCTTCTCCCTCTTCAAAGAATTGGGGACACTTCCTCTAGCAGAAGACTTGAGCTTCTTGCCAGTTATGGAAGTGTTCCAGGAATTGTATTAAACATTCCAGAGTTGGTGGTCATCCTTAAACCATCGCAGGTTGTAGACCTCCCTTTTCTAGGTTGAAGTTCTCCCTCTCCAAAGCATTGGGGACACTTCCTTTAGCAGGAGATTTTAGCTTCTTTCCAGACCTGGAAGAGTTCCGGGAACTGCACTAAGTGTTCCAGTGTTGGTGGTTATCCTTAAACCACCCCCTTATACCAACATTTCAGAGAGCACATTCAGGCTAGTGATGCCATGCATTTTTGCAAATTTTGTATTACAACTCTCTTCTTGGACTCACACATACCCCTTCAGATTAAGGGGGGAATGTTGGACACCTAATCCTCTAAGGGTTAGTGTGGAAGTTGAACAATAAAAGGGAGTCCAAGAGACCACTTAGAATATGAAACCAAGATTCAGTCCAATGTATTATAAATATGTATCATTGTGAATAATAATGAATTCAAGCGTTGATCTTTCATATCTCTTGTCTTCGCCATGGTTGTGCTTGACATCAAGGAATATGGTTTGTAATGTCAATAAATAATCCCATTTAGCTACATAAAATTAAAGAGTTTAAAGGATTTAATCCCTTGACAATTTGAAGGGAGAAGGAATAATTCATCAAATGGTTGAAGATGATTCAAACAACCAAAAATCTCATTCCACCAATATTAACCAAGATGAAGTTTTTAGCAAGTTTGTTTTTGAATAATATTTAGTATTATGTAAAATACTATTAATATTATGTATCATTTTTAGAGTTTATATTAAAATAAACATTTTCATATCTTTGCGAAAGATGATTTGGAAATTTCTACATACACAAACAATATATTAATAATTTAAAGATAACACTGTTTTTGTATTAACTAATTCAATTATAACTTCTTTTCTTATCTATTTTAATTTAAAAAATATTACTAAAATATAAAATTATATATATAAATATTTTAAAGAAATTTTATCTATTTTAATTTAAAGAATATTACTAAAAGTATAATTCAAATTTAATACGTATAATTAACTTTATAATAAATTATTATTAATTTATGAGAAAAAAATGCATAGAAAACGTAAAAGAAAATTGGCTATATATCTTCTTTCCGTTCTAACATATAAGTAATCATCCCTCTAATTGTGATTCGAATATTAGCTTGAATGTTTATAGTTGTCATTAGTCTCCATTAGAACGAGAACCTATAATAACCCATTACATATCTCATTAAAAGTTGTGAGGCCTAAAAGGTTATTACCATATCTCATTATAAGTTGTGAGGCCTAAAAGTGACAAGGACTTGATTGCACCCTTCAAAATAATATAATTGACCTCTATTTATATAAGTTAAAATAACAATCTACATTTAATCTAATACATGTCTCAATATCCATGCAAAATGTTTCCAAATAATTCTCCTTTGATTCTCTAGTTTTATTTGTAATTGCATGTAATTGTTCCTCCTTATTAATTGCATGCATTTTATTCTTCTTGCACCATAGATATAGGTTTCTTTCCAAGTGCTTGGTTGCCTTCGGAGTGCTCAGATAATTATAGTCATATCATTGATTATTAATAAAGATTTGATTATTTAATTTATTTAAAGAAGTTTAACGATTGTTTTGATGTATTGTTATATATTGGATATCCACTTAAACCGGGTTCAAGTACACAGAGAAAAAAATAATTTTATATTTTTATGAGTTATGTTTTAATTTATCCCAAAATGTATGCTTAGTTTACTTGAATTTTGAGATGATTTATGCATTAACACATCTTTGGCATATTTGAAGCACATATAATTGATTTGTTTGTTAGTAAAATATTATGCAAAACAAAGTAAGCATCACGATCTTATGATTTGAAGGTAAAATTTAATCAATGTTAAAGTTGTGGATGGATGGTTAGGGATATGATATTTTCTATGATATTTTTAGTGAATTATTTAAATGAGGAAGATAAAATTATGTTTTCAATTCTAAAAGTTTCATAAATAGCATATTTCCATAAATAGCATATTTGACAATGTAAGGACAAAGGAGAGTGAATAAATACTTGGATCAATTTTATAGAGTTGATGCATTATGAATTTACTTTTTTAAATAATATGAGAACACACATACATACACATGCACTTGCGCGCACACATACACAAGTAGATAAATCCATTTCGATCTTTTTAGGTATCAAATCATTCTATGTCTCAAGAAATTTTGGGGACTTGAGTTGTTGCCATAAATGTGTCACATGTAGTATTGGGGGCTTGGCTTCTTGTAGAGGACATTCCATTGTTCAAGCTTTCTAGAGATCAACCTCCAAATTAGTTTTATCTCCCACTGTTAACTTCCAAAGTGAAGGGCCTTTAATGACCAAATCTCCTCAGTACTTTAGTGATATCACAATTTTCTAGTTAACCAAATGTAATTTTGTTGTGTTTATTTTCCCACCCAATGACAATTTTTTTCCAACTTATTGTGATACTTGTTGCATTACTCCTATTGGTGCTAACTTGGAAAAGCATTGAAAATTTGGAAGATCTAAAAGAGATGGCTTCAATAAAACAAATTTCCTTGCTAGATTTAGTAATTGAGATCCCCAATTGATAACAAAATAATATAATTATAGAGATGGTGTGTAGGATCTTGGAGCATATATTCTAGCCAAAATAGGGTTTTGAAATTGTTCTCCTTATCAATTGAAGAACTTTAAAGAAGATCCAAAACTTGTTTGAAGTGGTCAACAATGATAATAGAGGCATCACCAAAGATATGATATCAGTAATGAAACAAGTGTGACTCATACTCTTAATACCTCTAACTTGGAAGAGTCCCCAAGACCCTTTTTGCTTACATTTTCCTACTCAAGGATTCCACCGTAATGATGCAAAGGAGGAAAAGGGGGCAACCTTGCCTCAACTCTCAACTACCTTTAAAGAAAGGAGTAGGTCTTCCGTTTACCAAAGGGGTGATCCATGGATTGCTAATGCAAGTGGAAACAGGTTGAATAAAAAGAGGATATAAGCCAAATTTGAAAAGGATATCAAATAAAAAGGAGTGTTTTACCCTATCAAAAGCATTAGCCGTTCCAATTTTGATAATCATCCCTCTATCCTTATTATCTCTACTTAAGTGTATTGCTTCCCACATCACAATTATATTTTCAACTATTTGATGCCTCTACATGAATTCTATTTGATTTCACATGTTATTTTGGAGAAGATATTTTTCAGCTTGTTTTGCATAATATTTGTCAAAATATTGTAGAAAGAGTTGCAGAGACAGATTAGGTGGAACCTAGAAACGAACAAAGGGTTAACTTATTTGGGAATAAGGGAAAACAAGCTTAACTAGAAACCAAGCACAAACATCTTAAGTGTTATAGCTATATTATGGATTAGCTTAGACCCTATGTGTTTATGAAGCTATGATGGATAATAAGCATTACCCTATGACCTGATCAATGCTAACCGGAGGTGTAGGCAAGGCGGCTCCTACTTTCAACTGGAAGTCCAGCGCCGGATTTGTATTGCCATTATGTTTACATGATTTCTAAACAAAATACCACATCCTCTTTGAATTGAATTTAATTATATCCCAACTATGTCTATACCAATGGACAATGAATCTATCAGGGCCATGGATTTGTCAAGGGCTCGGACCTAGAATGCATTGATAGTTTCATTTTATTTAGTTTGTTTCATTAAATTAGCAGTATCTTCATGAGATTAATGAAGGGATATGCCCCCTATTGATCTATAAATAGAGACTTGAAATGAGAATTGACTACCTCTTTTATTATTGAGAAATTGCTCACTTTTGACCCATACACTAAGGATAATTATGTTGCACATATTTTTTCATTGATGTCATTTGTAGTGTCATTGATGTCAAAGTCCAACAACATGGGAGATTGATCTCAAGTTTAGGGGGATCTTGTTGAATATTCATGATTGGTTGCTATTCATAAATGTAGTCAATTAGACAACCTAGATTTGTAGGAATTTTATCTTTAGTTATTCTAATCAAATGAGAATACAAAGTGGTTGGATAGATAGGCCTCTCAGATAACTTTTCAATGGTATATGAAGCTTAGGAAAAAACCCAAGGAATGATGAAGAAAGTGACCCTAATGTGAAGACATTTCAGTAAAGTTTGAAGGCATTTGGATATCCAGGCCCTTAATATATCCAGGCCATGGAATATATCTAAACCATTGAAATTCATTTGGGCCTTTTCCAATATATATGTACATCTAAGAATTTAGGAATCTAGTCATTCAAGATGCATAAAACTATGGAACAAGTGAAACGAGTTGGATACCAAATTATCTGGACGAATCTAGGCTTTGGAGAAATCTGATTTCTTTGAGGACGTCTGAGCATTCAAGGCTTTGGAAGAGCACCATGGAAATGCATAGTAAAAAATCCATATATTATATTTCCTGGTATAAGCTTGTAGGTGGACCCTAGATAAGTGGCAACATGAAGTGGCACTATAGGTGGCACCAAATGGTAGAGTGACGATGTGGTAGTAGAAGGAAGTGACACATGGCAGTTATATGGAGGTGATGTGGCATGACAAGTAGTAGAGCGATGACATGGCACTAAGTGGTAGCACCATGTTGCACGACATTAAACTTCATAATATGAAAAATAGGATGCCCCCCAAAGAAAATGAAGTGAATTCTTTTCTACTCGATTTAATCAGATCATGGGATCATAGGGTGTACTTTAAAATGTTGAGGGACTTTTAAATGAATGTAGGACAAAAAGTGGACCCTCCTGTTGTTAAAGTTCAGATAGTTGGGGGTGAGGCAATGACCTCTCCATCGTTGATCTTAATTATATCTATTGGTGGGCATTAGAAGATGGTGTGGCATTAAAGTTGCAATCTTGACACATGGTCATATGAAGAAAACATCCAAAAGGAGTTGGTCAATATTTTGGAATCATAGTTCCATGATATCCAAGTATGTAAGGGTAAGCTCATGTAATAACATTGACTAGTTCTAAGTGTTGGTTGTTAGATATGAGTAATTAAATGGAATTCAAGCCCATGGTCCTACCCCTAGGTCACAAGGTGTTAGATGTCAAAGCACTTGGAGCTAATAAATGGAAATCTAGATGTCCATGATCTTATTACATATAAGTGGACCCATATCCAGATTGATAGGAATGCATATTTAGATCAGTTCATATCATATAGTCACGTCAAAACAAAGCCAAACCCATGAGGATCCAAGGATTTGTCGATTTGAGTCTTATCCTAGTCATATGGACTAGATATCCAACAAAAGGTAATACTCCAAGTTTTATGGATGATCCTACATGGAATGTCGACCTTGCCATGGTTTTTTAATTTGGGAAAGTATAAATAAAGCAGAAAAATTTGGAATCGGGTTGATATTGATATGAACTTATTGCATATAAGTGGACCCAGATCCAGATTGAAAGTAATGCATATTTAGATCAGTTCATATCATATAGTCTCGTCAAAACAAAGCCAAACCCATGAGGATCCAAGGATTTGTTGATTTGAGTCTTATCCTAGTCATCTGGACTAGATCTCCAACACAAGGTAATACTCCAAGTTTTATGGATGGTCCTCCATGGAATGTTGACCTTGCCATGGTTTGTTAATTTGATAAAGTATAAATAAAGAAGAAAATTTTGGAATCAGGTTGAGATTGATATGAACTTGTTGCATGTAAGTGGACCCAAATCCAAATTGATAGGAATTCATATTTAGATTAGTTCATATCATATAGTCATGTCAAAACATAGCCAAACCCATGAGGATCTAAGGATTTGTTGATTTGAGTATTATCCTAGTCATCTAGACTAGAACTCCAACAAAAGATAATACTCCAAGTTTTATGGATGTTCCTCCATGGAATGTCGACCTTGCCATGGTTTTTTAATTTGGTAAAGTATAAATAAATCAGAAAAAATTGGAATCGGGTTGAGATTGAACGCGTGGTTGAACACAATGGTGCTTCGGTAACATAGTGACCTATCATCTATCTATCTTGGTTGCGCAAATAGTGAGTAAGATAGAGAACTGAAAATAAGTAATTAGAGAAAAATTGAGGTCTAAAATGGGCCCCTTAAGGAATATTATAAAATAATAGTTGAAATAATAAAATAAGGTTAGATTACCTCATTAAATTTTGGAAGGAAAAAAAGAAAAAAAATACCTTTTCAACTCATATTTTCAACTTATCTCCCTACAATTTTACTCAAATTTCAAATGGGAGCAATCATTCCATTCAAAATTTATTTTTTCATTCAAGAAGTACACATGTTGCATACCTTTGATGGACCCCGATACACGAAAAATATTAAATACATGAAAAAATCTAATTGCAATCACGTTTTTTCATGTATTTCACTTTTTCATGTAGTAGGGTCCGTTAAAACTATGTAACATGGGTACTTCTTAGATGCAAAATTAAATTCTACATCCAACAGGTGCTCCTGCTCGAAATTTGAGTAAATCATAAGAATATAAGTTGAAAAAATAGTTTTTTTTTGTTTTTTTTACCTTTTTACTCCAAAAAAGGTGAATCACCCCCCATGGTTGACATCATCATATTGAATCCTATTGGTTCTTATAAATATATTTTTTGTTGTATATTTTTCAGGGAAAATTTTAAGAACCCCCCCTAAATTTATAAATATAATAAATGGGCGAATCTCCATGGTATATAGGAAAAATGGAAGGCGATTTTATCAATAATATAATATTTATATATAATTTTTTGGCGAATCTCTCACTAGGCATGGCGAATATTTTACTCAATTATAAAATCTTGTAAGATCTTGGCGAGTCTTTCACTAAATAATAAAACTTTGTAAAGTCCTAGTGAATCTTAGCATAGGCTACATGCTGGTTTAATTCCCCCATTTAAATAGGCTACATTCCAGGTGAATACCATGGGTCAATACCATGTGCCATTTTGGTGAATACCATGGGTCAATACCATGTGCCATTTTTATTTTTATTAATTCTAATATTAGGGTTAATAACGGTTTTTTGCATGGTATTAATAACACTCTAGTCCATGGTATTTGTCCCATAGTATTTTGGCCATAGGTTTCACCTAAATATAACCCATTTTTTGAGTGTTCGTAAATATAAGGTGACTTATGGAGTAAATATAAAAAAATGTTTTATTTGTTTACCATACCTCTCGTTTATTTATATTTTTATTAATTCACCATTACAAATATGGTATTTGGCCCATAGGATTCACTTAAATAAAACCTCTTTCTTGAGCCTTCATAAATAGAACGAGGGTTATGGACTAAATATAAAAGGAGGTTTTATTTATTTACGATACGCTTAGTTTATTTATATTTTTATTTATTTACCATACATTTTGAGTAAGTATAAAGAGACGTTTTATTTATTTACCATACCTCCACTTTACTTATATTTTTATTTGTTTACACCCTTACATGTATATAAGGTGACTTATGGAGTAAATATAAAAAATGTTTTATTTATTTACCATGCCTCTCATTTATTTATATTTTTATTAATTTACCATACCTCTTTTATAATATGGTATTTGGCCCATAGGATTCACTTAAATAAAACCTATTCTTGAAAATGGGCGAATGGATTCACTTAAATAAAACCTATTCTTGAAAATGGGCGAATGGAAGGTTGTAAGTCCTAATTTCAAGGGCTAAATTTACCTTTTTTACCCTCTCCCTTAAAATAAGGTGGGCTATTTGAGGTGATTTGTAAAAATGTACTATGATACAAAATATTCGCCCACTAAAAATTTAAAACTCCTTAATTTCGCCAAAGGGCGAACATTCGCCCCTAAAATTATCCTTGATATTTTTGTTTTGAGGCCCATTTTGGACCTCAAAAGTTATCTAATGGCTACATGACTCAGAGCAGAATAAGCATAAGAAATGAATTCCATGGTAAATGTGTGATTGCGGAAGAGGCCAGAGGATACATTCATGGAAGATGTGCAAATTTTTCCAATCCATGAACAATTGAATGTTGTGAAATCTGTAAGTTTGATATGTAGAAATGTTGTTTTGAATTATGAGTTATAAATAAGTAGGATATAGTGTGACCTCCAAAAACATAGAATTTGTAAGTGCACAACAGAGGAGCAACATGTGAGGACCATGGATAAAAACAAGTTGAAGATATAGAACATGAAGTAAGGAACAACATAAAACATAGCTAAAGATATAAAGAAAGGATTCAATAAAGAATTTTAATTTGGTGCCTGTATTTCTAAGGGGATTGGTGTTTCCTTTTGATTGTTGCTAGTAAAACATTTCAAGGGGTTGGTGCCTTTTTCTGGTTGGTGCTAGTAACAAGTTGGTGCTTGAATTTATTAGGGGGCTAATGTTTCATTTTAGTTGGTTCCAGTAAAAAAATTCAGGGGGTTGGTTCCTCCTTCTGTTTGGTGCCAATAAATCAATGTAACATTAGGTTGGTTGCTACAAGATATTTCAATAGTAAAAGAATTTTCACATATATATTTGGTGTATTTTTATGTCGTTGATTTGATTGATATTATATGTGCATTAAATTGTTTTGATTGGTTAATATTGGCCATTATAGTGATTCAACCCGCCCTCTCAATATAATCATATTTCCAAAAATTAGTATTAGAGCTTGTTCCTATTGAAAATAGCAACAACAAATGCTAAATATAGAAGTGCTAAAAATAGCACTACCATAAATAGCATTTCAGGATACCTTCCTATTTTAGTTAGTCCCTGAACTAAAATTGAGAAGTAAAATTCGAATTTGTTCTTAGAAGCTGTTTGATTAATAATTAATTAATTCATCTTGAGTTAATTAGTTGGAGAAAATCAAACATGAAGTCTATGTGAGGACATGCAATAGTTATCCCATTGATTGAGGAATGTATCCCTTAGTTAAAGAGAGAAGGATGAGTTGTAACTAGTTAGCTCAGTTAACTGAGTTAAGTCTAGTTAGATTAGTTCAAATAGTTTGTTGAACTAATTGTGAGTTCAGTTAGTTAATGCATGCATGCATGTAACTACTGCACTTCAGATAACTGAATATTCTCTCATAAATAGCTCATGCATGTCAGTTTAGACGAAGACCCAGTTGAGATTAGATGATGGGACAATGTACTATCAGTTGCAGGAATATTCCATGGAGGATATCTCTTGCATGTAGAAGGAATTCATTCCTTGGAGATTACGCAATTACTTTTGGGTTTGGTGAGTGTGTGATGAGGTCAATTCACACAGGTGGCAGCATTAGACCCCAATGGAAACTGCACAAGGAAATAGGAGGCTTGGAGGGCTGAGGGAAGGCATATCTTGTGTCTATTTAGTCTGTGAGCTGTATTGTTCGATTGTATTGAGAGCAGTATAGCTTGTGAGATGATTCTTTGTGTAATCTGAACATATTTCCACTTGTATGATAATACAGAGATCGGGGTTTTCAGCTGATGCTTTCCCCACAGTATTCTTCTTTGTTCATGTGTGATTTATTTCTCATTCTCAGTTATATGTGTTCTATTTGATCTTGCTCATATTCTATTAAGCTTCCGCAAAGTTTGTTGTAGGAGTAGATCTTGTATTTTGCTTTAGTGTATTGCATAATCTATTGATCTACAGTGATAAATTCTACATGGTATCAGAGAAAAGGTGATCAAAGTGAAGAACAGTATACAAAGAAGTTCGAAGTTCGAAGTTTGAAGTTCCTGATTATAGAAATTGAGTTCTTATCACATCTCAATTTCACCAATGGTGTTCATTGGTTTAAGACTCCAGTATGCCCTTGATGGTAGCTCGAATTATATAGCCTGGAAGGATCGCATGGAAGCAGTATTAGAGGATAACGGTCTAAAGGAATTCATTGATCAAGAAGTCCCCAAGCTAGTAGCAGATAATGCTACAAAATTGGTGGAATGTAAGAAATTTGTGGCTAGAGTAAGGAGAATCCTTTTGCAGGGAGTTCAAGACCACATAGTCTTGAGTCTCCATGGGAAGGAGACACCATTTTCGATGTGGAAAACATTGAAAGATCTATATCAGAATAGCAGCGATCATAGGAAGCTGGCACTGAAAGAAAAGCTTCAGAAAATCAAGTATGAAAATGGCGACACGATCTCTACATATTTGAACAAGCTCACCACCTGCAGGGATGAGCTTGGAAGTGTAGGGATCACGACAGCCGATGGTGACATGGTGATTCTTGCACTCCTCGGTCTTCCTAAGAGCTAGCATAGCTACCAAGACTTGGTAAATGGAAGAGAAAATCTACCAGATTGGGAATGACTTTGGTCGGATCTGATGCAGGAGGAGATAAGAAGAAGCACTAGAGATGGATCCTCATCAAAGCAAGATGATGAGGAAAATCTAGCCTTAGCAAGTAAGGCGAGGAAGGGGAAAGGGAAGGTGTCCCATTCCAAATCTAGTTCTTCCCATGGTGGGAAGAAGTTTGACAAATCGAAAGTGTGATGCTTTCATTGTCATGAAGTGGGCCATTATGCTACGAATTGTCCATAGAAGAAATCCAAGAAGGGATCCTCGAAGGGATTTGATGGTGAGGCACTGGCCTCATAGTTTGAGTTGGATTTCTCTCTTATCGCATGCATGGTTTCATCCATGGTGGGATGTGTTTGGTACTTGGACAGTGGAGCTTCATTCCACATGTCAGGTGACAAGAATCTTTTCGGTACCTTGGAGGAGAAGGATCTCCAGATGGGGATCGAGATGGGTGATGATGGAAAGTACCGTGTTTCAGGTGAAGGTACAGTTGTGTTTGAGAGGGAGCATGGAGCTCCTCTCTCCCTGACTGATGTAAAGTATGTACCAGGTCTGAAGAAGAATCATGTGTCCATTGCTATGCTAGAAGATAAAGGCTATGATGTAGTCTTTAGTAAAAGAAAGGTATTCTTGAGGCATATCGACATTGGACAGACCAAGCAAATAAGGATTCGAGTAAGAGTCTCCACAAGCTAGAGGTAGAAGACTTTGCTGCATTGAGTTCCAAAGCTGAGATGGTGCAGAGCCAAGATGTTGGGGAGCTATGGCATAGAAGATTGTGCCACTTGCACCATGGAGCCCTGAAGATCATGTAGTAGATTTCTGCTAGACTTCCCAAGGGAAAACTGGAGCAGGCGAATGCATGCAAAGGTTGTACCTTGGGTAAGTATGCGAAATCTTCCTTTCTGGATCGAGACAGTAGAGCTGGAGAAATCCTGGAGTGAGTTCACATAGATGTTTGTGGACCATTCTATACAACGTCCACCGCTAAACAAAGGTACTATGTTATTATTGATGATTTTTCTCATAGATGTTGGATCTACTTTATGCAAAAGAAGGATCAGACCTTCTTGAGGTTTTGTGAGTTCAAAGCCTTGGTAGAGAAAGAATCTAGAAAGAAAATAAAAGCCTTGCGTAGTGACAATGGTGGAAAGTATGTCTCCCAATAGTTTAAGGACTTCTGCGCTACAGAAGGAATTAAACGGGAGTTGATGGCACCCCATAACCCACAACAGAATGGGGTGGATGAAAGGAATAACAGATCAGTTGTGGGAGTAGCTCGAGCGATGTTGCATGACCAAAACCTACCACTACATTTGTGGGTTGAGGCATGAAATACAGTATTATAATTGCAGAACAGAAGCCCACATTGTATACTGGGAATGAAGACACCTATAGAGGCCTTTTCTAGGAAGTGACCAGATGTGAGTCACTTCTGAATCTTTGGATCATCAGTTTATTTCCATGTGACCGAAGATGCCTGGAAGAAGCTAGATCCAACAACTGAGTTGGGAATACTTGTGGGGTACATGGATACACCCGACAACTATTGGGTGTTCTTGCCTACCAGTCAGAGGACAGTGGTATCCAAAGATCTGAAGTTCGACGGGCAGAGAGCCATGAGAGTATCACTTGAGAGGGAGCTCAAGTTGCATTCAGAGGAGGAACTTTCAGTTCCTAAGGATGAGGAGCCTTAGATTGATGCGGAGCAGCCGCATGTAGAGGATCTGGGAGTGGAGACATACACTCATGCCGAGTTTTCCAGAGATGGGCAGAAACACTCAAGGGTATTTGACAGGTTGATGCTTGATGTGCTAGAGAATGTGGGACAACCATCTTCTTAGCGCAGATAGAGGAGGTCGCCCTAGCAGTACACTAGTTACATGGCCCTGGTTGGGGAGTGTGTAGAGTCCGAGCCTTCTTCATTCGAGGAGGTAGTGCAACAACCAGTATGGGTTGATGCAATGGTGGAGGAGTACGACTCCATTGTTCGGAACTGTGTTTGGGATGTTGTCCCAAGACCTCAGGACAAGTCAGTGGTGAGTTCCAGATGGCTTTACAAGGTAAAGCAGGTAGCTGATGGCAGTGTTGAGAAACATAAGGCAAGGTTTGTTTCCCGTGGTTTCTCACATGTCGAGGGGATCGACTACGATGAGACCTTTGCTCCTGTAGCAAGGTACTCATCTATCAGATCGATGTTGGCACTATTAGCTCAGATGGGATGGAAGATCTATCAGATGGACGTGAGGATAGCATTCCTCAATGGGAAGATTGAGGAGGAGGTGTACATTGAGCAACTAGAAGATTTCAAGACCTTCGATCATGAGTCGCATGTGTGCCGAGTCAAGAGGGCTTTGTATGGGATGAAGCAAACACCCTGTGCTTGGTACACCAGGATCGACAACTATTTCACCGGGTTGGGCTTCACCAAGAGTGAAGCAGATGTGAACCTTTACGACATCATGGTAGAAGGTAAGCCATTGATCATTGTTCTTTATGTTAATGATCCGATTTTGACAGGTGATGATCAATTGATCCAGTCTTGCAAGGAGGACCTTGCAAGGGAGTTCAAGATGAAAGACATGGGTCTTATTCACTACTTTCTAGGCATGGAGGTGTGGCAGAAAGATGGGGAAGTTTTTGTGTCTCAAGGCAAGTATGCCAATGAGATACTCAGGTGGTTCCACATGGAGAAGTGCAAGCCCATGCAGACTCCTCTAGTTTGGAACTGGAGGAAGGAGGATGCTACTTCAGGTGAGGTAGTAGTTGTTATTGTTTATCGGTAGCTTGTAGGTTGACTTATCTATCTGGTGAACACACGACCAGACTTATGCTTTGCGGTGAACCAGTTGAGTCAAGCTATGGTTCAGCCTACCAGGCTATTTTGGAAGGCAGGAAAGCATGTGATGAGATACCTTAGAGGTACATCTTAGTATGGATTGTGGTACAGACAGACAGAGGGAGTGAAGTTTTAGGGCTTCACAAATGCGGATTGGGCGGGGAGTCCATCAAACTAGAAGAGCACTTCTGGAGGAATATTCAACCTTGGTTCAGCTGCAGTTTCCTGGTACAGCAAGAAACAGAGATCAGTTGCACTTAGCTCAGCAGAGGCTGAATACATGGCTGCTAGTTAGGCTGCATGTGAGGTCCTTTGGATGTGGAAGATTCTAGTGGGATTGTTTGGTCAGAGGATGGATCCAACTGTGATCTACTGTGATAATCAGAGTTGTATTAAACTCTCTGAGAATCCAAATTTTCATGATAGGTCCAAGCACACTGATATTCGGTATCACCATCTTCGAGACTGTGTAGTCAAGAGGATCATGTTGTTGCTGTATGTTTCGACCGAGGAACAGGATGCAGATATTTTGACTAAGGCATTGTCAAAATGCAAGTTCGAGTTCCACAGAGACAGGATTGGGGTTATTGATAATCCCTTTCTTGTTGAGAGGGAGTGTTGAAAATAGCAATAATAAATGCTAAATCTAGAAGTGATAAAAATAACACTTCCATAAATAGCATTTCGGGATACCTTCCTAATTTAGTTAGTCCCTGAACTAAAATTGAGAAGTAAAACTCGAATTTGTTCTTAGCAGCTATTTGATTAATAATTAATTAATTCGTCTTGAGTTAATTAGTTGGAGAAAATCAAACATGAAGTCTATGTGAGGACATGCAAAAGTTATCCCATTGATTGAGGAATTTATCCCTTAGTTAAAGAGATAAGGATGAGTTGTAATTTGAGTTGTAATTAGTTAGTTCAGTTAATTGAGTTAAGTCCAATTAGATTAGTTCAAATAGTTTGTTGAACTAATTGTGAGTTCAGTTAGTTAATGCATGCATGCATGTAACTACTGCACTTTAGATAACTGAATATTCTCTCATAAATAAATCATGCATGTCAGTTCAAATAGAGACCCAGTTGAGATCAAATGATGGGACAATGTACTATCAGTTGTAGGAATATTCCATGGAGGATATCTCTTGCATGCAGAAGGAATTCATTCCTTGGAGATTATGCAGTTACTTTTGGGTTTGGTGAGTGTGTGATGAGGCCAATTCACACAGGTGGCAACATTAGACCCCAAGGAAAATTGCGTAAGGAAATAGGAGGCTTGGAGGGCTGAGGGAAGGCATATCTTGTGTCTATTCAGTCTGTGAGCTGTATTGGTCGATTGTACTGAGAGCAGGATAGCTTGTGAGCTGATTCTTTATGTAATCTGAACATATTTCCACTTGTATGATAATACAGAGAGCGAGGTTTTTAGCTGATGCTTTCCCCAGAGTATTCTTCTGTGTTCATGTGTGATTTCTTTCTCATTCTTAGTTATATGTATTCTATTTGATCTTGCTCATATTCCATTAAGCTTCCGCAAAGTTTATTGTAGAAGTAGATCTTGTATTTTGCTTTAGTATATTGCATAATCTGTTGATCTATAGTGAGAAATTATACAGTTTCTTTAGGAAAAATTAATCACTGGAAGGTAGATCACAAAGGAACATGGAAAATGATAAGGGATCTTCTTCAATCAAGGCTCCATTATTTGATAGATCACATTATTCCTTTTGGAAAATTAAGCATGAGTACCTACATTATATTTCTAGGTACTAATGTCTATATGGTTGTTGACAATGGTTATTAGGTGCATACAACTCCCCCAACTAATGTAAATGTGTTATTCAAAAAATCCCTCTTGCAGACAAGAGAGATCTCCCTAGACTCAATATTCAAATCTAGAACAACCCAAAACAATGTATGCTACCTTTTATCTAGAAAATGCTTGAACAATACTCACCTGATTAATGAAATAGGTCTTCTATGATTGAGATCCCACTCCACTTTCGATATTCGAAACTGGAACCTATAACAACATAAACATACAAAGGATCAAAGTATATAATATATAAAATATGAAGTATTAACTAATTAGAAATTAAGGAATTATGAAACATATATGTAAATACTTAACACATAATGTGAGAAAAACAATATACTTTGTATTAAATAATCGAGAAGGAAAGGTTACAACCCAAGCCTTGATGTCATAAGTCTCCTTCCACCATTCTCCAATCCTCCCTTTAGCATGACAAGCCTTCAACAACATGAATGCATAGGTTAGAAACCTTGAAAGCCAACCCCCTCCTCTTTGGCCTGCTCTGTATATATAGGAGAAGAGGAGAGGTTATAGATCCTCTTCTGAAGGGGTGAGATTCATAATAAGTGTGAATTCAAGCTCATTTAGTTTGAAGAAGACTCTTGAACAAGGCTTCTAGAATTTACTTTCTATTTTTACCCATGTATAATTCTCATCACACTTTTCGATCCAACAAATTGTGCTAATTGTTGCATGTTTTCAATGATTACAGGTGCAACATCATACTTTCAGAATAAGAAAGGTATGACGAAGGATAAAATTAGGGTTTTAAGTAATGTAATCCAGGATTCTTGTATTTTTTAGAATGACTCTTCTTCCATCTTTGTAGGGGAGTGCTGAAAAGGGTTTATCGAATAATGAGAGATCCAAATTTAGGGTATTTGTCCTCAGTATGAAAAAATGTTGTGTAATAGATTCCCCCCTAAAGTAGAAATTCAGAAGTTATATATGAAGACTGAATTTCTTTATCATGAAAAAGTTTGGAACAAAGACTGATTGGTTGGAGACCTGAAAATAAACAATCAAGGGTTACAATACAATATCATCATTAGATCATCTCTGAGGTATGCATTCCCATACTCAATATAGTATCTAAAAAACTCGTAGACCTAGGTATGGGAACGTGCAAAGATCCATTTGAACAAATTAAGGTCATGGCCACCAGATATACATCATGGAGCCATTCTTGTATAGACTCAATATGAACATATCCATCATTATAGTGTGGATATATACATCGGTCATGAAAACTCCATGCAACCTGGATGGATGAAACTAGATCTAGGGTCTTCATCACTACCACTCAATTGTATTAGTCTAACCATGTGAATGAAATGTGTTAAAGTAAAACATGTCAGACACCATTCAATTATTGGTTAATGATGAGAACTGATAACAGATGTGAGAGGAGCCACCAATAATGTCAATGGCCCTCAAGATACACTAGTAAAATATATGAAGTGTGGATAAATGATCTGAAGTAAACCACTCATAGAATATTCTGATCAAAGACTAATGATGTGAACTTGTTATCGAAAACGAGGATACTTTCCATTGAGGTATGCAAAGTCCAAGGCACTAAAGGAATTTATAAGTCAACTTCCTAAATAATGTGTTGAAGTCAATAAGAAGTGACCTATCAAAGGAGGGCCTTGATGTATCCCCCACCAATGACATTAAATAGGTATCAATATTTTGAGTAGGAAAAACAAAGTAATTTAGGATTGACTTAGGGATGTCTAATGCGAAAGAGGGCTATAAGTATAGCAAAATATTTTAATGAAGGTTTAACTTCTCTTGAACATATTGGTGACACTAGATGGAGTTAGAAATACTAACCCAATATGGGATCAAAAAACAATATGAATAATTTCAAGGAGGTTCGATCAATAGATAGGTAAGTGGATTTCCTAACTCAAAAAAACACGAAAGTGAAGGAGTGTCATGTTAGAGAGTGACTTATTTCTAAATACTGACTCTATACACTGTTTTCCTAATTTTCCCCACCATTTCTGGCAAGTACCTCTTTATTTTTACAAAATCTTGAGCAAGATAACATATGCTTGTACTATAAACTTATCATTTGGATAAGTCCTTTGAATTAGTTTTAAAGAACCCTAGGAAGGAGTGGTTCGGTATCATCATGATTGACATGTCCTACACTGTTTACGTTTTACAAGTCCAGTGAAGTGGTGACTCGACTTCTTTATCACATTTAGTGAACTTGAAAAAGAGATAAAAAAAAAACTCCATAGTGTTATTTTTTGTAAGTACAGTCTCCCGAGCCTAAAAAGTGTAAAATAATACAAGGGAAAGTCTCTTCATTGTGATTGATCAAATTATACCTTTTTCGTATGTTTAGTCCCCTGAGCTCGAAAAGGTGTAAGATAATACAAGGGAGTGTTAGAAAATTATATATTACTGAGTAATGGAATGCATAAAATATTGCAGAAACACAAACACAGAAAACACGCATAGAATAAGAGAGTCACATATATACGTGGTTCACCCAGTTTGGCTACGTCCACAGAGAAACATCCAATCCTTCCTTTTATATTATCCAACAAAATGAAGAGATACAACGTATAATAAATCCGTTGTAATTTCCTCTTTGCTCTCACACAATATCCTCTCTCTTTCTTGCTCAAAATATACATATGCATAGCCGCAATAAAATTCCATAATATATAGTAAGGGGTTTCCTTATAGGGAAAAAAAACCCTAAATTAAACATAACTTCTAACATCAGATCATCCACCTAATGAACAATTTAGATCGACTACGAAATTACAATATTTTACAAGGCAATTTTACATTTATTTTTAGCTTCAGGGGCACCTCTTTCAAGGGAGGGTGGGTGGGGCGATGGTGACCAAATGGGTGGCATTGTTGCCTTGTTACAAACTGGGGTCCAATGCAGTGATATCTATGAATAAATAAGATAATCAGGCTCCACACCCAACAATATCTCACTTGGAGACTGATTATAGCAACTCCATCAATGATTCATTTATTGGAAAATGCTTCCCCTTTGGACGTGTTTTTTTCATCTTCATCATCATACTTGAAGACCAATTTAAATCGAGAAAAATATCAGTTTCTCCTTGGTTACAAATTTTGTTAACATTAGCAGGATGCTGACTAATGTGTATCTTTTCCAGCTTCAACTGTCCATCTTCCAACACTGACCGTATGAAATGGTACTTGAATTGTATATGTTTAGACTTGGAATGAAATGTTGAGTTCTTTTCAAGATAAATGGAACTCTTATTGTTAGTGTATAACATGCCCATCTCCCGCTTCTTACCCAATTCATCTATAAACCTTTGCAACAAAATAATTTCTTTACTAGCCTCTGTAGTAGCAACATGCTTTTCTCTATCATTGAAAGTGAAATTTTTTTTTGCATTTTTGAAACCTAGCTAATAGTTTGTCCACCTACAGTAAACACATACCCTGTGGTGCTCCTCCTGTTATATCTATCACCTGCCATATTTGCATCAACATATCCCTATAAAGTAATGTTTGAACCACCAAAGCATAATGCTTGATTTGTGGTACCTCTCAAAGACCCGAGAATCCACTTCACTTCCATCTAATGTTCTTTTCTTGGATTGTTCATGTACCTGCTTACAATTCTTACTGCATGTATAATATCAGGCCTTGTGCAGACCATTGCATACATTAGGCTTCCAACTGCTGATGCATATGGAATTTTAGACATATAATCCATCTCTTCCTGAATATTGGGACACATATCCTTAGTTTGAAATGGCTAGCCAAAGGTGTACTAACTGGTTTTTCATTCTACATTTAAATCTTTCCAATACCTATTGTATGTACTCAGTTTGAGACAATTTTAATTTACAATTTTTCCTGTCTCTAATTATTTTCATACTAAGGATTTGTTTTGCAACAACCAAATCCTTCATTGCAAATGAATTTGCTGATTTTCCTTTGAGCACATTTATTTCTTGCATGTTAGACCCTGCAACAAGCATGTCATCTACATACAATAAAAATATAATATAACTACCATAATTTTTCCTTTTGAGATAAACACAATGATAAAAGTGACATCTAGTATAACCTTTTCCATGCATAAACCTAACAAATTTAAGATGCCATTGCCTTGAAACCTGTTTTAAGGCATACAAGATCTTCTTCAACTTGCACACTAGTTTTTCCTTCCCTTTGATCTCATATCCTTGTGGGTGCTAAATATATATATCTTCCTCCAAAAGTTCCTATGGAGAAAGGTTGTCTTTACATCTAGCTGTTCAAGATGAAAATCTTTTGTTGCTACTAGACTTAAAATAGTTCTTATTGAAGTCATTTTAACAACAAGAGAAAATATTTCATCAAAGTAGATACCTTTATTCTGTGCAAACCCCTTCACCACAGGTCTAGATTTACACCTTTTTCTATCTTCATCTTCTTCCTTCAACCTATAAACCCATTTATTCAGCAATTTTGTTTTACCTGCAGGCAACCTAACTAAGTCCCAATTCTGGTTATGTACCAAGGAGTCCATCTCTTCTTTCATGGCTAGCTCCCACTTCTTCTTGGTTTCTACCTGTATTTCTTCTTCAAAACATTCTGGTTCACCAGAATTAGTAAATAATACATAATATAATGAAGGAGAGTATCGTTCAGGGGCTCTACTTATCCTGTAGATCTTCTAACACCACTTTCAGGTGTTTGAGGTGCCTATTGCTATTGTTGTTGTTCTTGTTGTTGTGGATGTTGATCATTACGATTTCCAGACACCTTTAATTTTTCTGTGATCTCATCAAGAAATGTGTATTCTCTATTTTCTTTTTTCCAATTTCTTTTCCTGCATTTGATCCTTATACAAGACCCTTTCATTGAATATGAAATCTCTACTCCTAATGATTTTGTGATTTTCATAATAATAAAAATGATAAACAAAATCATTAACACCATGTCCAATAAAGGTACATTTCTTTGATTTTTCCTCAAGCTTTGTTTTATTTTCTTTATTAGTGTGGACAAAGGCTTCACAATTGAAAGTCGAATGAATAGTTTACCCTTTTACCTGTCCATGCCTCCTCTGGAATATCATCATCCAAGGAACTTGAAGGCCCTTTTTTTATTAGATAAACAATAGTATCTATAACATCTGCCCAAAATTGTAAAGACAATCATAAATGCAATCTCATTCGCCTTGCACTCTCCATGATTGTTATGTTTATCCTTTCTGACACACTATTTTCATGTGGTTTTCCTGGAACTGTCTTCTCTATGCGAATTCCCTGCTCTTAACAATACTTATCAAACTCTTTGTTGCAATATTCACCTCCATTGTCTAATCTGAGACACTTCAACTTCTTTGCTGTCTGATTCTCAACCAAATATTTCCATTTCTTAAAAGTATCAAATACATCATATTTATTTCGAATACAATAAATCCAGGTTTTCCTGATTGCATCATCAATGAAAGTAACATAATAGTGAGATTCACTGAGAGATGATACCTAAACAGGTCCCCATACATTTTTATGCACAAGCTCTAACTTTTCACTCTTATTTTCCTTACCAACTATAAGAAATCTGACTCTCTTTTGTTTTCCACAAACAAAATCCTCATAGAAATCCAAATCAACATGCTTCAAACCTGGCAACAAATTTCTTGAGTGAAGAATTTGCATCCCCTTCTCACTCATGTGACCGAGCCTATGATGCCACAATGTTGTCTCTTCTCTTGTGGAGGTTAAATAATTAAGATAATTAAAAATACCATTGCATAAATACAATGTACCAACATTTTCTCCTTTTACTATTACGAAGGCTCCTTTAGTGACCTTCAAGGTTTTATTTGTAAAAGTAGTTAAAGAACCTTCACCTCCCAAATTCCTTGTTGAAATTATATTTTTATTTAGATCTAGAACATGCCTTACCTCCTTCAATAGTCATTGGTTTCCCTTTTACTATTTTATGAAAACTTTACCCATTCCGATGATTTTACAGGGTTTATCATCACCAAAACGAACTTGTTCAAAATCTCCTTGAAAATAATCATGAAAATGTTTCCTATCAGGTGTGGCATGGAATGAGGCCCCTGAATCTACCACCTAAGAATCAATAATATTTTCTAATGAAAGAATCAAAGCATCTTGCAACACATCACCCGTCACATACGCTTCATGGTTGTTTTCTTGTTATGTGTCTCCTTGTTTTCCCTTCTAAGACTTATAGTCTTTCTTCAGGTGTCCTTTCTTCCCACATTTCTAGCACACTATCTCTGATCTGGACTTTGATATACCTTTCCTTGACTTATTGCAATATCCCGGGCTCTTACCTCTTTCCATTTTTCTTCCCATAGTCTCTGCAGTCAAAGCATTACCTAATGTATTACTAGAGCTTTTTTGACGCATTTTCTCACTAAGAATTGCATCGACAACATCATCAAACTTTAAAGTACTATATCTAGAGACATAATTACTAATGGCCATAACTAAACCATTCCAAATTTTTGGAAATGAGCGCAAAAATAACAAAGCCCTAACTTCAACATCAAAATTTACCCCTACAGAACCTAAATGACTAATAACTGTAAATTCATTTAAATGACCAACAACATATCCACCTTCTGATATCTTCATATTAAATAAACACTTCATAAGAAATACCTTGTTTGAGGCTGATGTTTTTTCATATAGTTTGGCCAATTCCCTCATTAAACCATCTGTTTTCATTTCCTTTGAAATATTAAAGGTCACTGACACCACTAGGCACAACCGTATTATTCCAAGTGCCTTTCTGTTGAGAATCTCCCATTTTGTGTCTATCATACTCATTGGCTTCTTTGTTTTTCTACTCAATGGTAGGTACAAATATTTTTGATACAAATAATATTCCATCTGTATCTTCCACAACTAGTAGTTTTGGTCGTTAAACTTCTCAACTCTAAACCTACAATCTTCCGCCATTGCTCGCACTCGAACAAGGAACCCTTATCTCTTGTGAGTTTATCAGCCAAATAGACGTTTGTCTCTGATACTAGTTGTTATAAAATTATATATTACTGAGCAATGGAACACATAAAATATTGCATAAACACAAACATAGAAAAAATGCATAAAGCAAGAGGGACATAAATATAGGTGGTTCACCCATTTTGGGCTACACCCAAAGAGAAATAGCCAATCCTTCCTTTTATATTATCTAGCGAAATGAAGAGATACAACCTACAGAAAATTTGTTGTATTTTAATCTTCTCTCTCACATAATCTCCTCTCTTTTTCTTGCTCAGAATACACATATGCATAATTGTAATATAATTCCCTCAAATATAGTGAGGGGTTGTCTTCTAGGGAAAAAAACCCTAAATTGAACATAAATTCTATCGTCATATCATTCGCCTAATGAACGACTTAGATTGACTACGAAATCACAATATTTTACAAGGTTTCCCCCCATGGGCCACTCTGACGGTGATCAAATGGGTGACGTTGCTACCTTGTTACGAACTGGGGTTGAACATGGTGATACCTTTGAATAAAGGTGATAATCAAGCTCCACACCCAATAGAGAGAACTCTTTTGACCATGATTGATCAAAGTATATCTTTTTCATAAATAGTCTACGCAATTTGTAAAAGGGGTAAACTCATACTAGGTAGACGTCTCTTCATATGATTTAACGAGTTTGAAAGAAGCAAGCTTACTCGACAATATTTTCATATTTAGAGAGTCTAGAAAGAGCTTAAAGAGGATTCTAAGGGGTTGATTTTTTGTAATTGGTTTAATGAGTTTGAAAAAGTGATAAAATTATACTCAATAACTTATTCTCATGTATTTACGAGCATGAGAAGGAACAAAGACTAAGCTCAAGATAAGTTTCATTTTTACACAAGCTTGAAACAAAGAAAAAATTGTGCTTGAGATAGGTTCCCATGACCCTAACATGATGGCAGAGGCTAGTGGCTTAATTCTAGCATGATGACCATAGGAACATGTCCCCAAGCTTCATTTAATCTTCCCAAGTAGACTACTAGTTACTAATAGGCATATGAAATGAAGGTTCATTTACGAGTTCAAGTGAAAGACACTATTGAACATTTATGAGATTTAGTCAAATACTTGAATCAATTAGAGAGGGATATGTTTAATTTTTTAACAAGCTTGAAATAGGAAAAGAACTATGCTCATGGCACCTTGTTTCACTTTTTAAAGAGCTTGACACAAGAAAAATACCATGCTCTTGACACCTTGTTTCATTTTTTAACGAGCTTGATACAAGAAAAGGAACTATGCTCATGACACCTTGTTTCAATTTTTAACGAGCTTGGCACAAGAAAATAACTATGCTCATGGCACCTTTTTATGGATTCAAAGAGGAAAGTGCTCTTAAAGTAATACATTTCAAGGGACACACCTCAATCATGGCTTCCAATAGGTATTCATCAGATGGAAGAACAATACTCTGGAAGGAATACATGTGAAGGGACTCAATAGGGGTAGGAAGATTAGGTTACAATGTCCCCATTGAAGGTTTCACCATGTTAGCTATCGGATTTATGTCAAAAAAAATTGATCATACAATGAGAGGCTGATTTTCATCATTAAATGAAGACATGGGACAAGTTGCCACATAATTAACCTTTGGTGGGGTGATTACCACTTGCAATAAGGAACACTCAAGGACGTTGGATGGTTGGTAGTCATATCAAGGGCACCAAACAATAGCTGGTCAATAGTCACAATGTTTCCATTATGGAGGTAAGACATCACATGATAGAGTGGGGACACAACAACTTTCATTTCATAGACATAGTCTTGCCCAAGGAGTAAATTGAAATCCAAGGGGCCTTGGACTTCCATAACATTAATACAAACAAATTTTCCTTCCAAAGCAATGGGAAGTTGAGGAAGGATCCCTAAAGGTTCACTGGCTCTTTTGTTAAAATCCAATGGATTCTAAGTAGAAGACATAAGCTGAGGGGAGCCCAAATATTTCCAAGCGGTTGAGGATAAAATGTTAATAAAAGCACCCTCATCTACAATAGTGCAACGCATGTTATTATCACAAGCCTTTACAATGATTTGGAAAGGGATGGAAGATGGGAGATGAGGCTCTGCCAGACTATTCCAATTAAACAAAATGAACATTGTACTTGGAGGGAGTTCCGTAGAAATGGGTGAAATGCCCACTTTTGTTGTGGAATCTAAAGTAACAAGAAGAACCTGAGTGGTATTAAATTCACTCTCTAAAGGGAGAGTGGGATTGACCAAAGATATAATTGAGTCGACCACTTCATCAACCAATGGTTCATCAACCTGAGTGATATGGGTTTCACACTCCAAGGGAAGAGCGAGATCGATCGAAGATGGACTCCGATGAATCACTTCGTCAACTAACGGTATGTTGGGAGAAAGATTATGGTAACTAGTTGGAAGTTGTTGTATGAATTGGTTTTACCAACCAAAAAAGTCGAGGTGTTCACAACATATTTGGCTAATTCGTATGTGGGAGCCCTAATAATGTTGACAATGGGTCTGGGGGGTGCACCTACTTTATGAATTTTGGGGCTCCATAGATTCGTGGGATAATTTCATTGTTTCGAGAAAGGTGTTTCTTCATTTTATTGTTAAGGTTAGAATCCTTGATACCCTTCCTAACCAACTTGATGATCTTAGAAATATGATTTTATTTGAACCTCCCGTAGCTACGACTATTATACAAGTGGTCCCTTATTTTACTTGCTTAAACATAATTAAACATATATATATATATATATATTATTTCATATAAAAAAATATTAGATTAAGTTATAAATTTTAAAATTTTTATATTAAATTATTACATATCTACACAATCAAAATATAGCTATTCTTTTTTTGTTAATTAATAATTGAAATTCAAATATATTAATTTACCTAGAATATATATATATATATATATATATATATATATATATATATATATATATATATATAATTATTATATTTATAATATTGGAACCTATTATATAATATAAATATGATATTTTCATTTTTTTTTAATTTCACTAATCATCTCTATGAAAAAGTTAAAATGATTTTTAACAACCATCAAAAGATTAATTTAATATAGAAAACTAATTAACAAAAACGAAGGGCTCCGAAAAAGTTAAGATAATGTTTTACAATAATCTAAAGATTACTTTAATAGGTAGAAAACTTATCAATAAAAATAAAAGACACCTATGTGAAAAACTTATTAATAAAAACAAAGGACAGAAAACAACAAAAGACACCTATGTAAAAAATTTATTAATAAAAACAAAGGACACAAAAAAGGTTAAGATCAATTCAATATATAGAAAACTTATAAAGACACACCACAATGTCACTTTGTGCATAGGTTGTTTAAAACCTAGGAACCTACTCACCAAATGACAAAAGAGATGAAAAAAACAAAGAGAAAATATTATTAATAAAATTCGATTATACCTATTCAGATAAATATAACAAAAGTTATTAAAAAACATATTAAATATTAATTAAAAAAAACACGAAACTAACTATTTAATACCTTTATATTTTCTTATTCAATTATATTAAAATCAAAATTTTGAAATTCTCCAAGCTTTTCACAATTATCCATGGTGTGATTTCTTAGTATTTGATAGTAACACTTGTCTCCTGATAGCATTAGCATCTCGAAAAAGCTAAATGTCACGGCCCCATCCAAACAATTTAACTGGACCGCCAACAATCTAGTGTTCCATACCTTTATTTTATCCCAAATACTTTTTTAGTGTTATGTGGGGATAGTGGATTGCGAGTATTGAACTTTTCCAAAATTAAGGGCCCCAAAGTGGACCATATCTCATGAAAAGTTGAGTTTTAAAGGTGATCCAGACCTTCATGATTCATTATATATAACCTCATCATTCATTGCAATTGCATTGTGATATTCCTTTTGTATTTTTATATGGAATATAAATAAAAAAAAATATTTGGAAAAAAAAAGTTAAAATTGTAAATATATAGATATTATAAGATTAACCTACCAAATGTTTTATGTTATAATTTAAACATTAATTGTGTTTTTACATTGCTCTGTATTTAAGCCTTTACCATAGTCTGCTTCTTCATCTGGTCCTGATGATGAACCACACTTGTTGGTTCGAAACATGTAGGCCAAAAAATTCTCTCATGTGATTTCTACCGAAAGACTTTGTTTAAATTTAAAGTTTAGTAATATTTGGTAATATTGTATTTTAATTTAGAAGATTTGAGAAGAGCAAGGGAGCTACAAAATTCTACCGAGGCATTGATAGGGTTTTCCACCCATGATGAAAGGTGATATTCAAGTTGTAGACTACATGATGTTGAGGTCTTTATAGTCAATTCACAACAATTATAACTACTTGGTCTCTGCCCACATAACACACAAGGATATATATATGCTAGCATAATAGAAATTGAAACTAATACATACAATGAGGAAATTGAGGAAATTCACAAGAAACAAAAGAACCAATTCTCATTTCTTATTCATATACACATCATAATTTTCTCTTACAAGTCAGAGTATAATTTTATCCCGCACCATGCCTCAACATATGCTCTGTTTGTTTCACATTAGACTCAAAAACACATTATATCTCCTCTTTTGTAATTGTTCTAAGTCATGTTCTACAAAGTTTAACAATAATGTAGAACAAAACAACATTGAGTTTGTAGTAACATAATCATAGGGTGGTATTGCAACAAAAGTATTGAAATAATGATGTTGCAACAACATAAAAACAAGGTGGTGTCCTGAACAATTACTCCATCTCCTATGCTACTAACTAAAATCAATCGATGTAGATTGCTTTTGGCCAAGGATGCTCCCATAATCGGACATCGTTTATAAGAAAACATGAGCTCCATCTCATGTGGATGCCACTATAACCATTATAGGGGAGGAAGGTCCTTAGAAGTGTATGAATTATTCTTCTGAAACCCATGACGCATCCTCGAAACCTCTATTCCTCCCTTTAACCAAATACTTATAATACTCCTTGTTTTGAGTTTTTCTGCTAACTTTCTTTGCAAAGACTTTCTCCAATTATTTAGTTGTCTTAGCGAGAAAATGTTTCTTCCACTCATCTAAGGCACATCCTTTGTCATCCCTTTCTCCTTTGTGAAACTCGTATAAGGTAGAAAATTTGAATAGCAGGGAAGTGCCAAATTCATCTGGTAACTCAAATTTATAAGCATTATCATAAATCTTTTTCAGGACTTAGCATGGTCCAATTTTATTGTAGTTGAGTTTACTATATTTACCCTTGGGAAATATTTCCTTCCTTGAATGTGCCACCACCATCTCTCCTTCAAAATAGTTTTTGTCTCCACAAATCTGCCCTTTGCTTATATTTGGCATTTCTCTATTGTAGCTCTTTTTGACATGCTCATGCATTGTGTGCATGTACTTTGCAAATTCAATTTCATCAACACTTCTTTTATCTTCTAGATTTGGAAACTTAACTAAATATACAACTCCCTTCGGTGAATTGCCATAAACAATTTGAAATGGGAACTTTCTAATAATTTGAAATGCGCTCTCCTTCTTCAATATCCTTTTGTCTCCTTCACAATTCTACCCTTTTCTTATATTTGGTATTTATCTATTATATATATTCTTTTATTTACTCATGAATTTCCTACATGTCCTCTATGAATTCACTTACATCAACACTCCTTTTATCTTCCATATTTGGAAATTTAACCAAATATATAACTCCCTTTGGTGACCTTCCATAAATAGTTTGAAATGGGATCTTTCCTACAAACCTATTAACTGAATCATTATAAGAGAATTCATTATGTGCAAAAACTAATCACATTGTCTTGGTTTTTCTCTAGTCAAACTTCTCAACAAATTCCCAAGACTTTTGTATACCACTTTAGTCAGTCTGTTTGTATGTAGATGGTATGTGGAATTTTACAGCAACTTGGAACCCACTTTATTCCAAAGCATCATCCAAAAATGTTTAAGGAATCTATTATCTCTATTAGAGGTGATACTCTATGGTCGTCCATGTAATCTCATAATTTCATGGAAGAACAAAACAACCACTTCAGTAGCATCATTAGTTTTCTTGCACTAGGTATAATATATGACAATTTTGAAAACATTTCTACTACGACCATCACAAAACCACAACCATTCTATGTTCTAGGAAGTCCCCAAAAAGGTTCCATACATCCATATTCCCAAGGCCTCCTAGGTACTAGTAGTGGAGTATACAAACTTGTGTTTTGACTCCTTCCTTTCACTATTTGATAAATCCTACAACACAATAAATTTCTTAACATCCTTGTTGATGATGGGACAAAATTATCTCTTCTTCACTAATGTTGTGGTATTTTCAACACCAAAATGTCCATCCAAACCTCTACTATGCAGCTCTTTCACAAGACTCAGGTGAAACAAGACCGAATTAATGCATAAAATCTAATTCTTAAATAGGAATCCCTCTTGGATGTGAAAAAATAAATATAGAGTTCCATCAATACCCCAAAGTGCCTTGCATGCCTTCTAGGCTTTTCAAAAATCTGTATCCTCTTCATATGACTCCTTTATACATTCCAAGCTCATGGCTTCAATTGAATAAGTATTCAACAACATTATCCATCTAATTAACACATATGCAACCTTATTTTATTTTCTAGACCCCGTTTCAAAATAAATGTGTAACTTTGCAAAAAATATATCCATTTGGAATGCTTCTAATTAAGCTTATATTGATTATTGATTAATTGCAACACCTTATGTTTAGTAAATAAGACAAACTCCTTTAGTAGAAATTAATGTCACCATTTATTCAAATCTTGTACAATAGAAAAAATTGCTAATCCTAAACACAATACTTCTTCTTAGAATCATTTAGCTTCTTGCCAATGAATGCAATTGTTCTCCATTCATGACTCAAATATGCTCCAAATTGGTGAACCTTTTGCATCATAGTCGACTTGAAACACCTTATTAAAATATGGAAGTGTAAAATCTAGTTGTTTAATTACCTTTTTCTTAATGTTTTCAAATAATTTAATGGCTCTTGTTTTCCATTGGAAATTTTATTTCTTCATACAAGTGGTGCACAAATATCATTTAAATTTCAGATAACTTTCCTCTTAAAGCTTTCTAATCCATGAAATATTCTCATGTCAAATATACACTTAGGCATTGTCCCATCCAAAAAGGTCTTTACCTTTTCACGATCCATCTTCAAGCCTTTCTTAGAGATTACATATCCCAAGTATACTAACTCTTACTTTAAAAACATGCACTTTTTCAAATTTATTAGTAGTTTTTGTTTCAACAACTACTATAATACCTTTCTCACTTGATTTAGGTTTCATTATTTGGTATTAATGAATATACAAATGTCATACAATTATACAACAATAAATTTCACCAAAATTGGTTTCAAGAATTCATTCATAATTTTCGTGAATGTACTATTACCACTGGTTAATCCAAATGGCATGACCAACAATTCAAACAATCCATATTTTATCCTAAATTATATATTTCATTCGTCACTTACCCTTATCCAAATCTAACGATATCCAATCTTTGAAACGTAGTTGGACCCACTCAAAGAATGCATGAGGCCTTCCATTCTAGGTAAGGAAAACCTATACTTGATAATGATCTTGTTAATAACTCATGAATCTATACATATTTGTTATTCATCTCCTTTGATAGTTGTTAATACTACTAATATAGTGGAGGAACTTAAAGTATCTTTAATGAACACTTTGTCAAGTAACTATTGAACCTACCCATTCAATTCTTCACTTTTTGTTGGATTAATCCAAGAAGGATATTTGTTAGCCATACTGGGCCTTAGAATCAAGTAAATTTTATGTGATATACTTCTCACAGGTGGTAATCCTATTAAAAAGTCATCCAAAACAATCTCCAAAAATTCCTTCAGTAAAGCTTGAATTTCCAATGGTATAGAGTTCCTCTTCCCACTTTCCTAAACTTGTTTCAACATTATGGAGAAATAGAAATGAGCCTTATTCTATTAATTTGGAAGATCCCTAGCTAATTCATAAGTAGTCTACTTTCCATCATGGAAAATATTCCTATCAAATAAAAATGGTCTTCCAAGTAGTAGATGTCATGCATCCATCTATACTACATCACATAAGACCTATTCCCTAAAGCTTCCAATTTGAAAATTCAACAAGAAATGATCTATCATGGTCACTTGTTGTCCCAATCACAACCATAAATTTTGGTGTGGATTGCGATATGGAATACATTTCAACTATAACATAATTTTTTATAATTCCACCATCTATGACCATATTACAACATTTTCCCTTAACCTTAAATTTAGTATTGAAATCCTTCCTTCTTTATTCTGGTTCTTCAGTGTTATTTTCCTTTCAGGTTTAAGAAACATCCTCTAGATCATTAAATTCTCATATTGTTCCTAGTAAAGGACCATTACATTTTTTCTAACAATTGTTTCCTCGCTTGAATGTGTGACCTGTGTTCGAGCTTCACCTCTTCCTTCCAACATTATGCTTCTCTAGACATTTTTATGCCTTATGCCCCTCTACTCCACATCCATATAAAGTAATAATGTAATTACTTGTTGTCGTTGTAACAAACACCCTCCAAAATATTTCATACACTCAAATTTTGGAGCCTATGGTAGATCTTGTGATTAGTCGTTCCATAATCACTTCTTGGACAATTGATGCTTTCGAGCTCCCTTCTTGGATCATAAATGTCAAAGTACCTTGCTTACTCTATAACAAGTGCATGAGCGCATTCTTTTATGCAAGCTTGAACAAGAATAACACTGATGTAGGAGCATTTGACTCGGAAAAATACTTTGTATTTTATTTAAACTAGGGGTCTCATGTTTTTGAAAAAATATTAATTTTAGTGAGATTTGTGAGTGATTAAATTATATTTTTAATTAATTACTGTGAGGATTTGTTAATGTTCCCAAATGATTTGGAGAACATGAGAGAAATTAGATTTTAGATATTTAAGAATTAATTATGAGCCTAAGTTAGAATTAGTTGCAAGGTTTTAGGGATTAGGGGTGTTGAGATATTTGGGGATTTGTTGAGATATTAAAGGGATTGAACTCAAATTAGATCATTTTGGAATTTGTATAAATTGATATACCTAAAAGGTAGAATAGAATAGAGAGGAGAGGTGAGGCTTTGATAGCCAAAGTTGGAAGCCTCTGGGCAAATTGTAAGGCCCATGAATGTTGAATATCTGGGCAGGAAGAAAAATTTGTAAGTATTTTCATTATTAATATGATAAGTGTGTTTTAGAGCTTTATTGGTGGATTTAGAAATTGGGTGTTTAAATTTCTGTAACTGGGAAATTGAATCGCCTAATGCATTTGTTAGAAACATTTTAAGACCGAATTTATGAGTTAAAGAACTGTGTGAAGAAGAACCAAAGATAATTCTGATTTCGTGGTGAACTGGCAGAACTCTGTTTCTGTTAGATTGAATTTGGTTGGTTGTTGACCGCGTTATTAAGTTGAATGCAGATCTGGAAATCGAATGATGTCAATTGCGTTTATGGACAGACGTTAGAGAAGGCATAATGTGTTGTTTTTAAACACTGTTTATTTATTTGGAATTCAATTAAAATGATTTTAATTGTTGGGTTCCAGAGTCAAGTGAAGGAAGTGAAACCGGTATGTAAGTAATTGGTTGTTTAAATCATATTTATATATATAATGCTGTGGTTGAACTGAAGGACGCAACGGTCTAGCATCAGTTACCAGTCTTTATATACGCTGATCCGGATTGTTGAATTCAGTAAATGCGTTGGAAGTGGACTCACTACAACAAAACCAGCGATTAGCGTCCCTTTTTACTTCTTTTTTTGCATATAGAGCCCATTTTTGGTGCTATTTGCATCCATTTATCAAATATGGTGCAAAACTTGACACAAAATTTGCATCAAGTTTTGCACCAAATCTTACACCAAGTTTAGCACCAGGTATTGCGATAGGTTTTGCACCACGTTTTGCACCAAATTTTATGCCAAGTTTTGTGCCATCCTTTGCACCAGGTTTTGTTCCAGGTTTTGCATCAATTTTGGCATCTATTTTTGTTTGACATACTTTTGCATCCTCATTTGCATCCACTTTTTGCACCTACACTTGCATCAACTTTTGCATCCTTTTTTGCATCCTTTTTTAAATCATTTTTTGCATCCATTTTTTCATCCATTTGTGCATCACTTTTGCGCCAAGTTTTACATCGAGTTTTGTGTCTAGTTTTGCATATAATTTTGCATCTACTTTTGTTGCATCCACTTTTCCATCTTGTTTGCCATCCATATTTACATCCTCTTTTGCATCTATTATTGTACCCACTATTGCATCTAATATTTTTGTGCCACAATTGGCACCTAGTTTGGCACCTCCTTTTGCACCCACTTTTGATTATAATTTTTCATCCACGTTTGCATCCTCATTTGCATCTAGGTTTTCATCAACTACTACATCTATTTTTGCATCCCTTTTTGTATCCAATTTTGGACCAGGATTTGCATCGGGTTTTGTGTCTCGTTTTGCATCTACTTTTGCATCGACTTCTATTGCATCCACTTTTGCATACAATTTTGCATCCACTGTTGCACCCATTTTAAATTTCACTTTTTGCATCCCTTTTTACATCTTCATTTGCATCATACTTTGATTCTTTTTTTTCATCTATCATTACATCCACTTTTGTTATGCCATAATTTGCACCATGTTTTGCACTCACTATTGTATCCACGTTTGCTTCCAATTTTGCATCCATGTTCACATCCTCTTTTGCATCTATTTTTGCATCCACTTTTGTGTCAGGTTTATGCATTGGGTTTTGCATCTCGTTTTGTATCTACTTTTGCATCTACTTCCATTGTATCCATTTTTTTCATCCAATTTTGTTTTGCCTGTTGCATCAATGTTTGCTTCCACTTTTACATCCATTTTTGCATCTTATTTTGCATATTTTTTGTCTATTGTTACATCCACTTTTGTTGCACCATATCTTGCGCCTACCATTGCAACCACATTTGCTTCCACGTTTGCATCCACATTTGCATCCTCTTTTGTGTTCAAGTTTGCATCAGATATTGTGTATGTTTTTGCATCCCCTATTGTATCCACTTTTGTTTCATCCATTTTTGCATCTAATTTTGTGTCCGTTGTTGCATTCACATTTGTTTCACCACAGTTTGTGCCAAGTTTTACACCTACCATTGGACCCATGTTTGCTTCCACTTTTGCCTTCATGTTTGCATCCAAGTTTGCATTGACAACTGCATCTACTTTTGCATCCACTTTTGTGTTAGGTTTTTCATGTTGTTGTGCATCTACTTATGTTGTATCCACTTTTCATCCAATTTTACTTCTATTGTTTCCCCCATTTCTATGTTCGCTTTTGCATCCCTTTTCCAACACTCATCATATTTTCTGCATTGATGATATTCCTTATGGCATTGAAAATTATGAACAATTGATGACAATGTCAATAATATTGACAATTATGAAAATGAAGATGATGGCGATGACATGAATTGTGCTTATGATGATAAAGACGATAGTGGTTACAATGACATTAATGATGATGATGGCAATGATTATGATGATGACGATGCTAATGACCTTGGCGAATCTTCCCAATTTTAGATGTTGTCATTGTCATAATCATAAGCATTATCTTTGGTGTCATCATCATCATTTTCATCTACGTCATCATCAAAAACAATAATGGCATGAATGATGATGATGATTACAACAATGTTGATAGAAATTACATTAATGATGATGATGGGGATGATAAAAATGACAATGACGATTATAATGGTGGTGATGATGATGATCATCGATCATCTCTCAAAAATAAAGTTGTTATTTCTCTTACGTATATCAATGTGTCCTAAACAACCCTTTTCTAGCACTGATCACATTTTTTGGGTTGACGATATTTCTTACAACGTCTATAATTATAAACAATTGCAAACAATGTCCATAATGTTGATGATTATGGAGCTGATGATGATGGCATGAATGGTGATTATGATGATAATGTAATGATGGCAATAACGATGACAAGGATGATGGTGATGATGATGACAATGATTATGATAATGAGAATGAACAATTACTAGTTTCACTACCATCTTCTGGATACATATTACTATCATACTTTTTAAATTTTCTGTCTCTCTTAAGGTATCTTACTATAATGGTGTTGTCAACACTAGAAAGATATCTTGTTGTAATGGTGGTTCTAATGTTAGCACTAGCAAAGTTTTTGTTAAATTTTGGTTAAAAAAAATCGATTTATGCAATTATTTTGACAATCTATGTAAAAAAGTAAATAACATCCAATTATTTTGACTGTAGTCCCATTGATTATCATGAATTCACCAGTATGAAGACCATCTTCTACATACATATTATTATTAAACTTTTTGCATTATATCCCTCTTATATCTTGTTGTAATGGCAGTATTAGCACTAAAAAAATATCTTGTTGTAATGGTGATGTTAGTATTAGCACTAAAAAAATCACTAAATTTTGGTAAAAAAAAGTTTATCATTTATTTATTTTTAATTTGGGAAATTTTTGTTTTTATTTTTTTTGTTTTTAATTCTATTTTTATGCAGTAATATTTTTTTTGGTTGAATTTTGGTAGTAACTAGTTTTTGGTCGAATCATATGTATTAACCATGTTCTTTATGCTACAAGTCTAATTGTTGGGACAAAATTGCTCTTTCAAATAAGTTGCAAAAGCTATTTTACATCCATTGTTGCACCCATGTTTACACCCACTTTTACATCCCTTTTTGCATCCTATTTTTCATCTTCATTTGCTTCTTTTTTTGCATCTATCATTACATCTACTTTTGTTGTGACAAAATTTGTTCCATGTTTTGCACATACTATTGTACCCACGTTTGCTTCCAATTTTGCATCCATCTTCACATCCTCTTTTGCATAAAATATTTCATCTATTTTTGCATCCACTTTTGTGTTGGGTTTTGCATCTCATTTTGTATCTTCTTTTGCATGTACTTCCATTTCATCCATATTTTGCATCCAATTTTGTTTCTCATGTTGCACCCGTGTTTGCATCCACTTTTACATCCCTTATAGCATCTTGTCTTGCATCTAAGTTTGCATATTTTTTTGTGTCTATTATTACATCCACCTTTTTTGTGCTATTATTTGTGCCATATCTTATGCCTATCATTGCAACCCACATTTTCTTCCACTATTGCATCCATATTTGCATCCTCTTTTGTGTCCAAGTTTGCATCAAATATTGTTTATGTTTTTTGCATCCCATTTCGAATTTACTTTTACATCCACTTTTGATTTGTCTAGTTTTGCAACTAATTTTGTGTTCACTATTGCACCCATGTTTGGCCCATGTTTACATCCCTTTTTTCATCCAAGTTTTCCTCCTTTTTGCATTCAAGTTTGTGTCCCTTTTTTTTTACATTCATTGGAGTATCCACATTTGTTTCACCACAATTCATGCTAAGTTTTATGCCTAATATTGTGCCCATGTTTTCTTCCACTTTTTCATCCATGTTTGAGTCCTATTTTGTGTTCAAGTTTGTATGAACTATTGCAGCTACTTTTTCATCCACTTTTGTTCAATTTTTCTGTCTTGTTCTGCATCTACTTATGTTGTGTCCACTCTTCATCCAAATTTACGTCTATTTTTACCCCCATTTTTTTGTTTACTTTTGCATCCATTTTCCAACACACATCATATCTTTTGCATTGATTATATTTCTTATGACATTGAAAATTATGAACAACTGATGACAATGTCAATAATTATAACGATGATGACGATGACATGAATTGCGATTGTTATGATAATGACAATGATGATAAAGATGATGGGAGTTACAATGACAATGATGATGATGCTAATGACCTTGGCCATTCCTCCCAATTTTTAAATGTTATCATGGTAAAAATCATAATAATTATCTTTGGCGTCATCTTCCAAGTCATCATCATCTGATCATCATTATCATTATTTTCATCTTGGTCATAATCAAGAACAATAATGGCATGAATGATGATTATGATGTTCATGATGAAGATGACAAAAATTATGATAAAACTTATATTAGTTATGATGATGGGGATGATGACAATTATAATGATGATGATAATGGTAGTGATGTTGATGATCATCAATCATTTCTAAAAAATAAAGTGGTTATTTTTCTTTCATATATCATGTGTCCTAAGGTTGGTGATATTTCTTATGATACCTATAGTTATGAACAATTGACGACAATATACAAAATCATGATGATGATGATGATCATGAAGAAGACATGAATGGTGATTATGATGATAATGAAATGATGACAATAATGATCACATTGATGGTGGTGGTGATGGCAATAATGAAGATGATGACCCTCCCTCTAAACTAGCGAGGTACTCATAATGAGACAAAAAAGTACTCTCAAGTTGAAATATTCATATAAGAAGGGATCTAGATTGATAAGCATCAATGATGATTTACATCATCATAGCCAAAATTTTCAAAATAGTAAGGCCTTGACTAACAAGTTTATCTCTCCATTAGATCAGAGCACAATGTTGGGAGGCATAAATTTGGACACCACTGCCTTTCAAGGCACTTACCCCACCAAGATGTTTACCAGGTATGTCCTCACATGATCATTTCCTAATCCACTATCATAATATTTGACACCAGAAAATGTCAATCCTCATGACTATTCTTATCTTGGATTAATGTACTTGACTTATGGCGATTAGTCCTAGCCAATGTCCAAATTCTCAAAGAATATTGGTCCCAGATGTTTATCCAATCCACCATTATCCCTACTAGTGCCTTTACTAGGCTTACGATTGTTAATCCTAGCCATAGTACATGACACATGGATAACATGGTGTCTACCCTCACTCCCTCTCAACCAGGGAGGAAACATCCACAAGCATAAGATTTTCTCAAGAATACCCATCATTTTCGTAGAGAATAACATCATTAATTTGTTTTCATCACATGACGACTTTATGATTAAGCATTCATAGATTTGTGGAAAAATATTTCCCCTTTTGTATTTGTGATGGAATACAATAAAAAAGTGAAAGCCAAAATCATTAAACATACACTATATTGATTTATCTAAGTCTAAACTCTAAGGTTGAAGTGAAAATTCATGTAAATCTTATATCTATGAGTTGTGCCAAACTTATGAAAACCTTATTCCCTAAGTCCTATATATAAGAAAATGAAAAAGAAAGAAAAATAAGGGCCAATAAATGGTAACTCATGTATTCACTCCCTCTTTGGAAAATATATGAATATATACACTCCTAGTCACACTTGATCACATGTATGTGATGGTTAAATCATGAATTCTTCTTTTCTCCTTGCATTTTCACTTCATCATTTAAGCACCTAATTGAGGATCTAAGGAATGTTTGTTTACTAAGGCTTTCATGTCTACTCTTGGTTTACTTATGTCACACTACTGTCAATTTATGTGACAGAGTGAAATACATAAGTTTGTGGAGTTATTATAGAGGTGTATTGAGTTCGTAACCACACACACATGTATTACATCTCATTGATCCACATGTGTGGGTTGGAGACTCATTTCTTGACAACTTTAATGGAGACTACTTTGTGGCTTTAATGGTATAGCTTACAAAATATCTTGTTAAACATTTCGATTCATTCTTTCTTTTCCTTGAGACACTTATAATATTGAAGTCACTCCCAACAATCCATGGAGATGGGGAGTATAAATTACTTGTGCTAGAAATAGAATTGAGAAATAGAGGTTTTCCATTTGCGATATTGGAGTCATAGACATTGGATACATGGTAGTAGTCCTCAATGTCAATTAACTAAAATTGTATTGTCATAATGCGAAAAGAGGTAAACATATTGGTAACCTTGATGTCTTAATCATTTCAAATAATAACCATTCCACCCAAGTATCTCTAAGCATCAATCACTACTACTTGGAAATTCCTCCCACATTTTCTAATTATATGAGGTTGAACCTCACTTAATATTTTTGCTTCTTATATCAACATTATTTATGGGTGCTTTGCATACCATTTTTCTTTTAGGAGTTTGTTTTCGCTTACTATTGACGCCCCTCATGTTCCAAGACTATTTTCATCAAAAATTTACATAGAAAGAAAGTATAAAGTGACTAAAAAGAAACATGTCTCAAGATTTAAGTGCTTGGACAATTCCACTTCATGACTCCTATATTTCCTTAACCTGGGACCAAATGGTGAACTTGATGGCCTTAATGGAAATTGATCAATGAAAATCTAAAAAAGAGGTGATTTTTGACTTTATCACATACAATTTAATATACTAAAAAAAATATCCATAACGATTTCATCAATCAATGAATCATTAAAAAAAATATCCAAAACAATTTCATCAAGCAAAGAATAATTGCATTATAAAATACAATCTATAAACATTTTGGGAAAGTTTTGCTAAAACATGCTTAAAAATCAGCATATTTAATATTAATATTTAACAATAATATGGACAATAACACATTTTGATAAATTAAATAACATATTATCAAGCCTAAAAAATGTCACTAACTGAAAACTACAAAGCATGCAACTAATGGAAGTGACCACTCAAGGCCACCACAAGACAATTAATCTATTAAGACCAAGATTAATGGGGACAAAGATCTATAAAGGACAAAGGAAAACCTATTTTAACTTTATTGTTTTATTAGCCTGGTTCAAGATGAACATTTCAAGATATCATGAAGAACATAATTAGTTTTATTGCATTAAGAAAACCCAAGCACATTCTATAACTTAGAAAGAAAGAGATGTATAACACCCATCTCAGCAACACGACACATGACATTAAGTTACTTTACTATATATAATTTAAACTCCTATCATAAAATCACAAATTTAGCATGAATGGAATGTTTAAAATCCATTTTTATAAAAAAAAAATATAATTTTTCTTATAGAAAAATATACCAAAAACTAAATATATTTTTCTAGAAAAAAAAAATACTAAAACTAAATATATATTTAAAAAAAAAACTAAAACATAAGCAAACTAGAATTTGAATTTGACATTCTTGGTCACTTTCGGAAACATATGGTGGAATGTAATCTCTTTATCCTCATCTTTAGCTTTTTCCTAAAAAATAAAAGCATACAAAAGTGGGAAAGAGCCATAAAGCATGGGGAAGCTTTTTCCTAAGCACAAAAGCATCTAAAAAGTGGAAAATTCCTTTTTTATATGAGGAAACATTATTCACCCAAAAGATTTTTCCCAAATTGAACTAATGAGGAATTTTGGAAATCTTCATAGCCTCCACTTTCCTATATATTAGAGGCTTGGCCATTGAAAAAATGATGGGAATTTTGTATTGTCACGCTCTTGAGATCTGTCTTGAGAGGGAGAGTTTTGGAGCTATGAGTTGGGGGAGGTGATGTTGCAACTATATCTTATTGTTGTAACTTTCCTCCAACTCCTTTATTCATATAAATCAGTTGTTCTTCCTTCCATATGTTTCTATTCATTCTTTACTTCTTCTATTTAACTAATGTATGCATGGGTTTTTGGTTTATATTTATTTATTCAATAATATTTATATGTTTTTTTATAGTTTTGATTATTAAGATATTATGTTGTGAAGGTTGCTTTATTCTCTCTCTTATGTGTAGGACCAAGCTTTGGAGCTAGCTAGGAGCGCTTCTTGGCTATACGAAAAACTCCAAGAAGACCTTCATGCGAGGACTCACAAGAATTCATTCTCTTTCTCTTAATCTATACTCTACATCTTGATCTACTAAGAATCCTAAGCCTTAGAACAACCTTTCTCTTAATTGGCTTGTCCTAGGTTTCTGAGATAAACTGAGAGGGTTTTGTTTTCATCTAACCATGCATTAAATCCTACAGCAAAATGATATTTAGAAAATTTAATATATTTCACTATGTAAATGAACTTAGTGAAATGAACCCATAGAGGTGGTCATAAATGGAAACAAAAGTAAAACTCTAAACAAGAAGCCAAAAGTGGATTTAACCATGGATGAAAAATTGGGAGTAGAATTGGATGTTAAACTAGCCATCAAAACAATATGCAAACAATGACACAAAAAGGTTTTTAAAGTAAAATTAAAAAAGGGTGCAACACTAGACACAAAGAAGGGAACAAAATAGGGCATATGAAAGGATACCGAATTGGGTGCAAACAAGGATGAAAAAATGGACACCAAAATGAGGATGCAAAGAATGGTGTAAAATTAGGATGCAAAAAGGATGTAAGAAAAGACACAAAACAAGATGCAAAATGGGACTAAAAAATGGTGAAACCAAGGATGTCAAAGATGATGCATAACTAGATGAAAATTCCAACTAAAATCTAGGTGCAAAATGAGATGCAAATGTGGACACAAAATGTGGCAGAAAAAAGGATGCAAATTTGGAAGCCAAAAAGGATGAAAAACTAGATACCAAAAAGGATGCAAATTTGGACATAAAAAATGGTGCAAAAATGGGCATAAAAATGGCTCAATTTTGGATGCAAATTGAGATGCAACATTGGATGTAAAATGATGCAACAAATCATTCAAAACTTGGTGCAAAAACAAATGCAAAAGTAGACGAAAAAATGGCTCAAAAGTGAACGTAACAATAGACACAAAATGGGATGCAAAGGTGGATGCAATATATGGTTCAACATAGGATGCAAATTTAGATGCTCAAAAGGATGAAAAATTGGATGCAAGAAATGGTGTTAAAAATGATGCTAAATTGGATGCAACAAATGATGCAAAATTAAATGCAAAATATGGTGCAAAATAGGATGCAAAAAAGGGAGATAAATAAAATGCAAAAGTGGATGCAAAAAATGGTGCAAAAATGCATGCGAAATTTGGCACTAAATCAGATTCAACATATGGTGCAAAATTGGATGGAAAAGATGGTGTAAAAAAAGGCAGAAAAATTGGCACAAAAATAGATGTAAAAATAAGTACAAAATTAGAAGCAAAAGATGGCATAAGACCAGATGCAAAAATTGGATGTAAAAAAAGGCGCTAAATAAGATGTCAAAGATGGTGTAAAAATCGATGCAAATTATGACACAAAAATAGAAGCAAAGAATTCCACAAAAGAGGAAGCAAAAAATGATGCAAAAATAGATGCAAAAAAAGGCACAAAACTACAAGCAAAACCTGTTGTAAAACCAAATGAAAATCTTGGTGCAAAATATGATGCAGAAAATGATGGAAAATTTGGCGTAAAAAAGATGCAAAATTTGGTGCAAAAAAGGACGCTTTAAAAATTGTACAATAGAGCCAGATTTAGCGCCAGGTTGCTCATCCCAATTGAGAAAAAAATGCACTAGAATCTGGTGCTAAATCTGGCGCAAATTGCCTGTTTTGTTGTAGTGACTTTCGAATCTAACACTAGTCAGAATTTATTAATTAGCGATGGCAAATTTGTTGCTGAAGGATCGATGGCAAGTTCATTGGTGGAAATCGATGGCAATTCTCTGCATGTAGGATCGAATGGTAAGTCACAATTCAGCATTGGGGAAAATTGGTACAGGATGAGTACCATAATGAAGATTGTTGTTATGTTGGTTTTTGAATTCTGGTTGAATATAAATTGGGAGCGCTGGCATTCTTTTTAAACGATCTCACTGGCATTAATTCAAACAAGTTCGAATCTCATTTATATTGTGGTGCCTGAAATCGATGTGCAGTGGTATGAATTTGCCAGGTTGAGCTTTTAAAGCATGGGCGCATTCTTTTTATTGAATTTTGATTTTAAAATCCAGTCATATGTGAATGTTGGGATTTAAATGGAAGTTGAGGAATTAGAGGTATTGGGTTTGGTCATGGATTGAATGGTGAGTTTTAAAAGCTTATTAAATATTCACAACAGATTTGGAGTGCGGATATATGTTATGGTTGATATGTGAATGAAAAACCATTGGGGTTTTTAGTCTTTTCCTAGGATTTTTGGGAAAGATTTTCATTGGGTGTGTATGGTCCCATAACCATAAGAGAATATTTGAAAGAGAATTTCTCTATTTATGTAATGGTTTTATAATCATAGTGGAATGATTGTGAGATGAAGCTTCCGCAAATGATAATGTATGTAATTGCCCGGAATTGGAGTTTTTATTTGCGCAGTTATTGAGATGCATTTTTATATGCATGAGAATGGGAAAGATTCTGGGTTTGCAGGGTTTAACCTGCGTCATTTTTGGTATCAGAGCTGGAATAGCTCTGTGTGAAGGTTTAAGTTTTAAATTGAATTGAGTTAATTGCATGCGATGAATGAATATCTGATTTTGAAGCTAATGAAGATTGCAGCACAGATATGCAAGTGCAGTTGAAGAAGGGAAGCAAGATCAACAGGATCTTGAAGGTGAGTTGTCAGATGATATTTGACTCTGGTTTGAAAGTTGTTTGCAGAGTTCAGGTTGCAAGCAGGTTGAAGAAAGTCTCAGCGGGAAGAAGCAGATCACAGCTGAAGTGTAGTGATGAAGGAGTCCAACAAGGGATTCTAGGTGAATGTGGCAGAACCTAAAGATTCAACAGAGGTTGAATGAAAAGGAAAAGCGTTTTCTTGAAAGTTGTAGATGAGTGAAGCCTAAAGGAGCAGTGGAGAAATTCTCGAAAGGTTCCAGTAGAGGACCGGGTGATTACCAAAAGACCAGATCCGGAGGAAGGGATTAGTGAGGTAAGTGGCAACAGAAGAGTTTACTGTTGCAGAGGCTTGGTGCAACTCATGGGTGAGAACTCATGGTGAAGGAGATGACTATTGAAAGTCGTAAAGGAGGGAGCAGAGGTTCAGAAAGAGGCCACAGTATAAAGAGGGAGAAAGAAAATGCCAAGGAAAATGGCATAAGACAGCAGTTGACTGATGAAGAGTATGAGAAAGAGAAAGCTGAGATCGCGGTTCATCTTGAGTTATTGATACGGGAAAATATGAGAGACCAGAGACATGGTTGGAATATGAGGAAGAGAGTGAAGTGGCAGAGGCTACAACAGAAAAGAGATCGACAGATAAACATGCAGTTAACAGAAGAGCTGAAGAAGCTCGAGCAGATGATGAGTATACAGTTGAGTCGTGAAGAACTTAGAGCAGCTGAGTTGAAAGTGGAGGTTTCCATTGGTGAAACAGAGGAGGAGATCATTGATGATCTCTTGAGTTATTAGGCAGATCCAGATCAACTGGATGATGTAAAATCTTGTGTTTTTATAGCTGAAAATTGTGATGCGATTACAGGTTTTACTAAGGAGGATGTGCAATCTTGTGAAGCTGTCACAAGTATGGAAAAGAATCTTTCAGGGGATAAATACTTCGAAGAAGAAAGCAGTGATGCGTTTGTACTTGAAACTATTACAATACAAGAGGAAATTCTTGTGAATAAAGAAGAGGATCAGCTTGAAGAGCTGGTACATAAACCAACAGTTGAGACTGTTGAACTTTGTGATTTTCAAACTAAAGATTTGTGTATGAATGCAGGGATGGTACATGATGATGATATACTTCAGCAATGCCACAAGGAAATTGCATTGTTGGAATTCTTGTTGGTAAATTCAGAGTATGAAGGAGAAATTGCAGCAGAAGGTAGAGTTCATTACAGTGAACGAGAGCAGAAAGACATCATGGAAACAGATGGTGTGAGAGGAAGACTGGTTGATAGTCATGAGAATTCTTCAAAGAATTCTTTGGGAAGAGAGAATCAGCATATTGATGTGCTGATAGTGGAGGAGAATTCAGGATAGCATACTAAAATGTTGGCAAAGGCATTGATGCCTTATGATTTTTGTTCTAACAAGTGTTTTGTGAATGCAGGTGTTATTGCAGGTACTAAAGAACATTTGACTCAGTTGAGCAGTCAAATGAAGGAAGACGAGAATTCTATGGAAATTTCTAATCTATGGAATGAGGAAGTTATGTTGCTGGAAAGGATGCTGAATAATCAGAATTCAGTGCAGAAAGAATCTCAATTTCAGAGTTGGGAATTGCAGATGCAGAGAGATGAAGATAGCAGAAAAGAGTACACAATGTACCAGTCCAGTAAGTTGCTGATAGGAGAAGACAGAGAAGAAGTTTTCTGTTGTAGAAAACAAGAGGGCATGGATGATTGGGTGGCAGTAAGAAATAAGAAGGTAAGAACGGAAACAAGCACATGATTAAGAACTGAGCAAGCCGTCTTAGCTCAGCAGGCAACAAAAAATTAGCAATCTGAAGATTTATTGGACAAAGAAATTGATTTAATCAGAAGAATCATGTTGAAAGTGTCTCAGAGGAAGATATCAGCAAGGAAGAGAAGCAGCAGAAGTAGCAGCAAAATGAAGACAGAGACAGATTGTGAAAGAGCAGCAAGTGGAGCAAGACAGCACAAGATATGGAGACCTGGAGAAAAGCAGCATACGACAGCAGAAATTGATGATAACTTGCAAAATAAAGTGTGGGATCCAGGCGGACAAAGATTTAAAATGCATGATCAGGAGATCATGATCATTTTCAACCTTGGGAGTCTGATGCAGGAGCATTTGACTCGGAAAAATACTTTGTATTTTATTTAAACTAGGGGTCTCATGTTTTTGAGAAAATATTAATTTTAGTGAGATTTTTGAGTGATTAAATTATATTTTTAATTAATTATTGTGAGGATTTGTTAATGTTCCCAAATGATTTGGAGAGCATGAGAGAAATTAGATTTTAGATATTTAAGAATTAATTATGAGCCTAAGTTAGAATTAGTTGCAAGGTTTTAGGGATAAAAATCTATCTTTTAGGGGTGTTGAGATATTTGGGGATTTGTTGAGATATTAAAGGGATTGAACTCAAATTAGATCATTTTGGAATTTGTATAAATTGATATGCCTCAAAGGTAGAATAGAATAGAGAGGAGAGGTGAGGCTTTGACAGCCAAAGTTTGTAAGCCTCTGGGCAAATTGTAAGGCCCATGAATGTTGAATATCTGGGCAGGAAGAAAAGTTTGTAAGTATTTTCATTATTAATATGATAAGTGTGTTTTAGAGCTTTATTGGTGGATTTAGAAATTGGGTGTTTAAATTTCTGTAATTGGGAAATCGAATTTCCTTTTGTTAGAAACATTTTAAGGCCAAATTTATGAGTTAAAGAACTGTGTGAAAAAGAACCAAAGATAATTCTGATTTCGTGGTGAACTGGCAGAACTCTGTTTCTGTTAGATTGAATTTGGTTGGTTGTTTACCATGTTATTAAGTTGAATGCAGATCTAGAAATTGAATGATGTCAATTGCGTTTATGGACAGACGTGAGAGAAGGCGTAAGGCGTTGTTTTTAAACATTGTTTATTTATTTGGAATTCAATTAAAACGATTTTAATTGTTGGGTTCCAGAGTCAAGTGAAGGAAGTGAAACCGGTATGTAAGTAATTGGTTGTTTAAATCATATTTATATATATAATGTTGTGGTTGAACTGAAGGACGCAGGGGTCCAACATCAGTTACCAGTCTTTATATACGCTGATCCAGATTGTTGAATTCAGTAAATGCGTTGGAAGTGGACTTTCGGATCTAACACTAGTCAGAATTTATTAATTAGCGATGGAAAATTTGTTGCTGAAGGATCGATGGCAAGTTCGTTGGTGGAAATCGATGGCAATTCTCTGCATGTAGGATCAAATGGTAAGTCACAATTCAGCGTTGGGGAAAATTGGTACAGGATGAGTACCATAATGAAGATTGTTGTTATGTTGGTTTTTGAATTCTGGTTGAATATAAATTGGGAGCACTGGCATTCTTTTTAAACGATCTCACTGGCATTAATTCAAACAAGTTCGAATCTCATTTATATTGTGGTTCCTGAAATCGATGTGTAGTGGTATGAATTTGCCAGGTTGAGCTTTTAAAGCATGGGCGCATTCTTTTTATTGAATTCTTATTTAAAATCCAGTCATATGTGAATGTTGGGATTTAAATGGAAGTTGAGGAATTAGAGGTATTGGGTTTGGTCATGGATTGAATGGTGAGTTTTAAAAGCTTATTAAATATTCACAACAGAGTTGGAGTGCGGATATATGTTATGGTTGATATGTGAATTTAAATCCATTGGGGTTTTTAGTCTTTTCCTAGGATTTTTGGGAAATATTTTCATTGGGTGTGTATGGTCCCATAACCATAAGAGAATATTTGAAAGAGAATTTCTCTATTTATGTAATGGTTTTATAGTCATAGTGGAATGATTGTGAGATGAAGCTTCCACAAATGATAATGTATGTAATTGCTCAGAATTGGAGTTTTATTTGCGCAGTTATTGAGATGCATTTTTATATGCATGAGAATGGGAAAGATTTTGGGTTTGTAGGGTTTAACCTGTGTCAAACACGATCCATCAAGATTATGCCTGTGCGATATCCAATCCATAGCGGCAGTCAATCTAGACTGACAACAACAATTTCTCACATTCTAGCTGCGTTTGTACTTCCATTTCGATATGTTTTTCAAATTATTTCTTCTGCACACCTTTATTTTTGCGGGTGTAATTTTCATGTTTTCGGATGTCGTTTTCACTTGATTTCACTTTAATGAGTTTCCTTTTCATGTTTTCTTTTCTCGGACATGTGTTACCTTCACTGTCCTTCACATATTCGAAGAGTCGTTCACACTTTAGCAATTGTCGTCTTTTCGCATGTTAAGTGTCCCACAAAGTACATAAGCTTGTTTTGGTTGTTTCAATAGGTTATCTTTGTGAAAATGAGTTGATGTTACCATAAGACATCTATCGCATTCATTTCTAAATTTTTAAGCACTATTGCACAAGTGCCATCACGATCACCGCAAAGTGTACCTTTAGTGTCACACTTGTTGTAAAGTCATCGCAAAGTTGTCGCATTGAGGGAAATATGTTGTTAACATGTTCTGGATGATCTATGCTATTGTTTCATCAAAGTGTTTCAAGTGTATGATCACAGTCAAGTCATATCACTATTCACATCAGTCTCTTTGGTCCCATAGTTAGCTAATTTTCAGAAATTCCCAACAACCTACCCTCATATGGCCTTCGTCAACTTCACATTGTGTAGTTTGAACCCTCAAGATGCATCCTTGTCCCTTAACATTGCACAATTCCTGATTCCTAGGACTGTGCACTGTGCAGTTCTAGTCCTCAAGCCTAGCCTTTGGGTCCCATAATTGTGCAATCCATCCCTCCAAGCTGGCCCCAAATGCGCACTGTAATATCTCTCAGCTAAAGTTCAAACCCTAAGCTCTTATATTGAACAATTGTGAAATCACCAAGCTTTATTTACCTCCCATAACTACAAAGTTAGCTAAAACAATTAAAAATCCCTTCAACCTGGCTCACTTTCTCCCAAAACTACACAATTTATCTCTCTTTCCTAGTCAGTACTGGGCATTGTGCAGTCTTAAGGTTCAAGGCTCAGCCCTGAGCTCTTGAACTGCACAATTATGCAATCACCTGGGCTCCTCTATCCTCTAGAACTGTGCAATTTGATGATCCAGTGCCCATCCTGTCAGCCTGTCACACTGAGCTCCAAGATTGCGCATTTTTCTTCCTGATTCTCGCTTGAACTGCGAATTGTGTAGTATCAAGGCTCAAGCTTCACCCTTGACTACCTGAGTTGCACAATTACACAGTTACTGAGACTCGTTGCCAGCATGCCACTTGGTTCCGGCTTTGTTAATGGATCAATATGCACCATCTTAGACTAGGGGTTTATAGGACTGATGTCGTCTTGTTGTGAGTGGATTGAAGATGCAAGTACTCTTTCATGCTATGGAAAGGTGATGAAGAAGGAGATAGATAAGGAGGACATGCTAGAAAACACACATGGATCTGAAGAGATAAGATGATCGATGCAAGTACTCTTTCATGCTATGGAAAGGTGATGAAGAAGGAGCTAGATAAGGAGGACATGCTAGAAAACACATATGGATCTGAAGAGATGAGATGATCACCAGGCAAGAAGATGAAGGAACATTGGACAATAACAAAAGGTGAAGATCAAGATCACATGGAAGTCATAAGGAGGAGGAAGAACAAGAACATGTACCATATTTTCAAGAAGACACAAAGAAATAAGAAACAAGAAGGAAAACTTGGCACTGACACATCATCATGTAGTGCATGTCATGAGTGTCATGTCATGTGCTGTCACAAGTCATCATATGCCACATCATTATTGTGGATTATGTAATTAACTATTCAAAATGTATTGTAAACTGGAATTCTAAAGGACACATTCAGAATATGAAGAGTCATGTAAAGTTGAAAAGTCATAGGAAGTTAAACAATCATGAGGGTAGTCAAAGAGTCACAAGGAAGGTGAAGCATCACCTCTTGGTTAGATATACACCATAATTGTATGAGCATAGGTATTTTTGTTGTGGCTCCTCCTGCAAGGCATTAAAAAGATAAGCTAGTTCTCTTCTGAGGAGAAAGGAGTGGCTCTAATGCTCCACTATTGGAGCTAGTGATGTTCATTGTATACATGTGTCTTGGAATTTTTACTTAATAACATAAGCCTTTATGGCCAACACATTCTTCATGCATGGATTATGAATATTTCTAAGACTATTCTGCGGATGTTTGTATTTCATGTTCTCTTTCATCTATGCTAAAGTAGCTGAACTATTTCGATTATTTTAGTACTTATCATATTGAGAATGTGTTGTAATGGTTGTTATTTTTTTCCCATCCTTGTGGACTATTCCGCAAGATACTAGAAAAATATTTCTCATTCATTAGTTGTAATGACCGTCACATCTTTTGTGGACTATTCCACTGGATGTCAGATGAATCCTTATTGTTTTCATTTGTCTCTACTTGGGTGGTACTATTACCTCTCTCTTAGAGGCTCACTTTACCCTTTTCCTCCAAAGTAGATCTTTGAGACACTTACAACCACACACTCACAAGGTACACTTTCTTTCTTTTCAAAGGCACACACACGCTCCTCTCTCATTCAGGGAATTTTGAGGTCTAAAAATGTACAACCAAAGTAAAATTTATAAGAACCAATAGTATTCAAGATGATGCCATCAACCATGGGGGGCAATTCACCATTTTTGGAGTAAAAAAGAAAAAATATTAAAAAATAATAAAATAATAAAACTACTTTTTCAACTCGTATTTTCAACTTATCCCCTTAAGGCTTTAATCAAATTTCGGTTGGGATTACTCGTTGGATGAAAAATTTGATTCCTCATCCAAGGAGTACCCATGTTGCATACTTTCAATGGAACCTACTACATGAAAAAACGTGATTGCAACCATGTTTTTCAAGTATTTCTAATTTTTCATGTAGCAGGGTCCATCGAAAGTATGCAACATGGGTACTCTTTGGATGAGGAATTAAATTTTGCATCCAACGAGCGTTGCCACTCGAAATTTGAGTAAATTCATGGGGAGATAAGTTGAAAAGTATTTTTTTCTTTTTTTCCCTCTAAAATTTGATGATGTAATCTAATCTTATTTTATTATTTCCATTATTATTTTATAATTTCCTTAAGAGGCCCATTTTAGACATTAAAAATCCCTAATGCTTGCTTAAAGTTAGAGACAACGAAAATCTATAGGAATACATGGAAACCAGGTCAATACTCTGGATGGGGCTTATATTCCAAATGTGTGAGGTCTAATTGGGATGTCACATTGGGGAGACCCCTTGGTTGATGGATTTCCAGCACTGTCAACAATGGCACTAGAAGGAGAGAAGATTACAAATTGTTACCATTGAGTCTATTTTAAACCTCTTATATCAAATGGCTGATCCTCAAATATTACTCCCAGGGTGTTTCTCTAATTTATCCATTTATCAATTTTCAATCCTTGATGAGCCTCTCTATCATTTCTTTTAGTCAAAGTTTGATGGTGAGGATGGAGCATCCATAACTGCACACATTTCTGATTTTCTTAAATTTTGTGAATCTTACGAAATCGATGATGAAGAGTTTGCTTGTGTGCTTTTCTTCCTCACCCTTGAAGGTTGTGTTAATAAATGGTTCCATACCTTACCACTCGCTTCCATCCATTCTTTCAATCATTTTCTCCAGGAGATTTATCATGCCTTTAATAGGTATGATTAACAAAATGTTTATAAAAGAATCAATAAGTTAAGAATGAAGCCTGATGAATCAGTTGAGCATTTCTCTAATCGATTCCTTCACCTTTGTTATGAATTTCTTGAAGAAGATGTGGATTGGGATTTCTTTAAAAAAAAGTTTCAGTGTTTGGTTTATGTCTCTTTTCACGGTGAACCTGAACCCCCTGATGTTTCTACTTCCCCAATTCTTGTGAATCATGAGACACCTCTAATTTTAGATGAATTTACTACTCCTTTTGTTATTTTTCCTCCTCCTTTTCTAGTTCCAATGAGGGTGTCTCCATGCGATGATAATAAAGTTGCAAAATCTATAAATCAAATCCCTAATCCATTTTCTCATTCTTCTTATGCTTGTCATGACTCACATTCAATGGAGGATATCCTAGAACAGCTCATGAAGACCATGGTGAAGACTAACTCCTCCATTCTACAAGATGATGTTACTATTCATAACTCTAGTATCGAATATGATATGTATTTTAATTATCCTCTATCATCTACATGCCATAACTCTTTGTACCATGATTTACTTGATCAACCTACTCTGCTAGCTAGTTTTTCACACTCTATCAATATTTGAGTTGTTGGTTCAAATTGCGATTGAATACAAGGCAGTGACATTACACAGGTAGTAGAACGCAAAGGTGAAGATGATTTCAATCTTTCTTCTCTTTTTCCAAAATCCTCTATTTGAAGATGGTGCACTTCCATTCTTGGATGATTTTCAATATGCTAATCTTGGTAGTGAATCAAATGCAATCAATCCATAGCCTCGTGAAACAATCATTGAAATGATAATGAATTTGTTGATGTATGCGATCACGAATTCCAAGGTGCATCATCTGATATTATGGTTTCTCATGAATACATTACTTTATATCCAGAATATGATTTGGTCAAAGAAGATGTGCTTATCAAAACTTCCTCTTCATCACACTATCCCTTGTGCTCTACCGTTGGCAATGAATCTACTCATGACAAAGATACCTCATGCTCTTCAAGTCCTTCATCCGAAGAGATAACATTTCAATTAGAACAAGGTGGTGAGATTATCCATGATGAAAATGAAAATAATCAAATCATTGAGTACTCTTCCCATCCCTCGTCAACTCTTCTCTTACATGAAGACAACTCTTGAAATAATCTTTCTCATGAAATTTCCATTTATACATCTTTGAATTTGCAATCAGAAGAACATTTTGACTTGAGTAATTTGGTTGCTGAAGCTGAAAAATCCATTAAAATCAGTGAAAGAGGTGGTTTCCATCCGATGAGCAGTGTCCTTATTGAAACCAGTGGTAACAACTATCCCCAAACCATGCACGATTTGGTTCAATCTTCAAAATGTGATTTTAAAATCCTGGAAAGTTCTAGGACTTTCCAGAGAGTTGAGGCACTTCAACTTCTGTTGATGGTTATTTCAGGATATCACGAACTCATAAGCCCCATGAACTAAGTCAGATATGGTTTCTCTTGCATAATCCTTCTCTTTGCATGGTTTCACTCTATGTAAATCTCTTTCTGAAATATGTTTGGTATTTTGGATGTAATCTTTCAAAATTTCGAGATTTGGTTTCTGATCGGATTCAAGAATCTTCTTCAGTTGATTCATCTTCATGCAAATATCTCACATCAAAATTGGGTTTGGAATGTGTATCTCTCATAGAGTCATGGAATTGTGAATATGATCATTTCAAAAACTATCTTTGGCTGAAGGAATCATGCCTATCAGATTCATTTCTTAGTAATCGACTCCTGGTTTTCCTGCAAATGTTGTATTACAAATATTTCCATATGGCACGTGAAATCCTCTTGAGTGATAATGAATGCACGAGTTATCGTGCAAATCAAATCCTTCTTCACTCACTATGTCCTGACTAGTCTTATGTGTTTTTCATGCTGGCATCCCTTTTAAATTCTTTCGATAATTACGATGCTTATATAGTTCAACACTAGTTCCAGGAAAATGATTCGTTATATTCACCCTACGAGGAAGTTGGTTCAATTATTCAAAGCATCCACAGAGCTATTCAAATTGATTTATCTTTTTTAATTACAAAATGGGAATATGATGCTTTTACCAGCCCATCTGATCATGATTTTGTGTCTAATGACTATCATTTAACTTACTATTTTCCCATCAGCACATCCAATGATAGTTGTTATACATCCTTTGATATTCATGATACTAGTCAAGAAGTTGAGGCACTTTAGCCTTCGTTGTTGGTTATGCTAGGTCCTCACTGTCTTGACATGATTACTGAATATGATCGGATATATTTTCCCTCACAAGATTCTCATCGTAATCCTGTTCCTCTAGTTGAAAATTCATCTTTTAAATATTTTGGAGTTTTGAAGAGGATTATCATGAATTTACAATCCAATCGTTGAATGAATGGAGCGGTCTTACCTCAAAAGATTTGTCACAAATAACAAGTTTCGATCTTTCCTCATGCTTGCTAAGGAGTTTGATGCCGATGGAGACACATTTGCAGAAATCTTAAGAGGTTATTTCAATGATGGTTCTCATAAAAAAGGTAAGAGTACAAACTCGTTAGAAGTGGTGGCTATGTCCTATATTTCTACTGACAGGAAAGACCTTTAATGTTTTGTGCAAGCTATTCAAGTTCTTACCTTTTCTATTGCACATTGTTTTATATTTTTTGTAATCAATCACATATTTGTGATTGTAGGTCAGGAATAATTACAGTGGCTACATTGGAAATTCCATTAGAAGTGACCTTGAACTTCTAGCTAGTTAAGTTAGAAGTAGGTCTAGCTGCATTTTAATTTACCTACACATCCATCCTGCATTCATTCCCTGTAGTTTGTCTTGTGTTTTCTAGTTTTGGTTTCACATCATATTTTTCTTTAGCCATTTTCTGTCTTGTCTTCTGGGTTTTTTTTCTTTTTGTTTATTGTCTTTCTTCTTGTTTTGTGAGACTGTGCATGAATATTCTTTGTTGAATCGAAGGGAATGTGGAAAAATAGAAAAGGACTTTGTAACACTACAACATTTGGCTAACTCTCTGTACTTATTCCTTGTATTGGTTACTTTTGCTTCATCAATTATGTTCCAACAGAAAAATGTGATCCTTATGTTAAGAAAGCCTTGTGTTGAACCATGACCTCCATGTCTATTCAAGAAGCCTCATGCCTACACTTGGGTCTTTTATGTTTCAGTATTTTTAGGCTAATCCAATCAAGTAGAGAAGGAGAAGGGGAAATATAAACAAGTAAACTAATATTAGAGGTCTTATATATGCTTCTATGAAGGGACAACCTCTCTTACTCTCAATATGTTGAGATCCCTCTTCTGCCCATGAAATAAATAAATGTCAATGCACAATCATATAAAAATAGATAAATAAAGGTGAAAGAAGAGAAAGGCTTCCTACACAGAGAGGTGAAGAAAGAAACTCTTCCATCGTACTGTTCAGGCTCACTGACAGTGGAGAAATGTTTTCGTTCTTGAAGTGACTTCATCGGGGTACTGTCCAAGCCTACTGACAACGAAGAAACATCAGAGATGAAAAACTATACTCTAAAAATCTAAAGCTTTCAAATCTCATTACCCTATCCTGATTCAAAACATTGTTTGATTGTTGAGCTTATTTTTTTGTTTAACCAAGTAAAGGAATGAAGGGGAATATGTTTATGCACGAGGTAAGTGGGGAAGCCATGGTAATCTCAACGATGAATGAACACTTCATAAAAGACTAGAACCTACATGAAAGAATTGACCAAGGTAGAGAAATTAGAGTTCTACAAGTGTGTCACCAAGTGTTGTCACTGTGACAAACACCCTCCAAAATTTTGCATACACTCAAATTTTGGAGCCTATGGTATATCTTGCGATTGGTTATTCCATAGTCACTTCTTAGATAGTTTATGCTTTTGAGTTCCCTTCTTGGATTATAAGTGTCGAAGTCACTTGTTCACATATGCTCAGTATGTAACAAGTGCATGGGCACATTCTTTTATCCAATCTTGAACAAGCATAGAAAGGTCCATCAAGATTGTGCCTGTGTGATATCCAATCCATATCGATAGTCAGTGCAGATTGACAATGATAATTTATCACATTCTAGCTGTGTTTGTACTTCCATTTCGGTGAGTTTTACAAAACTGTCACTTCCACGCACCTTTGTTTTCACGAGTGCCATTTTCATTTTTTTGGTTATCACTTTCATTTGATTTTACTTTAATTAGTTTCTTTTTCATGTTGTCTTTTCTCTAGCATGTGATACCTTCATTTCATTCACATATCACAAGAGTCATTCACACTTTAGAAATTATCATCTCTTCGCGTGTTAGGTGTTGCATAATGTAGTTGTTTTGGTGGTTTCCAGAGGTTATGTTTTTTTGAATGAGTTGATCTTACCATGAAGACATCTGTCACACTCATTTCCAAATTTTAAAGCATTGTCGCACGAGTTTCATAATGGTCATTGCAAAGTGTACCTTTAGTGTCGCATTTATCGTAAAGTCATCACAAAGTTGTCACATCGAAGGAAATATGTTGTTAATATGTTCCAAATGATTTATTTTGCTGTGTCATCAGATGATTTTGAGTGTGTGATCATAGTCAAGTCATATCAATGTTCACATCAGTCTCTTTGGTCCCACACTTAGCCAAAATTTGGAAATTCCCAGTAACCTAGCCTCATCCAACCTTCCTCAAATGCACACTACGCAGTTTGAACCCTTAAGCTGCATTCTTGTCCCTTAAAACTATGAAATGCATAGTTATTGCTTCCCAAGACCATGCAATGTGCAATTCTAATGCTCAAGCTCGATATTTGGCTCCCATAATTGAGCAATCTAGCCCTCCAACCTGGCCCCAACTACGTACTGCACAATATCTAAGCTCAAGCTCAAACCCTGAGCTCTTGGATTGTGAAAATGCACAATCACTAGGATTTATTTGCCTCTAAGAACTATGAAGTTGGCTGAAATAGTGGAAAATTCCTTTATCCTAGCTCACTCACTCTAAAACATGTGCAATTTCTCTCTCCTGACCCATCAGTACTATGTATTGCACAGTCTCAAGGCTCAAGCATCAACCCTAAGCTCTTAAACTATGAAATTATCTAATCATCTGGGCTCCTCTATCCTCTAGAACTATTAAATAGGATGATTTAGTGCAAATCCCCTCACTCTATCATAATGAGCTCCAAGATTGCGTAGTATTCTTCTTCAGTCCAACCTAAACTACACATTGTGTAGTCTCAAGGCTCAAGCATCACCCTTGACTACCTGAGCTGCACTATTGCATAGTTACTGAGTCTCTTTCCCAGCCTGTCACTCGGTTCCAGCTTAGTCAATGGATCAATATGCACCATCTTAGACTAAGGGTTTATAGGACTAATGTCATCTTTTCATGAGTGGATTGCAGATGTAGGTACTCTTTCATGCTATGAAAAAGGTGATGAAGAAGGAGATGGATAAGGAGGACATGCTAGAAGACACATATGGAGATGAAGAGATAAGATGATCACCGAGCTAGAAGACAAAGGAACAACAGACTATATTAGAAGATCAAGATCAAGATCACATGGAAGAATCCACATATTCAAGTCCTAAGGAGGAGGAAGAAGAATATCATGTACCATATTTTCAAGAAGACACAAAGAAAGAAGCAACAAGAAGGACTTATAGGCATTGTCACATCATCATGCAGTCCATGTCATCAGTGTCATGTCATGTGCTGTCATAAGTCATCATATGCCACATAATTATTGTGGATTATGTAATTACCTATTCAAAATGTCTTGTAAACTGGAATTCCAAAGGACACATTCATAATATGAAGAGTCCTATAAATTCGAAAAGTCATAGGAAGTTAAACATTCATGAGGTTAGCCAAAGACTCATAAGGAAGATGAAGCATCACCTCTTACTTATATATACACCCTCATTGTATGAGCAAATGGATTTTCACCTTGGCTCCTCCTGTAAGGCTTTAGAGAGATAAACCAGTTCTCTTTTGAGGAGAAAGGAGTAGCTCCAATGATCGACTGTTGAAGCTAGTGATGTTCATTGTATACATGTGTATTGGAATTTTTACTTAATGATAGAAGCCTTCATGACCAACACGTTTTTCATGCATGGATTATGAATATTTTTAAGAATATTTTGCAGATGTTTGTATTTCATGTTTTCGTTCATCTATGCTAAAGTAGTTGAACTACTTTGGATATTTTAGTACTTATCATAATAAAAATGTGTTGTAATGGTTGTTATTATTGTCCCATCCTTGTGGACTATTCCACAGGATACTAGACATATATTTCTCATTCATTGGTTGTAACGACTGTCGCATCTTTTGTGGACTATTCCACTATATGGTAGATAGATCCTTCTTGTTTACGTGTGTATCTACTTGTGTGGTACTATTACCTCTCTCTTAGAGGCTCACTTTACTATTTCCTCTGTAGTAGAATAACTTTGACACACTTACAAGCTAACACTCACTATGCACACTTACTTTCTTTTTGAAGGCACACTCATGTTCCTCTCTCTTGCTAACAGTTAGAGCCAAGGAAAATATATATGAATACATGGAAACTGGTCTAATACTCTGGATGGGGCTCCTATTCCAAATGGTGTGAGGTCTAATTGGGCCTTCACATTGGGGAGACCCCTTGGTTGACGAATTTCTAGCATTGTCAACATTACATTTTCCTCTTCTAAATACTCTACCTCTTTTAGTTCCATTTTATCTTATATTTCCTTGGTCACTAGTTTATTTATTTTCCTTTTCATTTCCTATAGGAGTACTTGCTTCGCCCCTTTATTTAGGTCCTTTTAAACGAAATTGCTGTTGTGATACTCAAACAAATATTACCTTCCACCTTCAAGGCAACTTGATAGTCCCCATCGACATTGTGAAAGAAATGTGTTCTCATCTCATCTTGAATTTCATAGTTCATTCCATTCATGTATCTTGCTACTCTTTGATATTCTAGTTATTTAGTCCCTAACTTGAGTGATAGTTTAATTTTTTTTAAGTATGCTCTTGCACAATCTTCTCAGTTTGTCTTAAGTTCTATACTTTCATACATGAACTTTTTTGTAATTAGAAAGTAGGAATTTCCCCTTCATTTTACTCACAAGCATCCTCCAGGTCATAAAATTCTCTTACTTGTTGTCTACTCAACCATTATGTACAACATCCCACCAATGTGAAACATGTCCCTTTAACTTGGTCATGGAAAATTGAACACAATTTGAGCCATGAAAATTCTTTTACTCAAAGTACCTTTTGAGATCCCTTGTCTAATAAATGAGAGTCTCAATCTTTAAACTACCATCATAGCATGAAACTTCCACCTTTTCACTACCTTTGTCTTTCATAAAGGATATTAAACATACTATTGGTTCACTTCCTCAATATCCCTCTCTTCTTCAATGCCATCTCTTGACTTTGAGTCTATTATAGTATCCTTAAGTCTTCTATTTTCAAAATCTTCTATTTTCCTTCTCAATGTTGGAAATGTAACTAGTTTTAGTCTTCATAACTGTTATTGTACTCATTTCAATATGTATCTTATGTAGAATTTTATTTTTACTTTTATTTAAAAGCATGCATTTCATGCTCATTATTGATGGTCCTCTAGGTAAAAGCATGTTCATGTTTCTAGGGTTTTTTAGGTCATATGATATATTGTCATGAGTCAAGAGAGTCAACATCAGGTTTATAAGACGCTTTCAGGAATAATATTTATTGTAAAATAATTTATTTTGAGTTTATAAAGTCTTGGAAATATCCAAAGTACAAGTCGACCCTGACAACTTCAAGACAACCTAAAGGAGGGAATTTGACCCCTTGAAAAGGCTATATAAAGGAGCAGATTCAACCTCATTTGGCACTCACTCACCCACAAGTTTGATCTCAAGAAAGGAATTTTGATCTATAGCTAGGAAGCAAGAATACAAGAAGAACAAAGGTCTAGAAGAAGAATATAAGGAAAAAAACTTATTTATGGGCTTTATCTCTCTCACACATGAAAATAATTAAGGTTTTTGCAGCTTCTAGGAAGGCTGAAATTGGACGTCTAAATTGCAGTAAGACATGTTGTAGTATCAAGTTGCTACAAAATGAAATACTATGTTTTGACTTTGTTAACCTTGGGAAGATTTGTCTTGATTGGAGAAGGATCTCTCAAATAAGTTGAATTAGGGTTTTCATAGTAGCTACAGGTCCAAATTTGTAGGATGAAGTTGCAGGGTCAAATTTGTGGTTGAAGTTACAGATTGATGCAGGATTGAGCTTTGGTGATCCAATTCTATTGGAAGATATTATGTCATACTTAGAGGATGATTTGGTCTAGTTTTTGGGTCTTCATTGTTTCATTTGAAGTAGATTCTATAAGAAGAGAAGAAATTTTATGGGGTTTCCCCTTGGAGAGTTTTTTCCATGTCTTGGAGACAAAAATTTGTGTCCATTTTTTTTACTATTTTGATCTCGATATTTATGTGATGAAAAGATCGAAGAGACATAAGAAAATAAATAAGATTCACAAGAAAGTATTAAGGAATAAGGAAAATCTAAATTAGTAGCTATCGAATCACATTCTTCGATATGGTTCAAAGCTAAGGTGAACAAGAAGGTAGTTGATAGGATCATCTTGTGGACACAAGAAAGGTTTGCTAAGGGGAATCACTTGTAGAAGACTACACAAATCCATCTTCAAAGGAAATATAAAATAGGAATACTAAAAGAAGTTTTTATGTCTCTTGGAAGTATATCTACTCAAAGGATCATTGGAAGACATCTGTCATCACTCTTGGAAGTTGTTGTTGAAGGTATCCTAAAAGACATCTTTGTAGGACATCATTTAAGTCTCTTTGAAGATCTTGAAAGCATCAAGATAGTTGGAGACACCATCAAAGAAGGAAAGAATATTGATTGAAAAGTAAGTATCATATTATTTTATGTTTGAATCTACAGGTCTTATGGGTTTTGTCTACAAGGAAACTAATAAGCTCATTGGCTCAACAAATTTCCTAGCATGGAAGAAAAGGATTGACCTGGCACTTACAGAACATGAAGTAATGGAATATGTTCTTGGGGAAGTCATTGAACCTAGAAAAGACAAGACTCAAGAGTTAGAAAAATACAATAAAGGGGAAGTAAGGGCACAAAGGATCATTTTGGAATCCATTAAGGATAATCTTGTTCCATTTATTTATAACTTGAAGACTTCAAAGGATATGTATGACAATCTAGTGAATTTTTACTTTATAAGTACATTAGGACAAAAGATTTATTTGAGGAATAAGATATATAAAATAAAGAAATCAAAGGATGAGAACATGACCTCCCTTCTTATGAATATTTCTCAAATAATAGATCAATTGTACAGGCTTGAGGAGACACTTTATGATTATGAAATGATCATATTTGTACTAAATTCTTTGCCACCGGAATGGAGCAGTTTTGCAATGAGAATATACTCTAAGAAAGAATCAACTCATTTTGATGAGTTTTGGGCTAAATCAATCTTATAACAAACAAGAATCAAGGAAAGGGATGATATCGAATCAAATGAACAGTCTCAAGCCTCCATAGCGAGGAAAAATAAGTTGAATAAGGGAAGGTTTGGAAAGTCCAAGAAGAAGCCATATATGTCCAAGGTTCAATGCTTTGGATGCAATAAATAGGGACACTTTAAGAGGGACTGTCCAAACAAGTAGAACAACAAAATAAAGGAAAGAAGAGAAGCTCACACAACTGAAGAGATAGGAGGACCCGAGAAGAAGCTGAAGAAATAAGATATCAAGGATATTTACTATTTAAGAAGGCATCCTCCTTGTTAGGTTCTTTAGGAAATTGGTATTTCCTTTAAAATAACATGCATTATTGTTTCCTCTAAGAGAATTTTGGCTTTTTAAATGCATAGCACATAGATAGAAGCATGTGATCATAGCATTGCGTTTCTCTATAGGAATCATCTAGTCTTTTAATTGAGAATTTTGGGACAATTTTTCATATTATTGTTCATCCAAGAATTTTAGCATAATGTTAGACGTAGTCATTTTTCTAAGGTGGATCATCATGATCGTCTAAGAACCATCATTTTGGAAGGTTCTTGGAAGAATAATTATGACAATGTTAGTATATATTCTATGGAAACAATACTATTTAAGGATGAAGGAATATAGTTGGTCATGTTGCGGAATCATTTTAGGGCACATAATTAGATGATTGAATGAAAACATAACATTGCATATTTAAAGTAACTCTTGGGTAGGATTCATGCATTCAAAATATTGTAAAAGAAGTTGGTCATGAAATATGCTTAGTATGGTTATATGATGCTTAAAAGATGAATGAATAAAGGATTAATATTTTCTCTGTAGAATATATAGAATGGTGATCAACATCTACTGCAGTATCCAAAAGAATTTTTTTGAGTTGTTAATCAAGTTCAATCCTTGGGAACTTTGATTCATGAAGGAAGGTCTGTGTGGAGAAGGACAATCAGGATGTTGATGCCTTGATGAGAAAGGAATCATGATGAGGTAAGTATAATATGTATATTTTTGGTTGGTTATCTGGTTAACATATTTTTTTTCTACCTAGAATGATATTGCAATAATATGTGATGATTGTTGAGGTAATCTCAACATATTATTTTGGAAATTATGAAGTCAAGATGTGCTCATATTGGGATTAAAAGGTAGAAGTGCAAGAAGATAACTTGAAGGTCAAATTTGTACAATAATAAGGAGATCACTTTCATGAAAGAGAAATGATCAACTTGAAGTTTGGAAAGGTTCAATATAATGCCTTTATTGATGAGGAAAATATGAAAGTGATGTGCAAGATTGATGACTTGGATCCTATCACAAGATTAAAGAAAGAAGATGACTCCATGATGCCTCAGAATGAAGCAAGCACAATACAATGAGATGTGAAGGAAAGAGGGACCCATGCAACTATACAGAATGGGAAGTTGGTACTCTTATGAAGATAATCTACAAGTCTTATGATGTTGAATTCTTGAATAGAAGGAATTATGGAATCTTCTCTGGATTTGAGAGGGAGCAAAGGAGTCTCCTTGAATAGGAGAAAGGATCTATTTCTTAGTCAAGAAGGAAAAGGGATATCCTCTCTTGTTGAGGGGGAGTGATGATGGACATCACATGTGTATTATATTATTCATGTGTCAAGAACTTGACTAGGACTAAAAAATTTAAGTCTAAGTGAAGGCCTTGGAGAGAAAATGGTGGGGGATTGGACAATAATCCGTGGTTTCATTGAGGACAAAGCATCCAAGAAAGGAAAGGTACTGACACTCTTTGAGGATGGGACATGTATCCAAGATAAGAGTGGTCAAAGAGGACAAATATTCTTTGAGGATTGAGAATTGAAGATAAGAATAGTTCTAAAAGGACATACCTTGTGAACATTCAGATGGGGTATGTTCCTTGTAGAGGTAGTGCGCTATCACACATAAATCCTCCTAGAATAATTCTCTTGAATGAAGTTGAGATTTTCTAGTTAGGCCTTGAAAGACAATGTTGGTTATAATGTTAATGCTTACAGTTGGCTTATCAATCGAACTCTTCTTATGAGAAATCTTCAGTTTGATAATAATGTTATATTGGTTGTACAAGTATGAATACCTCCCTAGTTAAGAGGGAGTGTTGGAAATGTAACTAGTTTTTCTCTTCATAATTGTTATTGTACTCATTTCAATATGTATCTTATGTAAAAAAAAAAAAATAGAAGAAAAAGTTATTAATTTAAAGCATGGGTTCCATGCTCATTATTGATGGTATTCTAGGTAAAATCATGTTCTTCATGTTTCTAGGGTTTGTTAGGTCATATGATATATTGTCATAAGTCAACAGGGTCAACATCATGTTTATAAGACCCTTCTGGGAAAAATATGTATTGTAAAAGAATTTTTTTTGAGTTTAGAAAGTATTGGAAACCTCCAAAGTACAAGTTGTCCCTGACAACTTCAAGTTGGCCTAAACGAGGGAATCCAACCCCTTGGAAAGGCTATATAAGGGAGAAGATTCAACCTTATTTGAAACTCACTCACTCATAAGTTTGATCTCAAGAAAGGAAGTTTGATTTGTATTTGGGAAGCAAGAAGGAAAGAAGAGCGAAGGTATAGAAGAAGAAAATAAGGGATAATTTTTTTTTTTGAGCTCTATCCCTCTCACATGCATGAATAATTAGGGTTTCTTCATCTTCCAGGAAGGCCGAAATTACAAGTTGTAATTATAGTAGGATGAGTTGTAGTAACAAGTTGTTGGAAAAGGAAATACTTTTTTTGAATTTGTTGACCTTTGGAAGATATGTCTTGCTCATAGAAGTATATGTTTAAGAATCTAAATTAGGGTTTCTATAGTAGCTATAGGGGCAAAGTTACAAGATGAAGTTGTAGGGTCGAAGTTGTGGTCGAAGTTGTAGATTGATGTAGGATTAAGTTGTGGTGATTTGATTCTATTGGAAGGGATAAATTGGTGCTTGGAGAAGTACTTGTTCTAAGGTTTGGGTCTTTGTTGTCTCATTTGAAGCAAATTCTATAAGAAGAGAAGAGATTTTTTGGGTTTTCCCCTTGAAGGGTTTTTCCCTGGCATGGAGCCTAATATCTATGTCCATTGCCTTTACTATTTTTATCTTGATATTTTTTTTATGAAAACATTGAATGAAGAAACAAAATAAGATAAATAATATTCACAAGAAAGTATTAAGGAATAAGGAAAATTGGAATTAGTAGCTACTACATTGCATTTAACAACACTCAATTCCTTTGATAATTTATTTTGGGCACCTCCTTGTGTCGCTCCTTCTCTACATAACAACATTCATACAACTTGTCTAGTGTCCCTTAACCTAACCAACATTTATAATCCTTATCCAAGATTATATTTTGACAAATTTCCCTCCAACAATTTCATTAAACAACCCCTCACGGATCCAACCATAACCATGCACTACCTAAGCACTAACAAGGAGCCAATATCAAGATCTTTAATGAGCTATAATACCACCTAAAGCTAAGGTCACTACTATCAGTACACAACCACTACATCCAATCAATCCTTTCCCATAAAATGCATAAATATTTATATGATACCATAACATAAATTAGAACAAAGACATGCAATGATGAAATTGAGGAAATTCATAAGAGATAAGACAAGATAAGATAATTGATTTTAATTTCTTATTCATACACACATCATAATTTTCTCTTACATATTAGAGTACAATTTTATCTTGCACGATTCCTCAAGATGCACTCCATCTATTTCACACTAGACTCAAACAATTATTTTTTCTCCTCTATTCCATCTATTCTAGCTTCACAAGATCCTTGTATTCCAGTCTCATGATCTATTCTTCTTTCCATTGCTATGCCCTATTGTTTTCTCTCTTTCATTCATACATTTCTCTTCTCTACTAACAACTACATTTATCTCCCATTCACAAATACTAAATGATGGTTGAAAGGTTGAATTGTCATAATGTTTTAGTTTCCTTAGCCATTTTTCTGGTCCCTTCATCATTTCTTTGGAAGTTGAACAATCCCAATGGTTCAAATCCATAGACAATCATAACTTCTTTGTCTAGTTACCTATATAACCATTGCTTCTTTATTAAATAATCATTTCTTATATGCATATATATTCTATTTATCCATCACGATCCCCTTGAGACATGTGGAATAGTTATAAGTCATGCTCTATAGAACTTCAATAGAAATGCACCATAGAATAACATAAGTTTCATAGCAACAATGCAATAGCAAGGTAGTGTCACAACAAATTATTCTATCTCCTAAGTTACTAACTGAAATAATTTGATGCAAATTTATTTTCGATAAGGATGCTCCTACATAAAAATGGATGATGATAGACTCGAGGTGAGGATATTTTTAATATCAGCTAATGATTGGACATGGAAGGTTTCATCATGTGTTGATGGAGGATAAATTGTTTGGAGTCACATCAGTTTTGATTCCACCATTGACTACCCTAGTCATTTTTGCAGGTATACCCTCTAGTTATCATGCAACCTACCTTGAGAGTGATTCGCTCATCACCAATTTTTTTTTCAAGTGAAATGGAAAGTGGAGATAATGTTGATAGTCTCCCATTGTGTTTCTTTCACTAAACATTAGGGGACTTCCATATGAAGGTGGGTGGGAATAAAGAATGTGGGCAATGCATTGGGGTACTTTTTTATTTTTATTTGGTCTCTCTCTCTCTCTCTCTCTCTCTCTCTCTCTCTTTGTGGAGGGTTGTTGGTTCTAGGGTCTTTATTGAAGAATTGAACAATGGAGGCAATTCTCACCTTGCTATAAAAACTTAGAAGCGAGGGAGGAGAGTTATCAAATCATGAAGTGTTGGAATATCGGTAGTAGTTGGAGATGATATCTAAGTGGAAAAATGTTTCATAAAGTGCCATGGATATTCCATTGGATAGCTTGTCACAATAGGTATGATAAATAAATTTACTAAACTCTGAAATCTATACTATGAGGGTTAATTTTTCCATATATTTCTAGAATTAATAAGTGATTGTTTACTACTTATGTATGAAAAATATAAACATGAATAAAATAGAAAAAAATTAAAACAATCACTCAAAAAACCACAATAACACAATATATGACCTAGGAATCCTTTCGAGAGAAAAATAAATAAGAAGGTGAGGCTGCTCTGCTCTTTGTTTCTATGAATGTAATGGATGCAAGTACAAATAAATGAGACCTATGGCCCATGGGAAACTATACAAGACAAACCCTATCTATTTTCTCTCTCTATTTATTCTCAACTACTTTTCACATCTATGGAACAAAATGAATTCCAATATAATGGAATCCCTTTTCCTCCTAGTGGACTATTTATAACACAACCTGATAGCCTACTAGTGGTTAAATTTGGCTCCTTCAACTCCTAACAAGAAAAACCCTTCTAGATTCTTATTCGTCGTGTTCACATGGATCTCCCTTTTTTATGAGTAATGGGGTGGATGTGGCATCCTACCAAATCATGGTAGTTAAAATAATAAGGTCAAAATTTGGGTGGTATAACTTTTGCATACATAATTTTAGGTCTTTCGTATGGTGTTGGAAAGGTATCTGAGTTTAGAATAGGTCTAGGGGGTATGGTGTAAATGAGAGATTTTAGATCATAAAAAAAAACTAGGAAATTCCTCAATCTACCTTTAGAAGTTTAAAAATCTTAATTCACCAAACTAGGGCCTATAGGTAAAAATGGTCCTCTAAGCTAATTCCTCTAAAATTTCCACTCTAAAAGAATTAGGAGGAATGAAAAATAATATAATGATCTAGTCCAAACCATACCTTCTTATTTTGGGAGGATTTTGGTCACTAAAATATTTTACTAATTGAGGTGAGGATACATTTCCTCTACATTCTCACTAGACTACAATTTATCCTTGCTTGGTAGCTATCCCTTTAACGCAAACTACCAATAGTCATGCTGACCCTATCTTGTAGTTCTAGACCTCTTATGAAAAATTGTATCCTCTTTAACTCTACTTGAGAATTTGTTTCTAAATCCTCTATATAAAGTATGATATATTCCTATTCTTGATTGATATGGATTATATAACTATACTCTTTTTAATCTCTATTTATGATTTTAGCAACAAAAAATTTGAAGAATAAGCTCAGAGGACCACTTTTACTGACAGTCCTAGTTTGGCAAATTGGGGTCTAAAAACTTCTAGCAGTAGTTCGAGGAATGAAATGAATTTTTTGGGGGGTGAAAAATTTCCACTTAATTATTGCACCCGCTAATGGTATTATACACATAGATACCTTTTCAATGATGCGTGAATTGCCTCAATTTGAGTCCATATGCAAAAGTTATTCCACAAAAAAGTTGACCTTCTTGTTTTAACCACCATGATTCAAGAGGATTCCATTTGAGCCCCCTTATTCATAGAAATGTGTTGTACCACCTGATCATGATGAATAATACACTAGAAGAGTTGATATTGTAATTATAGTTAAGAGTTGAAGGCATACAACTTAAGTGCTAGTAGATTATCAGGTTGTGTTTTATCTGGTCCACTAGGAGGAAAAGGGGTTCCATTATATTAGAGTGCATTTCGTCCCATATATGAGAATTGTAACTGAGAGTGGATAGAGAGACAAAAAATAGAGAGGTTTTGTGTACTGTGTCATGCCATAGGCCACAAGCCTTATAGATTTCTACTTGCATCCATTTCCATTTAGAGAAAAAGAGAGCAAAGAAACCTCACCTTCCAGCTGGGTTTTCTCTCGAAAGCGTTTCCTAGATCATATCCTATGTTATTATGGTTGTGAGTGATTATATTTTTTCAGTATATAATTTTCTTTTTCTTTATATATTTCATGCATGAAAATAAAAAATTAATGAATCTATAAATTGAGTGAGAAACTAAGCCTGATAGTGTAGGATCTAGATTTTCAAATATATTTTAGTAGATCTGTTGTGACGAATTTTCTAGTGGAATATCCACAATATTTTACAAATAATTTTATATCATAACAAGTGTCTTTGGGTATTTTTTCAACATTTCAAAGGATCTAGATCAAATTAAGCACAAAATTGCAAAACCCCAACAATGGTTGATGAGTCTATTAATAATCCTCAAGATCCCACAGAGTAGAGGTCTGTGTAGCTAGAAGCACAAGCCACAAATATAAATGGTAATGTGAGCACCTTATGTAGGTCTGGACCAATAATATCAAGATATTCATAGAGTATGGAGGTTATAATGTAGAGGTTAGATCAAAGGGGAGATTGAGGGATCAAGCAGAACTAGAGAGGGAGCCTAAGAAAAAAGCTAAAATGGAACAACCCAGTTCAAGTGTCATGAACCATCATAGTCCCTATTTATTATGGAAGTGACGGTAAAGAAAAAGTCATATAGTGCTAATATTGAATATTTAAAGTTAAATCACTAGTTTTAGTAGTTAAAAGTGTATTTTAGTGTTCAACGCATAAAGGAAGAACATAAGATTTCATTTGCATTTCTAAAATTTGAGTGCCATGTCCTAACATGGTGGGAAATCCATATCAAAACTGTGATAATGGAAGGAGATCCTATAGTGACTAAGTGGTAGAGTTTCCAAACTCTCATAAAGTCATAGTTCCACCATATCGGGTATGTAGAGGACCATAGATCTAGTAGCATTACTTTAGGCAGAGATAGGGGCAGAATGTACAAGAGTACAACACCAATTTTAGGAAGGGTGTAAATAGTTCTACATATGTCCCCAAAGAACCCAAACATACTCCACAAGTATCTAGGAGGTCTACATAGACATATGTGGAAGTGAGTGATGTTGATCAAAATCAAAACATTGCATGAGGCTTGTCTATAGGCACAATACCTAGATAACATAGGCTAGAATAAAGGGAAATCAAGTGGGTCAAAGTAGAACAAGCACTAGGAAGATTCCAAGGAGGGGAAGAAGAAGTGGAATGGAGAAAAAGATAAACATATAGTAGCCACACCACACCAGTTCAAAGATCCCAACAACTATTGAAACCAATGTAATATTGATAGTCATATAGATGAGAAGTGATGGAAGTTGCACCCATAACTCAACTTGAAGAACCAAAGGAAAGATGTTTCAAAGAAAATGTTAATCATGTTGGTAGTTGTGATCATTGATTTCAAGTCTAGTCATTGTTGTCAAGTGATGCTAGGTTCAGGGGTAGTTTGTTGCACTTGTTGGTGCTTTCATGCAAGACTTTTATACTTTTTTTTATGTATTAGTTGTTTCTATTAACAATGTGCTAAGTATATGATGCCTTGGTCATTGGTGTGTAGCCTATCCTTGAAGGAATTTTTTCTGTAGGTGATTTTCTTAAAATCACTTGAAAATTTCTTGGTTGATTAGCCCTCTCCATGACCTTTTCAAAGGTATAGACACTTGATCTAACTCCTAAGGTATGAGAATAAATATTCAGTTGAATATCAGTCAAGGCTTTAGTTGGTCATGGTTAAAGTGTGGGCGCTTCCTCAATGAATCAAAAACAAATCATAGAATGAAAGCTTAAGAGGAATAGAAATGAGAAAAAAGTGGAGAGGTGGTAAGTCTATGGTCCTGGCTCTTGATCATAGAGAGATGGTATAAAGCACCCAAGTGCTTATCATACCTCATGATCCTTTCAATGTGCAAAAAACAAAAATGGGTGGCAAGTGATGAGCGAAAGTAAATAGGGCAGAAAGGCCCCCGACCACAACCTCTAATGACAAGGTGGTCATCCTAGGCACCAGTGTGCTTATGACACTGCCAGGACTAAACAATGTGCACACAAATAACAAAGTACCAAGGTGGAAAGCCTTGGCATGAATTTCAATGTGTCAGGTGGGAGGTCAATGACATGGCCTAGTGAGATGATGACACATGGCAATGATGTGTAGAGGATGACATGTGGCACTCTGTTGCCATGACACATGGTAGGTGTATTTGGCATTTTTGGGTAGACAAGTGTACCCTTTATAAGTGACCTGTGGTAGTGACATGCCACAACGTGTGGCGGTGATGATGATGTGGTAGTACACATGACAGGCAGATGTCAACAGAAGATACATGGTAGGCTCTAAATGGGTCATGTAAAAAGAAACGTGGCAAAAAATGATGAGATGATGTGGCAGGACCTCAAGATCTACGCTAAGGGTTGGTTCTTCAAAGGTTTAGTGTTAAATATTTTTGGTGATTTTTGTTTTTTTATAAGGGCGGGGCCATCGACCATTACTCATTACCTATTGATAATGGGAACACGCATTGTGAATGAGAATGAGTGGGAGAATTGAAAATGATGAGGAATTAGACAAACATTTTCTCAATGAAGTGAAACACTGCCATATGATGGTCCTGTTTATTGGCCACCGACTAGATAAAGGAATGCAATAGATGTGAATGATATCCAATGGTAAGTGGTGATTGATGAATAATAGGGTAGTCATCATAATCCTTGGTTGTAGGTGCTATATGGGAAAACACAAGGCAGTTATCGATCATCTGAGATTGGAGCATAAAGGGTGTAGACGAAGTTCGATGAGTGGAGAAGCAGCAGGTTGATGTAGAAGAAACTCTTGGTCATGACCCTTGGTTGCATTGGGGTAAGGAGTAAGTGATTAATGGAGAAGCGTTGTAAATAAGTTTAGGCTTAGGAAATTGGTTTCGAGCCTACAATTGCATGTAGTTAAATTGAGTTAATCCTCTTAGTTCAAGGGCTACGAAACTGGAGGTTTGCACACTTTGTTAATATTTATGACTCTTATGAGGAGTTAATACATGGAGCTAACAACACTGCATTATTGAATGGGAAACTAATCCATATTCTTGATTGATAATCATACGATGAGAGAAGTAGTGATACCAACACCTGAGATCTGAAAGTTGTGCAGAAGGGAGCCCATTTTATTGATACAGTCAAACAACTTGTGATGTTTATACATTCAAACATGATTTCCATGGGTAAAACCATAGGCTTACGCCCATGGAAACTGAAGGGGAAATTCCATAAAATATGAAGAGAATGACATAAACTAGTTGGATGCTTTGATGAAAAATTAAGACTAAGGAAGAAAGAGTGATGGTGGTATAAAATTTGGGTGGTAAGGTAAGTTAACAGAAAAATTTGAACCCCTATGTGAGATGTAGAATCTATGAGTGTGAGTTACTCGTGTTCAGTAAAGTGAGCTTCTGTGTAAAACATAAAAATTTGTAAATAGTAGTGAAAAGGTGAGTAGAAGGATTTTAGAGATGAGAGCAGTTCTAAGTGTTGATGAGCATGTCTATATTTTTGTAGATAATCTAGTTAACTGAGAATCAAAGCCCTGGAAGTTTGAAGTTTATATTGAGAAGAATGAGCCTAAGGCTCTGAGTTTGAAAATGAATGAAATAGGTATTTTCTAGGAAAAACATGTTGGTGCTTACATATCAGGGAGTGGGTGCTTCCTTTAGGTTGGTACCTATAAATATCAAGGGGTTGGTTCCTCTAGTAGGCTGGTGCCCACAAATTGTGGGTGTAAGTGCTTCTAGCAAGTGGGTTCTTGAAAATAATGAGATGGGTGTCTCATTTTGGTTAGTGCTATTCAGTTGATGTAACAATAGATTGGAACGTTCATTTTCATAAAGAAAAACAAAATTTGTGTTTTTTTGCCTTAATGGGTTTCTACATAAATATCTGTGTCACATCGGATTTGTTTGCTTGATTTATGGTGTTGTGGTGTAAATGATTAGTGATAACATAAATAATCTTAAATATCATTTAAATTTACATAATATTGATTCACTTTCCATCTTAGTATTATCATGGTTTATAACAATTGGTATTAGAGTTGGTTCCTTCAATAGTATTCTAGAAAATTGAAGGTAGATCTAAGACGTTGGCTAACCAGGATGGAAATTCCATAAAAAAAGCTCCCATGTTCACTAGAACAAATAATTCTTTTTGGAAGGAATGAATGAGAACCTACATAATTTCTATTGGTGTAGATGTCTGGGACACAGTACAAAATGGCTATAAAATTCCAAATGCATTGGTTAGAAAGATGATAAGCTAGAGTTCACTAACAATTCTACATAAATGAAATCATTCCTAAGTGGTTTTCCTAAATATGATTTGGTTAAATTCATGCACAACAAAACAACCAAAGATATATCGGATAATATGTTGAGTTGTTATGAAGGTGACAAAAAAGTGAAGAAATCCAAGATCCAAGGCCTAAAAATGTAGTTTGAATCTTTAAAAATGAAAGAGGATGATGACATAGCCAAATTCTTTCTTTGAGTGGACAAAATAGTTAACACCATAAGCTGACTTGATGAAACTATGGATGACTTCTTTATAGATCAAAATGTGTTGAGATCTCTTCGAACTATATTCGATGCCACAATATTAACCATTTAGGAGACACAATATCTCAAAACATTCACGTTGGATTGGTTGTACGGGACACTGATAGCCTACTAAATAAAAATTTCAAAAGGGAAATATACATCAAGGGAAGTTTCCTTCAAAGCTGATAGGAAGAGCAAAGAAGATATAGGAGAACATATTTGTGCAACTGATGAAGAAGAGGCAAAGTTTGTCAAAATATTGAAGAGAGGATATGTAAAGTATAAAGGTAAGTTACCCTTCAAATACTTTAATTGTGGAAGAGTGGGTCATTATGCATCCAAATTTCCATACAAATAAGAAAAGAACAAACATGATCATAAAGAGAATAATGAATATAGGAAAGTAAAGAAGGAAAAAAAGTTTCAAAATAATATCTTCTATATTCAAGAAGACATCAATTCCTGAGAAGATGAGGAATTATCTGATGAATAAAGAACAAAATAAACAACTAAAGATTTTATGTTTTAGCCTTAGAAACTCTATATGAAGGGAAAAATGAGTTTTATGAAGAAAAGGCTGAAGTAGACCTAAAGGGAACTAATTATTGCCTTAACCGAATCCAAACTCTAGAAAAATAATAAGAAATAGAAGGAGATTCTTGCAGTATTTGAAGAGGAAAAGGATGAATTTGAAGATTCATCACTTCTTTTCTTGAAAGTAAAATTGGAAGAAGCAAACAAAATTGAAGAGACCCTATTACAACAACTAAAATGAAAAGGGAAAGGAGTGTGAAAGATGAGAAGAATAAATAGCCTCTCTTAGGAAGGAATTAAAGAAAAACAAGACTCAACTAAACAAGAAATTAAATTTCATTAAAGGATCCAACAAGATAGATCAAACTCGGAGTAGTTAAATATACCCTCTCATAGAAAATAGTTTTGGGTATGAAGGAGAATCAAGCATCAAGAAAAATAAAGATAAAGGACCAATCAACTATGTTAAAGTAGTCAAAGTAACAACCAACAATGTAGTCAAAAGAAATGAAAGGAACCCACAACAAAAAAAGAAAATGTATTACAAGAATTCGAAAAGTCATAGAAATCAAGTGAATAATTAGTAAAGACCTAATTTTTCTCTAAGAGAAAGTCAGAAAAGAATAAGCAGATCATAGCCTCAAAGGTAGTTTGCTCCCAAGTACCAAAATATTTTCAATGATTATTACTTTTCATGTACAAATTTTGGACACAAAGGTGTAGATTGTAGAGAATATATTGGAAACAATTAGATAATAAATAAAATAAATGAATCCTACTAGTCAAATAAAGATTACATATTTGTAAATTCACATAGAAATAATCACAGGGTCAATAATTTTTTTGGTCCCATATTTGATGATGTTGAATGCTACAACTATCATAATTATGGACATAAAGTAGTTGAGTGTAAAGCCAACAAATTTATATTAGCTTCCTAGGTTAAACAAACACAAGAAGAACCCAAGACCTAGAGGAAGAAAAAGTAAGAAAAAAAAGAAGAATGTTGCATTGTTTTATATGCACAAAAGAAAGGGATTCATTGGTATGTGAATAGTGGATTGTCTAAGAAAATGAATGGTGATAGAAGCAAATTATTGTCACTAAATGAAAGCAACATAGGAAGTGTCATTTTTGGAAATGATTCACCAAAAAACAACAAGGGAAAAGGAATGGTGTAGATTGTAGAGAATATATTGGAAACAATTAGATAATAAATAAAATAAATGAATCCTACTAGTCAAATAGAGATTACATATTTGTAAATTCACATAGAAATAATCACAGGGTCAATAATTTTTTTGGTCCCATATTTGATGATGTTGAATGCTACAACTATCATAATTATGGACATAAAGTAGTTGAGTGTAAAGCCAACAAATTTATATTAGCTTCCTAGGTTAAACAAACACAAGAAGAACCCAAGACCTAGAGGAAGAAAAAGTAAGAAAAAAAAGAAGAATGTTGCATTGTTTTATATGCACAAAAGAAAGGGATTCATTGGTATGTGAATAGTGGATTCTCTAAGAAAATGAATGGTGATAGAAGCAAATTATTGTCACTAAATGAAAGCAACATAGGAAGTGTCATTTTTGGAAATGATTCACCAAAAAACACCAAGGGAAAAGGAATGGTCAGCTTAGACAAAGGAAAATGTAAAGCTCAGAATATTCTCTTTATAGATGAACTCAAGAAAAATCTATTAAAGCATAGGCCAAATGTGTGACCAAGGGTATGATGTTACCTTTCATTCCAAAGGTTGTGAGATAAAGTATGAAAACATGGGGAAGGTAATAAAAACAATTGTAAGAACCTCAAGTAATGTGTACATATTCAAGGAAGAAAATGAGAATTTTTATTTGGGGAAGCTTGATGAGAGATGGTTGCAGCATAGAAGACTAGGACATTTGAATTTAAGCCGTAGCTCATAAAAAATGGAGCTATAAGGGACTTACCAAAAATTTCTAAGCTAAGCAACACAAATATCTATAAATCATGACAAATTTGCAAGAAATTATGACTACCTTTCAAGGCCAAAGAAAATTCATCAACCAGACCACTATTCCTATTTCATACAAACTTATGTGTATTTTCAAAAGTTAATACTCCAAGTGGTGAGATAAACTTCATGCTAATTAATGATTTTTATGCTAGGATTATGTGGGTTTCACTTCAAAAGGCGAAGCATGAAGCACTTGAGAAGTTCAAAATTTTTAAAGCCATGGTTGAGAACCAAACTGATTGCAAATTAAAGTGTGTAAGGTTAGATATGGCTGGAGAGTTCACTTCAAATGAGTTTTACAACTTTTGTGAAGAACATGGCTTAAGAAGAGAGTTCACTATTGCTAAAACCCCACAAACAAATGGTGTAGCTAAAAGATAAGAAACATTATTACAACAATTGGTAAGAGAAATGATGGATGAAATAAATCTGCCAAAAAATTTCTACGATGAAGTTATTCAAACAAAAATCCATATTTTAGATAAATGTCACTTTAAACCAAATAGTGACAAGATTCCCTATGAGTTGTTTTATAGAAAACTGACCACAATAAAAAATTTCAAAGTCTTTGGTAGCAAATGCCACATCAATAATATTGATGACAATATGGGTAAGTTCGATGCAAGGAATGATGAAGGAATATTTTTAGGATATTTTTCTAAGAGCAAGGGCTATAGATGTTACAATAGAAGGTTTGAAAAATAATTGGCTACATTGATGTAAAGGTGGATGAGGCGTTACCCATTAAAAGCCAATATCCAAGATTTATCAGTCCACCTAATCAGACTACCATAGAAGATGCATCAGATTAGCTTGAAAAATCAAAATAAGATGAAGAATAGTAGGAAGAATTATCTCACCCAAGTGTCGGAAACATTTGAGCACTACTAAGAGGGTAGGCGGTGAGGGGGTGAATCAATAGTGTGTCTTATTATCAATTTTTACCACTTTAAACTTCTCTACTGAATCATGCACCATTAACTAACAGCATATCATATCATCACATGAATATAAGCAATATAAGCAGCTAAATAAAAATCATGGGAGAAAAAATACACAACAAAATAATCAACCACAACCACAAACACCATCCACACAAGAGACACAATATATTTGGTGGAAAACCCTTCAACAGGCAAAAAACCACCCTTGTTGTTGTTGCAGTTCTCTGATTCTTTTATTAAGCAATTGTAGTCTTTTACATAGATTGTTGACTCTGATCAATAAGGATACCTCATATACAATCAACTGACTCCCATCAGCATGGAGACTTGATTCTATGAATCAGCTTAGAAGACTATATTCTCATGTTGGAGTTAATGCTTACATTCCATATTTAAGAAAGTGGTTTGTGATGGTTGAGGAATTCTCTCAACCACTCTCTCTAAATTAGGAATAAGTTGGATCTCAAAAACTCTATTTAATAGAGTGATCCCAATGTAATCAGTGTGTGGGTGTGTTTGCACATACACCATTTGTGCATAATATATAATTGTATTTCTGTGATTGTGTGTTATTTTAGCTGTTTTTATCATGGTATCAGAGCTGCTAAGATCTGAACCTGTGTTGTGAGGAGGGGCATCTGAATGTTAACTGAGCAAGAGATATTACATTCGAGAATTCATATGGTCCTGGTGATGACGGTGTGGACGATCAAGCTGTGGTGTTGAGGATTTCGGGAGATCGTTCTGCGTTTTACAATTGCAGAAGGACGGAGCAACCTGCGTATGCAGCCGACCCTTTCCGGCTTCCGAACGTCCAGAAGCCCCGGGGCGTGGCGATGCCGTAGTAGATCTTGCCGCCGTTGGGCTCCCTGACGCTGTCGGTGCTGGTTCTGCTATCGTTGGGTACTGCCAACTATGATGTGGTGGACTGCTTTTATCCGGAAATGCCCAGAGTTTATATGAATACAGTACCCATCGTGGCTGGCTTTGTGATTAGCAAAGCTGTTTGTTTTGTTTCCAACTACCCGGCGGGGATCGGTCACCCGGTCATGTTTCACAGGGAATCCATGTTTGGAATCTGATCGAAAGAGAAAGCCGAGGGTAAAAGCGGACCTACAGTGCGAATCGGAGCTATACTTTTCACTGAGTTTATTTCTTCAGATTCAATCTCCAGACGCAAAGCGAACCATTGACAGTGATGTCATAAGCTTGCTCGACAAAATCGATACTATGGATAATAATGAGAGTAAGCCAGAAGGGATTGATGCTGTAAATGAGCTTGATGGCGAGATCTGGTTCAACGCGTTTATAATATCTCTGGACGATGAAGTAGGGTTGAATGCACAAGCACATAATAATCTTGAGTCTTCGGATGAGAAGGGCAGTAATGATCAGACGGGTTCAATTAAAGAAGGGGAATTGATAGAATGGAATTCTAAAGTGACCAGCTCGATGTGTAATGCAGGAGACTTCAAGAAACACGTTGATGTGGGCACGGAGCTTGGTTTCTTAGCAGATAGTATTTCTTGCGATGAATTTGGACGCTTGTTACCTCTCCTTTGCTTGTGTTGGGTGGTATTGCGGGTAAGAACAGTAAGGCTGAGTTTCAGGCTCCTTGCCGCACGACAAAGTATCCCAGAGAAATTCCACTTTTGCCTTGGTACAGAGGAACATCTTAGCTACACGGCCAAAATGTGTGGGCTCCCTTCTCGTGGCTGTCTCTGTCTATATCTGCTTTAATTTAATGTTTTCTGAGATGTATCTCATTTCTTACGACGTGTTGTCTATTTCAAAAATAACTAGCAGTTCAACTATGTGTCCGATGCCAGGAATTAAAGATCAAGTAGTAGTAAGGCTCAATATGGATGGTTGTCCAGATAGTATGGCAGTTGCGGATCTAGGGAAGGATCCCTCATTAGTGGTAGACGTGGAAGTGGTTTCCTAATGAGGTTATGCGACAGATTGGGGATGCTGTCCAGTAATTGACTTCGGGAGGTCCTTGATTCGGGAGTTGAGGAAGAGAACTCGGGAATCCAACTTGCCAACTACACCTTTCCGAGGGTTATGAGGCAACTTGATGGAGCATCTACTGATAAGCTTGATTATTTTGTTATTTTCATGTAATGTAATCATTAAGGGGGGATGTTGGAGTTAATGCTTACATTCCATATTTAAGAAAGTGGTTTGTGATGGTTGAGGAATTCTCTCAACCACTCTCTCTAAATTAGGAATAAGTTGGATCTCCAAAACTCTATTTAATAGAGTGATCCCAATGTAATCAGTGTGTGGGTGTGTTTGCACATACACCATTTGTGCATAATATATAATTGTATTTCAGTGATTGTGTGTTATTTTAGCTGTTTTTATAATCTCACACGGATCTACGGACTAACATTCGTTGAAAGCCACCAATATCAATTGATCCTCGACTAACTCTAGTTGGATTGAGAAATTGCTCCTTTCACTAAAACTTTACAATCAATGCTCCACACCCATGAGGTCACTACTCATATACTCTATGTGGACCTAATTTCATCTATTTTCATATTGGATCCCAAGACCTTCTACCCAACTTGATTCGGCTCTACAATACAAACTCTAGTTGCAAGACAATCTCATCAAATAAAATCAAATCACGACAAATGTATGCTCTCCACTCTACCAAAATAGTGGCCACAATCCATCCAACAATTACTAAACAATGACATCACCAACAACTAAAAAAAATCTCATACACAACCATAATAGAAAACCCTCAATGTCAAATATAATTGTTGCATACTAAAATTAGCAACATACAACACAATGGCTATGTGCCAAATTTGTTGGGTTGTGTTATTCTTTCCATGACTAGCCCACGTAGTGAATGGGGTGGTTAGAGGGGGGATGGAGTCCCCCATTCGTTGTGATGATTGCATAGTGAGGGGGTCATAGGGGGTTTGAACGGGGTGGGTAGCCCCCCTCTACGAGGTCCCGGGTAGTGCCCTGGGGAAATATTTTTTTGGACCCTAGATTAGGTTGGGCAGACCTACCTATGGTTTTGTGCATGATTTTCACACATGGTTTTGGATGTGATGGTTTTCGGTCCATGGTTTTAGACGCGATGGTTTTCGGTCCATGGTATTTGATGCTTCGGCATGTATAAATATGTATTGTAACATTGAAAGGAACATAATGAAAAATCACGCTGGTAGTCCCGGTTTGGGAATCTAGTGGAAAATCTCTGTATATATGTGTCTTATGTGTTATGCTCTCGCATTGTTTATTTTCTATGTTTTATAATTCATATGCAGGTAATTTCTGTGCGGGGTTAAAACCTACATTTGGTATTGGAGTTGTTTTTTCTTCAAGGGGATGCCTTTGTTGCTGAGGGGTTTCGCTCAGGCTTGTGGTAGACCCTGTTCAGTGGGAGATCTGCGAGATCGATTCTGGTGGTGAAAGAAGAAGGCGAGCAGTGGAAAGATGGAGATCGAGAAATTTAATGGTTAGAGTTTTGAGTTGTGGAAACTCATGATGGAGGATCTGTTGGTGGATAAAGATCAGTGGATCACGGTAGATCTGGGTACTAAACCAATGGGAGTGTCTGATGAAGAATGGAAGAAGATGGATCAAAAGGAAAAGAGCACAATACGATTGTGTCTCAGATTCACTATTGCTGAATGTATCAGGGGAAGCTACAATGAAGGCTTTGTGGGACAAGTTAGGGACTTTGTACCAATCTAAGTCTCTAGTGAATAAACTATTCATATGGAAAAAGTTGTATAACTTGAGGATGAAAGATGGAGACTCAATGATAGAGAACATGAATATGTTTAATACCGTGGTAAGTCAATTATCATCTGTTGATGTCAAAATTTCATATGAAGATAAGTGCATTAGTTTGTTTTGTTCTCTACCAGATTCGTGGGATAGTCTGGTTATTGCAATAGGTATCAGCAAATAGGTATCAGCAAATGGCTTGCAGTTTGATGAAATAGTCTCATCCTTGCTAACGGAGGATATGAGATAAAAAAATATGGAGAGCCAGAATGGTGATGCCTTGTTTGTATGAGGACGGTTCCAAAACATAAACAAAAATAAGTTATCGAATGGGAGATCTAAATCTCCAGGAAAACCTATAAAGGTGGTGTGCTGGAAATGTGGAAAGGAAGGACACTACAAAAGGAACTGTAAATCTAAAGCTCCTGACAAAGGAAAGGGATCTGATGATGCTACTTCTGCAGAGGTGAAAACCACCTTAGATGAAGGTGGGATGTGTACCTGGCTTCTTCAAGTACACATGTAGATCATGAGGCATGGTTGATTGACTTAGGTGCATCCTTTCACTTCACTCCCCATAGAGAGTGGTTCTACAAGTATGAGAAATACGATTGTGGTGATGTCTTCTTAGGGGATGATAGGAAGGCTATAATCATTGGTCACGGAAAATTAAAGTAGAAGTTGCAAGGTGGAAGGGTTAGAACACTTCCGAGTGCTCTACATATTCCTGCATTGGCCAAAAATCTAATTTCTGTAAGCAAGCTGGATGATGCAGGTGTAAAAACAATGTTTGAGAAGGGTACCTGCAAGATGGTTCGGGGGGCACTGGTATTGATGCGGGGCGTTCAAATTGGAACTATGTACAAGCTGCAAAGTAGCACTATTTTTGATGGGTGCAACAATTCTATGGTTCCTGAAAGTGGAGCAGAAAATCTAGTAGTCTCTGGAGAGAAGACCATGATGTGGCATCAAAGGCTTGGACATATTGGAGAGAAGGGCCTTCGAATACTTCGTGGTAAAGGTATGGTAGAAGCTATGAGTAATAGCTCTTTGGATTTTCATTTCTGTGAAAATTGTGTATATGGGAAGCAGAATTGGGTGAGTTTCCCCTCTGGTGGTAAGAGTGCGAAACAAATATTAGAGCTTGTGCACAATGATGTGTTTGGACATGTGAATGTTCTATCACTGGGTAATTCTGTGTACTATGTATCATTTATAGATGACTTCTCAAGGAATACAAAGATATATTTCCTTAAGAAGAGAGCTAAAGTCTTTGATAGGTTTAAAGAATTTAAGGCTCTGGTGGAAAACTAGACATAGAAGAAGATAAAGGTGTTGAGGACAGATAAAAGTGGAGAGTTTTGCAATAAGGAATTTGAAGAATTATGTAAGAAGTGTGGTATAGCACGACAGAATACTACTCCATATACACCTCACAAAAATGGAGTTGCAGAAAGAATTAACAAGACGTTGATGGAAAGGGCAAGAAGCATGCTGAGTGGTGCCGAGTTAGGACAGGAATTCTGGGCAGAGGTAGTTGAGACAACATGTTACCTGGTCAATAGATCACCTTCATCAGCGTTGGAGGATAAGACTCCACAAGAGGTATGGACTGGTAAGAAACCATCTCTTTCACATCTGAGGGTATTTGGATGTGATGCATATATACATGTTCTAAAGGAGAAACGAACCAATTTGGATAGTAAATCTGAAAGGTGCATCTTTATTGGGTGTAAGGATGGTTTAAAGGGTTATACCCTTTGGAACCCAGTAATAAGGAAGGTTGTGTCCAACCAAAGGAGCTTGAGAAGGTAGAGTTTGACCTAAAGGAGGAAGAATCAGACTCTATAACAGAGGAGGAATCAGAAGATGAAGAGCCACAAACTCCGGGTGTGAGAAGATCAATTTGAGAAAGAAGGTAGCCATAAAGGTATAGTCCATCTGCTTTCTATTCAAATTTTGCTTTATGTATTGTTGTTGATGATCCCAAAACTATGAAAGAAGCAATAGATTTAGAGGATGGAAAACTCTGAAAAGAGGCCATGGTTGATGAAATGGCATCTTTGCACAAAAATGAGGCTTGGGATCTGGTGGAGTTTCCGGCTAGAAGGAAACTCATTGGCAGCAAATGGGTGTTCATAAAGAAGACAAATGTAGAAGGAAATATTGAGAAATACAAAGCTCGGTTGGTAGAAAAAGGTTATTCCTAGGTGCCGAAAATTGATTTTGGTGATATTTTTTCTCCTGTTGCCAAGGTAACTTTTATTAGATTACTTTTATCTGTTGTTGCTACTTTTGATTTTGAGGTAGAACAGATGGATGTGAAGACAACTTTTCTTCATGGGGATTTGGAAGAGGATATCTACATTTATACGGGGACTTGGCTTCACCCGAAGCAAAGTAGATCACTGTGTGTATTTTAAATTAATTGGTGACTGTGTTATTTATCTGGTCTTGTATGTGGATGCTATGTTGTTGGTTGGAAATGAAAAAGAGATTATCCAGGATTTGAAGACCCATTTTTCCTCCAAATTCAACATGAAATATCTTGGTGTTGCAAACTATATTTTGGGCATGAAAATTAAAAGAGATCAAACAAAGAGGAAGCTCTGGTTAAACCAGAGGATGTTGAGACAATATTGTAGAGGTTTAATATGCAGGATAGTAAATCGGTGAAGGTTCCTATTCCTATAGGTGTAAAGTTATCTACTGAATAGTGTACCAAGACACAAGAAGAGGAAGAGGACATGTCCCGTGTTCCATATGAAAGTGCAGTTGGTAGCCTGATGTATGCGATGGTTTGTACTAGGCTAGACATTGCACATGCAGTGGGAGTATTGAGTAGGTTTATATCAAAACTAGGGAAGGAGTACTGAACAACAGTGAAGTAGGTTTTCAGGTATTTGCGTGGCACTAGTGATTATGGTTTGTGCTACTAAGGAAGACCAGGATTGGACAGAGTGTTGGATATTCATGGATTTGTTGATGTAGAATGGGTTGGAGATTTGGATCAGAGGAGATATACAAGTGGTTATGTGTTTAACCTATTTGGAGGTGTAGTAAGTTGGATGAGTAAGAAACAATATGTAGTGGCACTATCAACTACAGAGGTAGAATACATGGCAGCCAGTCATGCAAGCAAGGAAGAAGTTTGGTTGCAGAGATTTTGTTCAAGTATGGGGTTAGTACAGGGAGCTATAAGGATAGACTATGATAGCCAAAGTGAAATTTTCTTGGCAATGAACCCTGCATATCATTCAAATACAAAGCACATTGATGATCAGTATCACTTTGTGAGGGATATGATAGAAGACAAAAAGGTGTTGCTGGTAAAGGTGGACACTTTGAAGAATACTGTAGATGCATTGACAAAATCTTTGAGCTCTGAGAAGTTTTCTTGGTGTAGAGTAACAATGGGCATTGCAGGGTTGGATAAATGACTAAGCTCTTTTGTGGGCCCCTATGGAAAGAAAACAACAAGTGGGAGAATGTTAGGTTGTGTTATTCTTTCCACGACTAGCCCATGTAGTGAACCCGGGGGTTGGGGGGGGTGGAGCCCCCCCTTCGTTGCGCTGATTGTGCAAAGATGGGGGGTGACAGGGGGGGTGGGTAGCCCCCCTCTACGGGGTCTACGGCAGCGTCTCGAGAATTTTTTTTTTGGACCCTATATTAGGTTGGGTGGACCTACCTATGGTTTTGTGCATGATTTTCGCACATGGTTTTGGACGTGATGGTTTTCAGTCCATGGTTTTGGACGTGATGGTTTTCAACGCATGGTTTTGGACGCGATGGTTTTCAGTCCATGGTATTAGATACTTCAACATGTATAAATATGTATTGTAACATTGAAAGGAACATGATGAAAAATCAAGCTGGTAGTCCCGGTTTTGGGATCCAGAAGAAAATCTCTGTGTATATGCGTTTTATGTGTTATGCTCTCACATTGTTTATTTTCTGTGTTTTAGAATTCATATGCTGGTAATTTTTGTACGGGGTTAAAACCTACAAAATTCATTAGCAACTCCTGTAAAAAAAAAAGTGAGAGTCACCAAAAAAATATACTCCAACAGCATGAAAAAGCTCTCCAAACAATCTCTGCTACAATAGCCTCAAATATGATCTGAATACTAGTGCACTTCTTCAACAATTTGCTCCATTCACTTCCATTTACACTCACTCACTGAAGCAATTCTTCTCACAGCTAGTTATGAAGCATACTCACACTATGTAGGCTTATCTTCCTCACATACACTAACCATCAACCATCACTCAACTCCAAAGTGAAGTATATAAAACATGAGGGGAGAAATTGACCTTAGGAATCGGATCAAGAGTGCACAAATTTGATAAAATCAATCCACTAACACCACTATTTGTGCACTAGAGGTGTTCACATCATTTGATTAACCTTTCAAACTATTTCCAATCATTACAACTTAATCTATAAGTCTCTGGGAATTTCCATGCCAATTTTAATCTAATTTGTGCGAGGAATGCAAAGGATTTTTTGTGAGAAAGCCTTAATTGTTGGCACAACACTAGTTGATTTTGACTAGAGTCATTCAGTCACATGGACATGCATGTCTCCCAGTGATTGGATTGTCTCAGTTGCATGCATAAGCTTGCATGGGAGAGACTAGGGTAGAGCATAAGGAAAAAAAAACAAACCCTTAACTCAAAACCTTTGCCACATATTGGATAACCTTATAAAACATTTGTACATGCCTCCAAACCTCTTCCAAGTCCTTTGACACCTCTGCAAATGAATCAAACTTGTCTCCTAAGTGCCACTACCAAATTTACCTAAAGGGACAATAAAAAAAGTTGGCAAGAATTCAAACAATTCCTCCACTCTCCAACAACATTTGCACAAGCTGCAACACATGTGTACACTACTAAAGCATCTCTGCACCATCATCATCAAGCCAACACACTATTGTTTTGGAACATCATCATCAAGCTAACACACTATTGCAAAAATTCATCCTCATGAGCATAAGCATGGAGACCTATATTAAGATCTATTATGCCAACTCATCAAGGGTGGAAAATCCATCCATGAACACCATACAACCAACAAGTTACACCAATGTCATCAATCCATGTATACAAGGCATCAAAATGTTGAAATCAGTGACATCATCTGACCATCATGAGTGTGACATAAGAAGGTTGGAATCAATGCCAAAACAAGTATCCCAATGGAAACACAACTGGTCGCAACTATACCAGAAGTATGGCATCAATGCATCAGCTAGGCTACATAGGGTTGAAATCAATGCCAACATGAGCTAGTTCCATCATAAACCAATGTCAACATCAACTAGCTAGAATCTTACACATCACAATTTCGACAATCTCCCCCTTTGGAATTGATGGAAACCTATTGTAGTAGCAAGTCTTCTACTGCCCAGCAGTCCACTCAGCTAAGAAACTGCACAAAGCTGATCAGCAGGCCAACCTCCCAACATTAGCGCAGTTTTTCCCGTTAGCATCTCCTGGTAGCTGACTGCCAGTTCCCTCTAGGAATTGCATAGATTTTGTTGCCAAGCTTTAGTAGCTGATTTTCAGTTCCCTTCAGGAATTGTGTAGTTTTTACTGCTAGTAACCCAACATCTGATTGCCAGTTCCCCTCAAGAATTGTGCAGTTTTTGCTACCAGTGTCTCGGCATCCAGCTGCCTGTTCCCTCTAGGAATTGTGCAGTTTTGGCTGCCAAGCTCCTACTACCCGGATGTTCTGGAAATTGTGCAGATTTTGCATGCCTAACCTTCCCGCAACTCAGATTGTTCCTCCCAAAAGCTGTGTAGTTTTGTCCTTCAGTTGAACTAGACCCTGCAAATAGTCACTATTTATCCAGATTGCCGATGTTCATCACATAGTGACTCTTGCATATTTTTCATCAGTAGTGCTCAGAGCCTCCATCTTGCCTTGCAATCTTGTTACCTCTCCTAGTCACCTGTATTCGAAATGATCATGCATCATGGTAGACTAGGAGGTTTTTGGATTTGATGCCATCTCGTCATGAGTGATTGCATGTACAAGTACACAAACAAACATGGTGCAGTGATAAATGGGATGAATGAAGGGAGCACATGCAGAAGGATAGGTTCACCAACAGACGAACAAACGATGCATGCGAAGAGATGTGCTTGCAAACGGATGATCATGCAAAGATGTGTTCGCGGATCGATGGATGAGAAAACATGCAATATGTGTCACGGACGGACAGACAGACAGATGAACACGCGATTTTTGCAAACGGATAAACCTGTAAAGCCTTCCAACGTACAAGCAAGGAGCAATGTGTGAAAGTAACATCAAGTGAACCAACGACCATCGAAGACTCTGCGCACTTTGCCATGTGGAGGTGAAGCTATGACACAACATGAGGACATCCATCACCCAACAACACTGCAACTCGACATGCACACCAGCAACAACCCAAATGTACCAACACTGTCATGTCGAGTCATGTCATCGGTCATGTTGTCCACATCTCTATTGTGGGCCCTACTGTCAATAAACGTAATGTAATGTCGAAGTCCAAGAGACCCACTTGTTGTATGAAGAGTCATGTATAGTCGAAAAGTCATGGAAGTCAAACAGTGATGAGGGTAGTCGAATAGCCACAAGGGTCAGTTTCACCCTCGGCTATAGTACCCCCTCATTTGTACATGCAAAGGAATTTTCACCTTAGATCCTCCCACATAGCCTTGAGAGTCTATAATATTTTCTTTGAGGAGTTAGTAGTGGCTCTATCGCCCCTCCCATGCGGTTAGTGATGTATGGTGTAACGATGTGTCTTGGAACTTTCAATTAATTTAGAAGCCTGCTAACATGCCAACATGTTTTCACACATGTATTGTAACGGTTGTAACACTAATCTTGAACACTTGTAATGCATGTTGCTTTAACATGTGTTTAACACTTGAACTCATTCACTTGTTGTAATACATATCTATTAATGAAAATGTGTTGTATATGTTGTTAACGTTGTCTCGCCCATGTTGGTTACCTCCCCAGACATCAGACATACCTTTCACATCAAACTTTCTATAAAAACCGTTGCACTTGTGCGAACTCATCTGCTGAGTATTGTTCGTGTTATTGTCCCTTGTGTGGTGTGACGTCTGCATCTGTGTGGACTATTCTTCCGTAAGCTGTGCACATCCTGTTGTGTTGTGTGTTCCTAACAGAGTTGGGGCTTCCTCCCAACCAACTTGGGATTCACTCCCATCCTATCCCTCTACAGTGAAAGAACCATTGACACAAGTAACACTAGAAATCACCAAGCACACGAACCTCTCTTCTCGAAGAAAAAGTAGACCACTCTCTTGTGTTGAAAAGTAAGAGCTGAGGCAAATCTTTAAGATAATGGAAACCGTGCCATCATACTGGATGGTACTCTCACACCAAACAATGTGAGGTCTAGTTGGGACTTCATACCAGGGTGATCCCCTGAATGTTGGTAGGTCCAACATCATCAACATTTCTGGTGCTAGAAGGAGGGAAACGAGTTGTATCTGGCTAAACATCCTCTCATACTCACTCATCAACCATCTGGTCAAGGAAGCAATTCAAACACCCTCTCACCTATGCTCAACTCTGCAGTTGGTTACTTCTCACCTCCTAGGACTGAACACAAAATTTCATATCATCACCTTCGCTCTGTTCGTCCCATCACTCGCCAGTTCACGAAAGCAGTCAGATTGATCCTAGGCATACAACATCTTCCATATGCATCAAGGAAGCCAAAAGCCACTCCCATAGGGATTTTTGTATCATCAGTGGAAGAAGTAGTTCTTGCCACACTTGAAGGTCTGGCAGAAGCTATTGAAGACGGAGAGGAACCTCCTATATTTTGACAAGGGGAATGAGACACCCTTGTGATCTTGGGATTAGACTCCGGTATAGGAGGTAGAGGGGAAGGCAGTAGAGGAGGTGGAGGTGGAGATGAATGAATAGACTCAGAGCCAGAACCATCAGATTCTGAAGGAGAGGAGGAGGAAGAAGAAGAAGAAGAAGAAGAGATGGTTGACAAAAATATGGAATGGATGACTTAGGGACCATTGGATCTCCTGGGTGTCTTGCACAAGATGTAAAAGCGAGTGGAGAGAATGAACATCAAGTTCAATGCTGATAGCACGATGAAGGCAGATCACCATTTGGACAACTTCTACCTGTAGCTGCAGACCCTTCAGGTATGGTATGATGATGTATCATGTAGGTTGTTTCCATGTACCTTGGATGGCAACATAGCTGCATGGTACCACAACCTTCCACCAAACTCCATATAGAACTGGGGTGCATTCAAATGCATGTTCTTGGAAAAGTTTGCTGATGACAAAACCCCAACTATGCTACTCAAAGAATTGGGAAGCCTGAAGATGGAGGGAAAAGAAAAGGTAAATGATTTCAATCAGAGGTTTACACGAATATTGAACAAATTTGCAGTGGACAACAAAAATCATGACTCCATCACTGTTGATTACTACACATCCGCACTGCCTAACATCATTGTGAAGTTTGTCAAATGAGCTATGAAAACAACACCCTTGGAAAACTGCGAAGAGACTATTGTTGTTGAGAAAGACCTACACACGATTGGAGTCATCAAGGATGATGAACCAGCAAAGGGCTCCAGAGATGCGAGCAGGAAGTCCTAAGCAATGGCAAGAAAGGGTAGAGACAAGGAAGCAAATGATATTGAAACCCTCACTTGCCTCATCAAGAACTTAACAATGGAGGTGTCTGAGCTCAAACAATGGAAAATGGACACATCTACAAGCAACCATCTGCCTAGACAGAGAAAAGGAAGCAGCTCATCAGGTAGCAACTGGTACCCTCCAAAATCTACGCAGAGCTCTTTATTTAATATTGAACAGTTCGCAGATCTTGAGCTTTGTTCATTCCATGAAGAACATCACCCCAAGAATTTTTGTTCAGACTATAAGCAAGTCGCAAACTCGGTATATACTCATACACTCAATGCAGAGATCAAAATGTAGGAGCAACTGGATGACAAAGATAATTACGAAGGTATTACACCTGATGAAGCATCAAGTTCTAGGCATGCAGTGAATGTGTATCAGTTCTCGCAAGCAATGCAGAAGGTGAACACCAAGAAGCAGCCCCAAAAGAAAAATGACCAATATAATCTCAGGAGTAAAGGGGCTCCCCCTACACTTGGGGAAGTGCAAGAAAAGATGAGACTGCTGATGAGGAAGGTTGATCCACTGGCCACCCTAAAGAAGAAGACACAAAACAAGTCCGGGAAGACAACGACAGACAAGAGTATGTCCATGAGTAGCAAATTGTAAAACACTCAGCTGGATAGCACGAACATCCATTCTACCCTGGAAACCTTGGTGAGTCTATCACCTCTGGACAACAACATTGTATATCACATGAAGAAAACTCAAGCGAACATCAGTTTGTTCGAGTTAGCTAAGATCCAAAGTCAGCGAGACATCCTGTTGCACGCATTTTGACAGATAGAAATGGACAATGCAACCTCTGCCAACAAGGGAGAAAGCACGCCTCTCAGATCACTTTCTACTGTACTCAACGCATTCCATATGGAAGAAGCAAACTCAAGTTACCCTCCATTCTTGTTATCATTTGAAATTTTTAACTGCAATTTCACAACTGCTTGGTTAATTCCGAATGGCAGCCAACATCATTCCACTCTCCATTGCAAAAAATACCAATGCACAATGGAGAAAGACATATGTGCGAATCATCCAGCTTGATCGAACATCGATACCATCCATTGGTGAACTGTGAGATGTGATCATCTAACTATCTCATGACAGTCAAGTCCGCTAATGCATCAGCATAATTGTCATGGACATGCCGGAATAATATGATCTACTACTTAGTAGAGACTAGTCTAGCAAGCTGGATGAATATTTTTCTATGGAATGGTCACAGATGTGGCTTTTGTACAAGGGAAAATGAAACCAAATCTGAGTGTTATCTGAGAGGTATATGAAACAAAATGTCAATCCCACTAACGGTGAGAATAAACCATTAGACTTCCCAGAACTCATATTCGGCAACTGCCTGCTTGAAGCAACATTGGGGTGTTATCCTGCACGGCCAGCTCCAACCCCACTAAGCACACCATTGGGACTCCTTCCTTGCCCACCTGATGGTTATGAAACATGTACAATACATTGTACCAGTAGTAGTAGTAGCAGTAGCAGTAGCAATAGTAGTAGTAGTATACTAGCATGACAAATGGTTAGTGTATAGAAAAGTTGTGGACCCTGTACTTTGACGGATCAAAGACACAGGATAGCTCAGGAGCCAGATGTGTCTTGATCAACCCATATAATAGGAAGCATCTAGTTTCAAGTTGCTTGGAGTTCGAGTGCATGAACAACATTGCTGAGTATGAAGCACTCGTGTTGGGCTTGCAAAAAGCCATCAGCCTCAATGTGGTCGAGCTCAAAGTGGTAGGTGATTAAGAGATAGTGGTATGATAGGTACGTAACACCATTCACTGTTTGTCACCACATCTGAAGGGTTACTATCAATAGGTATGGCGACTAATCTCTAACTTCCAAGCATTTAACATCATTGTTGTACCATGCACGCATAATGCAGCTGCCAATGCTTTGGAAAACACAGCTTCAAGAATGTCACCGATTAGGGAGATTTAATATTGAAATTTTTTATAAGCCATCTATCCCAGACAACATAACTAATTTATGTGTGTTTAATGATGATCAACAGATACTACATTTCATGGCCAATGCTGACGTCTTCAAAGATGCAATGATAGATGATGATGAGCATGAGCACTCTTTGCAAGTAGAAGTTGGTAATAGGAATGGCCACCTTATCACAAAATATGTGGCAAAGTTGGAAAATATTTATGACTTGGAAGAACATTTTCACGGGCCAAGGAATAACAAGCCCCACAATTCCACCATGATGCATGAACTAATCAATTTCGGAACAGAACAAGATCTGAAGTTCATCAATCTTGGTACATGTTGCATACAGCAATAGCGGTAAACCTTTGTCTGCTTGTTCAAACAGTACTGAGATGTTTTTTCCACGTGGACATATGATGATCTAAAAACTTATGACACGTGGATCATCCAACACATCATCCCGATCAAAGAAGGGGTCAAGCCATATTAGCAAAAGCTGAGAAAAGTACACCCGTCACTTGAATCCCTCATATAGAAATAGCTCACCAAGCTGTTGGATGCATGGATCTTATACAAAGTTCATCATTCCACATGGGTTTTAAATCTTGTTCTTGTATGCAATAAGTCTGGGGAAATTTGCTTGTGTGTTCATTTCCAGAACGTAAATTGCGCCTCGGATAAAGACAACTACCCCGTGCCATATATGGATCACATTCTACAAATAGTATATGGGGCACATATGTTTTCTCTTCTCGACAGACTCTCAGGATACAATCAGGTTCTAGTAGCAAAAACTAACAGACTTAAGACTACTCTTTGTATGAAGTGGGGAACATTTGCTTACAAACGAATGTCATTTGGGCTTGTAAATGCAGGTGCAACCTTTCAATGCACCATGGGCATCGATTTTCATGGAATAATCAGACAGAACGTAGTGGTATACCTCAACGATGTGGCTATGTTTTCAAGAAGACGTGAGGACCACATATACCATCTAAGAAAACCCTTGAGCAATGCCAGAGATACAAGATTTCCTTGAATCCCAAAAAGACCATATTCGCAGTGTTTGAGGGGAACCTTCTCAGACACATTGTTTCATAAAATGTGATCAAGGTGGATGTAGACCGGGTTCAGGCTATTACACAGATCCCTCACCTAGATAACAAGAAATCTATGCAGTCCTTCGTGGGAAAGATAAACTTCCTCCAGCAGTTCATCTCAGATTATGCACAGATAGTCAAGCTCATGTAGGACATGATCAAGAAATATACAGTCTACAGCTGGGCAAAGAGGGAAAAGTATTCATTCGCCTAGATCAAGCAGGCCATTGCAGAAGCACCTACACTCTACAACCCAAACTTTAAGAAATATTTCTTTCTATACAACTTCACCTCTGATAATTCGCTCGCTGTAGTTCTCACCCAGAAGGATGAAACGAATGATGAACGTCCCATCTCCTTCATGAGTGCAAGAATGCAGAGATCAGAACTCAACTACCTCATCGTTGATAAGCAAGCATATGCAGTTTACAAGGCGGTGAAACACTTCAAGCCCTACTTGTTGAAGAACCAGTACACAGTCTTCCTCCCTCACCCAATAGTCTGCACATTGCTTGTACAACAAGAAATGGGTGAACGACATGTGAACTCGATGATAGGCTTGCAAGAGTATGATCTTGAAATCAATCCAGTTCACATGATCAAAGGACATGGGCTTTGCAGAATTGCAGCTGAAGTGGTACATGCACCAGAGAGTGAAGAAGAGCTCACTAGCTGGGAGTAGGAAATTGAGATGTACGATATAAGGTGAGCAACACCCACTGAAGATGAAACCTCTTGGTACACATATGTGTGCCAGTACCTTGAGCACGACACCATACCCTCTCACTTTTTCATTAGACAAAAGAGGGTATTGTGCCTTAAAGCCTTAGCATATCAGTTGGTGCACGAAGTGCTTTACAAAAAGCACAGTAACAAAGTTTTGCTCAGGTGCTTGGAGGCACATGAATCAGAGAAGGTACTTCAAGATCTGCATGATGGATCCACTAGGGGTCACTTTACGGGAAACACGACTGCACATAAAGTTATGCAAGATGGTTTCTACTGGCCCAAATTATTCAAGGATGTGCATTCTTATGCTCACAGGTGCTTGGTCTATTAACGATGCACCAACAGAACACGAAGATCAACAACCCCACTGCACCCTGTTGCAGTGACCGAACCATTCCAACAGTGGGGCCTAGACATCATTGGGGAAATCTTCCCACATTCATCAAAGCAACACCACTACATTCTAATAGCAACTGATTACTTCACGTGGTGGACAGAAGAAGTTTTGCTCAAACAAGTGAATGAATAGGAGGTCATCAGCTTCCTCCAGCAAAACATCATCTCACACTTCGGTGTTCTGATATCACTTTTTTTTTATAATGCAACATACTTTTTGTCTTTGAAACTCTATGATTTTGCATTACAAAATGGTATTGTGCTAAAACATTCATCTAACTATTGCACACAAGGAATTGATCTCGTAGAATCCATGAATAAAAACCTCATATGCATAATCAAGAAGATCATTTTCTCTGAGCAGCGTAACTAGCATACTGCCCTGATGAATGCATTATGGGCTGACCGTGTAACACCCAAGCCCTCTCTGAATACCTCACCGTACTTCCTGGTTTATGGTAAAGAAGCCATCCTTCCACCAAATATCTACTTTCTTGCACTTCAACTTTCCCAAGAATCCCAAGGCAAGCCTTGCCAGCTAGTTCAGTGTAGGATGGATGCTCTCCATAAGCTTCAGGAAGAAAGGATGAAAGAAAAAGAAAAATTCACACTCCACCAAAATCATATCAAGATATGGTTCGATAAGAATTCTATAGGGAAAGCTAACTTCGATGTTGGTGACTTATTTCTAAAATGGGATAAGTCCCATGAGTACAAAGGAAAACATACGAAGTTCCAGTCCTCGTAGATTGGTCTGTACACAATCTAGGAGAAACTTGGCCCACACATGTACTGTCTGCAATCACTTAACTTGAGGTTTGACAACCTTCCTATCAATGGCCAAGGTCTCAGGCATTACTTCAAATAGGTCAGGCCGCGCCCGATGTCATGTACATAGTCTGCTTGCTGTTTTTTGTTTTAATCTTGTTTGCCTCAATTACTATCTTTGTTTTTTATTTAGTTTGTTCTGGTTACTATTTTTGTTCACATTTGTTTTGTTTTCTTGATACCTTACTATTTTTGTTTCCGGAAATAAGTGCTGCCAATTACTACGTTCAGGATTTTGAATAGAGTATGTGGCTGAGATTTGAAGAGACTTGTGACCCTACAGCACTTGGCCAGTCTTGTGTCTGCTTTCTATGTGATTGGTTATAATCTTCGGCCGATGAATTATTGACAGAAAATACGAACTGTATGCAAGGGAAGTTTTGGTCCAACCATGAACCTATGTCCAAACTGGGAAGCCCCATGCCTGTACTCAGACTTCTGCTCTATGTGTTCAATCTCATCCAACTAGTAGAAACGAAGAAGAGGAAAATCTAAATGAGAAAACCTATGTTAGAGGTCTTGCATTCTTATTTTAAGGAACACCCTCTTCTACTCTCAATAAGTTGGGATCCCTCTTCCACCCCAAAAATAAATAAGTGCCTATGCACAGTCCTCTTGAAAAATATAAAGGCGAAAGAAGAGAAAGGCTTCCTGGACAGAGAGGTGAAGCATGCAACTCCGCAGGGGTACTGACCAGGCTCGCTGTCAGTGGAGCAATTCATGTGTTCCTGTGTGACTCTGTCGGGGTACTGTCTAGGCCTGCTAGTAGCGCAAAAATTCCAGGGATGAAAACTTATACTCTGAAAATCTACAACTCGCGAGCTAAACTACCCTTCCCGAACTCAAAACAGTGTGATCAAGTTGAATTTTTGATTGTGTTTGACTGAGCTGGAAAAAGGTGAACCATGTATGACCATGGGGTAAGTGGGGAAGTCGAAGTAACCTGCACATCAATTCAATAATCCCTGGGAGACCAAGGCTCTATGCTATTGATGAGCCAAAACAGAGAAGCTGGAGTTCTACCAGTGTGTTGCCAAATGTTGTAGTGGCTATAATCACCCTCCAAAAATTTGACCTGCACCCAATTTTGGAGCCTCCCTTGAGAGTTTCACTTGATGACTGCACACACTCGGGTTCACTCCCTGAGCTCATGTGAGTTTTCACACCCACCTTGCTTGATCATTTCACCCAAGTTTTTGCATGTTGATGTCAAAGTCATGCTTGCGACTAGATCCCGGTTATACTCAAAGCATTCACTTCATGTGTACTTACTATGTTTGCTATGAAAGACATCTATCTCACTCACACATAGAGTCACATACACTGTCGCACAAGCGTCGTCACAATTGGCCAATGATCAATCACAAATGTCGCGCTTGTCACTCACACTGTCGGCTAGTCATGTTGAGCATGTGTTTTTGGATGGTTTGAGTCGTCTCGTCATCAAGTCATGTAAGTGTGTGTTTGCAGGATCACACATGCATCTTTCACTCATTCACACACTTAGTCATTTTGTTGAAGTTCTGACAACCAGACTCCACTATGACAGCCAGACTATCTTCCTGTCATCGACTTGATCGAATGTCGCCTAGAATAGCATGAAAGCACCAAGAAAGTCATTTCAAGTTGCACTGCCCACAAGCAAATCAATCAGCCTTCATGCTAGTCCACCAGAGAGTTTGACCCAGTAGCTACCCTAGGACTAACTCACCTCAAAAATTGCACAAAGGCTGCAGACCTTGACCGCTCCCCTGACTGAGAAAATTATGCAGACAGGATGGATAGAAACCCAGTGCCTATCCCTGTCTCCCTTAGAAAATTGCAAAGTTTTTCCAACCATCCCTCCCGAAAGTCGACCAGTTGCTCACCAAGAAAATTGCGTAATTTTCATGAGCAAGTCCTCTACTGCCCAACAGTCTGCCCAGCTCAGAAACTATGTAGAGGTGATCAGCTGGAAACCCTCCCAGCATCAACGTAGTTTTTCCCACCAGCAGCTCCTTACAACTGACTGCCAGTTCCCTTTAGGAATTGCACATTTTTTGCTGCCAAGCTCCAACCACTTACTGCTAGTTCCCCTTAGGAATTGTGTAGTTTTTGCTGCCAGTGACCCAGTAGTTGACTACCAGTTCCCCTAAGGAATTGTGCATTTTTTTCTGCCAGTGTCTCGGGAGCCAGCTGCCAGTTCCCTCCAAGAATTGCGTAGTTTTGGCTACCAAGCTCCCACTACCCAGACATTTCGGAAATTGCACAGAGTTTTCTTACCTAGCCTTCCCACAGCCCGGATTTTTACTACTAAAAACTGCACAGTTTTGTCCTCTAGTTGAGCGAGACCCTGCAGACAGTCATTGTCGATCTGGATCACCCATCTTCATCACGCAGTGACTCTTATGCAATTTTCATCAGTAGTGCCTAGAGCCTCCATCCTGCCTCGCAACCTTCTTACCTCTCCTGGTCACCTCTCATGAGTGAATGTAGGTACAGGTACACAAACAAACATGGTGCGATGATGAATGGGATGAACGAAGGGAGCACATACAGAAGGAAAGCTTCACCAATGGATGAACATAGGATGCATGCGAAGAGATGTGCTCATGAACAAATGATCATGCAAAGATATGTTCACGGACAGACGGACGACAAAACATGCAAGATGTGTTCACGGATGGATGTATGGATGAACATGCACTTTTCATGAATGGATGAACCTGTCAAGCCTTCCAACATACAAGCAAGGAGAAATGTGTGAAAGGAACATTAAGAAAACCAATGACCGTCGAAGACTCCGCGCACTTCACTATGTGGAGGTGAAGCTGTGACACAACATGAGGACATCCATCATCCAACAACCCTACAACTCGATATGCACACTAGCAGCAACATGAATGTACCAGCACTGTCATGTCGAGTCATGTCATGGGTCATGTCATCCACATCTCTATTGTGGGCCATACTGTCAATCAATGTAATGTAACGTGGAAGTCCAAGAGACCCACTTGTTGTATGAAGAGTCATGTAAAGTTGAAAAGTCATGGAAGTCAAATAGTCATGAGGGTAGTCGAACAACCACAAGGGTCAGTTTCACCCTTGGCTATAAATACCCCCTCATTTGTACATGCAAAGGACTTTTCACCTCAGCTCCTCCCACATAGCCTTGAGAGTCTGTAATATTTTCTTTGAGGAGTAAGTAGTGGCTCCAACACCCCACCCATGGGGTTAGTGATGTATGGTGTAAATAACATGTCTTGGAACTTTCATTTAATTGAGAAGCCTGCTAACAGGCTAGCATGTTTTCACACATGTATTGTAACTGTTGTAAGACTAATATTGAACACTTGTAATGCATGTTGCTTTAACTTGTGTTTAACACTTGAACTCATTCACTTGTTGTAATACATATCTATTAATGAAAATGTGTTGTATATGTTGTTAACATTGTCTCGCCCGTGTTGGTTACCTCCCCAGACATCAGACATGCCTTTCACATCAAAATTTCTATAACAACCACTGCACTCACGCAGACTCATCCGCTAAGTGTTGTACATGTTATCTTCCCTTATGTGTTGTGATTTCCGCATCCGTGTGGATTGTTCTTCCAGAAGCTGTGCACGTCCTGTTGTGTTATTTCTTCCTAATAAAGTTGGGGCTTCCTCCCAACCAACTTAGGACTCACTTCCATCCTCTCCCTCTACAGGGAAAGAACCATTGACACAAGTAACACTAGAAATCACCAGGCACCCAAACCTCACTTCTCGAAGACAAAGTGGACCACTCTCCTGTGCTAACAAGCAAGAGTTGAGGCAAATCTTTAAGATAATGGCAACCCGACCATCATACTGGATGGGATTCCCACACCAAACGGTGTGAGTTCTAGTTGGGAATTCATGCCACGATGATCCCTTGAATGTTGGTGGGTCCAACACCATCAACAAAACAATAGATAAAGTCCAGACCAATCTCCTTTATCTCTCCCCCTTTGACATCAATGGAAAAGGGTCAACTCCATTTGATAAGGAAACAAGAACACAAGTATTGAAGCACTGAAGCATTGGATATCTACATGGCTGAAAAATGATGCATATCAACCAATAACCATACTCTCCACATTAGCAGCAAGCATTACATATAACCAATAATCATTTAGAGAAACATATCCAATCAAACACCTATAACAGCAATATTCCAACATAAGGTAACCATACAATCATCAATGAGAAATATCATAATGAACAATATCATGCAACAATGTGCACATGAGCATGAACCAATGCTCTCCATAACAACTACATAGCATCAAATACCAAACATCTCTGAACATAACATGAGGCCAAGAACCCCCAACTGTCATAGCATAACATGAGGCACATCACGACACCTCCAATCAAATCATAATTCCAATGATGTATGGTTGAAGTGAATAGGAACAAATAATCCCCCCCTGAAAATATACCATCTCCAAGGTCAACTCCAACCTATAATGAACTGCTTCCACTGCAAACAATGCTTCCTTCCCACAAATAGAAGGACCATATGGACATAGAATCCACATGACCATGATTGGATGACATATACATGATAAATACATGGTTGTAGAAGCAACATAAGACCTCATACATTACCATTACATGACTGCATGACTCATGATTACAAGACCCAAAGATATTACAATATAGGTACATGGATCCATGAGAGTTTTTCATGAATATATCAATAAATACATAGTTGTTATGATCATATCCTATGGACCAGTGACTCAAATACATGACATATAATAATTGATACAACATCATTAGCCCATACATGTGGCCGCAAAAACGACTCCATAAGGCTCCTCCATAACAAGCCTATCACCAAAATGACTCTATCTACTAATGAGCAGACCCTCGACCAACATAAAATGATGAACCAATAATAAATACATGGATATAAAGATCATCATGTAACATCTCATACATGGCTAGTCCATGTCTCATGTCATCTCTATACATGTTGTGCCAATGAAATCCTTCTATGCATGGTTGTACCATCTTTTCAACCAACTCATCAGTGGAACCAAATGCATATATATGGCTAAAAATTTACTACTTTCACTCAGAAAACATATGTAAAGCAACTAAATATCACATGTAAATATCATACGATGCATACCTCCCCCTGAGCTCAATATACCTCTAATAGACATCATGATCTTGTGGACCTAAATGTACACGAGGCTCAAATAAAATCATCACGTGCTACTGCAAAACTTGCACTCATCAAACTACCATATTTCTACCATACTCTCGCCCTAAGGTTATACACCTCTCATGAACTCCGCAATCCTCTAAAAATATGAAAGAAATAATCAAGGACTACATGAGGGAATGCTCTTCACTACTTGAAGACTCTGTTTCTCGTTCTTCCTCCACACAGTCTTTGGATACTTCTTTTCTTCCTACACTGATTTTCTACTACCTCCACTTTGTTTTTGTTGCTTTGGTCAATCTTGTCTTGAAAAATAGGGTAGAAAACAATGTCTTTATATATGGCCAAAGTTATGACATGTGTAGCACTCCACATGGCCAAGATAAGAAGAAAGAGGATCAAATATCCTATTGTTCATGCCATATCAAAACCTTGCATGCAATGTGCTTCTTTTCCATTGGTTATATCTGCAATCAGATGGCTTATGACCAAACATGTTACATGAATAGAAAAAACCATAAAAACGATGATTATACCTGTTGGCCATTATCCTTGGCTGTTGGAATTATTGCAAGCTTTGCTGATAGGATCTATAGATTTTGCTTCTGTAGTTAGCTACAACATGCCCAAACTTGTGACAGTTGTAACATTCTACATTATGCACAAAAGGAATGAAAGGAATTTATTTCCTTTGAAATTTTACAAATTTGTCACAATCCTCTCTTGGAGAAAAATATCTTCTGAATGTAGGTTCTCCTTGAGGTTTTCTCTTCTACTACTGCTAGTCGATCTGCCTCTGGTTTTTCCTTTTGTTTCCTTGGTTCTCACTCTTACTACCGGTATTGTTTGCTACAAGTTTCTTAGGTTATTCTTTGTTGTTTTTACCTACATGCAAACAAGGCTCACCCTTTTGAAATTTAAGACCAGATTTATCCAATGGTGATCTCTAGATCTCAAGTAAACTATCCAAGGCTACAATTCTCTTCTCAATCGTTCGTTGCTTTCTCAAGGAAATCACTTGGGCTTCTAATATTTCAACCTCTTTTTCCTTCTCTTGGTACTAATTACTCATGCCTTCCTCAACTCTTTCCAAATCAACTAATTTAATCTTTAAACTAAAAATCTCCTCCTTGAGCTTGGCCTCCTTATCATCATAAATCTGCAATATTTTTTCTAGATCCTTGCATGTAGCTATTAGTTTAGTAATATCAGCTGTAAGAACCTTAACAACATTTTCATATGCACTGGGAACTTCGGCATGATCAAAATATGAAGCATCAAAATTATAGTTTAACATAAAATCATTAAAATTTATACCTTTCAGTTTAGGATTTTTTGATCTTTTCTCATCATCCTCTCAATCATGTGCACTAGAAGAATGAGTCTCTTGTGGTTGAGCTTCTTATTTTTGAATGCCCTTCTTCTTGGTTTTCTTCTTGTTCTTCTTCTTGTTGCTCTTTTTCTCATTTTCATTATTGATGCTAGTACCATCTCCAAATATGAATTCTAGCTTGTCCCACATTTATTTAGTGTATTTCAAACCTACTAGCCTCTTCATATCATCATCATGAAGATTCTTGTAGATTATACATCTAGCTTGCACATCCTGCTGCAAAACTTTATCTGTAGTTGGATCCTTGCCACAACCTTCACATTCTAATTTCCAAATTTTATATCCACTAGAAAATAATTGAGATTTAACATTTTTGTGCCATACCTTGTAATTTGCAGCAATGAGGAAAAACATTCTAAAAAAATTCAAATTTTCGCCAACAAACCCCACATCTACTCTCCAACAATTAAGCTACAACCAAGAGTCCCGCTCTGATACAAATTGTTGGAAACCTTTGAGTACTACTTTGGGGGGGGTGAATCAGTAGTGTGTGTTATTATCAATTTTTACCACTTTAAACTTCTCTACTGAATCATGCACCATTAACCAACAACATATCATATCATCACATGAATATAAAAAATATAAGAAGCTAAATAAAAAACCATGAGAGCAACAATACACAAAAAAACCATTAAAAAAACCACAAAAACCGTCCACACAAGAGACACAAGATATCTAGTGGAAAACCATTCACTGAGAAAGAAACCACCCGTGTTGTTGATGCACTACTACGAATCTTCTATTAAGAACATATAGTATTTTACATAGATTTCTGACTTTGAACAGTTCAGAGACTCGAACTCACATGCAATCTATTGACTCCTATTAGCCTAGAGAGTCAATTCTACTAATCATCTCAGAATACTATGTTCTCACACAGATCTATGGATTACCATCCATTGAAAGCTACCATGATCAGTTGATCCTCGCCCAAATCCGATTGGATTGAGGAATTGTTCCTTTCTCTCAAACTATGCAATCACTGCTCCACACCCATGAAGTCATTGCTACTCTACTCTATACCAACCTCATTTCATTTATTTTCGTACTAGATCCCAAGACTTTCTGCTCAACTCGATTCAACATTGAAATACAAAATCTAGCTGCAATACAATCTCATCAAATCAAATAAAATCACCACAAACATATTCTCTCCACTGTAAGAAAATAATGGCCATAATCCATCTAAAAAATATTGAACAATTTCATCACCAACAGCTAAAACAAAAATCATACTTAGCCATAATACCAAACCCTCACTGCAAAATATAATTGTTGCATACTACAATTAGCATCATAAAACACAATGGCTATATGCCAAATGCATCAGCACCTCCTGTAAAAACAAAGGTGAGAGTCACCAAAAAAATATACTCCAGCAACATGCAAAAATTATCCAAACAATCTCTACTACAACAGCCTCAAATCTGATCTGAATATTGATGCATTGCTTTAGCAATATGCTCCATTCACTTCCATTTACACTCACTCACTAAAGCAATTATTCTCACAAGGAGGTCTGAAGCATACTCACACTATGCATCCTTCTCTTCCTCACATATACTCACCATCAACCGTCACTCAACTCCAAAGTGAAGTTTATAAAACACGAGAGGAAAAATTGATCTTAGGCATGGGATCAAGAGTGCACAAATTTGACAAAATCAAACCACTAAAACCACTTTTTATGCACTAAATGTGTTCACATCATTGGATGACCTTTTCAAATAATTTTTTATCATAACAACTTAATCTAAAAGTCTCTGTGAATTTCCATGCCAATTTTCATCTGATTTTCGTGAGGAATGTAAAGGATTTTCGTGAAAAAGCCTTAGTCGCTGGCATAACACTAGCTAATTTTGGTTGGAGCCCTTCAGTGACATGCAAAATCCTATCTCCCAGTGACTAGAATGTCTCAATCGCATGCATAAGCTTGCATGGGAGTGGTCGGGGCCGAGCATAAGAAAAAATAACAAAACCTCATCTCAGAACCTTTGCCACCTATTGTATCACCTTCTCCAGCATCTGTACATGACTCCAAACCTATTCCAAGTCCTTTGATACCTCTGAAAATGGATCAAACTTTTCTCCTAAGTGCCACTACCAAATTGACCTAAAGGGCCAATAAATAAAGTTGGGAAGAATTTCAACAAGTCCTCCACTCTCCAACAACATCTACACAAGTTACAACACACGTGTACACTACTAAAACATCTTTGCATCATCATCATCAAGCCAACACACTACTGCAAAATTTCATCCTCATCAGCATAAGTATGAAGACCTAGATGAATACCTAGTATTCCAAGTCATTAAGTGTGACAACTCCACCCATGAACATGATACAACGAACAAGCTACACCAATGCCATCGATCCATGCATACAAGGGATCACAATTTTGAAATCAATTCCATCATTTGATCATCATGAGTGTGACATAATAAGGTTGGCATTAGTGCAAGCATTAGCATGCTAATGGAAGCACAATTGGTTGCAACCATACTACAATTATGACATCAATGCATCAGATAGGCTACATAGGGTTGACATCAATGCCAACATGAACCAATGGAAACATCAACTATCTAGAATCATGCACATCATAATTCCAACACCAAAAAATCCTTCATGGTACATACAAAAGAATCACTTTACAAATCACATTGTAGGTGATAAGGAAGTAGGAGTTCAAACTCAAAGAAGATTAGTGAATAGCTCTAGTTAAGTGCATATTGTTATGCTATCAATTATTTAACCAAAATATTTTTCTCAAGCAAGCCAAGACGAGCATTGGGTAAAACCAATGAATGAGGAGCTAGAGCAAATTGGGAAAAATGAGACTTGGGTATTGGTTATATGACCATTAGATAAAAATGGCTTTGGAACAAAATAGGTCTTTAGAAAAAAATTGGATAAGAATGGACAAGTTGTAAGAAATCAGGATATATTGGTATGCAAAGGCTATGCTCATGTTGAGGGAATATATTTTGAATACTTTTTCCCTTATATATTGCATGGTTAGTGGAAACAAGGTTGTTCCTAGAATTTGCATGCCACAAAAATTTAAAAGCATATCAGATGAATATAAAATAAACTTTCGTGAATGGTGAGATTGAAGAGGAAGTTCACATAGAACAAACTGAAGTTGTTCATCTATTATAAAATCATGAAGAAGTGTGTAGGCTGAAAAAGGAATTGTATGGAATTAAACAAGAACATAAGGCATGGTATTCTATATTAGATAAATACCTACAACAACAAGGATTCAGAAGAGTAACAAATGAAAGTAACTTGTGTATCAAATCTAATAATGATATTCTTTTAATTATTTATGTTTATGTCGATGACATCATTTTTGGTAGTGATGGAGATTTACTCAACCAAAATTTGTTAAGGATATGCAAACTGAATTTGAGATGTTCATGCTAGAAGAAATCTAATTTTTTATTGGATTGAAGATTACTCAATCATAAAAGGTATATTCATCTCACAAAGTAAGCACCTCAAATAAATGTTGAAGACAATTGGGATGGAAGAATGCTATCTTGTCAGTACTCTTATAATCACTAGATGTAAGCTTAGCAAAGATGATGAGTCACTAGAAGTAAATGAAACAATGTATAGATCAATAATTGAAAGCCTTTTGTATCTAAGATCCTCTCGCCCAAAAATTATGCAAGTTGTTGGTGTAATTTCAAGATATAAATCAACCCCCAACCAAAGTCACCTCTTAGCTGCCAAGAGTATTTTCAAATATTTAAGGGCCACAATGGATTATGGTCTATGGTATCAAAAATGTTAGAAAATTTCATTAATTGCATACACGGATGTTGATTTGGTTGGAAGTGTTATTCTTTCTTTCTTAGAAATGGCTTAATGTCTTGGTTCAATAAAAATAAAACATATATCTCCCTTTCTATGGCTGAAGTAGAGTACAGAGTAGTTGCAAGAAGATGTACTCATAATTTGTGGATGAAACAAATGTTACAGGGCATGAAGGTAATGTATGATAGACCTATTCCAATTATTTTTTATGATACAAGAACTATTAGTATATTTAATAATCCTTTTTTTCATTCAACAACCAATCATATTCCCATTAAGTACCATTTCATTATAGAATAGGTGGTTGATCATATTCTCAAGTTGCAATATATCTAAATAAAGGAACAAGTTGTTGATATCTTCACCGAGCCTCTTGCTCGAGAACCTTTTAATTATTTCAGGAAAAATTTAGGAGTGATCTCTCACTCTTTTCTTGATTAGCTTTATTCAAAAGTAAAGAGGGAAATTGTCCAAGCATGAACAAGGATGGCTATAATGATTCGAGGTGAGAAAAAAGATCAACCTTTGGGGGTTTTTCTAGATCAGCTAAATAGTTCTACTTACACAGGAGGATATACGAAGGAGGAAGGACAAAGAATAGACTTGCACATGTGTATGAATTCAAGGAATGATAAACATTGGAGTGTGCAGTCAAGAAGGAAAGTGGAGATGAGTGAGTGTGACATGTAACCTATCCACCATTTCAACCTTTTATACCAAATATGGTACTAACAGTGGTGTAGGGGGAGGTTGAATCAATGTATCAAAAAACTTATTATTTAAACACATTTCATCAATAATTAACCATCTAGTAGTGTATCTTATCAATTTGTGTCATAACAATAATTGAAACCATGCATCAAGGAGCCATCATCAGATCAACACAAGAGGACATGATTTTATGTGGAAAGGGAGTAAACCACAAGTTATTTTTCTTCTTCTTCTTGAATTCATTTACATAGATTTCAAGAACTGACCTACTGGAGCCAGCTGCCCCCAATATGTGCAAGCAAATACTTGAAATAACATACAACCTGATGGAGGCACTAGCCTTAAAAATGTGGAAACAACCACTTGCGCTAGGATACAACTTTATTGAGGAACCAACCTTAGAAATGAGAAAGATTTTACTTTTTGTAGCCTTCAACCTGATTGAGACACCAACCTTAATGGAGGCACGCATCTCCTTCTTCAACTTTGTGTGGACCACTTTTCACAATATTTTAGACTGGATCCATATGCTATTCAAAATAGGTCATCAAACTTATCATGTTGTTTCTATAATAATGGTATCATCGACCTATCATATCCTATTCATACATTGTCACACCTTGTTCATCAATCTCCTCACATAAAACTCATCTTGGAACCTATTCTAGCCATGTACACAACACTTGCAACAACCTGCTCTTAAGCCCCCAAAACACATAGCACTGATTCTATACATAAAAAATATATCATCAAGGCTTTTCATGCCTTTGGAAATGTTCACCATTGAATCATGACGATAATGCTTCTTTTGAAATCAATTTTCGCTTTGAAATGAGCCTAGAAACCGCCAAAAGACCATATAAAAATCAACCATTTGACAAAATGGACCTTTTGGAGAATGTTCTACAAATTATCCTTTTCACAAAAACCCTTCTAAAAATTGTACATCTCCATCCTTTCAATCATTTGATAAAATGTAAATTCATGGGAAAAAAAAGAATAAAAATGAATTATGACCTCAAGAGTGACCAGATTCGAACACGAGACCATGTATGCACAACATAAATCCAATTATAATTGTACTATGGGATGATGCTTACAAATCTATCATCAAAAACCAATTTTGTTATGGTGGAGGTAACTCCAAAGGGGAGAGCATGGGGATCCAATCCCATGTCTCTGCTCATAGTAGCCACACAAAAATCCAACATGTTAATTTGTTTGTCCAATACAAAGCCAACTCAAACTAATGTGTTAATATATTGGTCCAATATGAAGCCAACTCAACTCGATGTCTTAATTTTCCAAGCGTCAATTCTCATCCAGTCTCCACATCTTGGTTGCACCTCGACTAAGAATTACATTACTTATGTTGTGACCAAATCCACAAACTAAAAATATCACCACCTAACCAAAACATTGAAATGAGTTTGTTATATATATATATATATATATATATATATATATATAGCGAGAGAGAGAGAGAGAGAGAGAGAGAGAGAGAGAGAGAGAGAGAGAGAGAGAGAGAGTCTCCACATATTGGTTACACCTCAACCAAGAACCACATTACTTATGTTGTTACCAAATCCACAAACTGAAACGATCACCACCTAACCAAAACAATGAAGTGATTTTGTTTATATATATAATTTTGGTATCCACTACGTAAGAATAGTGATTGACCTCCACTATCAAGCTTTCAAACCGACAGTTAAACTCTATCTCTGCTATCAAAATTTCAACCTACACAAAATGTTAAACTCTCCCTCTGCTATATATAGTTAAAATTTTTAAACCTCCACAAAATGATAAAATCTTCCTATGATCTAAACTCAAAACCAACAAGCATTATCCAACCATAGAGCTTGTATTACTTCTCTTTCTTCATGAGAGTTCACTCTATCCATTTGCAGCCCACATAAAACTATATATATACATAACCGTGTGGTCTCTAGGCTTATGTGGGCAACATTGTTCATGCTTTTAAAACAAATTTTTAACCCATATTACAATACAACTGACTGTGTGACCTTCATCTTGAGACTAGAACTTGGCCTTTTACACACCATGATCATGCCATGAAACCTGCTCCCTAGGAATCCATGTTCATCAACATGCTAATGTTAGCATGACATCATCACGCCATCTGGTATCTCATGACAGGTACCACTTGTCATCCATTTTTTTCGTTTTCACCAATCAAAAAGCACTAATTATTCCTACCATGTGGGAGCCCCTGGTGGCACCATGTCATCCTGATGATGTGTCAAGCCTTGTCAATGTCACATCATCTTTGCTACCACATCATATCGTTTAACCAACTAAAATCAAACAAAATCATCTCTGCTATCATGACACTACTGATTTTACATGAGATTCCAGATGTCATTCAACAAAAAGGTCCATGTGTTATTACGAAACTGGGCCAACATGGAGGGTTGACCTTTGTTAAACATTAGAAAAATTGACACATCCTCTACCATTTGATTCTTGATCTGATCACTGGATCCATCTAATATGAGTAAACATGTTAGAGCTTTAATGTTGTTAAATTTCATGCAAGTTTGGCAACTATCCATAGTAGATTTGACCACATAACCATAGATCTGCCTAGAAGATGCATGGTATTTAAAAAAATTGGTGTTTTTGGATTTTTTCGAATATTTTAGGTCCTTTGTTAATGTTGATCTTCAACTGGCCATAACTTCTCATCTAGGAGGACTTTTCCAGACTGTGATATACTATTGGAAAGGTTTTAACGAGGACTATCTAACCATACTATCTATATACACATTAGGACATAATAACCTCTAACAAAACTCAATAAAATTCAAACCTCTTGATGAAGGAATGTAAGAGATCAAGATATCATACTGATTCATGAATGACCCTGTTGCTTCCTTAGGCATTCCCTTTGAAGTCAATGAAACTTGTTTTTATCAATGAAAAAATTATATGCAATAATATCTCCCTTTGTCATTGATGGAAACACCATTAGAAATTGATATTCATTGATGGAAATGGACCAAATCCCCTTGAATGCATCAAACTTTGTCTGACATAATGCTTCAGACTACCCTTTTATGCCTATAAATAATATTCCTTCTTTCTTTCCTTCATCCTTTCTACTTCAATGTCTTCCTTGTCAATATCTGCATTATTTCACCCAATTTCTCCATGTCTATTTTTGTCAATGTATATATTCTCTCCCCCTTTGAAATCAATGGAATAGGGATATAGTTTCGTACCAATTTTTACATTACTATGTGTGGATCTAAACGTTTTGTTAATGGAGTCTCTCCATGAGACCATGCTTTCTTCATCTATAAGTTTTTGTCAATGATCTTTAATTATTCCTAAAATGTCTTGCAAACGAGATTGAGATGTAGATGGAGTTTCCCTACAAGACCATGCTTGCCAACACTCTCCACTATTCTTGAAATTTCCTATGGTCTTTGATCGAATGAAGTATCCCATATCATTCTTCCTAATTATGTACATCTTCTTCATAATCCTCAACTAAAATTTGTGATGCATTCCTTCCTGTTATACGTATCCTCTGATTTTCAATATAAGGCCCAATATGAACTGCTCAACTTCTTGGATTTCTCATATGATTTTTTGATTATTTACTTTCTGAACCTATTTTTGATGGTCAACCTGTATATTTTTTCTACCTATACATACCTACTATCATACTCTCCTTATGAGTAATTTGGGAAACATCAAGCATGAGATATCACCTCTAAATAACATGTACAAAAGCTTGACAGATGTAAGTATCCAAAACTTCTCATCTATTATGTCAATTGATCAACATGATTTTCCTACTCACCTTGGTCTCTCCCATCAATAACTGCTTCTCTAGTAGTGAGTATCCTACCTTGGTTTGTCTTGTTTTCTCCTCCATACTTAGAGTCCATTGTCTTCCTTTCTTTAAATTCAAGTTTTACATCATCTATATCTAGAGCATTTTTGGTATTGTCCTCAATATTCTTATTAGAGTTGATCTCTATGAGCATTTCGGTCTTTCTTATGTATTCAAATTTTGTTCTTGTCATGGTTGCAACTTTTTAAATCCTTATCCAAAGCATACTTGTCATAATAATATTTGAACATAGAACTTGTTCATTAGGAAGAACTTCAAAAAAGAAGAGTCATGGGTTTTTCCTTACTGCACATAACTAATCAACAACTCATATCAATGCCTTGAGAACTCAATACAAGTTCATGATTTTAAACCTGTTTTATTCTCCACACCTTAGTGTGACTTTCTCCTTGCATGGTAGAACCCTTTCCTTCCTATTCAAGAGGATGATTTATTCTTCAAAATTTCTTTCTTGTTGACCAAAATCCACTTCAACTTTGTTCAAGTCCAAAATATTTCCTTAAGATGACTTACCTAAATATCTTCTCTCTTCCTTGCTTCTTTCACCTTGATCTTTAAACGATAAACTTCATGTTTTGTTTTGATTAGTTTTTTATTCTTATCTTTAGAGTCTTGCATTTTTTCTTCCAGCTGTTTCACCAAGGCATCATCATTCCTTTTAGATTCTCCCAATTGTGCTTATAGATAAGTATCATCATAGTTCCTAATTGCCAAGAATTCATATTTCCCTTTTCTTTCATTCATCATCTGATTGTTGAAGTTTTCTAGCTTATCTCTCAAGGATATATTCTCAACTTTTAGAGTTTCACAATGGTATTTTTTTTCTTCCTGGTTGCTTTTCCACACGTCTTCCCACCTCCTTTCTTCTTTTAGATGGGACTTCATAATTTCTTTTTCTTGATCTTGGTTTTCATATTTCTTCAAAAACTACTTTTTTTGTTTCTTTAGAATGATGAGACTCCTTATTTCTTCTAGAGTTGAGGAAATCTTATCATGAACAAGTTTTTGTTAAATTACCTTCCTCAACACCATAATTTCCTCTTCATGATTTTCTAAATGATCCATCAAGGAAACTTTAGCTTTTCTTGAATTTTCTAATTGAAGCTCCACTTGTTCAATTTTATTTTGACTTCTTCCTTCATGAAACTAACCTAAATTTGATGGGGAACATATTATTGATTGTTTTTAATAGCACATGGACACATAAAAGTATAATGACCTTGATTATAACAATTGAAGTAATATGCAATACCTGATTCATCCTTTTGATTGCTTTCAACATCCATGATCATGAAGAGGGTGTCTTATTTGGGATTTGATGTATTGATCACATTATTGCAACCCTTCCTCTTCTGATACAACTTATTCTTACTCTTCCCTTTATTGGTTGTACCTCCTTTGATCTACCTTCCAGGAGTAAACTATTCCTGAAGGAAACTCCTTTGATTCCAATTGTTAGACCAAATATTACACCAATAGGGGGAGGGGGGGGTGAATTAGTGTATCAGACATTTGATAATTTCAACGCAATTAATCAATAATTAACCATGCATCAATGTATCATAACAATTTTCATCATAACAATAAATGAAACCATGCATCAAAAATCCATTAGCACATCAACATAAGAGAACACAAATGTTTACTTGGATACCATTATGGGAGAAAACCACAAATTCCTCTTATTCGTATTCTTCAATTAATTTACATAGATTTATAAGAATCGACCTCTTAAAGGCACCCACCCCCAAGATGTGCAAGAAACTACTTGTAATAGGATACAACTTCATCAAGGCACCAACCTTGAAAATGTGCAAGAACCCACTTGTGATAGGCTACAACCTGATTGAGGCACCAACCTTAGAAATGAGCAAGCTTTGACTTCCTATAGGCTTCAACCTGATTGAGGCACCAACCTCAATGGAGGCACCCACCTCCTTCTTCAACTTTGTTTGGACCACTTTTCACAATATTTCAGATTGGATCCACATGCTATTCAAAATAGGTCTTCAAATTGATCACAGTGTTATTGACATAATGTTGTCATATTTCGGTCATTTCATGTTCATACCTTGTCACATCATTTTCATCACTTTGGTCACATAAAAATTGTCTTGGAACCTATTCTAGCGATGTACACAATAATTCATGCACCCTACTCATAAGCCCCCAAAACACATAAAAATGATTCTATACATCAAAAAGTTATCACCAAGATTTATCATGCTTTCAAAAATGTTCACCATTGAATCTCGATCATAATGCTTCTTCCGAAATCAATTTTGGCTTCGAAATTAGCCAAGAATCCCTCAAACCATATAAAAATTAACCATTCAACAAAATGACCCTTTCAATGTTTGTTCTACAGAATAAAATTTTCCTGACAGTCCTTCTTAAAATGTACATCTCCTGCCTTTTAATAATTTGAAAAAAAGTAAATTCATGGGAAAAATAAAATTAAAAAATGACTTTTGATCTCAAGAGTGACACGTTTTGAACTTGAGACCTGAGATGCACAACAAAAATCCAATACCAACTATGTTATAGGATGATGCTTACAAAGTCATCCTTACAAAACAATTTTATTGTGGTGGAGGTAACTCCAAAGGGAGAGTGCAGGGATCCAATCTTTTGAATTTTCTCATAGTGCAGCCATACAAAAATCCAATGTTTCAATCTACTCATCCAATATATAGCCAAATTAAACCAATGTGTTAATCTATTAGTCCAATACAAAGCCAACTCAAATTGATGTGTTAATTTTCTCGTCCAATGCGGAACCAACTCAATTCAATTTGTTAATTTTCAAAGAGATAATGCTCATCCATTATCCACACCTTAGTCAAGTATCAGATGAGAACCATATTACTTATGTGGTGACCTAATTTATAGATCGAAATGATTAGCACCTAACTAGAATAATGAAACAAGTTTCATAGATATATAAGGTTGAGATCAAATATGTAAGAGAAATGCTCAACCTCCACTATCAAGTTTTCAAACCAATGGTTAATCTCTGCCTTTGTTATCATACTTTCAACCTCCACAAATGTTAAACTCTCCCTCTGCTATATATAGTTGAACCTTAAGCCTCCATAAAGCCTTAAACTCTCCCTCTGCTATATATATTTCCATACTTTTTAAACCTCCGTAAAATGATAAACTCTACTCCGTTCCACATTTAGACCCAACGAGTGTTATCCAACCATCATTCACAAGAATTTTCTCTATCCATTTGTAACCCATAAACATGTATATATATACACGGTCGTGTGGTCCTGGAGCTTATTTGGGCTAACATTGATCATGCTTTTAAATTGGACTTTTAACCCATTTCACAATACAATTGACCATGTGACCTTCATTGTGACACTAGCGCTTTACTTTTTACATAACATGACCATTCCATGTGACCTTCCCTGCATTGGTTGATGGTCATCAGCATGTTGATGTTATCATGAAATCATCATGCCATGTGGCAGCTCGTGAGAGGTGCCACATGTCACCCATTTTTTTCCTTTTCACCAATAAAAATACACCAATTGTTCCTACCATGTGGTAACCCCTAGTGGTACCATGTCATCTCACTGACATCTCCCTAATGATTTGTCAACACCTATCAATGTCACATCATCTCTGATGTCACATCATCTCCTTTGAATACCTAAACTTCACCACATCATCTTTGTTTCCATGTCACTACTGACTATATAGGAGAGTCCATGTGTCATTTGACAGAAAGGTCCACATGTAACTACAAGACTAGGTTAGCATGGAGGGTCGACCTTCATTAAAGCTTGGACAAGTTGACACATATTTTGTCACTCAATTCTTCATCTGATTGTTGGATCAGTCTGATCTGAGTAAACATGCTAGAGAATTAATGCTGTTAAATTTTGTGTTAGTTGGATGAAAATTTGCAATCAAATTTGTCCACAGAGCTATATATTTGCCCACAATATGCATGTTTTTTAACAAATTTGTTGTTTTTGGGTTTTTCTCCATAGTCTAGGTCATTTTCAAATGTTTATTTTCAAATGGCCATAACTTCTCATACATGAAGAGTTTTTTAGAGTGTGATATATTCTTGGAAAGGTATCAACAAGGACTATCAAAAGATACTATCCATAGAATCATTAATACATCATAACCTCAACAAAAAAACAATAAAATTCAAACCTATTAACAAGGGCATGCAAGAGATCATGCTATCACACTGATTCATGAATGACTTTTCTACTTCCTTAGGCATTTCCTTTGACATAAATGGCACTTTTTGTCATCAATGACAACATAATGTGAAACGATCCCCCCTATCATTGATGGAATCAACATTAAAAATTGATACTCATTAATGGAAATTGACCAAAACCCGCTTGGCATACACCAGACTCCCTGTGACATAATGCTAGGGACTCCCCCTTTCTGACTGAAAATATTCTTCCTTATTTCTCTCCTTCCTTTTTTCTCCTTCTATGTATTCCTAATAAATGTTTACATTCTTTCCCTCAATGTCCTACTCTGTAAGAAAAGAGGTGAGTTGCCATATTTCACCATTTTCAACTACTTTCAAAGCCTTACAAAAGCTAAAAGAACTCTATGACTCACATTCTGCACTTGAAGTTTTTCAACTCATGATTAAACTCTTCACTCTTGAATTACAAAATAATGATCCTCTTGCTCTTGCATCCGAAGTAAAATCTATAATGCATGATATCAAAGCAACTAAGGTTGAATTGGATATTCCTATTATTGCTTTTCTCAAGGCACATTATCCTACTTACTCCAATTATCTTGAGTCATTGCAAGCAAATGGAAATCTCAAAGATATTACCTTTGACTCTCTTGTGAAAAAATTTGTTGAAAGAGAGAAACCTTTTGGAAAGAAGATAGCCCCTGACTCTTCTGAAGAGGCTGTGTGCCTTGCTCATAAAGAAAGGAATCTTGCCTAATATTCTTCCAGAGGAAGAGGTGGTCAAAGAGGAAGAGGAAGATATTTCAGAGGTGTGGGGGCAAACACTCTCAAGGAGAAAAGTCAGATTTGCACTGCATACGCTGCAAAAGAAATGGATCACATGATGCCTCCACATGCAAGTTACCTTGGGACAAAATTGAGTAGCAAAGAAACCAACAGAAAGGTAAAACTAATGATACAGACAAAGGCAAAGCACCTGAATCCACTCATTATGTTGTGGCACAATCTAATATCAGAGTAAATGAAGACTTATTTAATGCTTCACTTGCTTCTTGGAAAAATGATTGGTTGCTTGATTTGGGAGCAACTTGCCACATGAATCATAGAATTTTTGTTTTGAAGAATTTACTGACAATGTTGATGGAGCAATATACTTTGCAGACCAATAAAATATCAAGCCATCCGGGCTTGGCACAATCAGGCTTAAATTGCCTGGTCTTCCAGACTTTCTTTTGCATCATGTTCTATATCTCCCACAACTGAAGAGAAACTTGCTATCCTTGGTCCACATCCACCAGCAAGGTCACTCCATTCATATGTTTGATGGCAAGCTTGAGGTGAGAAAAGCATTTGACCACTCACTTGTCATGAGGGGGATAGAAGAAGAAAGGCTTCTCAAGCTGCAGGGTACCTCTATTCGTGCACAACATTTGTCATACAACTTTCATTATGAAGAAGGTACACTTCCATCAAGTTTATTATGGCATGCTAGATTTGGACATTTGAACTATGACAACCTTCGCTTGTTGAAGAAAAATGGTGTTGCTGGTTTGCTTACAATTCCTAGGAAACTTAGACAATGTGATGCTTGTATTCTAGGAAAGCATAGCAAACAGTTTTTTCATGATTCGCATTTAAGAGCACATAGAAAACTTGAACTCATTCATTTAGATTTATGTTCCTGTTCCTTCTGCAAATGGAAATAAATATATGACGACATTTATTGATGACTACACCAGAATGTGTTGGGTTTATTTATTGAAGAACAAATCTGATGCTTTTCAAACATTCAAGAACTTTCATACATGGATGTAAAATGATGCACAATCTCAATTGGCTCTATTCGCACTGATAATGGAAAATAATACACTTCAAATGGATTCGAAAACTATCTTCTCCAACATGGGATCAAACATCAAACAATTGTGCCTTATAATCCCCAACAAAACGGTGTAGCTAAAAGAATGAATAGGACAATCTTAAATTTGGTGCACTCCATGATGTTTTTCAAAAATGTAAAGTTGATGTTTTGGGCTGATGTAGTTTTATGTGCTATATATATAAAGAATAGATGTCCATCTAAGCTATTAGAAAGAAGACTCCATATGACATGTGGTATGGGCACATTACTTGGTTAAAGCATCTCAAGGTCTTTGGTTCCACCTGTTATGCCTTGATACCAAAGGTACATAGAAACAAACTTGGTGCAAGAAGTCGTAAGTGTATCTTCCTGGGGTATTCAAACACCTCCAAAGCATATCGTCTCTATGATGAAGTTAATAAAAATTTTGTTGTATCTAGAGATGTAATCTTTCTTGAATCATCCAAAACTAACAATGTTGTTGAGCGAAAACTTGATCACTTGGATAAATTCGCAAATGCAAAATAATTTCAAGAATTTGATAATTAGATTCCACATCTTGAAGGGGGGATTCCTATACTAGATCAACCTGTGGAATCTTCTTCTGAAGCACTCTCTACCCCCATGAAACTCCAACAACGGATGCTACTTTAAGTGATGTGATTGATAGAATTGGGAGACACAATCTTGATTCAGTCCCAAGTCAATCAACGGAGCAGCTTGGACAATCTGAGAAAGGTCCCCCAAAGTGTCTGACAAAGACACTTGAAAGTGTTCATCCTGATGAGGTTGGAAAGACAGGAACTAGAAATTCAAACCGGAAAAATGGAGGTGATGTAGATGACTCTGATTCACCTGTTGATATGGATTTTTCTTATGATTGTGAATTGAATTTATTTACATATTTTGAACCAACTTCCTTCAAAGAAGCTGCTTCTCGTGATGAATGGAAAGAAGCAATGCAAAAGGAGTATGATGCCCTGATAAAGAATGGCACTTGGAAGCTGGTTGATCCTCCATTAGGAACCAAACCAATTGGCTGCAAGTGGGCCTACAAGAACAAGTATAAAGCAGAAGGCTTACTTGACAAGCACAAAGCCAGGCTTGTGGCAAAAGGTCTTGCACAGATTGAAGGGGTCGATTATGAGGAGACTTTTGCCCCCACAGCAAAATGGGCTACCATCTGGACACTCTTTGCCCTAGCAGCTTAGAACGGTTGGAAAGTCCATCAAATGGATGTAAAATCTGCTTTATTGAATGGAGATCTAAAAGAGAATGTTATTATGTCCCAACCTGAAGGATTTGCTGTGAAAGGACATGAACATAAAGTATGCAAACTTGTGAAATCCTTGTATGGCCTCAAACAAGCACCATGAGCCTAGTATGAAAAACTAACTGAGCATCTTCTGAAACTCAATTTCAAACATTATGATCTTGATGATGCAACTTTATTTGTCAAGAAAGTTGGAAAAATAGTTGTATGTCTTGTGGTATATGTAGATGATCTTTTGATGACATGGGAACAGTGAAAGCTACATTGCATCCATAAAGAAGGAATTGAAGAAAGGTTTTGAAATGACTGATTTGGGCTATGTTCATTACTATCTTGGTATTGAAGTAACTCAACATCCGAAGTCCATATTCCTTTCCCAAAAGAAGTACATTGGAGATCTGTTGAATAGGTTTGGCATGACAGAATTCAATCCTCTTACTACTCCAATGGAACAAAACTTAAAGCTCACATCCATTGAAGGAAAAGAATTTTAGGATGCAACAAAGTATAGACAACTTGTAGGAAGTCTCAACTACCTAACTACTACCAGACTAGAAATTTCGTTTGCTATTGGAATCCTCTCTAGGTTTATGCAAAAGCCTTGTGAGGGACATTGGTCTGCTGCAAAAAGAGTTCTAAGGTACTTGAAGGGAACTCAAGACTTTGGAATCAAGTATACACAAGTGGACAACTTCAGCTTGATTTGATACTCTGATTCAGATTTCAATGGAGACAAAGAAACTAGGGTATCTACTTCAGGTTATGCTATGAGTCTTGGATTAGGAGCTGTCTCCTAGAGATCATGCAAATAATCAATTCCAGAAGATTCCACAACAGAGGCAGAATATGTGGTAGTAGCTGAGGCAACAAAATAAATTGTGTGGCTCAGGAAAATTCTTGAACATTTGCAGGTAAAACAAGTACAATCGACTCCATTCATGATTGACAATACCTCGGCAATAAAATTGGCCAAGAACCCAAAGTTTCATGATCGAACGAAACACATCAATACTAAATATCATTTGATTCGACATCATGTTGAGGCCAAAACAATCCATCTCTGCCATTGTTCCACTAATGAGCAAACTGCAGACATCTTCACCAAGCGCTTGGAAGAGAAAAGCTTGAAAGATTCAGAATGATGCTTGGACTCACCGACATCCCTTCAGATTAAGGGGTGGAATGTTGACACCTAATCATCAAGATTGGGTGAATAACTAAAATTGATGTAAATAAATAATAAAGAATATGAATAGTCACTGGGAGATGAAATGAACAGTCTCCCCCTCATGTATATAATAAAGACCAACCTGAATGAAAATCAAAGAATTGTTTTTGAGGAATTACTGCCTGGTCTGACAGTCTTCCTTGCCAATGTTTGCTAATTTGTGCATTCTCTCCCTCTTTGACATGAATGGAAAATTGATATGATTTCCTAACAATGCTTCCATGAATATATGTGGATTTGCACCTGTTGTTAATGGAGTCTCCCCATGAGACCATGCTTTCTCCATCTGTAAGTTCTTGCTAATTCTCTCCAATTATTCTTGAACTTTCTTATGGGCATGATAGAGATGTAGATATGGATTTCCCCCTAAGACCTTGCCTTCCAACACTCTCCAATTGTGCTTTAACTTTCCTATCGACCTTATCGAATGAAGTCTCCCCTTGTCAATCTTCCTTCTTATGTACATCTTTTGTAGTTTGGAGATTTCCATGGTGCAATTTTTGAGATCGAGAGCTTCGAAATTCCACAATCTGCGTTTTTAAGTCTACATTTCGAATCTAGATCAAGACTCATCTTCAGGACCGAATCTACAAAGAAGAGAAGAGAAAAGATGGAGGTTATAAATATGTGATGCCACGCAGTTAGGGTTGGGAGCCGACCAGTTAAAGAGATTTTATTTAATTAAGATTTTTATTTTTATTTATTCTTTGGCATTATAAGTATATGATTTTGATTTTGTTTTCACATTTAATTAGTAAGTTTTATTTTATTTTAATTATAGTTATTTTTTGACATTTAGTATAGAGTTAATTTTTCTAATAATAATTGTTTGAATTTTGATTTTTATAAACTAATGTATTAGATTATGTTAATATATTATAATATAGATCCTATTAATACTAATTATTTTAATATAATTCATATCAATACCATATTTTAAAATACCTATTATAAGTATATGACTTTAGTATGATTAATAAGCTAATGTTATTAATGTGATAGCTTTATGATAATGTATTTTAATATAAATTTTTATTCCTACTTAATTTAAGAGATCATGTTATTAGAGGATAAAAGTGATATTAATTAAGTATATGATATTAGAAATTATTTTTATTAATATTACTGGGGTAAGAAAGGTTAAAGTTAAAGAAGGGAGGGGAAAATGAATGGAGTTCCAGGAAAAGGGGGGGTATTTACCTTGGGTGAAGTATGAGAGGTTGATGGAGAAATAGAGGAGAAGAGCGAAAATGTGATAAAACATTCATGGGAGAGTTTGGGGGGAGGGGCAGGGGAGGAGTTGATAAAGAGTGGTACGGATGATAAGAAAGGGGAAAATCTCTTTATTCCTTGTTATTGTGAGAGAGAAGGGAAATCCAATTTCTGCTAATTTCTATGCCTCCATCCCTATTGAGGTTGTGAGGGTGTTTGATGATTTTAAGGGCCTCCCAAAATTTACGCTTAAATTGATGTTTTTCATTGGCAATGACCTTAGTGTCTTCTAGGAATATGTGGTGGTTGGTCTTACTTGCATGCTCTGCTAAAGCTGAAGATCGAGTTCTTTCATTTCAGATATCAACAACATGCTCTTTAAGCCCGATCTTAAAAGGCCTACCTATTTCCCCAATATATTATTCTCCACAAGAGCAATTGATCATATAAACACCTTTTTGCTGGAGGTGACCCATGTTATCCTTAACAGATTTCATCCTTTATTTGATAGTCATCATGGGCTTGAATGAAGTTATGATATATTTCTTTCTTAGAACATTGGCCTGCTTGTGAGTGACTCCATGTATATATGGAAGGTATGCATTAGAAATTAGGTGATTTTCAGATTTATCCTTTCTACTTCCGGATCTAGCTTTATGGATGAATTTGATGATGTATTTATTATTATATACTAGGTTTGTAAATACTTTTCTTAAGTATGCAATCTCTTCTTCGGTGTGAATCTCATCTAATATTCTGCAGGCTCTAGTAAAAAGGGTTTGAAGAACACCCATCTTTTGAGCCGGGTGGTGGTGTGAATCTGCATGAAGGTAATTGTCGGTATGTGCCTTCTTTCTGAACACCTTATGCCCCAGAGATCCATCTTTGTTTCTTATGAGGAGGATATCAAGGAATGGAATGCAATAATTCTCTTCGACCTCCATTGTAAACTTGATGTCATCATATATGCTATTGAGATGGTTCAAGAAATTATTAAGTTCATCATCCCCATGAGGCCAATTGACACTAGTGTCATCCACGAACCTAATCCAAAACTTAGGTTTTAATGGGTAGGTGTTAAGAGCTTTCTTTTCAAAATTTTCCATGAAGATATTGGCTACGATAGGAGATAGAGGTGATCCCATAGAAACCCCCGATGTTTTCTCAAATATTTCACCTTGGAAGGTGAAGAAAGTAGAACGAAGGCAGATTTCAGCTAGCTTTGCAGTTTGGGGGTCTGCCACTTCTTTAACTACTTGGACTGCTTCATCTAAGGGATCTTGGTGAAGAGTTGGACAACATCAAAACTAATGATTTTGTCACTCGGATCTAGCTTAGCTTATTTTATGAATTCAACATGGCTAGAGTCTTTAATGAAAGAGCTGGTTTTACCAACTAGAGGGGCTAGGGTGCTAGAAACATATTTCGCTATTTCTTATGTGGGAGCTTCGATAGTATTGATGATAGGTCTGAGGGGGACATCAACTTTATGAATTTTTGGGGCACTGTAAATTCGAGGAGTAATTTCACTGTCGGGAGTAAGGCGCTTTTTTAGTTTATCATCTAAATTAGTTTCTTTAATGGATTTTTTGACAAGTCTAGTAATCTTAGAGATGGGTTTTTTTTTAAGCTTCTTGTAGTTGCCACTGTTAGATAGGTGGTCTTTCACTTTTCTTATGTATTCTTCATGATTCATCACCAAAGTGGCAGCCCCCTTTGTCGGCCTTTAGAATGACAATGTCATTATTATTTCTTAGGTTTTTTAGGGCTTTAAGTTATTCCTGGTTTAAATTGCTTTTATGAGGTTTAGCTTTTCTAAGGATGATGGCGCATTCTTGCCTTACAAGCTCCTTGCATTCATCATTAAGAGCTTTGATTCCATCTTCAAGACTACAAATGATTTCTTCGTTAGGGATCTGCTTGGGGGCTAGGGAAAAATTGAGTCCTTTGTCAAGGACCTCAGCTTCTTCCTTCTTTAATTCATAAGAGGAAATATTTATTACTTTTTTATTGTTAATAGAATTATTGTGAGATTCATTATTTATTTTGTTATCTAATTTATTTGTTTTATTGTCTAACTTGTTCTTTGTTATATCACATAGGTTATTAGTTAATTTATTTGTATTGCTATCTAATTTATTATTTAATTCATTATACCCATTATCTAATTTATTACTATCACTGAAATTGTTATTTAATTCGATTGGACAGTTTATTATGTTATATGACCTGGTTTTGCTATCAAAGTTTTCTAACCTGCTCTTTGTTATATAACATAGGTTATTAGTTATAGTATTTGATTTATTTATATTGTTATCTAATTTACTATTTAATTCATTAGAGCCATTATCTAATTTATTACTATCACTAAAATTATTATTTAATTTGATTTGTTCACTGTTTATTCTGTTATTTTACCTAACGTTTCTAATGGATAGATCTATCTTACCTATATTCGGTGAATTTCTGGGTGCTCCTATGGAATTGTTGCGCAACTGCTCCAGTTCATTTGTGGGTTGACGTTTATGTGTCTCTTCGCATGATGTGCCACAACTATCTCTTGTCTCTCTGCATGAGAGTTGCCTTGAATCTACTTCCACTGTGTTGTTACATACCCTTGCTGCATTTTCAAAACTACGCAACTACTCTAATCTATTTGCGGGCTGCTGTTTCTGGGTTTCTTGCCTGATGGGATGAAGCAATTTCCTACCTCTTCGTGTCAGAGATGACTCCGGGCTAAATCTATTTCCATTGTGTTGCTGCACTATTTTGTATGCCTGATTTCCCTTGTTGCATTTTCAAATTTTCATTTTTCTACCTACATTTCTAGTTTCTTAAGTTTTCTGCTCTGTCTCAAATGAGCTGTGCGCTCTTCCCTGTCATCTTTGAGCACTGTTGAAGCATCGATGACTGCCCATAGGTCTTCTTGGATGATTTCTTCTAGTTTTAAGTGGATTTTAAAGGCTAATGAAGATAATCGAGCCAACGAAAATTTGGTTCTATGTATTTGAAGGTGGATTAGAGACTTGTTGAGCCGTTCGAAGGCTTTATGATTGTCCTGGGTGTGCAACCTATGCTGAACACATGCAAAAGATGGAGTCATATTGGAATCAAAACATTGCTTGAGGAAGGATAAATCAGTTTCACTTCTTTGTATTTTTACCCTCATTTTTCGAGATCACTGACCTCTTTCCATGTTTCCCCTCCCTACAGGGTAACAATTGTAGTTTGGATATTTCTGTGGTGCAATTTTTGAGATTGAGAGCTCAAAAATTGCATAGTATTCATTTTTAAGTCTATGTTTCAAGTCTAGAAGAAGACTCATCTTCAGGACTGAATCTACAAAGAAGAGAAGAGAAAATATGGAGGTTATAAATATGTGATGCCACAGAGTTAGGGTTGGGGCGCCTATTGGTTAAAGAGATTTTTTATTTAATTTTTATTTTTATTTTTATTTTTATTTATTCATTGACATTATAAGTATATTATTTTTATTTTGTTTTCACATTTAATTTGTAAGTTTCATTTTAATTTAATTATAGTTCCTTTTTTACATTTAGTATAGAGTTGATTTTTCTAATAATAATTGTTTGAATTTTGATTTTTATAAACTAATCTATTAGATTATGTTAATATATTATAATATAGATCTTATTAATACTAATTATTTTTGTTCGTAGGTTAAATTGCTTCATTTTTAACCCCTTTCCCACTTCAAAATCATAACCTTAGATCTCTATTTTAACCTTGCAACCTCCTTATTCATGCAATATTCCAAGAATTGTGCCTTTTCCTACACTAGCTTTATATTTCATATTTAAGGGTTACAAATGTGCTTAATTAATTTTTTTTATAGATTTTATACCTTTAGTATTCTTTTCAACTAATATATTCTTTCCTAAAGTATTTGGTAAGAAACGTATTGATCATTTTTTTAGCATGGTCAAGTGCAGTTAGGATTCCTGTACAGCTAGCGAACCCTAAACTTCTATGATAGCTCACTACCTAACTCGAACATCTTGTTCAGAATCAGCCATATTGAGTTGGGCTCGGAGCAGAGATATGTTAGGGATATGATAAATATTAGGTCACCAACCAAATGCTCAAGTTTAGCATTTTGTTAGAGCTGAAAGGCTTAGCATGTAATATTGTTGTTATTTCGTTAGAGCCGAAAGGCTTAGATTGTAATGCTAAATGTAATTTGGTTACGACCGTAGGCCTGAAGGGATGTATATAATGTGGGATTCAGATAGAAAATGGTAGTGCACGATAGCTGTAGCAATGCTACTATAACTGTGGTACTTTGTAATTTTGCTAGTATTGCCCTCATTTTGGGTTGGATTCGATTTCATCATGTACATTTTCTGATTCTGAAATTTAATACAAAGGGACTGCGCCATGTTATTTCAATCTTGTGTTTTAATTCTGTGTTGATGTGTCATTGAGAGATGACTTTCCAAGTTTCCTAAACAGGGAAACAAGTTCGTTGGCTAGGGCCCAACCAACCTAGCCCGTTCTCCCTCACATTCTTCTTTCTCGTTCAAGGTGTGTTGATTTCGTTTTAATGCAAGGTGTGAATTAAATAGATGATTTCATTCTTTCACAAAGTTCAAGTTCGATTTCATTTATAACCATTGTGTGACGCATTCGTGGCGTGCATGCTTAACTAAGTTTGATTTTACCCTTTTGTAATTTATTCTCTTCAAAGATTAATATTATTTCTGCCCAGATTGTGCAAGCACGTTATTCTGGCGAGTCGATTTCTTTGGTTCATACAGCAAGAGTCTTTCGTTCTTCTTTGTTATATGAGTCTTGATGCGTTTCTGCAAGTGAGTGTTCATCTTTCAAAAGTATTCTTGATATATTGAATTAAATATACTTTGGTAATTAAAAAATGAACGTCGTTATAACGCATTAATCTGTACCTGCACTTTATACTTTTAAGGGAAGGATTGAACTTCATATTTAATTATTTCAAAGTGAACCTTTTTGAATTAAGGAGGTTAAAAAAGTAGATCAGATTTGTGTGAATAACTATTACAGGGATAAACCCTGTTATCACAATTAAGATGATTTTCTTAGTTTCATGAAAGAGTTCCTTGATTAAAGATAAGTGTGCTTTGACTTTAGAAGTTAATTCTCATTTTGAAGTTAAGTTGGGTTGAAGCATATTTCTGGTTCTAGAATTTATTTGAAAGTTCTGTTCACCTTTGAAAATTCTTTCCTTAAGTTAACACACTCTTTATTCTTTTATGAAATAAATTTGAAAAATTGGGGCAGGAATATTTGTTCCTGTACAAGAATCAATATCCTGATATAGGAACAAAGTGCTCTAGTCATGAGTCATAGAGCCCCTGCATGAAGACATAAATCTTCGGTACAAGTGTAAAATATTCCAGCATATAAAAATTGTTTTGGTACTAGTGCAAGAATATTGTAGGAGTACAAGAATAACAACTTAGTGTAGGGAGAAAGATCTATAGAGAAGTCAAACATCTTCAAGGGTCCAATTATTAATATGACATACAACTATACTGAAGATAGACATAGATTTCCATTTCAATTAGTCAGGATTTCTTACAAGAGTTTGAAAGTTCCTTTCATTTATTTCTCCGCAAAAGTACTTTCTTTCACATTCCAGCACTAGAATTTCTTTGGTGTAAATTTTTGGGTGATCTTTTCTTTTCGATTCTGCAAGGTTGTAATTAAGGAAGTAGGAATAGAGTTAGGAAAAGTTCATATCATTTTTGGCATTTCCTGTGCTTTGCCTCTAAGTTTATGAAACCCACGGTTTGACAATTAAGTGTTGAAAGAGTCTGTCTAACTGCAATTCCTGCACCCAACATTTTGGCACCGTTTCTGGGGAAGCAATTTGAAATTTGTAAGAAATTTCTATTTTCCACAATAGGGGTAAGTCTGCTATTATTTATTTTTTTCCAGTATGATTCTATTGTTTTAAGGATTTTACGGGTGTTGATTTTTTATTCTTTGCAACAATTGATATATTCTTTTCTTTACAACATCTGAATTTTGTTTTTGGATTTGATTTTTTAAAATGAATGCCTAATAAAGGTATGGGTTTTAATCCCAATAAGGGCTAACGAAACATTGAAAAATATGAAAACTCCTCTCATATTGGACCTTCTTTTGTAGGTAGAAAGTCCAAGCAGACCCAGACTCATCACACCGGAACGATCCACTTGGATTCTAGAAATAGTGATTTAGGTGTGACACAACCCAAAAAGGGGAAGAAGGAGGCTAACGATGATTAGAAAGTCCAATTCAGTAATAGTCAACCTTCATCTTCTAGAATTGGTCTGATTGGAGGCACAATAATGGCTAATCATGAATACCATGCAGAGGGGACTGGCGAGAATCAAGTAAATGAAGAGCAATCCACTTTTGGATTTCCAATAGTGAACTCAGAAGTGAATGTACAAATGAAGAATATTTAACCTTCAACTCTTCCACACTTTTATGGTAAGGTACATGAAGACCTAGATTCATTTATATTTGAGTTTGATATACTATGTAGGAGTTATGATTATTCTTCTCATGCCTAGAAACTAAAATTGTTTCTTGCAACTCTCAAGGATTCATCCTTGCGCTGGTTCATGGGACTAGGAGGAAGAGAGTAGAACCTCAAACCATTCAGTTTGTTGGTAGAGCAATTGAGTTGATGACAGGATGCATATCAATGGAGAAATACACAGATCCTGGTAACCCAGTTGTTTCCATGCAGATAAGTGATATCCTTGTCTCTAATGTATTAATAGAATTGGGGGCAGCCATCAATGTTATGACCAGGCAAACCATGGAACAACTTGGGTTGGGCCATATTCATCCTACACCCACCATGCTTGAACTTGTAGATAGATCTAAAATCAAGCTCGATGGAATATTGGACGACATGGTTGTTTCTATAGATTCATGGGAATATCCCGTGGATTTCATTTTGCTTCAGCCAAATAATTGAGTGGGATGACATCCTTTGATTCTGGGATGACCATGGCTTTCCATGGCTGATTCTTATATTGGATGTCGCTCTGGTGATATGTACATTTCAAATGGAGACTCTAGGAAAAAGGTCACCTTATATCCACCTACTAGATCCATTCGGGAACTCAAGGACACTTTATCATTAGATTATGACAGCAGTGATGAGGATACTTTGTCTGTCTCATTGATTCATCATCTATCGAGTCTACCCACGATGGTGAATTATGAGATTTCTTGAACAATTTAGACACTATACCTAATTTTGACACACTTCATCAGATATTTAGTCTGGATTTTCAAGAAAATTTTGATTCCCAGCTTTCCTTATCCCATACTGTGGCATCATCTTCCTATACTCTTGAGCTTGATACCACTCTTGTCGAAATTAGTCCATGCAAATATTTACACATTAGCCCAGACCTGAATTCATCTCATTAAGAGCAGCTTGTTACCTTGTTGCGAGATCACTTGGATGCATTCACTTGGAGTTACAAAGACATGAAAGGCATTCCTCCTTAGACTCGTACTTGTCATATCTATATCTAGGATGGAGCCTGACCTATCCGACAACCCCAGAGATGAATGAATCTAACACTAAGAGATATAGTTAAAGAGGAATTACAAAAACCCTTAGACATTAATTTCATCTATCCCATTTCTGACAGTCAGTGAGTCTCTCCATTAGTGATAGTCCCTAACAAATATGGGAGATGGCATATTTGAATTGACTACCGAGAATTAAGCAAATCCACTCTTAAGGATTACTTTCCCCTTCCTTTCATCGATCAAGTGCTAGATACCCTTGCCGGTAAATAATACTTTTCATTTTTAGATGGCTTTAATGGGTATAACCAATTCCATATCGCACCCTTAGATCAAGACAAGACTACCTTTACATGCCCTTGGGGTACATTTTCTTATCAAGTGCTTCCTTCTGGGTTGTGTAATTCACCTGCGACCTTTAAAAGGGTTGTGTTGGCTATTTTTGCTAATCTTGAATGAGTTGAGATTTATATGGATGATTTTTCTGTGTTTGGTAACTCATTTGATGAAGCTCATAAAAATCTAGAAAGAGCAATTTTACATTCCCAAGAGGCTCATCTTTCTTTGAGTGATAAAAAATGTAGATTAATGTGTAAATCATGTGTGGTTATTGGTCATTTGGTTTCTGACAAAAGTATCCAGGTAGACCTTGCTAAAGTTGAAGTCATTATTTGTCTTCCTGCACCCAAAACACAAAGGGAAGTGAGAGGTTTCCTGGGACATGCTGGTTATTACCAGAGATTCATTGAATTTTTTTCCAAGATTTCTACCCCAGTTTTTTTATTATTAGCTAAGGATAGTGAATTCACGTGGTCCACAACATGCCAACAGTTGTTTGATACATTGAAGGAAAAATTAGTACAAGCACTAGTTTTGAGAGGACTAAACTGGTCCCTGCCATTTCACATTTCCTTTGATGCCTCAAACACTGCCATTGGCATAGCTTTAGGACAATAGGAGAATAAACAATCCTATGTTATTTATTACATCAGTAAAAATTTTTCACCTGCCGAACTTAACTATAGAATGACTGAGAAAGAATTTTTAGCTATTATTTTTGCTATTAATAAATTCAAACATTACATTACTGGATATGAAGTTTATGTGCATACTGATTATCCTTCTATAAAATATTTAATGAATAAAACTTTAAGTAGCGATAGAGTGACTAGGTGGTTTCTTTTATTACAGGAATTCAATGTTACAATTATTGATAGACCAAGAAAGTCTAATGTTGTAGTTGATTATCTTTCCAGATTAAATAATCCCAGTGAAGTGATTCTTGTTGATGATGGTTTCCCTGATGAACATATTTTTTCTATGTCAGTAAAATCCCCATGGTTTGTTGACATAGCTAACTATTTAGTCACCAGAAAAACACCAGCTCACTTATTCGCTTGTGAAAAGTGGAATATCATTCAGAAAAGTGCTTCGTATTCTTGGATACAGGGAGACCTCTTTTACACTAGACCATATTTTGTTATTCGTAGATGTGTGAGAGAGGAAGAAATGTTTGATATCTTAAAATATTCCCATGATGAAACTTGCGGTGGCCACTTCACTGATAAATGAACTGCATATAAAATTTTATGCATTGGTTATTTTTGGCCTTCTTTGTTTAAGGATGCCAAGCAATATGTTAGGTGTTGTGATAGTTGTCAACGGATGGGTCAACTTGTTCAAGCTAATGAAACACCATTATTTCCTCAAGTCATTATTGATCCCTTTGAAAAATGGGCTATTGATTTCGTAGGACCCATAAACCCCACATATTTAAATAAAAAGCATATCTTGGTTTGCATTGATTTTGTTACGAAATGGGTAGAGGCTAAAGCTGTTTCTTTTGCCACTGAGATACTTGTTGTTGATTTTCTATTTAATGAATTTTTTACTATATTTTGTGTTCCTAGAGAAATGCTTTCTGACAATGGACCATAATTTGTTTCTAACTTGGTGTAGGAAGTCATGAATCAATACAATATTCGGTACAGGAAATCTACACTATATCACCCACAAGCAAATGGCTAGGTGGAGGAATCTACAAACAAGGTGATCGAATCCATCCTCACCAAAATAGTAAATATGCACAGGAAGGATTGGGCTAATTGATTTCTTGAAGCTTTATGGGCTTATCGAACCACTGGGAGGAATAACACGGGGCATAAACAATATGAGCTGGTGTATGGAAAACAAGTCCTTTTGCTGATTTAATTTCAAATAAAGACTTTCAGAACTACGATTCAATTGGGTTTAGATATTTTGGAAGCACAACAACAGTGTCTATTGCAGTTAAACGCGTTGGATGAATTTCAAATGGATGTTGTTCAACAAAATATTTTGGTGCAACAACAACGCAAGAAGTGGAATGACAAGTTTATCAGGAAGAAGCAATTCCATCCAGGTGATTGGGTACTTCTCTATGAATCTATATTTAAACATTTTAAAGGGAGGTTCCATACTCATTGGATGGGACCGTATGAGGTAATTCAAGTCTTCGAAAATGGGGCTGTAGAAGTCAAAAATATTGATGGGTGAAAATTCAGTTTTCCTTGTGAATGGGCATAGGCTTAAAGCATACTTTCATACCATCACAAAGGAATATTTCATGCAGAAAGTGTAGCAACAATCTGAACTTCAGTTGGTAGGTGGCTATGCTAACCTATTGTGATCTGATTTCTTCTCTCTTCAAATGAAATTTAAAGAAAACCTATATATATATAAAGAAAAAAGGAAAAAGGAGGTAAAGAAAAAAAATATTTTCCTGTGATTGTGAAAATTAGTTTTACTGACATGATTGCAAAAGGATCAACCTAAAAACCAACTTTCTCGCAAGAAGATCAAAGTCTAATAAAATGGGAATGTTACTTGATCTTTAGATGTGTTAATTGTCACCAAGAATAAACAGGTTCAAGTGTAAGAACCAAGCCCTTATCTAAGTTTGGGATAGCTGGAACAGAAATTTTATATCCAAGAAACACTCAATTCTTGTTGCATTTACTTTTCGAATCAACACTATACAGGCAGATGTCACGTGAAATTCTACCCTTCTTCTATTCCCATTTTCGTAAAAAAAAAAATCCCTTTTATTTTCTTCTTTTTTCATCCCATGAATTTTACCATCCCTTTCTTCAAAGAAACTTTCCCTATCCGATTTCGTATTTCCCTCTTTTTCCCTTGAATTTTTTTTCCCAAAAACCCTTTTTCCATTTGTCCCTCTTGGTGGTCTCACTCTTGAATTCCATGTTGTAATTTCCTTCCAATTCTAAAATTTACCCTTTTTTCAACTTATTTTTTTCCCTCATGGATCGATTGCAAAATCTGATGCGAACTCACAAATTAGACTGGAAGGCATATATCAAAACCAAATAATGGCTAATAAAACATCCCTTGTATATCCAACACATGTTTTTTATTCCAGCCAATGAATTATATCCTATCAGAATTTTTTTGGTTCCATTTCCATATATGCTACAAATATCCCTGGTGTAGTCACGTGTGTTCGAGTGCAAGCATGTTCAGTGCAGGCATGTTCAAGTGCAAGCATGTTTAGTGCAGCCATATTTAAGTACAAGCATGTTCAGTGAAAGCATGTTCAATGTAGGCACGTTCAATATAGGAATCCGCACTGCTAAGCACGCCCAATTAGAAAAACACATGTTCTGGTGCAAGAACACCTGGTGCAAAAATGTGTATTGAAAATCTTATCTTTGTTTCATAAATTTTTGTACAGGAAAAATAACTACACCACCTGTAGATCATGGCATTCAATAATTTGTATTATGATTAACACTTTGTTTTATCATTTACTAAATTAGGAAGAAATCGTTTAAGTACAAAGATATTTTAGGATATGAAATCTCATCTTTTTAATGAGTACTGAGTACACCTTATGTGAGATCATGAAGTAAATGTGGGATGGTACGATTCTCCCAAAATCCAATACTTACCTCTTCTTGAAAGACTCATCACCTGTTAATGATGACCTTACTCCATATCTAACCTCGCATGACCATTACATTGAATCATTATCTAAACCACTACCTTTCCCAATCATCATTACCTGCCTGTACTTGAACCAATTTGTATTCACATCCATTCCCAAAGTGTAATTTTAATGATGAAGCATGACCATTTGGGAAGTGGCCAATATAGCGGCGGATGTATAGCTCAACCATCATTTTGAGTTCTTTATATTGTAATACTCTTCCAAAGTTTTAGACAGAGATTGGGTGAATTCAAACAGAGAAATGGCACATGTAAGGATTGAACCATGGTCCATGAAGGAGATGGAGCAAATGAATGAGTATAGAAACAATCTTGTAATATTGTAGGAATCTGGGTTCCTCTCGTTTCTACAAAAAATTGATGGATTCGACTCAGCCGTGGCGCTAGCATTCACCTGGACTTTTGATGGAAGCCGAGCCAAGGTTGGTTCGTTGGAATTTGTGGTCACAGAGGAGTCCATATCTCAGGCTACAAGTTTACCAGCAGTGGGAGAACAATGGTTTAAGAAGGAGAAGATAGAGAAGAAGGTGTGGTTCCAATTTTTGGTCAACCCTAAGCAAAAGGTGATCTGGAAGAATGGTCTCCAGCCTAATGCTATGATTGGAAAATGGAAGGATATCCTTGATGTATTGTAGAAGTTTCTTAACTGTGAGGGTCGTTACTCACTGATATTCCTGTATCACGTACGATTGCTCCTGCATTTTGAGTCTAGTAAGCTAATTAAGTTTCCTAATTATTTTCTTAAGAGCTTACAAAAAATTTCATAAGGTGTTCAGAGAGGAAAGTCAAGCCAGGTTTCATACAAGTTATACCACCACGGGCTGATCACAATTTTAATCAAGAAAGAACTAGAGGTTAAGAACAGGACTTAGGAAGAATTTCTAAAGGATTTTCAGGGAGGAGGTGCAGGGAAGTTGACCAAGAAGAAGAGTGTAAGCAAGGAAGAAAAATTAGAAACTATGACCCCGTGCCCTACCGAGACTAGGAGGTCAGCTAGGAGAAGGACTGCCTCTTCAAGGGCGGGTCATGTTTAGTTGACCTCTCTAATACTATTGGATGACTCATCGCCTGCTTCATGAGTAACAATAACCTCTCGGTCCTTGTTGAGGCGGTGACCCATACAGTGGTCGATGGAGACTATGAAGAGAAGGAAGACGACACACCCTTGTTAGTCCTCTTTGGTAGGATGAAGAAGAGAAAAATGATGTTGAGTGCAAGAAAATACCTGATGGAGGGTTAGATGGATGAGAGGGTGCAGGACACTAAAGCCCTGGATAATATTGAAGTTCTGGGCCTTGAAACCCTTAGTAAGGTGAATGAGTAGGGTACAAGGGCCCTTGATGATATTGAAGTTCCAGGCACTGAAGCCCTTAATAATTTTGAAGTTCCAGGTACTGAAACCCCTGGTAAGGTGAATGTGCAAGGTATTGAGACCCTTATTGACATTGAAAATTTGGTTATTGAAACCCTTGATGATGTTGAAATGCAGGAACTAGGTGGCTAGGATAACCTTGACCCTAATGATGTGGGCACATGTTTGGAATCGATTGCCAATAAGTATGAACCAGAGGAATTGGGAGTAGAAAAATCCACCCTCTGTTTGAACAACCAAATAGAAGAGCTCAAGAAGCATGTTTATGACTTGGAGATATTAAACCAAGCCATGAAAGAGCAAAATACAGTGTAGAAGTAAATGAATGCAAAGCTAGCAGGAGAATTAAAGGAGCAGAAAACACAGGTCAAGATATGAAAATTCTGAGCCTCAAAGTGATATAAAATTATTAGAAAGGAGACCAATAAACTCAAGAAGGTTTGAAGTAGGAAGGCAAAGACAGTGAAAGCAGGGATCAACATACAAGTTCAGAATTGGAGGCAAGATCCTTTTTTTTGGTTTTTTTGCAGCAGATAAAGGTTGTGTGAGGACCCATAATAACATAGGGAGGGGAGGATGTTGGTAGGCTAAATTGATTCATTTTTAACCCCTTTCCCACTTCAAAATCATAACCTTAGACCTCTATTTTAACCTTGCTACCTCCTTATTCTTGCATTATTTCAACAATCGTGCCTTTTCCTACACTAACCTTATATTTTATTTTTAAGGGTTAGAAATGTGCTTAATTAATTGTTTTTATAGATTTTATACCTTTGATATTCTTTGCAAATAATATATTCTTTCCTAAAGCATTTTTTAAGAAACGTATTAATCATTTCTGTAGCATGGTCGAGTGCAGGTAGGATTCCTGCCCTCTTGGTGAATCCTAAACTTCCATGCCAGCTCACTACCTAACGCGAACATCTCATTCAGAATCAATCATCTCGAGTTGGGCTTGGAGTGGAGATAAGTCAGGGATATGGTAAAGATTAGGTCACTAGCCGAATGCTCAAGTTTAGCATTTTGTTACAGCCGAAAGGCTTAGCATGTAATATTGTTGTTATTTCGTTACAGATGAAAGGCTTAGATTGTAATGTTGAATGTAATTTGGTATAGCTGTAGGCTTGAAGGGATGTATATAATGTAGGATTCATATAGAAAATGGTAGTGAGTGATACCTATAGCAATGTTATGGTAACTGTGGTACTTTGTAATTTTGGTGGTATTGCCCTCATTCTGGGCTGGATTCGATTTCATCATGTACATTTGTTGATTCTGAAATTTAATACAAAGGGACTACGCCATGTTATTTCAATCATGTGCTTTAATTTTGTCTTGATGCGTCGCTCAGAGCTGAGTTCCAAGTTTCCTAAACAAGGAAACGAGCTGGTTGGCTAGGGGCCAGCCAACCCATATCATTCTCCCTCACATTCTTCTTTCTCGTTAAAGGTGTGTTGATTTCATTTTAATGCAAGGTGTGAATTAAATATATGCTTTCATTCTTTCAAAAAGTTTAGGTTCGATTTCATTTATAACCATTGTGTGACAGATCTGTGGTGTGCATGCTTAACTAAGTTTGATTTTACCCTTTTGTAATTTCTTCTCTTCAAAGCTTAGTATTATTTCTGCTTGGATCGTGCAAGCACGTTATTCTTGTGCTAGTGCATTTAGAGCTCTACGAGTCGATTTCTTTGGTTCATTATAGCATGAGTCTGTCATTCTTTTCTGTTATAAGAGTCTTGATGCATTTCTACAAGTGAGTGTTCATCTTTCAGAAGTATTCTTGATATCTTGAATTAAATATGCTTTGGTAATTAAAGAATGAATGTTGTTATAATGCATTAATATGTACCTACACTTTATACTTTTAAGGGAAGGATTGAACTTCATATTTAATTATTTCAAAGTGAACCTTTCTGAATTAAGAAGGTTAAAAAGGCATATCAGATTTGTGTGGATAACGATTACAGGGATAAAGCTTGTTGTCACAATTAAGATGATTTCCTTATTTTCTTGAAAGAGTTCCTTGATTAAAGATAAGTGTGCTTTGAATTTAGAAGTTAATTCTTATTTTTAAGTTAATTTGGGTTGAAGCATCTTTTTTCTTATGGAATTTATTTCAAATTTATGTTCACCTTTACAAATTCTTTCCTTAAGTTAACACACCCTTTATTCTTTTATGAAAGAAATTTGAAAACTTGGTGCAGGAATCTCTGTTCCAGCTCAGGAACCAATATCATGATACAGGAGCAGAGTGCTCTAGTCCTGAGGCTTGGAGCCCCTACATGAGGACATAAATATTTAGTACAGGTGTAAAATATACTTCCAACATATAAACTTTGTTTTGGTACTAGTGCAAGAATATTGCAGGAGTACAAGAATAACAACTTAGTGCAAGGGGAAGGATCTATAGAGAAGTCAGACATCTTCAAGGGTCTAGTTATTAATCTGACATACAACTATACTGAATATAGACATAGATTTCCATTTCAATTAGTCAGGATTTCTTACAAGAGTTTGAAAGTTCCTTTCATTTATTTCTCTACAAAAGTACTTTCTTTCACATTCGAGCACTAGAATTTCTTTAGTGTAAATTGTCGAGTGATCTTTTCTTTTCTATTTTACAGGGTTGTAATTAAGGAAGTAGGAATAGAGTTAGGAAAATTTCATATCGTTTTTGGCATTTCTTGTGCTCTGCCTCTAAGTTTACTAAATCCCCGAGTTGACAATTAAGTGTTGAAGAAGTCTTCCTAACCGCAATTCTTGCACCCAACAACTTTAATATAATTCATATCAATACCATATTTTAAAATACCTATTATAAGCATATGAATTTAGAATGATTAATAAGATAATGTTATTAATGTGATAATGTTATGAAACCAACTCACAAAAAGATAGAAAAGATAGATCAATGCCTTCAAAATAAGCCTGTTCGAGGGGGCAACCTCCTTTACATTACATAAATGAACAATTCTTGGATGATACAAATGACAAGACCTCCTTTCTATATATAGGAGTCTAAGGGGTCATAATATAATTAGAGCCGACATAACAATAATAATGTAAGGGAAAAATAATAACAATAGGGGACTACATGGGCACAACAATATAATAAAGGGGTTATACTAATAACAATAATGCATTACACTAGTAGTATAGGGACCTAACATGCCCCTCTCCTTCAAAAAATATTTTCCTCAACGCTTAAGTATTTCTTGATACTTTTGTATATAGTTCTCATCCTTCCATGTGGAATATTCAGTGGGTAAGTTCTTCCACTTGATGAGATACTCTGAAATTGATAGAATTCATAGCTGTCGACTTCTCAGTTCAAGGAATGCTTCAGGTTCCAATATGATTTTTCCTTCCTTGTCAAGTTTTGGCAATATTGTTGGAACTGGGATCTTCGGCAACATTTGGATGAGTTCCCACCCTACTTCGCCATTCTTCAATTCATACCTTGCTTTGTTTATTGATTTTGTTTGGATAATTATACCAACCTCTACCATTTCTGTAACCATATGTTCAATTTCACTCCTTTGGGCATATGGATATCTATAAGGCCTGATGTTTGAGGAACACTTGGAATCAAATGAATAGAATGATCATGATTATGAATACGTGGGAGACCTTTGGGAGTCTCAAATGCCTTGGAATGATTTTCCAAGACTTTATGGAGATTTGGAGAAATATATGATTTCGATGTGGGAACCATTAGTGAACATAATTGTGCAATTACACCTCATTATTCTTTGTTTAGAAGCTTTGTCATTCCATTAGAGCTGATTATATTTCTTGGTTTGCCTGTGATACCCCTTAATTCAACTTCCTTTCCTTCTGAAGAAGATTTCATGAAAAGTTCTTGAAAATTAAAAGCTATTGTACCCAAGGATCGTAGCCATTGGACACCTAGTACAACATCAGTACCACCCATTGGAACGGAAAGCATTGGGCTATTCAATACATATCTCCCATGGATAGCTTGATATTATGGCACTTTCCATAGCAATTTATGGTTCCCCCAGTTACAACCGTCACTTCACACTCTGGTGCTGGATATAGGAAGCAATTCAATTCCTTGGCTATCTTATAATGAACAAAATTATGAGTACTACCCAAATCAATCAACACTATTCCCTTTTTCTTCTTGATGTGTCCTTCTATCTTTATAGTTTGAGGACTGGTGATTCCGACCAATGCATTACAAGAAATGGTCAGATTCATTGCTTGTTTCTCTGGGGTTGGTTCCTAGTGAGTATCCTTTTCTTTTGATGTTTCTTGATACTTTTCTTCCTGATATTTCACAGGTTGAACCTTCTTCTTCTTGATAACTTCTATCTTGAGAGTTTGAGGAGTGGTAATTCCTGCCATTGCAATACAAGATATGGTCAGATTCATTTGTTTCTTCTCTAGGGTTGGTTCCTAGTATATATCCTCTTCTTTTGACGTTTCTTGATCCTTTTCATTATTAGGAGGCCTTTCTTGTAGCAGCTTTGTCCCACATTCCTTCAAATCTTCCATGTATTTCCTCAAACCTTCCATGCCTTTCTTCCAATATGCTTTCATACCATTGATATGAGCTTCCATGGCGTAGATAAAACTATTTATATTTTGCTTCTCTAGAATATCATTTACCTTTATATTCAATTTTTGAAAGTCCTCAATGTGCTCTGCCATTGAACCCTTTTGCTTGAGATTGATCAATTGGCTAAAGAAGGTGTTGCTCTTGGTATCCTCATAATGTGCTATCATTTCCTCCATGAAAATTGACCACGTGACAAGTGGTTTACAAGAAAAAAGCCTTTTATACCATAAAATTTTATTTAGTTCTAAATAATTAGATGCAATATGTACCTTTTGTAATAGTGGTACACCATGTAGATCAAAATATTTCTCCATCTGTAGTATCCAATTTACCAGATTGTTGCCATCAAACTTCCTCATATCTCTCTTTCTTGATTTTAGGAGCTCGATCTTGAAACGACTGTAACTCTGTAATTTCAGATCTTTAAGTTTTGAAATTTTGACCTATAATAGCCCTTTGTGTTATATTTCTAACTCCACCAGTTTGATCACAATTGGATTCCCGAAGAAATATTTATTCCCAATCTCCCACGATGACCTAATTATAGACTATTTCCGTAGAGTGAACTTGTATGACGTTCCCCGTGTCATTTTTTAACCTTAGGTTCTTAAAATTATAGCCAAAAAAAATACAGTCTGTCCTCTTTCTATAACTTCTTATGAAATTTCAATTTGATGCTCAGAGAGAAAGTTATCATGATTTTCCCAAGGTCACCTGTTTAGGATGTAATTCGGGAGTCCACAAAAACCCTAACTTCCTTAGATCATATATCCAAAAATATAGCAATCCAAGATATGAAATTTGGATATGAGGTTCAGACCAATTCTTTCTCAATTGGGTTTTTTATTTAGATTCTTAAACTTTTTAGTGAAAACGTTATAGCAAAAATTCCATGATGACCTCTTTTAGATGAAATTATGGAGCTTTCCAAAATCCTAACTTCCTTAGATCATAGCTCCGAAAATATAGCGAGACAAGATCTGAAATTCTGACTCAAGGTCCAGTGTGATGTCGTCACAAATGGGTTTTTTTTAGCTTTTGAAACATCGCAGAAAACAATTTATAGCGAAAATTCCACGATGACCTATTTGGAGCAACGAAACCCTAGAATCCAAATCTCTCATACCAAATGTTATGAAACCAACTCACAAAAAGATAGAAAAGAGAGATAAATGCTTTCAAAATAAGCCTCCTCAAGGGGGAAACCTCCTTTACATTGCATAAATGAACAATTCTTGGATGATACAAATGACTAGACCTCTTTTCTATATATAAGAGTCTAAGGGGTCATAATATAATCAGAGTTGCCATAACAATAATAATGTAAGGGCACAATAATAACAATATGGGGACTACATGGGCACACAAATATAATAAGGGGGTTGCACTAATAACAATAAGGGGTTACACTAGTAGTATAGGGACCTAACATATAGCTTTATGATAATGTATTTTGATATAAATTTTTATTCGTACTTAATTTAAGGGATCATGTTATTAGAGGATAAAAGTGATATTAATTAAGTATATGATATTAGCAAATATTATTACTAATATTACTGGGGTAAAAAAGGTTAAAGTTAAAGAAGGTAGCGGCAAATGAATGGAGTCCTAGGAAAATGGGGGGAATATTTAACTTGGGTGAAGTATGAGAGGTTGATAGCGAAACAGAGGAGAAGAGCGAAAATGTGATAAAACATTCATGGGAGAGTTTGGGGGAGGGGCAAGGGGGGAGAAGAGGGGTTGATAAAGAGCGGTAAGGATGATAAGAAAGGGGAAAAATCTTTTTATTCCTTATCATCATGAGAGAGAAGGGAAACCCAATTTCTGCTAATTTCTAAGCCTCCATCCCTATTGAGGTTGTGAGGGTGCTTGATGATTTCAAAGGCCTCCCAAAATTTACACTTAAATTGATGTTTTTCTCTTGCAATGACCTTAGTGTCTTCCAGGCAGATGTGGTGGTTGGTCTTACCTGCATGCTCTGCTAAAGCTGAAGATCGAGTTCTTTCATTTCAGATATGAACACCATGCTCTTTAAGCTTGGTCTTAAAATACCTACCTGTTTCCCCAATATAGTATTCTCCACAAGAGAAATTGATCGTATAAACACCCTTTTGCTGGAGGTGATCATTGTTATCCTTAACAGATTTCACCTTTGTTTGATAGTTGTCATGGGCTTGAATGAATTTATGATATCTTTCTTTCTTAGAACTTTGGCTAGCTTGTGAGTGACTCCATGTATATATAGAACGTATGCATTAGAAGTTAGGGTATTTTCAGATTTATCCTTTCAGATTCTAGATCTGGCTTTATGGATGACTTTGATAATGTCTTTATTATTATATCCTAGGTTTGTAAATGCTTTTCTTAAGTATGCAATCTCTTCTTCGATGTGAATCTCATGTGATATTCTATAGGCTCTACTAAAGAGGGCTTGAAGAATACCCATGCTTTGAGCCAGGTGGTGGTGCAAATCTGCATGAAGGTAATTGTCGGTGTGTACCTTATTAATAATCCTTAGTTGAAATTTGTGATGCATTCCTTCCTATTATATATTTACATTTATCTGCAATGTACGACCCAATATAAACTGCTCATGTTCCTTAGACTTCCCATCTTCTCTTTTGATTATGTACTTTATGAAATTATCTTTGATGGTGAACTTGCATAAGTTTTCTACCTGTACATGCTTGATATCATACTATCCTTATGAATAAGTTGGGAAACTTCAAGCCTGAGATATCACCTCCAAAGAACTTGTACAAAACCTTGACAGGTGTAGGTATCCAAGCGTGATAATCTACTATGTCAAATAATCAACATAAATTTCTTGGTCACCTTGATCTCTTCCATGAATAAGTTCTTCCCTAGTAGTGATCATCTCCCCTTGGTTCATCCTATTTTCTCTGCCATAATTTGATTCCAATCTCTTCCTTTCTTCTAATTCAAGTTTCACATCATCCATATCTAGAGCATTCTTGGTATTGACCTCGACATTCTAATTAGGGTTAATCTCTAGGAACATTCATGTATTTCTTATGTATTCAAATTATTTTCTTTCCATGGATGCAACCTTTCAAATCCTTCACAAAAACATACATTTCATAATAATATTTACACATAGAACTTGTTCAATAGGTAGAACTTCAAACTAAAATAATGATGGGTTTTCCTTAGGGCACATAATGGATCAAAAACTCATATCAATGCTTTGAGTACTCAAGCTCATGATTTTCAAACTATTTTCTTCTCCATGCCCTAGTGTGACCTTTTTCTTTGGCATAACCCTTTACATCCCTGGCTTACTTAATTAACCTATTCATGTTTCATTCTATGCAATGCAACTAACATTGTGGCATCTAAAGCATTTTGTATAATACTTGAATGAAGGAGAAACTAACATATACTTTATAGTATTAAAACCATATAGATCTTGTCTGCCCATGAACTTGCTTCTAGAGGTCTGATAATCATTTATGTCATAGGATTTTCAATCCTAGACTTATGCCCAAAATTTCTACATGAAAAGCAATAACCAATAAATATACTTTGATACTTGGATGAGAAAGGCTCCCTTGAAGATATTATGCCTTAGAGGAGATTCGATCATTTGTTGATGGTTTTTCTTCATTACATTGTTGTATTCATTCTAAAGGGTATTTTTTTAGAATAGTGACATAACTTCCTAGAGTAGCAACAATTCTAATCTGGCCTTCTCTATGACTTGGATTTTGAAAAATGCCAGTCTCTGAACTTTTCTTCAAATTCAACCTTTGGAGACATGGAGCTTGAATCTTATTTGCAAGGAGGTTTACTTGTAGAACCAAGACTTTTTTTTTGCATGGTGATATCTGACAGCAAAGAATGTCATCCAATACTTGTGATCTCTTCAAGTTCTTGTTGATCTTGTCAACTTCATCCCTTAATCAAATAAATTATTATTCATCATCTTCACATTCTTCATCTTTCTTCATCATATATATCTTCATTACTTCTTCCATTCTTTTTTATTCTTTAAGTTTGGATTTCAAGAGGGTCATTTCTACTTCAAATTTCAAGTTTGTTCAAGTCATCAGATCTTTCATTAAAATGACTTCTCAAAATATCCTCTCTTTCCTGCTTCTTTCACCTCAATATTTAAGTGATCAACTTCCTCTTCTACTTTGATAAGTTTTTTATTCTTCTCTTAAGAAGGCTTGCATTTTTTATTCTATTTGTTTCACCAAGAAATCCTCATTCCTTTTAGATTCTTATAATTATACTTTTAGAGAACTAACCTCATAGTTCTTGATTTCCAGGAGTTCGTGTTTCCATTTTCTTTCATTCATAATCTAATTCTTAAGCTTTTCTAGATTATCTCTTGAGGAGTTATTATCAACATTTAGGGTTTCACAATGGTCCTTTTGGTCTTTCAACTTCTTTGCCATTGTTCTTCCCTCCTCCTTGCTTCCTCAATATGGGCCTCCATAACTACTTTTTCTTGATTTTGGTTTTCATATTTCTTAAATAACCGCCTTTTCTCTTTATTTAGAATTATAAGACTCCTTATTTCTTCTAGAGCTATCAAGATCCTATCATGAACATATTTTTGTGACATTACCTTCCTAATCACCATAAGTTCCTCTTCACAATTTTCTAACCAATCCATCAAGACAATTTCATAATTTCTTGTGTTTTCTAATTGAAGTTCCACTTCTTCATTCTTTCCTTTGACTTCTTCTTTTATTCAACTAACATCAATTAGATGGAGAACATATTCTTCATTGTTGGTAATAGGGAATGGACACATAGAAGTCTAATGACCTTCATTATAACACTTGAAGCAATATGCAATACCTAATTCCTCCTTTTGATTGTTTTTGGTGTTCATGATAATGAAAAGGGTGTTTTCCTTGGGATTTGATAAGTGCTCACTTGATTTCATCCATTCCTCTTTTGATACAAATTCTTGTTACTCTTTCGTTTATTGGCCATAACTCCTTTCATCTACCTTCCATGAATTATTTTTTCCTAATGGAACCCGCTCTGATTCTACTTGTTAGGCCAAGTATTACACTAAGAGGGAGGGGGGTGACTTAGTGTATCAACAAACTTATAATTTCAACATGTTTCATTAATAATTAACCATGCAATATTGTATCATAACAATTTTCATTAGAGAAATAAAGGAAACCATGCATAAAGAATAAATCATCGCATCAACACAAGAGAACACAAGATTTTATGTGGAAACCTTTATGGGGGAAAACCAATTCTTGTTCCTGTTCTTCTTAACCTCATTTCATAGATTTGTAGGAACTAACATACTGGAGGCACCCACCCAAAAGATGTGTAAGAAACTATGCGCAATATGCTAGAACTTGACTGAGGCACCAACGTCGAAATTGTGCAAGAAACTACTTACGATAGCTACAACCTTATTGAGTCACTAACCTCATAAATGAGAAGTATTCAACTTGTTGTCGATTCAACCTGATTTATGAACCAACCTCAGTGAATTATTCAAGTTTGCGTAGACCACTTTTCACAATATTTAGATTGGATCCACATGCTCTTCAAAATAGGTATTCAAAATAAACATGTTGCCACTATCATAATGCTTCCATTGACCTATCATATCCTATTCATACCCTGTCACACCCTTTTCATCAATATGGTCACATAAAATTCTTCTTGGAACTTGTTTTGGCCATGTACACAACACTTGATGTAACCTGCTCATAAAGCCTAAAAATAGATAAAATTTCTTATGTACATCAAAAATATATCATGAATACTTTTCATGCCTTCAATAATGTTCATCACTGGATCCTGATCATCGTGCTTCTTTTAGAATCAATTTTGGCTTTGAAATGAGCCTAGAAACCCCCAAAAGCCATGTAAACCCATATAAAAGTTAACCATTCAACAAAATGGCCCATTCAGGGTGTGTTCTATAGAATATCCTTTTCTCGACATCCCTTCTCTAAAATGTAATCTCCAATGACTTCTGTTAGAGCCTAGATTTACCTCAGACTGAAAAGGTAAGATTCTAGGTCCACATCAAACCACGATCAGCCTCGTAACTAGCCCTACGAGGACAAGAGAGGGCTATCTCTGGGTCAATCTCAGCAAAAGATAATCATATGGGGCTTGAGATGATTGATTTAACAACTAATATTAGGTTAGGTATGAAGTGAAAGGATTTAAGTTGAGTTTTTGGGGGTTTTGTTGGAAAAAGGGAAAGGCAAATTTTGGGTCTGGGGATGAGGCCAGATTTTTGCAGAGTTTAGGTAGGGGCAAGATAGGTAGTAGTTTTGATTCTTTGGATTGAATTAATGGATGGATCAGACTGGTGAGGGGCTAAGGAGGGCAAGAGGGTCTCAAGAGTCCTCCTCAAACAGATGAAAACATGAAAAATTAAACAAAATTTCAAGGCAGAGCACAACAGTCCAATGAATTCTAACTTAATCACTCATTTGTTTAATTTCAAAAGAAAAGAGAAGGGAAAATGATACACATAAACATCAGTAAACTTACAATTACTTAGAGAAAAACATCATCAAAACAAAGAGCCACATGGATCCCAACAAGTGCTGCAAAACCCTGGTCTTTCCTTTGCCAAAATTGCAGAAATGAAATGTACAATGAAGTGACAAGCAATCCAAAATATCCAACCCTGAAAACGACTGAGAAATTACATAATATAGACAAGACTAACTCCTTCCCATGCCTCTAGGGGTCGAGCTCATCATTCTAGGAGCTGTTTCAACCATATCTAAACAAGGAACTGAAAAATAGGCAATGAAACAACTTGCTTCTATATGTTAGGAAACTGATTCATTCACTCACATTTCACCTTTTGGTGAATGAATATTCTAGAACAAGTAAAAATGTGCCAAAATTACATCATGGTCATGAAATTACATCCAAATAGATCAAGAGTAACATCAAAAAGCAAAACTGGTCAAAACTGGGCGAATTTCGGAGCTGTACAATGAAAAATAAGAAAAAATCCTCTATGTGCCACGCCTGATTCTCTATGCATCACGCCACAAGCCCAATGTTCCGCGCATTCCCTATGCGCCACGCCAGTGTACTTTTGCACTAAGAAATGCAGCCCAATGTGCCGCGCCAGTTGCCCAATGTGTCGTGCCACCAAACCCTGTGCCTAACACTTTTTGCAGGAGACTTTTGGAGGCCTTCCTGGTGTCCAAATTAGGCGTGGGATAGCTAGTTGGAAAGGTACTTGAGTCTAATTTCCAACCCAACTATAATTTTTCAATTTTGAGTTAATTTTCTCTATCAAAAGTCAAATCTCCCAACACTGGTCAAAATGTGCCAAATGAGGCTGCCTAAAGGCAGAGTGCTGTTGTAGTCAACTTTTGAATGCCTTCCTCAACTCCGAATTGAGCTCATCATAGCTCATTGGAAAGATATTTGTGTCTAGGTATTATTTGAATCATCAAGTAAGTCATTTGGCCAACCAATATAGGATAAAACTTGATTTACCCAAGGTCACTTCAGAGGTGCACCAATTCTCCCGTGGCAACTGTATTTTTGTCATTTCTCTAAAACCATGAAACCTGTGTAAAAATTGAAGGATGGTTTTCTTCCTTGGCCTATTTTGGACAGAAAACGCTCTAAGTTTCTAAAATTCATCTTTTCTTGCTCAGAAACATTATTTTAGTAAAACCTACCTCGATGTGTGGAATAGGGGATTTGTTGAAATGAAGTGAAATGAAGGGGATAAGGGGCTTCTAAATTCTTGAGAAAATTTTTGGAAGTAGGGAGGGATGTTATGAAGTAGGGGAAAGTTTAATTTCAAAGGTTGAGTGAGGGGAAGGGGTCAAAGTTTAATTTCAAATTGATGAAAAGGAAAAACATCTTGAAAAACTAGAAGGTGAAATTGTTGGTCTCAGAAAAGAAATTGAGAAAACAAAAACTATTAATCTTAAATTTGTCAAAGGATCTGAAACCTTGGATGAGATTATTAGTGTGCAGCGGTCTCCTCTAAACAAAACAGGTTTGGGCTATAATGGAGAAACCTCTCAAGCATCCACCTCAAAAAGTTATCTTGATGCAGCAAGAGGAAATGAGCGGAAGAACAATGAAGATAATCAGGTAAAGCAGGGACGAGTTACAAACAGAAACTATCAGGGACAATCCTCCTTAAGGATGAACAAAAGCTACAACCAACCACAGGTAAAATCTTCTCAGTTTGGGTCAAGAACAGATGAAAATAGAAATTACAATCAGTTGGCTGGTAGATTCAATAACCGCAGAAGCTTCTTCAATGGACAATGCTTTTCTTGCCACAACTTTGGTCACAGAGCAGCTCAATGTGTTGCATATAAAACAATCATGACTAGGGAAGCTCAAAAACAAAGAAGTATGACAGGGATTACAAAAAGGACCTATAACAACTTTTCGGTGCTTGAAAATGAAGTTGAATGTTCTATTTGCAATAATTTTGGTCATAAAGACTCTGAATGCAGGAGCAGGTTTCAGGAGAAAAAGGAACAAGCCACAAGCACCAAAACATGGAGAATAAAGGAACCTCAAACAGAAAGATGTGGGATAGCATTTTATGCAGAAGGACAGGAAAATCTATGGTACATTGACAGTGGATGTTCGAAACATATGACAGGTGATAAAGAAAAACTTGAATCTTATTCTACTTTAGAAAAGGGAAAGAAAGTCTCTTTTGGAAATGATACTCCTGCTACTATAAAAGGAAAAGGTATTGCTCCTTTAAAAGAAAAGGTCAAGGCTGGAAATGTTTTGTATGTTGATGGATTGAAACATAATCTTCTAAGTGTCAGCCAGATGTGTGATCAAAAAACAGAGGTTATTTTCAGATCGAATGGATGTCTTGTTCGTGATCTTGATACAGGTAAAACAGTTCTCAAAGGCAAAAGAACTCCAAATAATCTGTACATATTTGAAGAAGAACAACAACAATGCTATCTTAGCAAGGATGAAGAGCACTGGTTATGGCATCGAAGGTTGGGACATCTAAGCTTCTCACAAATAAGGAAAGCTTGCAAATATTAGGCAGTTCGCGATCTTCCAGATATCAAAATTCCAGACAACACCATATGCAAATCTTGTCAGTTTGGAAAGCAGACCAGAACTAACTTTCCAGAGAAGGAAGGGTCAGCTAGCTTGCCTCTTGAGCTAGTCCATACAGATGTATGTGGTCCATTTAGGAAAAGGTCACCTCGAGGAGAAGAATATCTGATATTATTCATTGATGATTTCTCAAGGTTTGTTTGGTTAGGGCTTATGAAGCACAAAGATGAAGCATTCGAAAAATTCAAATCCTTCAAAGCATTGGCCGAAAATGAATCAGGACACAAAATCAAGTGCCTCAGATCTGACAGAGGTGGGGAGTTCACATCAAATGAATTTTTTGATTTCTGCGATGAACATGGGATAAGAAGAGAATTCTCTACAGCTAGAACTCCTCAGCAAAATGGGGTTGTGGAAAGAATGAACAGAACTATCCAACAAATGGCTCGTGCTATGCTCGATGAATCAGGTACTCCTGCAACCTTCTGGGGAGAAGCCGCACATGCTGCTGTTATCATTCTTAACAAAACAAATGTCCGAGTAAACAGCACTCAAACACCTCATGAGCTTTGGAGTGGTAAAACTCCTTCCGTGAAGCATTTCAAAATCTTTGGGAGCAAATGTTATATTAAGAACACTGATGAGCAACTTGGCAAACTTGAACCTAGAGCAGATGAGGGCATTCTTCTTGGTTATTCTCCACATAGCAAAGCATACAAGTGCTACAATAAAAGACTTGGCAGAATTGTTGACAGTATTGATATAGTGGTTGATGAGAAGGGATATATTCCTAGGCAAGTTCATCATGAAGAAGATGAAGGTTACTCTCAAAGGCGAAATGATGAAGAAGAAGAACCTCAAGAAGAAGAAGAATCTCAAGAAGAACCAGAGGAGCAGACAAGAATAGAAGAGAAGACTCCATCCAGATATGTCCAAAAGAATCATCCAGAAACTCAGATTGTGGGGCAGAAAGAAGCAGGAGTACAAACAAGAAGGACACTTGCAGAAGCTTCAAGCTACTTGGCTCTACTCTCCTCCATTGAACCACAAAATGTGAAAGAAGCATGCAAAGATGAATGTTGGGTCAAAGCAATGGATGAAGAACTTGAGCAAATCGAAAGGAACAACACTTGGGAATTGGTTCCTAGACCAAAAGATAAGAATGTAATAGGAACAAAATGGGTCTTCAAGAATAAGTTAAATGAAAATGGAGAAGTAATTAGAAACAAGGCCAGACTTGTTTGTAAAGGGTATGCACAGCAAGAAGGAATAGATTTTGAAGAGACCTTTGCTCCTGTGGCAAGACTAGAGGCCATCCGAATGTTCCTTGCTCTCTCAAGCTTTCAAAACTTCAAGGTATTTCAAATGGACGTGAAATCAGCCTTCCTGAATGGAGACTTAGAAGAAGAAGTATATATTGAGCAGCCAGATGGGTTCATTCTTGGGAATGATCCAAACCTTGTATGCAGATTCAAAAAGGCTCTCTATGGGCTCAAACAAGCCCCAAGGGCTTGGTACTATCGGTTGGACAAATATCTTCACCAACAAGGCTTTTCAAAAGGATCAGCAGATAGCAATCTCTATATAAAAGTTGAAAATAACAAATTGCTAATTCTTGTTGTTTATGTAGATGATATTATTTTTGGCAGCAATGAAGAAACTATGAGTCAAAACTTTGCCTTGGTTATGCAGAAAGAGTTCGAAATGTCACTTCTTGGAGAATTGACATATTTTCTTGGATTGCAAATCCAACAAAATGAAGGAGGTATCTTCTTGTCTCAAACCAAATACCTCAAGCAGATCTTGAAGAAGTATGGCATGGAAGAGTCAAAACCAGTATGTACACCCATGGTTACAGGATGCAGCCTCAGTGCAAATGATGAATCAGCAGCAGTTCACCAACCCACTTATAGATCCATGATTGGGAGTTTGCTTTATTTGGCAGGTACTCGACCAGATATTACTCATGCAGTAGGGATGGTTGGAAGATTTCAAGCCAACCCAAAGGAAACCCATCTTCAGGCAGTCAAAAGAATCTTCAAATATCTTCAAGGGACCCAAAACTATGGCTTATGGTATCCTAGAAATACAGATCTCACTCTTCATGCTTACACAGATGCAGATTGGGCTGGAAGTGTGGATGATAGGAAAAGCACAAGTGGAGGTGCTTTCTTCATGGGTTCCAGATTAGTGTCTTGGTTCAGCAAGAAGCAAAGTTCGATTGCCTTATCTACAGCTGAAGCAGAATATGTGGCTGCAGCATCTTGTTGCACACAACTTCTTTGGATGATGCAGACCTTGCAGGACTTTCAAATCACTTGCACTCCACCTGTCTCTATCTTATGTGATAATACAAGTGCAATCAGCATTTCAAAGAATCCAGTCATGCACTCAAAGACCAAGCACATACCAATCAAGTACCATTTTCTTCGGGAACAAGTGCTTGAGCAGAAGGTCAAATTGGAGTATGTTCCTTCTAAGGAGCAAGTTGCTGATATTCTCACAAAACCACTGCCCAGGGAAACTTTTGAATATCTCAGACAAAAGCTGGGAGTAGTTGATGCTTCATCCTGTTGTTGAAATTTGTTTGTTCTACAGAAAAGTTGGTATACGCAGGTTACGGAAGGGATATGAGCGTATACACGCGGATTTATGTTGAGTAAGTCGCGTGTATGCTGGACGCTTGTTGCAGAAAGAATATCCGCGTACATACGCTGCTTTATACAGGATAAAACGCGTATATGAAGTTCTGAACAGCAAAGGAAAACTCTGAAGTTCTGAACAGCAATAGGAATGTCAGAAGTATTCAGGCACAGTTTCAGGGAGTGCAACAGGTACAGGTTCAGGGGGAGCAGCTCAATAGTCTCATAAAGCATTGTTGGCATTCAGATGTTTTGGTTGATTGGTTTAAGAAGGAGCTCAGAAAGAAATTCTCGTTGCTGATCTAACAAGATGTTTATCAGATGCTGCTGGTGTCTTTCCTAAGTCTTGGTCTAGATCTGTTGTCTCTATGTCATGTATCTCTCTTGTCTCTTTTATGGTGTCAAGGTCATGTAACGACCTTTGTTGGTTTCCCCACTATGCCTGGGATGAATGATGAAATGTTCATGTATTATCATGGTTAGGTGGATGAGTCAATATTGATGTATCCCCACTTGGTTGGGTGGATGAGTCATTTTTTTTTGTATATCCTCACTTAGTTGAGAAATGGATGTATGTATGAGTCTTTGGTTATAGGAAGGTCTTTTATGATGTATAGAGTCATGTTCTTCTTGAAGAACATCTTTTGCAGATCTTGCCTACAGTCAAGGGGAGCATGAACAGCACTTGGTGAGCAGGATGGATAGATTGGTACTCTTTGGCATTCACAAAGGGGGAGCACACTTGGAGATTTCAGCATGTACTCAGGGGGAGTATGGACAGCAGTATGGACAGCAGAAGGATTACCAAGGAAGAGAATATCTTGGTCCTCCCTTTGCCCTTGATGTCAAAGGGGGAGAGTGACTTGGTGTGGTGGTTGCCATCAAGTCCAAAGGGGGAGATTGTTGGCATTATGGTTCAAGTGTTGTCCTTGATGGCAACTCACTCAGTGGATGGTACAGGTGCTCAAAGGTTAGTACAGGTGATGGCAACTTAATCAGAAGACAGATCTCAGTACAGCATGGCAAGAAAGCTCATACACGCTGTTTCGTTAAGCCCAAGTCGCGTGTACACGCAAGTTCGATTCAGAAAAAGCGCGTGTATGTGGAAAGGTTCCTTTGGTTCATGGTGGTTAGACCTTGGAAGTTGTGCCTATGATTTCGGACCATTATGTCTCGACGGGCGTGTCGATCCCTAGTTTTAAAGTTGATGGTATTGTGTTACTATGGTTTTGGCTCTTGGTATTGAGAAAGGCCTAAGGCTATATAAGGAGAAGAAGATCATTAGGCAAAGATCATCTTTCGACAAGGCATGAATATCTAAGAGAGAAAGAGATCTGATATGCAGGTTCTGAGTTGGTTGATCTGAGCTAAGGAGAGATCTCATCGGTTGATGGAGAACTAGATCTAAGGAGAGATCGGGATCAAATGGTTTGAAATGCACTATCATGTTATGGTTGATTATGCGTATTTCTAGATCTGCATATTGTCGCAATGTTACGTTCTGAGTCTAACTAATATCTGGTACAGCTGCAAGTTGAGAAAGTTTATTTTTAGATCTGTACGCAGGTTGGCTTCGGTAAAAACGCGTGTATACGCGGTTTCTGCTCATTAAAGTAGCGTATATCTTTTGAAGCTTGATTTGGGTTTACAGTGGGATCTGACTGTTATTACAGAGTTCTGTAGTCTGCTCTGTGTTCTGGTAACTGGTGATTGACAGGGTTCAGTGGTTCAGTGATTCAAAGTTGGTTGTTTTATGCTTCAATGTTCTGTTGTGAAAATTGAATGAATTGTGGTCTTCAGATTGTAATGTTGTGCTTCAGGAATATCCAAGTCTGAAAATGTATGAAAAGTGATACCTGGAAGAAGGAAGATTGTAGGTCAGCACCTACGTATTAGTATCTTGGCTAGTACAAAAGCAAAAGGGGGTTGGAGCTCCCTTCCAAGGAAGTTTGGAGAACGAGAGAAGGTTGAAGCCTTCTGCAGGTTGTAGCCTGCGTACTGGTATAAGGCTGCACCAGTACAAAAGATTGTAAACTGAAGTTTCATATTAAGAAAGATAGAGACAACTTGCAGCAGGTGGTTTTCACCCACATTGGGTTTCCACCTTATATCTTGGTGTTCATGTGTGTGGCTTTTTATCTCTTCTGTTATACTGCACATGTTTACTGTTAATATGATGAATAATGTCCTGATGCACTTAATTGAAGAATAAGCCAACTAAATTGTGAGTTTTCTGCTTATACGCTGTTTTACTTCGTCACAGTAGCGTGTACACGCTGGTTCACTTAACTGAAGTAGCGTATATGTTTTGGGCATTTGAAAAGTTTGATTAATCTGATAATACTGATTCACCCCCCCTCTCAGTATTATTTCCAACAATCTTAGTGACAGGAAGTGTTTAATAAGGTACATTAAGGATAGGGGAAGTTTTAGGAACATTAGGATACAAGTTTTGCTGATGATTTTACCATCCAAGAGAAATTGCCTTCAAAACCCTAGGAGAGGGAAATGAACCTTACCTAGGCGCAACTGAAGCATGAACAAGGTGTAAAATGACCCAGTGGAACTTGACATGATAATGACAGCCCTCTGAATGATGGCACACTCATCTGAATGGTGACATCGACCGAAATTTGGACAACTTTGGAAAGAGTGAAACAAACCCTAGACCTAATACCTAGTGACCAAATTTTGCTTGAAGACTCACTAAAATGACAAAATTTGACCTTGACACCTTAAAATCACTTTGTAAGAGCATATTTGATCACTGGAGGAAGGCTTCAATGACTGACACTAATATTGGCTCCAATGGGGATGGTAGCTCCTTGGAGGTGCCAAGAACCACAGAGCTTTGGGAGAGCAGACCAATGCCTTATCCATTGGGCAATGGAGTCAATAACTTCAAAACACCCAAAAACCAATAACTTTGACTCAAGACTCATACTTGAACTGACTAATGCAAAACTGAAACAAGACTCTCAAAAGCTGAAACTGGACACTCAACTGAAACTATCTTTAAACTGACTGAAACAAAAAATGACTCAAGACTGACTTAACTGAAACAAGTACTTACAAAGCTTTCAAAGGGCAGTAGTCCATCGAGATTTGAGGGCCTCAAATCATGACGACGACTACCTGCTTACTGATGAAATATGTACAATCATGTGAAGTGGGCCTTCCAATGTAACCAATCCAACAAATGGTTACTCAATGAAATTTTTCTCTCTCTTTCCTCGAGCAGGCAGAACGATGTACATGTAGGCAACTCACAATAACAATTGAAACCAAGGCTTATGCTAACAAACCAACCAACATTCATCTTCTCTGGTGCTTGCAACAAAATGCCAAAAGGATCTTGAAAATCCTGAAGCACTAGCTTGTCTTGAGATCCAACAGCAAAAATACAAGTACTCCCTTCATTCTGATCTGAAAGAACAACTGGTTGCTGAGTGATAGGAAGGCACAGAGAGGTATAATTTTCTGCCATCTGAGTGTTAGCTGTAAATTCCTTGACTGTGAGAAATTCTGGCATATTGTCTCTCTCAAGTTCATATTCCTCAACTTCATGGCCTAGCTCATTCTTAAATAGAAAACAACCTTCAAGATCATCAAACATGACAACCTTATCATCTTTATGAAAGAAAATATTATCTGTTTGCTGATCAATAAATCTAATTTCAAGACTATCATTATTTTCAAAAGTGGAAGAAATTTCACCGACCATGTGCACACTGCAGACCTGCATTAGCTTTGGATATAACCTAACCTTTCAAGAGTCGATCTATCTCATCTTCAGACAGAGGAGATGATACTTTCTGTTTTGTTTTGCTCAAGTGATTTTTGTCTTCTTGAAATAACATTTTAAAACATGAAAAATCTGAATGACAGTCCTGATCTTCTAAAATTTGGAAACATTGTTGATCATCTTCATATGTCATGGCAATCAAATTATCCAAATTATCATTTACCACCGAATTATCAAAAGAAGATTTTTCACTTACTTGAACAAAGGTTTCATCTTGTTTTTCATCAAATAACTGGATTACATCCTCATGAAGGCTTTGTTCAACAACTATGTCATCTTCATACCAGATGATCTCAACAACAGAGCTCTCCTTCATGGGATTCAACACAAGGTAGTCTACATCATCATGATCTGAATCTAGATCTGAAATAGCCGAGTTTACTTTATCACATTCTGAAGTTGAAACTTGAATTTCCTGCATATTGTTTTCTTCATCTGCGGATAGATCTGAAATGAAACCTTTTCTTTCATAATTTTCCACTGTACTTAGATCTTGATCCTGCTGCAAATTTTCCTACACATCTTGATAAGTATCCTCTTTATGCTGCTGTTACACAGTAATTTGTCACCATCCCTGTTACTCCTCTTGTCGTACCTTGGAGGACCCGTCCCGGGAGTTATAAGAAGTGACAAAGTCTAAAAACACTTGCATTATGTTCCCTTGAGTATGTACTCCATGTTCCCTGAAGACACCTTCTGCAGATCATCCCTAAAAAGTGCTCTTTTTCCATTGGCACAAGTCCACAATATCTTACCCGCGCCAATGATGGAGATCCTCAAAAGGAGGCGCGACCATTAGCGCTTTGTCTTAGAGCAACAGTCGCGCCAACCAAATTTAGTCGTGCTTTTTGCCTTAATGCACGTCCGATTGTTGTTTCCTTCATTACATGGAGCTTTTCTGAGGATAGAAAATCAGTCTTTTGTCGAGCTTTATCCATCTTTATGGCTTTTGCTAATCCGCGAAAGGTGTCCAGGTTCATTGCATCCTCCTCCCTTCTCCATCTATATAAGCTTGTCATTATGCATTGGACAAGCTAGAGTGTTGGTGTTAGTGTTATTCTAGTGATTTGGTGATTGAGTTATAGTAGTGATGATTATTGGTCATGGAGTGTTAGATGTTGAGTTCTTGGAGGAATGCTAATGAGTGCTAGAGAGGTTATGCTGCCGGAGAGGAGATGCATGTCAAGACACATATAGTTACTCACCCAGCCAAGAGAAGGGTCGACGTCAGAACAATGGTTGTAACTTTTCCTGTTTATTAATTGATGAGCGACTGCTACTATAGTTCCAATCTCATTATCTATCATGGTGATATGTTGATTTATTTCCTTTCTGACTGAAATATAGTTGTGCCTCGGTAGTTTCTATGTTGGTATCTGTCTCTTCCTTTGCATGTGCAGGTGTTCGTTTATGATCTGTTGGAGCAAGGGAGCGAGGATATCAACTCTGCTTCAATCATAGCGTTGGACTCCAGGTTAGTCTTCTTGATTCACCCTTGATGCATAACTAGGAACTTGCGTAGCAGCGTGGTTTGTTTGTGGCTAGTTCTGTGATAGGCTAGTGGGATCGCCTCTGTCCGCAGAGGGGATTTACCTTACCAACAGCTGCTGAAATGGATTTTCATACAGGTCTTCCATGATCTCATCATCCATGAAATTATCATCTTCATAATATTTCTCAAGGCTTTCAATAAAACTATAAGCATGTTTGCAACAGTCCTAAACTAAATTTAATGATGGATAAGAGTCTTTATACCTTTCAAAGAACATGGCATGAAAATCCTTTAAACAGTAAATACAAGAAGGTGGAAAACTTTCATACCAAGATTGGGCTTCACCTTCTAGAGTGTCCAGGAATATCTTCATCAAGCAATCTTCAGGAAAATCAACCTTCAACTAGCGAATATGCATGTGAAATATAACCAGATGTAAAGCAGCATCCTTCCTATCATCATCTTTAAACGTAGGCAAATTCATTGACCAATCTACCTTCAGAATTTTATTTGGAAAACCTAGAATGTGATCTCGGCTCATGGGAGCATACCTTCGAGCAAGAAAATCCATTTTGATAACAATGAATTCACCAAGAGATTCTTCAAGCTACTGGTTCTTGAAGGGTAGAGTCGCCATAAAAATTCTGAACCTTGGGATTCTTTGACACTGAAGTTTCCAGGTGAATGATTTCAGCCTTGCTGTGTCTGATCGTTGTTCACCATCAACAATCAGATTTGAACTTGATTCATGTACTGGGGTGATTTTTTAGATCAGATGTTCAGTTTATAAACTAGACTGGAGATTGATTGAAGTAACTTTTATCTAATTTTGCTAATGCAAAGCAAGAGCGTTTCGAAGGCTACCTGGCTAACTTTAGGCTCTGTCTGTAGTATACAAAGCCAGACAATGAAAATAAACTTTTTTTCCCAGTATGGTCGCCACTATGTTAGAGCCTAGATTTACCTCAGGCTTAAAAGGTAAGATTCTAGGTCCACATCAAACCACACTCAGCCTCGTAGCTAGCCCTGCGAGGATAGGAGAGGGCTCTCTCTGGGTCAATCTCAGCAAAATATAATCAGAGGGGGCTTGAGATGATTGATTTAACAACTAATCTTAGGCTAGGTATGAAGTGCAAGGATTTAATTTGAGTTTTTGGGGGTTTTGTTGGAAAAAGGGAAAGGCAAATTTTGGGTCTGGGGATGAGGACAGATTTTTGCAGAGTTCAGGTAGGGGCAAGATAGGAAGTAGTGTTGATGCTTTTGATTGAATGAATGGATGTATTAGATTGGTGAGGGGCTAAGGAGGGAAAGAGGGTCTCAAGAGTCCTCCTCAAACAGATGAAAACATGTAAAATTAAACAAAATTTCAAGGAAAAGCACAACAGTCCAATGAATTCTACCTTAATCACTCATTTGTTTAATTTCAGAAGAAAAGAGAAGGGAAAATGATACACATAAACATCAGTAAACTTACAATTACTTAGAGAAAAACATCATCAAAACAAAGAGCCACATGGATCTCAACAAGTGCTGCAAATCCCTGGTCTTTCCTTTGCCAAAATTGCAGAAATGAAATGTACAATGAAGTTCCAAGAAATCCCAAGTATCTAACCCTGAAAATGACTGAGAAATTACATAATATAGACAAGCCTAACTCATTCCCAGGCCTCTAGGGGTCGAGCTCATCATTCTAGGAGCTGTTTCAACCATATCTAAACAAGGAACTGAAAAATAGGCAATGAAACAACTTGCCTCTATATGTTAGGAAACTGATTCATTCACTCACATTTCACCTTTTGGTGAATGAATCTTCTAGAACAAGTAAAAATGTGCGAAAATTACATCATGGTCATGAAATTACATCCAAATATATCAAGAGTAACATCAAAAAGCAAAACTGGTTAAAACTGTGCGAATTTCTGAGCTGTACAGTGAAAAATAATAAAAAATACTCTATGCGCCGTGCCTGATTCTCTATGTGCCATGCCACAAGACCAATGTGTTGTGCCTTCCCTATGCATTGCGCTAGTGCATTTTTGCACTGAGAAATGCAGCCCAATACGCCGTGCCTTCCTTATGTGCCGCGCCAGTTGCCCAATGCACCGTGCCACCAAACCCTGTGCGTAGCGATTTTTGCAGGAGACTTTTGGAGGCCTTCCTGGTGTCCAAATTGGGCTCAGTATAGCTTGTTGGAAATTTATTTGAGTCTAATTTCCAACCCAACTAGAATTTTTCAATTTTGAGTTCATTTCCCCTATAAAATATCAAATCTCCCAAGACTAGTCAAAATGTGTCAAATGAGGCTGCCTAAAGGCAGAGTGCTGTTGTAGTCAACTTTCGAATGCCTTCCTCAACTCCAAATTGAGCTCATGATAGCTCATTGGAAATATATTTGTGTCTATTTATCATTTAACTCATCAAGAAAGTCATTTTTCCAACCAAGCTAGGAGAAAGCTTGATTTACCCAAGGTCACTTCAGAGGTGCATCAATTCTCCTGTGGAAACTGTATTTTTGAAATTTCTCTAAAAAATGACACCTGTGTAAAAAGTGAAGGAGGTTTCTCTTTCTTGGCCTAGTTTTGACAAAAACCTTTCTCAGTTTTCCAAAACTCATCTTTTCTTTCTCAGAAACATCATTTGAGTAAAACCTACCCCGTTGTGTGGAACAGGGGATTTGTTGAAATGAAGCGAAATGAAGGGGATAAGGGGCTTCTAAATTCTTGAGAAAATTTTTGGAAGTAGGGAGGGATGTTAGGAAGTAGGGTAAAGTGGAATTTCAAATATTGAGTGAGGGGAAGGGGTACAAAAGGGAAAAACACAGTGCCAACCTAGAAAATTGTCAAGTTGTAGCAAGAAACTAGGGTTTGTGCGAAAATGAGGAATTTGGGGGATCTCAGTGACGAGAAGTGTTTAATAAGGTAAATTAAGGATAGGGGAAGGTGTAGTAACATCAGGATACAAGTTTTGCTGATGATTTGACCATCCAAGAGAAATTGCCTTCAAAACCCTAGGAGAGGGAAATGAACCTTACCTAGGCGCAATTGAAGCATGAACAAGGTGTAAAATGACCCAGTGGAACTTGACATGATGATGACAGCCCTCTGAATGATGGCACACTCATCTGAATGGTGACATGGACCGACATTTGGACAACTTTGGAAAGAGTGAAAACAAACCCTAGACCTAATACCTAGTGACCAAATTTTGCTTGAAGACTCATTGAAATGACAAAATTTGACCTTGACACCTTAAAATCACTTTGTAAGAGCATATTTGATCACTGGAGGAAGGCTGCAAAGACTGACACTAACAAATTCTAACCTCAAGAGCGACAAGGTTTGAACCTGAGACCCTCGATGCATAATACAAATCGACTACCAACTACACTACGGGATGATGCTTACAAATCCATCCTCACAAACCAATTTTGTTATGGTGGAGATAAATCTAAATGGGATAGCGAGGGGATCTGATCCTGTGCCTCTGCTCATAGTGTAGCCAAAAAAAAATTCAATGAGTCAATTTTCTCGTGTTGTACGAAGGTAGCTCAAACCAATCTGTTTATTTCTCAGTCCAATATGTTATGTAACTAGATCACAAAATAAAATAAGAAATAGATCAATGACTACAAAATAAATCTCTTTGACGGAGAAACCTCCTATTACATCACATAAATGAACAATGCTTGGTTGATACAAATGACAAGACCTCCTTGGTATATATAAGAGTCTAAGGGGTCACAATATAATTAAATCCTACATAACAAAAATAATATAAGGGCACAACAATAAAAATAATGGGCTTCTATGGGGCACAACAATAACAATAGTGGGCTTCTATGGGGCACAACAATAACAATACGGGGGCTACATGGCCAACACAATAACAATAAGGGGACTACACTAGTATTATAGGGACCTAACATGCCCCTCTCCTTAAAAAAAGTGTTGTCCTCAATTCTTGAGTAGTTTTTAATGCTTTTGTATAAAATTCTCATCCTCCGATGTGGAATCTTCAGCAGGCAAGTTCTTCCACGTATTGAGATACTCTGAAATTGATTGATTCCATATTTTTTAGTTCTTATTTCCATGATGACTTCTAGGTCCAATATGATTTTTCCTTCCTCATGAAGTTTCAAAAAAATTATTTATACTAGGAGCTTGTCACTCATAACCTTCTTTAAGCATGAAACATGGAAAACTAGGTGTACTTGGGAAGATGCAGACAACACCAATTTGTATGCCATAGTACTACTCTTTTGCAACACCTTGTCAGTACCATAGTACTTGGGTGATAATTTATTATCCTTCTTATCTTACTTGAGGGACATTTGTTTGTATGGTTTACCTAGTTGCCTACCTAAAAACTTATTTCAATATGATGTTGATCTACTTGTTACTTCATTTGAATTTGTGCAAGAGTGAGGTTATCCTTTAAGAGTTGGAGAACTTTTTGTTGATTCTCGATGTGATCTTCCATTGCTTGAATGTTAGAATTTTCTCTTAAAGATGATGTGATGGGTGGTGGATTTTATGCATAAAGTGTCATAAATGGGTTATTATTGTTACAGTATGGAAGGAAGTGTTATACCACCAGTCAGCCAAAGGTAACCACTTGATCCATTGTGTTTGTTTATCTGATACAAAGAAATGAAGATATCCTTTCAAACATTTTTTCACAACTAAGTTTTCCCTTCAGATTGAGGATGATAAGATAAGCTATGAGCTAATTGAGTACCAATACAAGACAATAATTCCATCTAAAAATTTCTTGTGAAAATGGGATCTCTGTCACTTACAATAATATTTGAGTTTCCATGTAGCTTTTTCAGTTTTTTCCATAAATGCAGTAGAAATTGTACTAAATTTGAAACGATGAGATAATGCACACAAGTGTGAATACTTGGTAAATCTATCAACTAACACCATGATGACACTCTTTTCTTTAGACTTAGGTAAACCTATGATAAAATCGATTAAGACCTCCTCCTATTTCTGACTTGGAATGGATAAAGGTTGTAATAGACCTTGGGTTTTATTTTTCTTAACTTTATTTTGTTGGCAAACCAAACATTCTACCACCAACTTTTGAATATTAGATTTAAGGCCATCCCTAAAAATTATTTCTTGACCCTGTGGTATGTTTCTAATCCCGAGTGCCCTCCTAAAGGAGAGGTGTGAAATTCCAAAAGAATCTTTTGTTTGAGTTGGGAATTATTACATAGATATAAGAAATCTGTGTACCATAATGAGTCATTTTTCCAGATAAATGTATCAAGTGCGTTGGTATTTTTTAGAAACTTTTGAATGAGTTTCCATACCTCTTCTTCATTGTTCCATTCCTTTCTTGATTTGGTTATCCAGTTAGGTTGGATAATAAAAATGGAATAGGGAAATGCTTCCACATCCTCATTCCTTATTGAGAGTGCATCTACAACAACATTTTGCTTCTTTTTTTTGTAGATGATTTCAAAGTCATACCCCAACATCTTAGTGACCCATTTTTTCTACTCTTATGAAGATAATATTTGTTCCAAAAAGTATTTAAGACTATCATGATCTGTTTTTACCTTGAAGTGTCTTCCCATTAGGTAAGGGTGTCATTTCTTCAACGCATGTAGTATTGCCATCATTTCATTCTCATAAATAGGTTTGTGTAAATATTTTCACTTAGTTGGAATGCTTTAAAAAGCAATGGGTCTTCCTTTTTGCATAAAAACAACACTAATTCCATTTTTTGAGGCATCACATTCCATAATAAAGGTTTTTGTGAAGTCTGGAGCAACTAAAACGAGAGCTTGGCACATTGCCTCTTTAAGATGTTCAAAGGACTTAGTTGCATTTAGAGTCCAAAAAAAAATCATATTTCTTCAGTAATGTTGTTATAGGCACTATTATTTTCCCATAATTCTTGACAAACTTCCGATACTACCCTATCAACCTAAGAAATCCTCGAAATGCTTTAGTGTTGTGGGGATTTTCTATTGCTTGATGGATTTAATTTTGGTAGGATCTACCTTAACATCCTCATGAGATACAATATGACCCAAATATTCCACCTCTTTCACCCCAAAGAAACATTGGAGGTTTTTACATACAATTATTTCTCCTCTAATAGTTTGATCACCCTGTCAACATGTTGAACATGATCCTTCCAAGAATTGGTGTAGATTAGTATATAATCAAAAAATACTAACACAAATTTTCTAAGGAAGGGTTTAAAAATGGAATTCATCAAACCTTGAAATGTGGAAGGTGCATTAGTAATATAAAAGGCATGACCAAAAATTCCTAATGGCCTTCAAGAGTTTTGAATGTTTTTTTTGGAATGTATTCTATCTTCATTCTAATTTGATGACATCTTAAATGAATATCTAACTTGGTGAAGTAAATTTATCCATGTAATTAATCCAAAAATTCAGCAATGACAGGAATGGGAAATTTATCTTTAATAGTGAGCATGTTGAACTTCATATAATCTAGACACATAGACCGAGATCCATCCTTCTTGTGTACCAATACTATTGGAGAAGAGAAATAACTTTGGTTAGGTTGAATTATACCTCCCTCTAGAATTTCTACAACCATACATTCAATTTCACTCTTTTGGGCATAGGGATATCTGTAAGGTATGATGTTTGGAGGAACCATTCTTGGAATCAAGTGAATACCGTGATCATGATCACAAATAGGTGGGAAGCATTTGGGAGTCACAAATACCTAGGTATGATTGTCAAATATTCTTTGGAGATTTGAAGAAATAGATGATTTTCATGTTTGAACATCATGTGAGCATAATTGTGTAATTATGCCTCACTTTTATTTATTAAAATTATTTGTCATGCCATTAGAGTTGATTATCTTCCCATATTTCCCTGCAATGCCCCTTAATTCAATTTCCTTTCCTTCCCAGGAAAATTTCAAGAAACGTTATTGAAAATTAAAAGCTACTATCCCCAAAGATTGTAACCATTGGAATCCTAATACAACATTAGCACCACCCATTCGAATGTAAAGAATTGGACTATTCAATACATATGACCCCATGGTTTAGATTGATATTATGACACTTCTCGAAGCTATTTATAGTTCTTCCATTTGCAACCATCACTTTAAACTATGGTTTTGAATATAGAAAGAAATTCAATTTCTTGGCTACCTTACAATGAATAAAATTATGGGTACTACAAGAATCAATCAACACTATTACCTTTTTTTTCTTGATATATCCTTTTATCTTGAGAGTTCGAGGAGTGTTATTCCTTACCAATGCATTACAAGATATGGTCAGATTCATTTCTTCTTTCTCTGGGCTTGGTTCTTGGTGTATATCCTCCTCTTCGCAATCTATGTAAGACAATTTATTCTTAGGACACTTATGGCCCTTAGTGTATTTTTTATCATAACTATAACAAAATATTTTTTTCTCTTTTTTTCGTCTAGTTGTTATGGTGTCAACCTTGTAGGTGGTCGTAGACTAGGAGCAACAACACTTCCATATTTATAGTTATGAGTGGTAGACTTCCTTGTTGCCATAATTTTCCTTTCAACTTTTCTTGCCACCTTGAATGCCTTCTCCAATGAATCAGGTTCCCTAAGGCGAACCTCATGTTGGATCTTATCCCTTCAAGTCCCTATGAAGACATCAATCATATGCTTCTCTAGAATATAATTTACCTTGATATTGAATATTTGGAAGTCCTCAATGCGCTCCACCATTGAACCCTTTTGTTTGAGATTTCTCAATTGATTAAAGAAGGTATTTCTCTTTGTATCCTCATAATGTGCTACCAATTTTTCCACAAAAATTATCCAACCGATTTACAAGAACAAAACCATCGATACCATACAAATTAATTTATTCTAAATATAAAGATGCAATGTGTACCTTTTGTGTGTGTGGAGCATCATGTAGATCAAAGATTCTCTCCATTTGTAGTATCCATGTTACCAGACCCTTGTCATCAAAATTCCTCATATCCATATTTGGAATGTGGTGGGTCTTAAACCTAACGATGGAGTCTCTAAAATCATAAGTAATATTCCTTTTGTCCTCATCATGATTTTCATGGCTTACCTTGTCACCGCTAGGAAGTGTTTCTTGCAGCAACTTTGTTAACCCTTTAAACTTGACATTAATCACATCCATGACTACTCTAAAACCATCCTTCAAACCTTCCATGTTGCCTTTTTTTCTTCTTCTAAACCATCCATCTTAGCTTCCAATAAATTTTTGGTTACTCTTTGCGAGAGCGAAATTTGTTGCACTTGGTCTCATAATTTTGATATATCATGTTGCATTTCTTCCTCTTCTTCATGCATCATAGTAGAGATTTTAAGTTGCTTACTGGGTGTATCCATTTTTTTTTAGAGGCATTTTGGATTTAAACAATGATACTTATGCTTCATTATGCCCTTTGAATCACTTTAAATTGATTTTTCAAGCAAAAGTTTAAAAAACAATACACACCTTTTTCTTGCTTTTAGGAGCTCGATTTTGAAATTGTTGTATCTATGTAATTTTGGCCTCCCAAGGTCTAAACGTTTCTCTTATGATATCCATATAATCCCTATTTCTAATGCCACAAGTTAGACCAAGATTAGATTCTTCAAGATAAAATTATGCCAATTCTCCTACGATGACCCGATTATGGACTTGTTCGATATAGCGAACTTGTATGGGATGCCACGTGTCACTATTTCATACTTCAACCTTGAAATTGATACACGTGAAACTACAGTTCGTGAAATTTTGATCCCTTTTTACAAAATTCAAATATTATGCTCGAAGAGGAAGTTATGATGATTTTCCCTACGTCACCTGTTTGAGATTAAATTCCGGGGCATGCAGAAACTCTAACTCATTCTGACCATATCTCATAAAATATAGCAAACCAAGATCTAAAATTTTTACATGAAGTTAACCAGGATTTTAGATCCACGTGATCAAAATTTCAACATATGAAGCCTGATATATAAAAAAAAAATTATGACGAAAATTTCACGATGACTTGCTTGAAGCAATGAAACCCTAGAATCCAAAGCTCTGATTCCAAATGTTATGTAAATATATCACAAAATATAAGAAGAAATAGATAAACGACCTAAAAATAAGCCTCTTCAAGGGGAAAACCTACTTTTACATCACACAAATGAATAATTCTTGGGTGATACAAATGAAAATACCTGCTTGGTATATATAAGAGTATAAGGGGTCACAATATAATCAGAGCCTACATAACAAAAATAATGTAAGGGCATAAAAATAACAATAGTGGGATTTTATGGGGCATAAAAATAACAATATGGGGGCTAAATGGGCACAAAAATAATAATAAGGGGGCTACACTAAAATTAATAATAATGGAACTACACTAGTATTATAGGAACCTAACACAATAAGAAGCCAACTCAAACTAATGTGTTAATTCTATCGTCCAATACTAAGCAAGCTAAAGTCAATGTGTTAATCTGTTAATAATTAATGCTCATCTAATCTCCACATCTGAGTTATTCCTTGACCGAGAACAACATAACTGATGTGGTGACCTAATCCATAGACCTAAACGATAACCACCTAACCAGAAACAAGTTGGATATATATATATATCTATATCTATATCTATATCTATATCTATATATATATATATATATATATATATATAGATATATATATACACTTAGCTCAACTATGTAAGAATAATGATCTACCTTCACTATTAGGCTTTCAAACAAATAGTGAAACTTTTCCTTTGCTATCATACTTTCAACCTGCAAAAAATGTTAAGCTCTCGCTTCGGTATATATGCCCAGACCTTAAGCGTCCACAAAGCATTAAGGTTTCCCTCTTCTATGTATATAACATAACTATTTAAACCTCCACAAAATGATAAACCTTGCCTCTTTTGTGAACTTAGAATTGATGAGCATTATCCAACCATATAGCTTTTATTTCTTCTCATTCTTCATGAGAGTTCACTCTATCCATTTAGATCCCACAAACATGTGTATATATGCACAATCATGTGGTCTCTGGGCTTATGTGTGCTAACATTGATCATGCTTTTAAACCAATGTTTTAACCCATATTACAATACAACTGACCATATGAACTTCATCATGACGCTAGCACTTGGACTTTTACCCAATATGACCATGCCATGTGTCTCAATCCCTGCGGGTCCATGGTAATCAACATGTTGATGTCAACATGATTTCATCATTCCATGTGGCAAATCATGAGAGGTGCCAAATGTCACCCATTTTTGGCCTTTTCATAATTAAAATATGATAATTGTGCCTACCACATGACACCCCCAGTTGGTGTCACGTCATCTCACTGATTTCATCTTGTTGATGTGTAATTCCCTATCAATGTCACATCATCTTCACTACCATGTTATCTCCCTTTGTCCAATTGAACTTCACCACATCATCTCTGCTGCCACATCACAAATGATTTTACATGAGAGTCAAAGTGTCAATTCTTCATTTTATCGTTAGATTCATTCCTTTTGAGTAAACATGCTCAAGGCTTAATGCTATTAAAGTTCATTAAAGTTAGGCCATTATATATCATAAATTTTACCATAGAACCATAGACCCACACAAAATATGAAATTTGTTTACAAACTTTGGTGTTTATGGGTTTTCCTCCATAGTTTAGGTCCTTTGCTAATGTTGATATTCAAATGGCCATAAATTATCATTCGGGAGGAGTCTTTTAAAGTGTGATGTACCATTAGAAAGGTCTAAGTGAGGATTGTATAACCCTATTATCCATAGACTCATTATTACACCCAAACCTGAACAAAAACGCAATAGAATTCACATCTCTTAATAAGGAAATGCAAGAGATCAAGTTATCATAATGATTCATGAATGACCCTGCTACTTCCTTAGGAATTCCCTTTGAAATGAATGACACTTGTTGACATCAATGGAAACATTATACACAACACAACAACCATATGCGACCAACATGAATTGAAGTGGCCAGAACTAGAGCCAACACTAAAGGAAGCCTGGTAATAGAAGGCACAATTCTCCAAATAGAGCAACATAAATGGTAATGATACATGAGAATAATAAGTGGCTACAACCTTGATAAGGGGAGATTAGATGTAGTGGAGAAAAATAAAACTGAAATATAAGTACACATTAGATAGGTCCATAAGAATTTTAGATTGTAAAAAGGAAAATCGAAAGAGAACACTCATTAGTATACATCGATTAACATGTACAACACTAGAAACACAACCATTAATACACATGTATACTTGATTTTTGGTGAAATTTACAATTTGAATTGGTACAACAATACAATCAATTAGTCTCAATTGCAATGATCATTATTTTCATCAAATATTCACATAAAAAACCTATTATATCCAGGGTTATTTCTAAATCTCCTTAAGAGCCCTTTTCCATTGATGTCAAGTGGGGATAGTGTGAAAACATTGGATATATTGAATATGGAGAGTAATTGGTATATTCTAACAGGAATAAAGTGAGCATATAGTAGTTCAACAGGAAGAGAGTGAGAATACAATAGTCTGACATGAAGACAGTGAACACACAGTAGTCTGATAAGAATTCTGAGCATGCAATAGCTTGATAGGATATGATAATTTGATAGGAGGATTGTTTCCAAGTGGTGGTGTTGCCATTGATGACCAAAAATGTTTGGTGGTGTTTCCATATAGGGGGGTATTGGTAAGTGGTGGTTTTTACATCAATTACTAATAATGTTTGGTGGTTTTTCCATCAATGTTAAAGGGGGGGATTGTTGAGCATGTTGGTATTTTTTGTTGTTCATGTAAAGAATAGTCATTTATGTCAAGTGATGCTAGGTTCAACGGGAGTTTCTTGTGCATATTTATGTTTTCATATAGTAATTTTATGTTCTTAGTGATGCCTTAGTTGTTTCTATTAATAACATGTTAAGTCTTTGATGCCCTGGTCATTAGTATGTAGCCTATGTTTGAAGGAATTTTGTTTGTGGGTGATTTTATAAAAAGCATGTGAAAAGAACCTAGTTCGATGTCCCTCTCCAATACCTTTCTAATAATATATGGAACTTGATCTAAATTCCAATGGATGAGAAGAAATATTCAGTTGAAGATCAATCAAGGTTCTAGTAGGACATGGTTCTAGCATGGGCCCTTTGTCATGGGATCAGTGCCAAACGACATAATTAAAACTCAAGAGAAAGAGCATTGAGCGAAAAGTGGTGGAGTGGTAAGTTGTTGGTCTTGGCCTTTGATCATAGGGAACTAGGCTAAAGTGTCTAGGTGCTTATCATATAACAACAATGGGTAGCAAGTAACAAGTGACAAGTGGTAGAAAACATGGTGGCAAGGCCCCTGGCAATATGGTGCTTTTCCTAAGTAGCAAGGTGCTTATCAGACCTCTAGGAATGAATTATGTGCACAAAAATAATACATTGGCGAGGCAACAAACAACAAGCCTTTGCATAAATTTCGAGGAGCCAAGTGACAGAGACAGGTGGCAGGACATAAAATGACATGGCCCAGTGAAATGATGACATGTGGTAGTTTCGTGTATTGGATGTCACATGGGAATGCATGGTCATGACACATGGTATGTAGATTTGGCCTTTTTGGGTAGCCAAGAAGACCATTTATGAGCGACATGTGGTAGTGACATGGCATGACAAGTGGCAGTGATGATGACATGGAAGTACACATGGAAAGAAAACCTTATTAGAAGATATGTGGCAAGCTATGTTTGGTTTATGTGAAATGACACATGGAAGATGATGTGGTAGGACCTTAGGATCTACACAAGGGGACTCATATTTTAAAGGTTTTCCATGTTAAATAATTTTTGTTATTTTTGTTTTTTTACAGGTGGGGCCATACGATTTCACTCACTACCCAACGACAAGGGGAACAAGCATTTTGAATGGAGATGAGTGGTAGAGTGGAAAGTGGTGAGACATTGGACATATATTTTCCCATTAAATTTCAACATCGTCAAATAGTGGTCCTCTCTCTATTAACCACTGCGTGGACAAAGGAATGTAATATATGTGAATATTGTCTAGCAATGAGTGGTGAGTGGTGAATAACAAGGAAATGGTCATAACCCCTAGTTTTAGGTGCTAAAAATGTAAGCACCAAGGGGTCTATCAACAATCGACAGTCAAATTATAAAGGTTGTAGATAAATATTCACGAGTGGAAAAGTGGTAGGTATATGAAGAAGAATCTTTCAATCATGATTCTTGGGCATAGGGGTTTCACTCAATGAACCTCTAACATATCATGTGTGTTGATGGCATACTAAACAATACCCTTATTTTGACTACATATTGTAAAATACCTCTACAAATCACATTATCTAACCCCCTACTAATACAAACTCAATACATCTTCCCAATTTAAAAAAAAAACCCTACTTTCACTAGGTATTTTAGTTATCCATTTTTTCATTCACATTTTTTATACCCTTTTATATTTTTCCATTAATTTTGAGCTCCATTTTTTATACCTGCCAATATAAAAACCCTTTACCCCCTATTATATGCTCAATATATTATGTGATTTCCCCTGAATATATATCCCCCGATATGAATGCACGTGGTATGGTATTGCTCCCCTAGTGAACTTCTTGTTCCCTTGGGTGCATTGGGGTAAGGATTAAGCGCTTGATGGAGAAGAACTCAATAAGTTTGGGATTAGGCACTTGGTTTTGATACCATGATTTCATGCAATTGAATTTAGTTAATCCTCCCATTTGAGGGGATATGTAATTAGAGTTTCACATGCTATGTTAAGAGTTGTGACTTATGTGAGGAGTTAAGACATGTCATTAATACGCTTGTTCTATTGAATAAGGAATTGATCCACAGTCTTAATTTATAATAATACGATGAGTGAAGTAGTGACCCCAACACCTAAGATTTAATGGTTGTACATAAGGGAGCTCGTCTTATTGATACAATGAAACAACTTAAGCTATTGATGTAATAAAAAAAAGATTTCCATTGGTAAAACCATGGAATTAGACCCATGGAGATTAAATGGGTAAGTCTATAAAAGACAAAGAGAATGAATTGAACTAGTTGAATTCTATGATGAATATTTTAGACTAAAGAAGAGAAAGTGTTGGTGGTGTAAAAGCTAGGTGGTAAGGCAGGTTAACAAGAAAATTTGAAGCTACTATGTGAGACAAAATATATGTGTGTGATTTTCATTTGCATAGTAAAGTGGGCTTGTGTGTATGAGAGAAAAAATCATGAAAAACAATGAGAGGTTGAGTATAAGAAGTGTATAGATGAAAGTAGTTCTAAGTGATAATTTGAGCATTTATGTATTGATTTAAAACATCTAGCTGATAATAGGAAAAGTAGGTTGGCACCTACATATCAAAAAATGCTTGCTTCCTTTAGGTTGGTGCCTATAAAGATCAAGGGTTTTCTGCCTCCAACATGCTGGTGTTTGTAAAGTGTGTGAGTAGGTGCTTCCAACAAGTGGTTTCTTTCAAATTAGGGGATGGGTGTCTCCTTCTCATTGATTCTAGTAAATTTTATGTAACAACAAATTGGACCTTGCATTTGCATAAAGAACAAAAATAAGATTCTTGGTTTTCTCCCCTTTATAGGTTTCCACATAAATATTTGTGTCACATGTGTGTTTATTATTTGAATTATGGTGTTGTAATTTAAATTATTAATGATAGCATAAATAATCATAAACATTGTTAAAATTTACATAATACTAAGTCACCTCTTCCTCTCAGTATTATCATGGTTTCTAATTGAAAAATATCATGGCCATATATTCAAGTAATCAGGTGGAAATTAACCTATATATGGATGAGAATATTGCTTGTAAATCAATGTAGGAGGGGGTGAGTATAAGTAGCCTTCATCAATAGGAAGATAAGGGAATGACTAGACTCTTCCATATAAAGATAGAGATAAGGGAGAAGAAAATTGATGTTGTATTCGACTTAGGATCATAGGAAAACCTCATAGCAGTAAATATGGTCAAGAAACTAGGATTGAGGCCTCATGAGCATCCTAGCTCATATCCCTTTGGATGAGCTTACAAAGAGTTAGAGATAAAGGTAAACGAATAGTGCATAATTGAATTTTCTACTAGTGTTGATTTTATTGATGAATTAGAGTTTGATGTCGTTTAACTTGATGTATGTGGAGTTGTGTTTGGGAGTCCATGTATGTACATGTGGGATGAAATATTCATGAAAATATCCAATTAGTACCTCCTCATCAAGGAAGGAAGATCCTTCATCATTAAGATGCACAAAGTAAAGTCAAAGATCTCGTTGGTAAGTTCCAACCAGGCTAAAGGGTTGACTAGTTTTAGTAAGAAATATGTTTTATTGTTTTTAAGAGAAAAATAGTTTGTATAAGAGTTATTGAGAGCTACTTCATCCCAATAGGGTTGCACTAAGGAAAAAAAACAAATGGAAAAGTTTCTACATGCATATAGGGGTGTGTTCGAAGAGCTTAAAGGGATACCACCCAAGAGGGAAGTTTAGTACAAAATCTAGTTGTTTCGAGGCTCTTCATTACCAAACATTAGGCTATACAGGTAGTCAATTATAGAGGAAAATAGGTGGTAGAAGTATTGCAGTAGCTACTATAACAAGATGTCAATTGACCAATTACCTCACCATGTGGGTCACCCATCATCATTGTGCCAAAGAAGTGTGTAACTTGGTGGATGTGTATTCATTATAGTGAATTAAATAATATTTTTCTCAAGAATAATACACCCTGCTCAAGATACATGATATGATGTATCAATTGTAGCAAACCAAATTCTTCAAAATTATGGAAATAAAGTCAATTTATCACCACATTCGAGTTAAAGAAGAGGATACTTAAAACACCACCTTCAAAAACAAACAAGGTCTGTGTGAGTGGTTAGCTATGATGTTTGGCCTATGAAATGCCCTAGCTACATGCATGAGATTAATGAATGACATATTGCACCTTTTTATAGATTCATTTTCCATTATTTATTTGGACGATAGACTGATATACAACTTTACATGGGAGGAGCACATTTCACAATTGATGCAAGTTCTAGGGACATAAAATAAGCCCCAGTTGCTGGAAAATATCAAGAAGTGTGAGTTTGTATAATAATATTTAATGTATTTTGGATACATGATAGGCGGAGCAGAGCTAAAGATATATCCTACCAAGATGGAGGCCATCGTGAAGTGGTTGGTTCCTAATAATGTTTATAAGGTTAGGAGTTTCATTGGGGAAACACAATACTAGAGGAAATTCATAGCCTTATTTTCAATTGTCACAACACCACTCCATGCCATAATAGTAAGTGGAAAGTGTTTCCAGTGGGGAACGGGTCAACAAAGGGTCTTTGAATAATTAAAGAATAAAATCAGCGAAGCACCATTTTGGAATTACCAAACTTGCACAAGGCATCCAAAGTGGAGAAAATTATGAGTGGTTATGCCATGTGAGTGGTCTTGATGTAGGGATGAAGAAAAATATGATATCAGGTTTTGATATAATTGGGTCACTAGGAGGAAAAGGGGTTCCATTCTATTGGAGTAAATTTTTTCCATAGATGATCTGAGTAGGTAAGAGTGGATAGAGAGAGAGAGAGAGAGAAGAAATAGGGTTTGTGTACTATAACATCCCATGATCCATGGGACTCACTCCTTTGTACTTGCACCCATTTCTATTAAAAGAAAAAGAGAGCATAACATGATCACCTTCCAACTAGGTTTTATCCTGAAATGGTTTCAGATAAAATACTGCCTTATTAAGGTTGTAGGTGATTATATTTTGTTTCTTCTCTACTTTTTTCATTTTCTATATATTTCATGTATGAAAACATTAACTTAATCAGTCCAAAAAATTAAGTAAAACTAATCCTCAATGTAGTATCATATTTTTAAATATATATTAGCACATTTGTTGCGATTGATTGTCCAATGAAATATCCACGATAGTTTACGAATCACTGATCTAGCATGGAAGGCTCTTAGAGTTTGAAATTTTCTACATTCACCATTTAGTAAATGAACATGTATCTGGCTAGAATGATTCTATATGAATTATCTCCAACCTTTTCTAGTATCTCAAAGGGACCATATTGTAGAGCCTTGATTTTCTTACCAGAACCCTGTAGAGTCTCCTTGTTCAAATGTAAGCATACTTTATCTCCCACTTTAAATAAATTGTCTATTCTATGTTGACCATTCTTGAGCTTGTGTTTTTTCTTTGACTTCTATAATATGTTTTGTATCTATAAATGGAATTGTCTAATATTATCAAAAAAAAATATTTTCCATTACGAAACCGACCTTAAGATCCTCCTTTTCTCTTTCTTGTTGTTCATATGAAATATTTAAAAGTTTATGGTGGTAAATATCTAAAAAAAAATCAAATGGGGACATATCAGTAGAAGTTTTGTCTGCTCTATTATGAGAATGTTGTATATATACCATATATTCATCCCAAGCTAACACCTTTTGATTGTAACCCCTCAAAATTGCACCAAATTCCTATTGACTACTTTTGTTTTCACATCTATCTATGGATAGAATGTTGTATATCTCTTCAACTTCATGTCCATATTCTCCCATAATGTAGGCTAAAATGCACTAATTTTTTTTTTTTTTTTTTAATGTCCCTATCTAAATTATTACTATTTTCTTTTAAATAAGCAACCTTGATTTATTGCAATAAGGACTTTAATAATAAAAATTAAATAGGAAACATCACTATTTTGTTCTAAATAAAATAGAAACTATTCATCATTAATAAGGTTCAGTTTCATAAATGTTACTTCCATTCAATCAATGCGAAGGATCATTGGCTAAATTTTTCATTTTGTTGATGGATCATTGATCAAATTGTTCATTTTGTTAGTGGATCACTGACCAAATTATTCATTTTGTCGATTATAATGTTTTGCGTTGAGAATATGGGTATATGATGTCACCATTAATAACAAGTTGATCAAAGTGTTCACTTTTTCATCCAACAAGATTTCTGGTGCATTGGTAGTGCATAATTTTCCCATATTGTTGGCACAAGACATTATGATTGAGTAGGGAAAAAAAAATAAACTTATTTCATTATATTACTCATTTTCTCTTCTGCACTTTAATTATCTGAGACAAACTTTGTCTTTGATACATTCTTCATTTTGGATAGTACAAAAATAATTCTCAACTTCAACAATTGTTCTATTGTATAGCTATATCTACAAAAGTTATAAATGAAAAAGAGTTCAAAAATTAACCAAATAAATGATTTTCCTTAGCACTTAAAGGAGTTGGGTTTACGTACATCTATTAGAAAATGCTTGTGCAAATAAATTTCACTTGGCAAAAAGAAAAAATTGTGGTCAACTGATATATTGCAAAATACATCTTTGATTTTTTAAAGAGCATGAACAATATCTCCAATATGTATTAGCTATAGTTGTTTTATGTTCAGAATTTGGTGCTTTTGATACAATATTAAGAGATTCTATTTAGGTACAATTGAAAGATGAAGGTGTTGGGTGTGGAGCCTGATTATCTTCTATATTCAAAGGTATCGCCACATAGGACCCCAGTTCGAAATGGGCCGTTCATTAGGCGGATGATCTCACGGTAGAACTTATGTTTAGTTTAGGGTTTTTTTTCCTAGAAGGCAACCCCTCTCTTTGTATGAGGGTATTGTATTTGAGGCAGTGAGATAGATGTGTATTCTGAGTGTGCGAGAAACAGAGAGGTGAGACTGTGAGAGAAAACAGAGGATATTACAGCAGATTTGCTGTAGGTTGTGTCTCTTCATTTTGTTGGATAATAAAAAGGAAGGACTGGCTGTTCGGGGTGGACGTAGCCCAAACTGGGTGAACCACGTATATCTGTGTCTCTCTTGTTTTGTGCGTTTTCTGTATTTATATTTCTGCAATATTTTATGTGTTCCATTGCTCCTTAATATATAATTTTCTAACAGAAGGTGTGCTCATCTATGTTTGGGCATCTTATACATATTCTATATTTTGTGCAGATTGAGAGCTCTATGCAATTGCTTTTCCGGATATGTGTTGTAAGGCTACTTTGTCACTAAATAGAGCAACAATGGCTCAACGAAGCAAAAAATGAGAGTGATTCAAAGGGGGGAAACTCATTCTAGTAGTATTGTGTGGGAGCTTGAAACCTGCTTTGGGGATTGTTGAGCAATCCTCTTGATCACCATCTCACATAGTTCTTTGGCATACTTTTCTTCCGCATAATACTGATTTTTAAACAACAAAAGACACTTAATATCAATCACTTTGTATAAAATATCACGTGTTTTGATATTTATTTAATTTCTTGTATTTTTGTGATTCATCATGGATATCTGTACATGACATGTCTTGTCTAACCTGTCACATGAAAAATAGTTACATGTGGTCATCAAGAAATATAGAGGTAGACGACATTGAGAATGTCATTGATTAAGAAAATAATTTTAAGTACAGAACATAAATGGCTAGCAAAATTTCTTTTTGCGAATTCATTTAGAAAATGAAAGTATAATCTCCAAAGGGAACTCTTGAACATAAATAAATATAATCTAATGTTTCCTGAATTTTGAGATGTTATTCAACCCCTATTAGAAATCAACCATGTCTTTTGCAACACATTAGAGATATGAAAGACAACCAACATTTAACAATTATGATATGAAAGAGGAATGGTTACAATGCAGCATAGTCCCTACCTCTATTGATAATTAAGTGGTGATCCAGGTCCGAGTGTGACAAAGGACCCTTCCAAGATCTTTTCGTTTCGTGATGTGTTAAATTTCATTTTTAAAAGAAAATAAATGAAGACATCTGTATGTTGTAAAGAAGAGGAACATGACAATCATCAACACATGAAAACATAAGCTGTTGACAATGGAGTTCGTCCAGAAGGGACTATGTCTCTGATCCCCAATGTCAATATGGTGTAGGCCACTGCATTAAGTGCTGTCAATAGTGATGATGTACATAAGAGGTGATGTTGCGATCATAGAAGGAAAATTCCCTCTCGCGGAAGTGGCTCCAAGAGATGTTCTGCTGCAGGAACTCTCAGTCAAAAGGACTCCTATCAGTATGACACAAAACTTATGCATGATGAGCATCCCGCCAACATGGCATAAAAGAGATCTCAATGAAAACATACATGATGACAACATGATGACTGAGGGATCTCAAATAAAACATGACAAATGATGACAACAGGTACATCACACAGATGATTCCGCATCACATTAGGAATCATGAAAATGAGTAAGAAACATGATCCCACATCCAACATCAAACACGGATCTGTGCAGCACAATGCATAGCAAAATAAGTACATGAACGCATTGCATATACCTCACATCCAAGGTCCATCTGAAGAAAAGGATGTCAAATTTCCAAAGCTAGCCGTACCATCAACCTCAATGTGTCGAATCTCATGGAATGACGGCTCGCACGATGAATGCTGACATCTACACTCCACTTAGAAAAGTGGCTAAAAAATGAAATTAGAAAATGGAAAATCTAAATGCACCATTAGATTTGTGGCATCGAATAGTGCAAAATCGACTGTCAAATCTCTGAATTTTGAGAAAGTGGAAATCTGGGGCTTAAGGAATATTTAAGATTCCCCTTGGATTCCTTAAAGATTTCCTCCTCTGGGTCCTCTGCAAATCAGCTGCTCAGATTAGGAAACTGACTGTGCCATCAGGTTCGTGTTGTCGAGAGGTGTAAGATCAACATAAAGTTTGTCCAATTTAGATACTGCAAAAATTTCACCCTCCTGGAAGTTTTACTCAGTCATGGTTCCACCTGCAATAAATTAATTAAAAAAATTAAGCGTCTCAATTTTTGTGCCCACTCCTGGTTACTCCATCTGTTAGGTGCACTGATAAAACTAGGTTTTTATAAAAAAATCTAGGTAGATATTCCCATGTGGTTCAGTTGGCGCAGTGGTTAATTTGGAAATTTGTTGAGGAGGGGGGTTGGGTCTACATTGGGTGGATCGTACCTTAACTCCCACAACCCTTTGAGTGTTGGCGCATTATGAGGGCGCATGCATTAATTGGTGGTTGTGGGTTCGTTGTTTAGTGTGGGGTCACCATGTGGGTAGGGCCGGCCCTCCCGCCGGCTGTGAGTTCAACTCCCACCGGTTCTGGCCTTTAACGACATGTGGTTAGAGTTTTGGGGGGGTTCAGGCCGGGTCCACTGGAGGGCCTGTGCCCACCCCATAATAATATATGGTTACATGTGTGGTTGGACCGGCGGGGTCATGGCCGTCGATCCTTAATAATAAAAAAAAAAATTGTAACAATAGTTTGGTGGGTGTAAGGGCAGTGGCAGGGGTCATGGCCCGCCACCATTTTTTTTTATATTTTTTCTGATTTAAAAAAAAAATAGCCTTTTTTAAAAATTTGAAAAAGGACCGAAGGAGACAAATGAAACAGGCCACAAATCCACCTGAAATCTAGCATAGGTTGGCTGGAATCCGATGGCCAAATTTTATCCAAATTGCAGCCTCCTTAAGCCTGCCTAGTCGCCAAATTCAACGTGAAGTTTGACTGCTCCTAACTTTCGCATACGGACTCGGTTTGGCAAACCATTCACACCACGATGATCAGGATGATGAGATATACGCTTTGGTCCTGGTTCGAAATCATTCTGATCACTTTGATTTCTGAGCTTCCATAAACCCTCTTTGTCCTATGTGTGTCTCTAGAGCCACCTGGATCAATCTTCCACACCGAGGAGCTTTTAGTTCTCCAAAAGCATGAAAAACAACCTGCAACTTCTCTGTACCTTGTCTACATCACAAGCATCCTGAAAGGCCTCGCTTCCATCTCCTTCACCTTTATTCTTGGGAGCCTTAAGCGATGAGCCGACGCCTCCAACCTCTGCAACCTGTAGTACATTGTTTTGCAAACTAATTGCTTGACTTACATGACCAAATAATGACCCAAGCATCCCATACTTGCCATGAGTTTATAACACATACTCGGTGATCAAGTTTACATCAAAATAGAAACAATATCCCAACTACAAAAACAAGGCCAACATATCATTGTTGCTCCAACAAGTGATGGAAAAGACATCATCATTGCAACACATGACTTACAACAATAAGGCCAAACACTAATTTTTCTTTGACAAGTGATGGAAACACGACATCACTTTCACAGTTTATCATGCAATGCAAAATAAGACCAGACATCATTGTTGTTGAACAAATGATGGAAAACACATCATCACGTTTACATTTTGAAATGCAACAAATAATTTACAAAAGCAAAACCATGACAAGACAACATATCTAGAAACCATTTTTCACTTATCATGGTGAATGGGTCGCCTCCTTGTGGCGCATTCAATGTTCAAACAACTGCTTCACCTGGTTCATGCACTGACTCTTTGTCTTTAAGGTGCTGCTCTGGATGGAGCCTCCAACAAGTGGCTCTTTGATGGCAATTTCTATCGCAATGACTACAATAGGTCTTCTTCCTGTAGATCTATTTAACATGTTTCTTTACCTGACGTTGAGAGGGTCTTTCATGCCTCTTCTTTGTTTGTGCTGCTATTCTTTTCCAACACTTAGAAAATGTATGGTTATGTAATCCACAAAAGGTACATGTTTTTCGATTCCTTGTTTTACGTTCACCACTAACAACATGTGTAGGTTTTAACCCCATACAGAAATTACTTGCATATGAATTCTAAAACACATAAAATAAACAATGCGAGAGCATAACACATAAAACACATATACACAGAGGTTTTCCCCTAGATCCCAAAACCGGGACTACTAGCTTGATTTTTCATTATATTCCTTTCAATTGTTACAATACATATTTATACATGCCGAAGCATCCAATACCATGGACCGAAAACCATCGCTTCCAAAACCATGGACTGAAAACCATCACATCCAAAACCGTGGACTGAAAACCATAGGTAGGTTTGCCCAACCTAATATAGGGTCTAATTTTTTTTTTCCCAGGGTGCTATCCTGGATCCCGTAGAGGGGGGCTACTCGCCCCCCTCAAGCCCCTCGGACAAGGGGGGCTGCCGCCCCCCCTATGACCCCCCCATTACAAAATCGTCGCAACGAAGGGGCGAGCTCTGCCCCCCCTCTAACCCCCGGTTCACTACGTAGGTTAGTCATGGAAAGAATTAACACAACCCAACAACATGATTATAATCGAAATGAATATTCGAATATCGAAACTGGTTATAAATTTCCTTGTTGTCTCTGGTGTAAGTATGGCAATGAGAGCTTGCCTCGGCTCTCTCCCTACAATGGGCACTTCCATGGGATGATGGGGATGTGTTCCCATCATTCTCTTTCCTCAATGATTTTGACAATGTCTCGGAAGAATATGACACCTTTGAGCATTCTTCTTTGGTGTATCTCAAGCCTACAAATTGAGGTCTCTGTACAACCTCCAATGGTTGAGTTATGCCTTGGTTATTAACACCAAGTTCTTTTTTCTCCTCGTGCCTCATCCTAGTAACGATCCTCATGTTTGTACCTATAATTGTCATCTCAACATCTCCAATAGAATCATACAGTTTGATGACGAAAACGAAAGGAAATCAACAACTTTTACCTCCTCTGTCGATTTAGAAAGATTTGATGAGGGCCTCTCATCATTTGTTGTTGGTGGTTCGCTAGCTATCTCAGCTCATTCCCCAAATTCATTTTTGACATACCCAAGTCCTATTTGACGGGGTAATTCCTCCACTTTGATGGGGTTGACAATGCCTTGGCCATTAACGCTGAACCCTTCCCTTCATATGCCATTTTCTTCAACAATTTGGAGCCAATTCCTATGGTATGATTTTCAAAAACAATGAAATCATCATCAGGACACATACATGAATTTAGAGAATTACTTTTTACCTCACATGGGTCATGCTGCAGTTTTTCCAAGGCCTCGTCCATAGCTTGCAGCTGTCGTAGTAGACTATGTTTCTCCTCTTTCTCTTCATGTACAAGTTTCTTCAATTCAACGTTATATGTTTGAAACCTTTGGTTGTTGTGCTTCAGTTCTTCCAAGGCCTCTTCCATTTCTCACAACTGAAGCTGCAACCGCTCCTTTTCCTTTTGTCTCTTTTTGTAGAGTTCATACATTATTTCTACCCTTTTGGAAATTTTTAGCATGGTCTCGTACATCAATTTTTCATCCTTTGTCGCTACATGTTCCATTTTTCACGCTTTCAATTCACATCCACGCAAAGACTGCTTTGATACTACTTGATCCAGGTTCGAGTGTGACAAAGGAGCCTTCCAAGACCTTTTCCTTTTGTGATGTGTTAAATTGCATTTTTAAAAGAACATAAATGAATAAATTTGCATGATGTAAAGAAGAGGAACATGACAATCATTAGCACATGAAAACATAATCCATTGATAACAGAGTTCATCCAGGAGGGACTACGTCTTTGGGCCCTAGTTTCAGGATGGTGTAGGCTGCTGCATTAAGTGTTGTCAATAGTGATGATTTACATAAGAGTTGATGTCACTATCATACAAGGAAAATTCCCTCATGCAGGAGTGGCTCCAAGATATGTTCCATTGCAGGAACTCTCAGTCAAAAGGACTCCTATCAGTATGACACAAAACTCATGCAGGATGAGCATCTCGCCAACATGGCATAAAAGGTATCTCAATGCAAACATACACGATGACAACATGAGTATCCCATCAACATGATGACAAAGGGATCTCAAATAAAACATGACGAATCAGGACAAAAAGTACATCACACAGATGATTCCACATCACATCAAGCAGGAATCATGAAAATGAGTAAGAAACAAGATACCACATCCAACATCAAACAGGGATTTGTGTAGCACAATGCATATCAAAAGAAGTACATGAACACACTGCATATACCTCACATCTAGGGGCCATCTGAAGAAAAGGATGTCAAACTTCCGAAGCTGGTCATCCCATCAACCTCGCTGCGTCGAATCTCATGGAATGATGGATCGCACACTGAATACTAACATCTACACTCCACTTAGAAAAGTGGCTGAAAAATGAAATGAACAAATGGAAAATCTAAATGCACCAATAGATTTGTGGCATCGAATAGTGAAAAATCAACTGTCAAATTTCTGAATTTTGAGAAAGTGGAAATCTAGGGCTTAAGGAATCTTTTAGATTCCCCCTAGATTCCTTAAAGATTCCCTCCTCCGAGTACTCTACAAATCGGTTGCTCAGATTAGGAAACTGATTATGCCATCGGGTTCGTGTCGCCAAGAGGTGTAAGATCGACATAAAGTTTGTCCAACTTGGATACTACAAAAGTTTCACCCTCTTGGAAGTTTCGCTCAGTCATGGTTCCACCTGCAATAAATTAATTAAAAAAATTATGTCGTCTTGATTTTATGCATGTTCCTGGTTCCTCCATCTGCTAGGCACACTGAGAAAACTAGTTTTTTATAAAAAAATCTGGACGGATATTCCCATGTGGTTCGGTTGGCGCAGTGGTTAATTTGGAAATTTGTTGAGGAGGGGTCGGGTGGTCAAACCTTGCCCCTCGCATTTTAATACCTTATTGTTTTAAGAATCGTAGGCATTTAATTTTTGGAGGGGGGTCGGTCCGCATTGGGTGGCCCGCCTCTTAACTCCCACAACCCTTTGAGTGTTGGCGCATTACGAGGGTGCATGCATTAATTGGTGGCTATGGGTTCGTTGTTTAATGTGGGGAAACCACGCGGGTAGGGTCGGCCCTCCTGCTGGCTGTGGGTTCAACTCCCACTAGCTCCAACCTTTAACGACATGTGGTTGGAGTCTTTTTTTTTTGTGGGGGGGGGGGGGGGGTGGGGTTGTGGGCTGGTCCATTGGAGGTGGCCTGCGCCCACCCCATAATAATATATGGTTACATGTGTGGTTGGACAGCGGGGTCATGGTCGTCGGTCGTTAATAAAATTTTGTTTTTTTGTAACAATAGTTTGGTGGGTGTGACGGCAGTGGCGGGGGTCATGGCCCGCCACCAAATTTTTTATATTTTTTCTCATTTTAAAAAAATAATATCCATTTTTTAAAATTTGAAAAAGGACCAAAGGAGACAAATTAACTAGGCCACAAATTCTCCTAGAATCTAGCCCAGGTTGGCCAGAATCTGGTGGCCGGATTTTTTCCAAATTGCGGCCTCCTTAAGCCTACTCAGTCACCAAAGTCAACCTGAACTTTGACTGCTCCTAACTTTCACATACGGACTCGGTATGGCGAACCATTCACACCACCACGATCAGGACAACGAGATATACGATTTGGTCCTTGTTCAAAATCATTCTAATCACTTTGATTCTCAAGCTTCCATAAGCCCTCTTTGTCCTATGTGTGTCTCTAGAGCCACCTAGATCAAGTGGGGTCCATATTTCCATCTTTTCACATGCTTCCTGCACACATCTTCGTTTGCACAACCATCTACGTGCAACTTCATGCACACATCTTTCCCGGCCCAACCATCTACGCACATATTCCTCCACATTTCTACCTCCCAATATGCTTCCTCTGCACAACTTCATATAACCACCTCCGCACTAATCTAGACTAGATAATAGTGTATCTAGTTAATGATGAGCACAATTAAACTATGACTCGGAAATAATGTCGCCTGCTTTCTTTCAATTCATTTTTCATTTTTATGGAAATTATGGTAATTTCTTCATATTTAGATACATATTGTGTTAAATTTCTTAATGCCATTTCCCCTGGTTGTACCCTATCAATATTGCATTGAAAGCATTAGGGCGATGAAAAAAATATATAACAGTGTATCTAGATAACCATCATGATGATTAAAAATATAGATGACAATTTATCTAGATAACGATTTATCTAGGGACATGTTATAAATTTTTCATTATGTTGCTTTTCCTACTAATGTATTTGTTTGACATTCTACATTCTTCACACTCCAGTTATCTTTTATTCTTATGCTAGACTATTCAAATGAAAAAAAAAAAACGTATTGGACCATATTTCTTATTGTTTCTTCTACACATCCATTCTCTCGGACATACTCAATAACATAATAGTGGGGAGAAACATTTTTTATAGGTGTTGACATGAACAAAAGTACTTTTTGTAATTTTTGTGATTAAAAAACTTGTTTATGAGTGCAAATGTGCATGACTTATGTGGAATATTTGTGATTATGTGGAGTGGTATAGGTCCACATGATGAATGATTCCTTTGCACAATGGATTTTCTCTGCAGTTCTACCAATGTGCTTATCTACACAAGGATAATCATAAAAAGATATTTCATTATGTGGGGAGTAATTGATTAACAAAGTATTTAGTATAGAAGAAGTTGATTCTACTAGAGCGCAGAAGCCGCACTCGATTTGCAAGAGGTGTTCATTGAAAATTGTGCTTAGGTAGAAAGTTTCTTGTGGATATATTTTGGAATGCAGAGAGGTTTTTTTATGGATACAAAAATCCTAATAAACATTAAATAACATAAAAACTATTCATCATTAATGTTTTCTAGTGTACTAATTCTCTTGGACCATCAAGCTTTGATTTGCCTCATTCTAGCATATGGAAGTTCTCTATTTTTCTTATCTAGATATCAGACAAAAATTCAAGCCTTTGACTAAATAAGAAGCATTAATATATTGCAATAAGGACTTTATAAACATACAACCAATTTAACTTACAAATAACCAATTTAATGGCATACAACCAATTTAACTTACAAATAATGATGCGAGTGATATTGACATGGCAGCCACATGTAAATATCCAATGTTGTGGACGTTATTCCCTAATCACAGTATAATCATCCTTGTCGTTATCCAGATACACTATTATCTAGCCTAGATTAGTCATTATTGCAACGCATTTAATGCAATATTGACGTCGCACAACCATCAGAAGTGATAGTAAGCAATATGATGCTATTGGTTTTCCAATAAAAAATAATTATCATAATAGCTATAACAATCACATTTGAATTGAAAGAAAATGACACATAACATTATAATAAACAATTTGAACAATTTGATCAATGATCTATCAACATGTAATGGAAGTAAGTTTTATGAAATTAAACCTTATTAATGGTTAATAGTTTCTATGCTATGTACTGTTTGTTAGTCTTTTTATGTCGCCAACAAAACCTCTTCACACATTGAAATATATTTGTAGGAAACATTACATCTAAGCACAAATGTCAATGAACACCTCTTGTAGACCGAGTGCAGTTTTCGCCCTTTAGTGGAATAAACTTCTTCTACACTAAAGAATTTGTTGATCAATTGATTAAAGATTGTTCTCTTTGAAAAGTGAAATATTCGTTTATGGTTATCCTTGTGTAAATAGGAATATGTGTCTAACTGTAGAGGAAATCCATTGTGCAGAGGAAGCTTTGAAGCTTTCATTATGTAGACCTCTATACTCCACCTCCACATTCCTCATAATCACAGACCTTCATGCTTATACTCATAAACAAGTCTTTTAATCACAAAATTTACAAAAATTACTTTTGTTCATGTCAACACCTATAAAAAAATGTTGTAAAAGAAACAGTAAACAATCTGATGCAATATTTTTAGTTTTTGATTTGCACAGTCTAGCATAAGAAAAAAACATAAATGTATTGTCGAGGATGCAAAACGAAAAGCTGATAAATTAGTAGGCAAAGAAGAAGAATCAAATATTTATGACACGTCCCTATATAGATCGTTATCTAGATAAATTGTTATATATAATTTTAATTGTCATGATCATTATCTAGATACATTGTTATCTAGATTTTTAATCACCCAAATGCATTTGATGCAATATTGATGGTGTATAGCTAGGGTAAGTGATAGTAAGCAATTTGATGCAATATGTATCTGAATACGAAGGAATTACCATAATTGTTGTAATAATGACAATTGAATTGAAAGAAAATAATTGATGTTATTCTCGAATCATAGTTTAATCGTTCTCATCATTATCTAGACACATTGTTATCTAGTCTAGATTTGTAATTTTCCCAACACCTTCGATGCAATATTGATAGCGTACAACCAATGGAAGTGACAGTAAGGAATCTCACACAATTTGTATTTGAATACAAAAAAATTACCATAATTTCTATGATAATCACAATTGAATTGAAATAAAACATCTGACGTTACTCTTGAATCACATGATGACAACCAAAAAAAAAAATCGTTGTCTAGTGAGACCTAAAATTTGACTTCAAAGTCATTTTTCACCAGAATCTTATTTAAAAAAAAAAAAAAAATCTAACCATAGGAGCATTTAAATAATTTTTTGATGGTGGAAATGAATTTAGCACTATCAAAAACGTTTAGGGCATCAAAAATTATGAAATTCAATAGTTTTCACCCATATTTCCTAAAATATCTATCGACTTTTGATCAAAATCTAGCTAGAATTTCCACTATTTTCTAGGAAAAATTGTGGCCTCGTTAGGCTACACTCGAAAAAAAATAGCATGGAAATGGTCATTACGACTTATTGGGAATCAAAATGATATAATTAAAAATCATTATGCTGGCAAGAATTGCTATAAATTTCAGTGGAACATGTATGTTATCCTTTTCGAACTGTATTAAAATGATTTCACTTAATTTCCACACGTAAGTGTATTGATCTAGATCTGAAAATACTAATGATAAATCTAGAGTAATAATCGTTTATCAAAAATGGGAATTCTTGTGAATATACTACAACTATAAAACAACAACCAATGGAACAAGCCTAGTAAAAGAACCAAGTAGCGCAACAATAACACCAAGAATAGATAATGCCATGCTATTAATTCGGAGAAGAGTTAAAGGAGTAGCTACAACAAACAAGAGCTTATGTTTTTTGTCAATGTGCTATGATCCAAATGCAACAGGACGCTCTCAAGAGAAGCCCTATGATTACGAGGAGGCCCTACTCGATGATAATGTTCTATGCTAGAAATATGGGAAAATGATGCAATATTAATGCACCAAAAATGATGCAGTTGTCATTAATGGTGATATGATATGCCCATCTTCTCAGCACATAACATAATAAACGAAAAAAATGAGAAATTTGGTTAATGATCCACTGTATTGATTGAATGGAAGTAAGTTTTATGAAATTGAACCTTATTAATGATGAATAATTCTTATGTTATTTAAAATGATATAGTAATGTTTCTTATTTAATGTTTATTAAAGTATTTATTGCAATAAATTAATGTTTCTTATTTAAAAGACTCCTTTTTCCCTAAAGACTTTGCTAATTAACATATTGAAGCTTGTGTTGTGATAATCAGATCTCTCCACTTCAGTAAGTTTTTTTTTTGCACAATTCTTCGGCATTATTATTATTATGCTATACTATTGTTAATATTTTAATTCTCAATATTTCTAAATAATTTACGAAACGTTGTACGAAATCTATCTAAAGCACGAAAACTAAATTGAATCTTTTATTATAGAAAACACAAAATTAATTTCCATGCATGACATTTATTTGTTGTTTTTCTCTCAGTAACTTAAATTCAAAATGTTTATGAAATTATATATTATTGATAATATTTTAATTCTAAATATTACTAAATAATCTACTAAACAATGTATTGAGTGTGTAGAAAACTCTCTAGAATGAAATTTGTTCGAAACACAAAAACCAAATTGAACCTCTTATTATAGAAAACACAAACTAAAACAACCTTACATTAATCAATTTGTATGACCCATTATCTAGTATTTTTCTATTTCCCTTTATTACTATATCTGCACCACAATGATATTATAGGAGCTTTCATTACATTAAGAATTAAAGTTATAGAGTTCCATCTGCACCTTCATTCCCTTACACATATCTCGTTCTGCGTACATCCTTGATTTCACATAGCTAAATTGGTAAGAGTTTTAAATAAAAAATGGTTTAAAATTAATCTTTCATCTGCACCCCTTTTCTCGAGCACATTACCCCTCCTCAACACAGTAAAATATTCGCACAAGGAAAGCTTCACAAGATGAAACATGTTAATACTAAATCGAAATTTTTTCATAGTTAAATTAACTAGAAATTGTCCCAAAAGGTACAAAGAGAGGCCGATAGGATTATTAAATTGGAATTGTTGAATTTTTCTAGAAGAGTTAATTTGTTTTTGGAAAACCTTGTTTTCTTGGACTGGATCATTGTGCAATTACTTTTCTTTAGTTGTTTTGTTTATATCTATATTACAAGGAACACATTGAATGTCTTATTTCATTTTAAAGTTAATTACCCAAAATCAAGAGGTTAAGTTAATTACCCAAAATCAAGAAACCTCTATAGATGGCCAAGCATATACAAAGAATACATCTCATTCATATGCAGTACCAAATCCATCTTTTCTTTTCTCTGAGTAAAATTTCAAAAGCATGAACACATGCCATTTCATATGCACAATAAACCCAACTTTTGAAATTTCAATGCTTGGATGCATCCCATTCATATGCTACAGTAAACCCATATTTTCCTTAAATTTCAATCCATAAACACATCCATTCATGAGCCATAACAGAACCACAAAAAACAAAACCCAGCCCTGTAATGCTAGAGCATTTTGCTTCGTACACCAGGGTGCTTACTGCATCACCTCTCTGCTCGGCTGGTAGATCCTGTAATTATCACAGATCACCATAAAGGCCATCGGATATAATAGTTTTAAAATAAAATTTCTATGGAATTGCAACAAATTCATTTATGGATGGCATGTTTGATAAATGATAAATTTGAAATTATTTGATTTAAGATTTTTGTGATATATAATTATTTTAAAAAATAATTTAGCTAAATTACATAAACAAAAATTAATGATTAAAATTTAGAACTTACTAATTATTTTCAAGATTAAGATGAACCTACTAATGAAATTCATCTTAATCTTAAAAATAATTAAAATTTAGAACCTACTAATCATTTTCATGATTAAGATGAACTTACTAATAAAATTCATCTTAATCTTGAAAATAAACCTCAATAGTAAATTCTAAACATTAGCCATCAACAATTTATCAGAAAACTTTTACAAACATGTGAAATTAGTGTCCCATAGACATCAGGGACGCTAACTCAATTAACCAAATACTCTACTCTACAAAAAAATTAAAAGCACCTAAATACCCTACATTAATAAGAGTAATTGTCTAAACTAATTAAGTAATCTATATTATTATTATGAAAGCTGATTAAATAAACCAATCTAATAATTCTTTCATTTCAACAAAATAATGTTTTGCGTGGTACTAAATAATTTTTCCAACGAACCTGTAGTAATTTGACGACATGGCCATTTCCGAATAATCTGTGCACCAACATGAACTTGTCTGGATCGTTCTGTGGGAAATATGGCGCGAGAACGCATTTCTCCGAGCATTTCTTTTTCTCGAATTTGCAGGCAGCGCAAGCAGTTTCTGCCTTGCAAACTTGGCTCATGATCTGCAAAAACAAAAATTCCAGACACGAAATGTGTTGTGTTACGAGTTCTTACCATCTGAAAGAATTACTATTACTAAATAATGTAACTTACCTTTCGTTGGTACGTGCAGTCAAAGTTTTGCTTCTCAGGAAGAATGAACATAATAGCTAAAAGGCGTCAGGGTGACTTGAAGCAAATGGCGAGTAACGTCCGAATTATGACAAACGAAACGAAAGGTTGAGGTACGATGAAGAGGAGGAAAAGTAATAGAAAGAATGGGAAAAAGCAGTAAAGAAAAGTAATAGAAAAAATGGGAAAAAGCGGTAAAAAGCTGATTAAATAAACCAAGCTAATAATTCTTTCATTTCAACAAAATAATGTTTTGAGTGGTACTAAATAATTTTTCCAACGAACCTGTAGTAGTTTGATGACATGGCCAGTTCTGAATAATCTGTGCACCAACATGAACTTGTCTGGATCGTTCTGCAGGAAATATGGTGCGAGAACGCATTTCTCCGAGCATTTCTTTTTCTCGAATTTGCAGGCAGCGCAAGCAGTTTCTGCCTTGCAAACTTGGCTCATGATCTGCAAAAAAAAAAATTCCAGACACGAAATGTGTTGTGTTACGAGTTCTTACCATTTGAAAGAATTACTATTACTAAATAATGTAACTTACCTTTCGTTGGTACGTGCAGTCAAAGTTTTGCTTCTCAGGAAGAATGAACATAATAGCTAAAAGGCGTCAGGGCGACTTGAAGAAAATGGCGAGTAAAGTTCGAATTATGACAAACGAAACGAAAGGTTGAGGTACGATGAAGAGGAGGAAAAGAAATAAAAAAGATGGGAAAAAACAGTAAAAATATCTTGGTGAAAATAAGGCAACTCAACAGATATTTGGAAAAAGCACTCACACTTAAAATCAATGGTTGAAAGTGTCTCACCTGATCCAACGGAGCAGGGTAGAAGTGTTGACGAAAAGTTGATGCATAGGAAAGGCCTATCGGCCTAATTATGTGTCGACGACATAAAATTCCTTTTGCACCTCTGTTTTATCACGCATTCATCGTCTTCCCCACATCCTTCAAACAATGAACGTTTATAGTGTGTGCTTCGATCGTATAGTTACATTGCTAAAGTGATTAATGACATTAATGAAAGATGGCATTTCACAACAAATCCATTGTGCAAAAAATATCACAGATTAACAATAATAGTTTAACATTAATTTCCCTATGCACCACTCGTCCTCCCACACAAACCCTGACCTCGGCATAGTAAAATATCTACACAATTAAAATTAACAGCATTAATTATTATGTTCTCTCACACGTACCGTGTCCCCTGCAAAGATTCATAGCTCTAAAATCAGAGCTCTACGCAACTTCTCTCGTGCAACACTCTGGATAGAAAAATATTTCAACATTAATTTCGTCCTTGCCAAATAAAGTTCCCTATGCATTCTTGTTCTCCCACACATACTCGTCTCTTCACAGAACAACTTTCCTTGTGCGAGAAGATTTCATTGTGAAGAGTGTTGTTTCATGGCATTGAGGTTTGCATGATGAAAATTTGAAAGCTTCCTCCGCACAATGGACAAGAAGTATGTGGATCTTTCGACAAAGTCTATTTATACATTAAAACTAAGGTGAAAACATCCCAGATAAATGGAAAAATCATTAAAAAATGAGGAAATTAAGAGTATCAATTCTGAAAGGAGCTTGTCATTATAGTTATTTTGCAATAAATCAAAGAGCGACAACGATACATTGTATATGATTTATGTGGCCTGATTGACAAATAATTTCATGATTTTTGGGTGTTTACCTAGATGCATCATTGTTTACTGTATATTATAGACGCAAAAATTGGGCTCTTAGAAATGTTTTCTACCATGGTTTTTATAATATGGAAAATTACAATAAGGGAACTTTATTTGCAAAACAAATAAACTGGAAATCTTTCATCGTTGAGCATGAAATATCTTCAAAATTTAATAAGTTAATAATAAATATGATATAGGTATGGTGGTGGATACTTCACTGCGAAACAATGCTTATTGTAGCAATCATTCACAACGAAGTAGGGTGGGAAAATAATGTAGGATGTAGCATAGCTACTCACACTGGTGGAGTCTAGCCTAGAGCATGTTCAGAACAAGTTCTATGGAAGCATCTGTGTAGAGGTGGTTGTGTGGAGGAAGCGTGTGCAGAGGTAGCAATGTGGAGGAAGCTATATGGAGGTGGTTGTTCGGAGTTGTGCAGAGGAAGCATGTGCAGAGGTAGCAATGTGGAGGAAGCTATATGGAGGTGGTTGTTCGGAGTTGTGCAGAGGAAGCATGTGCTACCAATGTGGAGGAAGATATATGGGGGAGGTTGTGTGGGGGGAGCTATGTGGCGGAAGCATGTGCACTGATGAAAATGCACACCCCACTTAATTAGCAGTAGTTCCTTGTTACCTATTGCAAATGAATTTTAGAGATTACAATCGACGAGACTGCAATTGCAGTTTTTATTAAGATAAATAGATGTGATTCTGCAAATGAACCATGTGTGGAAATAGAAATCTAAAGAAAATTATTCGGAGGTAGATGTGTGGAGAAAGCTATGTGGAAGAAACATGTGTAGAGAAAGAAATACAAACCCTACTTAATTAGATACTTAATCAGTAGTAGAGAGAGAAAAAAACCATACTGCATTACAATTATTTTACTTATTTAATTAATATTAGGCATGTGAAGTTCACTTCTTAAACTTTCCACGTAGTTATCCATAATGTGATTAGAATGGAGTGTTAAAGCCTATGATATTTAATGTGGCTCACATTTTTCATCTTTATATTTATTAAGTACATGTATTTTTACAATATTTATTAAGTACATTGGTTGTCAATTTCAAAGTCTTTGACCCTCATCTCATTATAGTTTTAGGTTTTCAAAAAAGCTAAATGCCATTCAACAATAATTGAACTCGACTCTCACTTTTTGACCCTTTTTGACCCTTATCTCAAGGTAACTTTGGTTTTTCGAAAAAGATATTTGCCATTCAATAATAATTGAAGTGGACTCTCAACCATCTAGTGGTTGGTACCTTTATCTCATTAAATAATATTTTATGCAAGACAATGGAGGTGTGAGGTGTAAGAAAGGAACTCTAAAAAAACTGAGCACAAAGGAGACCAAGAAAGATCCACTATCATATTTCATTAAAAGTTTTAAAGGTTATTCAATCTTCATGATTCATTTTATATAACCACGATATTCGATGCATTGATATTGATTTTGTATGATATCATAATTTGATGTTGATGTTTAACTTCTATAAAGGGTATAAATTTTGATGGGATTATCTTCAATTTTTTTACATTAGATAGAAAATTAAATGATCGATGATTAAAAAATTTATAAATATTTATTGATTAAAAAAATTAATATACAAATATTTAATTCTTAAAATAATTTATTATTCAATGTTTTTTGAAATAAGGACTAGTAATTTCTAATGATTGCTTCTAATCCAACAATTAAAATGAAATCCTAGAGTTTTATAATTACATAATTACATGTTTTATTCATAAGTTTAAAGTAAAAGAATAATAAAATATATAGAAATATGAATCATAATATGCATAATAAATTCCATAAAATATGCCAAATGAGAGCTTTACATTATAACACTTATTTAATGGTATACTGGCAAGAAATTATTACTCTTTCTAATGGTCTTTTAGAAATAGCTAATGGATGTGAAAGCTCAAGAGTTATAGAGTTGAAATGGAATGTGAAGATAATTTCGATAATGAAACGATTATGGTGAAATGATGAAGAAAACATATATTTATAACAAAATAATAGTTAGATTTAATATGGTCAAATAATATTAAAAAATAAGTGGACCAAATGAAGATGTATCTGAGCACTTTTTGTATTTTATTAATTTTGTGAGAGGAGAAGGTCAAAAAGGTAGGTAATGACCTTTATTATGGGTGGGCATGATGGACATATCTGAAACTCTCAACAAGACAACAACTAAGATGCAAACAAATACAAACCTACCTATATGATGCTAATAGAAATAAATATATGCATTATAAGGAAACTCCTATACGTATAATTTCTTGATGTAGAGTATAATGCAAGTGTGGGGGAGGAGCTTTCCCTTTGGACCCCAAGAATATATCCCCCCTACCCAAAACATTGTTTGCTTATGTAAGGGAACCACCACAATGGATCAAACTTTTTGTGATCGAGGATATCATGGACTTGGTCACACAAGGACTATATCACCTTCACAAAAGACACAAGTGTGAATCTTGTAACCATATTAGGATTTAGTATTATTTTTGGTTGCTTTAATGGTTTTCAATGCAAAATGATCATGTTCATTGGTGTTTTCCAACATTACTAACCTTTGTTATAATGGATAGGTATCGAGGAGAAGTTTGATGGCTAGGTGAATGGATGGAATTTGATGTACAATTAATAATAATGCCTTCTGTTGATGGACTAGATGGAAATGGGTGAACCTAGTGGTATTCTTTATAGAAGTTATATAGGCCCATAGTGTTGGAGAGAGCATAAGATACTAGTTGGTTGTGTGTTATTCACCAAGCCATGAAGCATGTTGAGGATATTGTGGATAACTTCAATTTTCCCATCACCCTATGGGTAATAAGATGATTAAAATTGATGTTTAGAACCTAATTAGTGAAGATATCTCTTACTAGACTTCATCTTCAAAGTGTCATTCATGTTTAGAGACAAATTGTTTTGGAACCCCAAATCAAGTAATGACACAACTGAAAAAGAAACAAGTTGCATTAACTACAAAATTGTTGAACTTTGGCATGGCCTCAACCCATTTTGTGAAGTAATTAATGACCAAAATTATGTACTTATGACCATTGGATGATGGGGATTTACATTCCGTAAAGTTAGTGGCCCATTTATAGAATGAACCAGTGAGGATAATGAAATGAAATAGGGATGGTGGTGTCCTTGTGATAGGGGAAAATAATTGGCTATTAGGGCAATGTTTGACCATGTCAATGCAATTGCCAAAGAGAGAAAGGAAAAATAGTCAGTGCATATGATCTTTTGGGTGGTGGCCATCTCAGAAGGTGGCCACCACAATCACCATTGTAGCAACTATTTAGAACCTACTCAACTTTGGCATGGGCCACATAATGACATAAAAGGGTATCAACACCATGATGATAAGATCATCTCCTATAAGAAGCTAGTGAGGAGCTTGGTGATGAATGCATTGATCATCATGATTTATATGTGTTTCAATTTTTTGGGTAAAATATAGGCAAGGATGTCACCATATCATGGATAATTAGAGGAGTGTTCATAAAAAGGTCATCGGTCAAGGGAAGGTCTTGTTTACTAGTGGGAAATTAAAAAATGAATTTAGCTAAGACAATGCATACTTCCCATTAATGACCGTTGCATTCAATAGGAAGGACATAGGCTTGGAGTTTGTGACAGCTCTATTTTTTTGCATCAAGATGTAATGGCACAACTTTTGAATAGAGAATATGATAGACACTACCAACTTCTCATGGGAGGAGGACATATGGGATCTAGTAAAATTCTTGCTTTCATATTATATGGCATGTTTAGATTCATTGATACCATCTTGAACTAAAACACTTACAAGAGCGTAAGTTGAAACTGGGAGGTATAAGATAAAGTCTTGTCAAAGTTAAGTGGACGAATAAAAGGAAAATATTTGAGGGAACATTTTATCGCTGCGTTTATTTACTTTTAAACTTCGAATATAAAGAAAAATTAATCCATATATAAAAGTTATAAAAGTGTATATGCATTAAACATAAAATCTAAAGCATAGCAAGCTACTCCCCAAATGACAAAAAAATATGAAAAATAATAAAGAATAAGTTACCCATCTAACTTGATTATACTCAGGCAATACAATTTCAAGATTTTTTGTTGTTTAAAATATATTTTTGAATGCATAAATGAGTTCAACACCCTAAAAAATCTCCAAAACACTAAAATTATATAAATTAAACAATTTAAACTCAAATTTTTAAAAATCTCTATTGTATTTTGATTAAAATTAACAAAAAAAAATATAATAAAAAATTCATTTTCTCGATAAATTAAACTCTATATATAATTTAAACTCTCTATATAATTAATATTAAAAATATGAAATGTTAAATTCACTCGTTAAACTTTGCACTAATGTGATTAAAATGGAGTGTTAAAACCTATATACTTAAATTGCTGACATTTTGCATATTTATATTTATTAAGTACCTATATTTTTGCAATATTTATTAATTACATAGGTTGTTAATTTCAAAGTCTTTGATCCTCATCTCATGATAGCTTTAGTTTTTCGAAGAAGCTAAATGCCATCCAACAATAGTGGAAGTGGACTCTCATGATGGCTTTAGTTTTTCGAAAACGATAATTGCACTCTGACAATACTTGAGGTTGATACCTTTATTTAGTTAAATAATATTTAAAACCATTTTTAGACTTTATGAAAGACAATGGGGGTGTGAGGTGTAAGAAATGAACTCTCATAAAACTAAGGGGCACAAAGGGGACTAGATAGTGGAAAGATCCACTATCATTAAAAGTTTTAAAGGTGATTCAACCTTCATGATTCATTTTATATAACGACATGATTCGATGCATTTGCATTCGTGTTCATTTTGTATGATATCATAATTTGATGTTTAACTTTATAAATTTTGATTGGATCATTTTTTTAAATTAAATTAAATGATTAAAAGAATTATAAATATTTATGGTTAAAATATAAATATTTAATATTTAGAAATTTAAGGTTAAGATGAATTTATATTAAATTATTATTAGATTTTTTTTAAATATGGATTAACAATTTTTAATGATTGCTTATAATTTAATAAGTAACGAGAAATTCTAGACTTTAATAATTAAATATTTGCAGGTTTATTCATAAGCCTAAAGCAAAAAAAATAAAAAATATCGAAATATGAACCATGAGATACATAATAAACACAATAAAATATACCAAAATGAAAGCTTTACATTATAATACCTATGGGAAGATCTCCAAGATGAGGTTGTGCTTCGTTGACCTCATATTTGGGAGGGTTCTTTATTGATCGTATACCTACACGCAAATATCACACTCTTCAATGATCATCTAGCAATGCTTAGTGGATGTGAAATGTGAGGAGTGATAGAGTTCAAATGGAATGTCAAGATAATTTCGATAATGAAATAGTCATGATGAAATGACAGAGAAAACACCTATTTATAACAAAAGAGTTGTTAGATTTAATATGGTCAAATAATAAAAAAAATCATTGGACCAAAGAAAGGTCTAACCACTTTTGGTATTTATTATTTTTGTGAAGGGAGAAGGTCAAAAAGGTAGTTAGCAACCTTTATTATGGGTGGGGATGATGTATGTACCTAAAGGGAACAATAAGACAACAATTGAGATGCAAACAAATACAAACCTACCTATATGATCCTAATGGAAATAAATATATGAATTCTAGGGAAACTCCTACAGGTAGAATTTCTTGATGTAGAGTTCATTGTGAGTATGAGGGAGGAACTCTCCCTCTCGACCCCCAAGAATATATGCCCTGTTACCCAAAACATTGTTTGAAAATGTAAGGGACCCACCACAATGGTTCAAACTTTCTATGACTGAGGATATCATGGACCTGGTCACAGAAGGACTAGATCACCTTCACGAAAGACACAATGGTGAATCTTGTGATCATATTAGGATTTAGTATGATTTTTGGTTGCTTCAATGGTTTTCAATGCAGGACAATCGTACTTATTGGCATGTTTGAAAATTACTGACCTTTGTTGCAATGGAGAGGTATCAAGGAAAATTTTGATGGCTAGGTGAATGGATGGAATTTGATGCTCAATCAGTAACAATGAATCCTCTCCATGGACTAGATGGAAATGACTGAACCCAGTGGTAGTCTTTATAGAAGTTCTATATGCCCATAGTGTTGGAAAGAGCACAAGATGCTAGTTGGTTGTATTTTATTCACCAACCCATGAAGCATGGTATTGAGGATCTTATGGATAGCTTCAATTTTCCCACTACCCTATGGGTAATAAGATGATTAATATTGATGTTAAAAACCCAATTAGTGAATCTAGCTCTTACTAGAATTCATGTTTAGAGACCAATTGTTTTGGAACCCCAAATTAAGTAATATACAATTGAAAAGGAAAAAGTTAGAGTAACTACAACATTGTTGAAAGTTGGCACAACCTCAACCCATTTTGTGAAGTAATTAATGGCCATAATTATGTACTTATGACCATTGGATGATGGGGAGTTACATTCCATAAATTCAATGGCCCATTTATACAATGGACGAGTGAGGATAATGAAATGAAATAGGGATGTTGGTGTCCTTCCGTTAGGGGAAATAATTGGATATTAAGGAAATATTTGACTACCTTAATGAAATTGCTAAAGAGAAAAAGGAAAAATATCCCGCACATATGATCTTTTGGGTGGTGGTAATCTCAAAAGGTGGCCACTGCAAGCATGATTGTAGAAACCATTTAGAACCTTCTCAACTTTGACATGGGCCACATAATGACATAAAAGGGTATCAACACCATGATGATAAGATAAACTCCAATAAGAAGGTGGTGAGGGTCTTTGTGATGAATGCATCATGATCATCATGATTTAGATGTGGTTCAAATTTTTGTTAGAAAATTATATACTACAAAGCAATGGAACACAAAAAATATTGCAGAAATATAAACACAAAAAATGCATAAAACAAGAGAGACACAGATATATGTGGTTCACCCAGTTTGGGCTATGTCCATGGAGAAACAACCAGTCCTTCCTTTTATATTATCCAACAAACTGAAGAGATACAACCTACAGCAGATCCGCTGTAACACCCTCTTCGCTCTCAATCTCCTCTCTCTTTCTCACTCAGAATACAAATCTACATAGATTCAATACAATTCCCTCATATATAGTGAGGTGTTGCCTTCTAGGTCCAAAAACCCTAAATTAAACATAACTTCTACCATCAGATCTCCGCCTAATGAACGGCTGAGATTGACTAGAAATTATTATACTTTTACAAGGCAATTTTACATCTATTGTTAGCTTCGAGGGCGCTGCCCCCGAAAGGCTCCCCAAAGGTCGCAGTTGCCCCCCATGGACCCCCCCATGCAGCGAATATTTTACGGGCGATGTTGCCGCCCCATTTCGAACTAGGGTCTAATGTGTCGATACCTTTGAATACAAAAGATAATCAGGTTTCACACCCAAAAATATCCTGCACATATGATCTTTTGGGTGGTTGTAATCTCAGAAGGTGACCACTTCAAGCATGATTGTAGAAACCATTTAGAGCCTTCTCAACTATGACATGGGCCACATAATGACATAAAAGGGTATCAACACCATGATGATAAGATAAACTCCAATAAGAAGGTGGTGAGGGTCTTTGTGATGAATGCATCATGATCATCATGATTTAGATGTGGTTCAAATTTTTGGGTAAAATATAGGTAAGGATGTCACCATACTATGGATCATTAGAGGATATGGAGAACAAGTGTTAATAAAAAAGGTCGTCGTTCAAGGGAAGGTCTTGTTCACTAGTGAGAAATTTGAAAATGAACTTGGTTAAGGTCAAGAATACTTACCATTGATGACCACTTGATTCAATAGGAAGGACATAGGCTTGGAGTTTGTGACAACTCTAATTTTGTGCATCAAGATGTAATGCCACAACATTTGAATAGAGAATGCGATAGAAAATGCATACTTATCCTCATGGTAGTAGGATACAAGGGGTTTCGTAATATTCTTGCTCACATATTATAAGACATGTTTAGATTCATTGATACCATCTTGATCTAAAACAATGACAAGAGTGTAAGTTGAAACTGAGAGGTATAGGATAAAGTCGTTGTCAAAGTGAAGGGGATGAATCAAAGGAGAAGATGCGAGGGAGCATTAATTGCATTGAATGACTATTAGGTTTGGTTATCCCCAAAAAATGGGATGTCTAACTACAAAATATGAAGAAATCCATGAAAAGTGGCGGTTTAGTCTAGAATGAATCTATGGTGCAAGAAGTTAGTTTTCCAATGGAGGATAATTCAATTGGCATAATTTGCAACAGGGAGGTTGCTAAATAATGTCTTGAAATTTGAGGTGATCAATGGTAATACCATATTTGGACTATAAATCCAAAAATATAACGTACAAGGATCTATAAGACATATATAAAAGCGTTAAGATGTATATTATACTTGAGACATCTAAGGAATACAGTGCACAAATCTTCTATTTTTGTCACCATTGCTTTTTAGCAAGTAGTGAGGTAATCAAGATGGGAAATAATAATGTAAACCAATTCATGAAATCAGTATGTCATGGTACATTGAAAAGTGGCTCTCGTGTTCTTTAAGCTAAATGGCATCACGTTATACACCAAGGTTCCCCAAGGATTGGTGAAGGTATTTTTGTATTAGTCTTGTAGCTAAATATTTATCTGATTATACACTAATAATATATCCATGAAGGAAAAAAACTCATGGCCTACACATTCATCAATTATATGGTCAATAAATGACATTATATGGTTTTCTTTGTGACATGCTTTGTTTAGATCATAAAAGTTAGTGTGTTGGGTCCCTATAATACTAGTGATTACCCCATTACTATTGTAGTTATACCCCTTAGTTATATTGTTGTACCCCTATTACCCCATATTGTTATTTCTGTGCCCCATAGAATCCCTCTATTGTTATTTTTGTGGCTTTATATTATTATTGTTAGGTCGGCTGGATTATATGTGCCTCCTTAGACTCCTATATATAGAAAGGAGGTTTTTTCATTTGTATCATCCAAGAATTGTTCATTTATGTAATGTAAAGGAGGTTTCCCCCTCGAAGAGGCTGAATTCTAAGGCGTTGATCTATCTTTTCTATCTTTTCTTGAGCTGGTTTCATAACATTTGGTATCAGAGCTTTGGATTCTAGGGTTTCGCTGCTCCAACCAGGTCATCGTCGCATTTTCGCTATAACTTTTTTTCTGTGACGTTTCAGAAGTCGCAAAAAAAACCCATTTGAGAAGAAATCGTGTTGGTCCGAATTTCAGAGCTTTTTGCGCGATATTTGCGGAGATATGATCTGAGGAAGTTGGTCTTTTTGCAGACTCCTGAATTACATTCAAAACAGGTGACCTGGGGAAAATCGTCATAACTTTCTCTCTGGGAATCAGATTGAAATTTCGTAAGAAGGTACAGAAAGAGGACGGACTGTAGTTTCTTGTATATCTTTTTCAGAACCAAAGATCGAAAATTGTACACGTGGCACTTCATACAAGTTTACTCTTCTGGAAAGGTCTATAATCAGGTCATCTTGGGAGATTGTGCATAACTCTTTCTTGGAGAATCCAATTTGGATCAGACTGGTGGCATTGGAAAGAGGACACAGAGAGCTACTACAGATCACAAATTTAGAACTAGATGATTGGAAAGTACAGAGATACATCAGAGGCAATATCAAGCTCCTATAAAGTGAAAAAAGGTGTGTAGATTTTTTTAAATTTTTGCTTAAGCTTGGTTTGAAAATTTATTTTGAAGGAATTCAAAGGGCATAGTAGAGCATTATTATCGGTAACTGATGCCCCAAGGAAAGAAAATGAAAACACCTAGTAAGGAACCTGAAAGCTCTAGCATGACTCATGAAGAAGAGGAAGAAATGCTACATGATATATCAAAATTACAAGAACAAGTGCAACAAATGTCACGCTCACAAAAGTTAACAGAATCTAAGATAAATGGCGTGGAAGCTAAGATGAATGGCATGGGAGCTAAGATGGACAATTTGAAGATAGATTTGAACACAAATTTGAAGACAAGGATGGCAGATTTGAAGACAGATTTGACAAATTTTCTACAAGAAATACTTACTAATGGTGAAAAGGTAGTAAAGGAAACTCATGATGAGAACAAAATAAATGTTAATCATGATTCCATAGACGCTAATGTTGGATCGAAGAATCACCATATTCCAAAAATCGATATGAGGAAGTTTGATGGCAAGGATCCCGCCACATGGATATTACAGATGGAGCAATTCTTCGATCTCAATAATGTGCAAAACGCACAAAAGGTACATATGGCAACTGTATATTTGGAACCAAATCAGTTTGTATGGTATCAATGGCTTTGTTCTCGTAAACAATTTATCACTTGGGCAATTTTTAAGGAAGAATTGATAGCACATTATGAGGATACAAAAAGCAACACTTTTTTTAGCCAATTGATAAGTCTCAAACAAAAGGGTTCAATAATGGAGCACATTGAGGAGTTCCAAAAATTGAACATAAGGGTAAAAGATATTCCAGAGGAGCATAGGATTGATGTGTTCATAGGGTCTTTAAAGGATAATATCCAACATGATGTTCGCCTTTGGGAACCTGATTCATTAGAGAAGGCATTCAGGTTAGCAAGAAAAATGGAAAGCAAAATTATGGCAACTAGGAAGCATACCACTCACAACTATAAAGACGGAAGTGTTGTTGCCCCTAGTCTTCCACAACCTACAAGGTTGACACCACAACAATTGGAAGAAAAAAGAGCAAAAGGGCTTTGTTACAGTTGTGATAGCAAATACACAAAAGGTCATAAGTGTGCTGAGAAGAAATTATTCTACATAGATTGTGAAGAGGAAGAAGAAAAGGAGCAAGAAAGGTCAAAAGAAGAGGATATACTCCAGGAACAAAGCCTAGATGAAGAACAAATAAATCCGACCATATCTTGTAATGCATTGGCGGGAATTACCACTCCTCAAACCATCAAGATAGAAGGACAAATCAAGAAGAAAAAGGTAATAGTGTTGATTGATTCAGGAAGCACCCACAATTTTATTCATTGTAGGGTAGCAAAAGAATTGAATTGCTTCCTATATCCAGCACCAGAGTGTCAAGTGATGATTGCAAATGGAGGAACAATAAATTGCTCTGGAAAGTGCCATAATATCAAGCTATCCATGGGAGAATATGTATTGACTAGCCCAATGCTTTCCATTCCAATGGGAGGTGCTGATGTTGTACTAGGAGTCCAATGGCTACAATCCTTGGGTACAATAGCTTTTAATTTTCAAGAACTTTTCATCAAATTTTCTACGGAAGGAAAGGAAGTTGAATTAAGGGGTATTGCAGGGAAACCAGGAAAGATAATCAGCTCTAATGGCATGACAAAGCTTCTAAAAAAGGAGCAAAGAGGTGTAATTGCACAATTATGTTCGCTAGATGTTTCCACATTGGAATCATCTATTTCTCCAGATCTCCAAAAAGTCCTGGACAATCATTCCAAGGTATTTGAGACTCCCAAAGGTCTCCCACCTATGCGTGATCATGATCATGCTATTCATCTGATTCCAGGAAGTGTTCCTCCAAACATCAGGCCGTACAGATATCCCTATGTCCAAAAAAGTGAAATTGAACGTATGGTTGCAGAAATGCTAGAGGCTGGTATAATTCAACAAGTCAAAGTTCTTTCTCAGCTCCAGTAGTATTGGTGCACAAGAAGGATGGATCATGGCGCATGTGTCCAGATTATAGGGAGCTCAACAAGCTCACTATTAAAGATAAGTTCCCCATTCCTGTCATTGATGAATTACTGGATGAATTGCATGGATCAATTTACTTCACCAAGTTGGATCTTCGTTCGAGATATCATCAAATCAGAATGAAGATTGAAGACATTCCGAAAACGGCATTTAGAACTCATGAGGGTCATTATGAATTTTTGGTCATGCCTTTTGGCCTTACCAATGCACCTTCAACATTTCAAGGTTTGATGAATTCAATTTTCAAACCATTCCTTAGAAAATTTGTGTTAGTATTTTTTGATGATATACTAATCTACAGCAAGTCTTGGAAGGATCATGTTGAACATGTTGACAGGGTGCTACAACTATTGGAGGAGAAACAATTATATGCAAAAAGATCCAAATGTTTCTTTGGAGTCCAGGAGGTGGAATATTTGGGTCATATTGTATCTCATGAAGGAGTTAAGGTAGACCCTAGCAAAATTAAAGCCATTAAGGAATGGAAAATCCCCACATCCATAAAGCATCTGCGAGGATTTCTTGGGTTGACAGGGTATTATCGCAAGTTTGTTAAGAATTATGGGAGAATAGCAGCACCTCTAACAACATTATTGAAGAAAGATTCATTTTCATGGACTCCGGAAGCAACAAAGGCCTTTGAACATCTTAAAGAGGCAATGTGCCAAGCACCGGTCTTAGCTACACCGGACTTCACAAAAACCTTTATTGTGGAATGTGATGCTTCAGGAAATGGAATTGGTGCTGTTCTAATGCAAGATGAAAGACCCATTGCTTTTGAAAGTCGTCCAATCAAGGGAAAGTTTTTAAGCAAAGCTATTTATGAGAAGGAAATGTTGGCAATACTCCATGCACTTAAGAAATGGCGACCCTACCTAATGGGAAGACACTTCAAGGTAAAAACGGATCATGATAGCCTTAAATACTTTTTAGAACAAAGATTATCCTCTGAAGAGCAACAAAAGTGGGTCACAAAGATGTTGGGTTATGACTTTGAAATCATCTACAAAAAAGGGAAGCAAAATGTGGTGGCAGATGCACTCTCAAGAAAGGATGAGGATGTGGAAGCATTGTTGTGTGCCATTTCTATTATCCAACCAGATTGGATAAACGAAGCAAGGGAGGAATGGAAGAATGACGAAGAAGTGTGGGCACTTATTCGAAAGCTACAACAAGATTCCAGTACTTCTGATACATTTAGCTGGCAAAATGATTCGTTATGGTACAAAGATCGCTTATACCTCTGTAAGAATTCCCAGCTAAAACAAAAGATTCTTATGGAATTGCACACTTCTCCCTTAGGAGGGCACTCAGGATTTTTAAAAACTTACCACAGGGTTAAGAAGGAATTTTTTTGGGATGGCCTTAAATCAGATATTCAAAAGTTTGTGGCGGAATGTTTGGTTTGCCAACAAAATAAAGTTGAAACAATTAAGACACCGGGTCTATTACAACCTTTATCCATTCCAAGCCAACGTTGGGAGGAGGTTTCAATGGATTTTATCACAGGTTTACCCAAGTCTGAGGGAAAGAGTGTCATCATGGTGGTAGTTGACAGACTTACCAAGTATGCACACTTTTGTGCATTATCACATCCATTTAAAGCCAGTACAGTTTCTACTGCATTTATGGAAACAGTTCAAAAGCTACATGGAAACCCAAAGATTATTGTAAGTGACAGAGATCCCATTTTCACTGGAAATTTTTGGACAGAATTATTTTCTTGTCTTGGTACTCAGTTAGCTCATAGCTCATCTTATCATCCTCAATCTGATGGGCAAACTGAGATAGTAAACAAATGTTTGGAAGGATATCTTCGTTGCTTTGTATATGATAAACAGACACAATGGGTCAAATGGTTGCCTCTGGCTGAATGGTGGTATAACACTTCCTTCCATACAACAACAAAAATGACCCCATTTATGGCACTTTATGGGTATCAACCACCATCCATCACATCATATTTAAGAGAAAATTCTAAGGTTCAGGCAGTGGAACATCACATCGAACATCAACAACAAGTCCTCCAACTCTTAAAGGATAACCTCGTGTTGGCACAAAATAGAATGAAACAACAGGCAAATCAACATCGTGAAAGAAGTTTTGATGTAGGTGATTGGGTATTCCTACGGCTACAACCATATAAGCAAATGTCCCTAAAGCAAGCTAAGAAGGATAATAAATTATCACCAAAGTATTATGGTCCGTACAAGGTGTTGCAAAAGATTGGTACTATGGCATACAAATTGGAGCTTCTTGCAGCTTCTCGATTGCACCCAGTTTTCCATGTTTCATGTTTAAAGAAGGTTATAGGCGACAAGCTCCCAATTCAAACAATATTGCCAGAACTTGACGAGGAAGGAAAAATTATATTGGAACCGGAAGCAGTCACAAAAAAAAGAACTCGACAGCTACGAAATCGATCAATTTCAGAGTATCTTATCAAGTGGAAGAACTTATCCGCTGAAGATTCCACATGGGAGGATGAGAATTTTATGCAGAAGTATCCAGAACTACTCAAGCGTTGAGGACAACACTTTTTTGAAGGAGAGGGGCATGTTGGGTCCCTATAATACTAGTGATTACCCCATTACTATTGTAGTTATACCCCTTATTTATATTGTTGTGCCCCTATTACCCCATATTTTTATTTCTGTGCCCCATAGAATCCCTCTATTGTTATTTTTGTGGCTTTATGTTATTATTGTTAGGTCAGCTAGATTATATTGTGACTCCTTAGACTCCTATATATAGAAAGGAGGTTTTGTCATTTGTATCATCCAATAATTGTTCATTTATGTAATGTAAAGGAGGTTTCCCCCTTGAAGAGGCTGAATTCTAAGGCATTGATCTATCTTTTCTATCTTTTCTTGAGCTGGTTTCATAACATAGTGAAAACATGGCTAATTCTTAACTTTTTCATGATGAGAATTAGGTTAGATACTAAAAAGGTATAAGTGATGGGGTATATGAATCCTTGTTTTTGGTGCTTATTGATTTATACCTTAATGGAATCTATTCTAGTTAAGTGAATATGTCTTTTCTTATGGTGAATAGGGATGAAATCTGGCTATGTGTCTATGTGATATTCAATATAGTATGGGAATCACAATGTAGGAACAAGTGAATACATCTAAAAATTCCTTGAAACAAATTGTGTAGGAAGTCAGTTTTTCAGGTGAATAGTGAACCCTCTGAGATGTTTTCCTTGATCCTTAGTTTGGTAGAGATGTTCACATTAATATTTAGTCAAATATTGGCCATATTCCCATACTCAAAAGCATCCAAAGAGGGGATGAATATTTTGAACCAATTTACTTGACCATGGATTAATTCACTCAATTCCACAACACGTTATTATGGGGAACTTGGTTGTTGTGGCAGAAAATAGAGATGATGCTGCATAGTATCCCACCAAGAGTCTAGTGTGATAAATGACTAAAATGTGTCCTCATTCAAATGGAATATAAGGATATAAGACTTTGTGGTTCCACTTGATGTGGAAAATGAAGTGAATATTGAATCATCACCATGGGAATGAGAAACATGGTTCACATTCATGACCTCTATAGAATAGATTGAAGACTAGTGGAAGGAAGTTCCACGAATGTTGAGATTGAATCATAACACGACCTAGAAGGCATTTTTTTTATGTTCTCAATAAAATTCTAGAGTGAGTTTCATAGATATCAATCCAATTGTAAATGAAATGTAAAGGATTTTCATATTTTTCTCAACCATTTCCACATTAGGAGGACCAATCTCAATGATAGGTTGAGTAGGTTTCTATCTTAGTGTAGGACCTGCACCAAGGTTCACAATTACAACAGAATCAACTACAAGTGCTTCTCAACTCCCACATGACAACAAGCATACCAAAAAAGTGTGGAAGATTATGGAAGTAATGAGAGTAATGATCATATATGCCACACAAAGTGAAAGGATGATTTGTGTGTATAGATTTGTTGTGATTGAATGAGTCACGAAGAGTGACATGTAACACTGGAATGGAAGGGTTTAGTTCCATTTCATCCAAATTTATAAGCTTCTTAATATTAATAATAGTAGGATAGGTGTTCTTAGCATGGCCATGAATCTTGCACAAAGAACACAGAGGTTGAGGCTTTAATACGATGGTTCGGGTGGCCACAACTTGAGTTATCTTTTTAATGCCTCCTTTCTTCATAGTCTTTCCCCTGTTTCTAAATTCTTTCCTAGTAGGAGCAGACTCAGACATGAAAAGGGGACATAGGAAAATCTAGAATGGGTGTGAAGGAAAAATAAGGCTATAATTAAGAGTGCGAGGTAGGAGTTGGAGGATCCATGTACCAAACTGGAATCCCCAAAGTGATATTTGACATGTTCAATAGGGCCATAACTAGTTTACTAACCACTATTAGCGATGGGAATAAGAGATGTATTAACTGGCCAAAGGGGTAGTGAACAAGGGGGACTCCCCTAGTCATAGAAATTGAAGTCGCAAGTGCATATTGCTAAATAGATAGCCCACAAAAAGGAGAACCCAGTCCTCTAAGAGGCCCAGGATTTAAATACCATGAAAACTTGAGAGGAGCCTAACATGTTAAATACAAGTCATAGGCCATAGTAAGTTGCAAGTAGTGTGGAGTCTTTGTATACCCTCGGTTGATTCCTAGTGGTGAAGGGATGACCTAGTTCCCAATCGTAGAGGAAATGTAATTCTTAGGAGTAACCAAAGTTTTAAGATCATAGTATATGATTTTTTAAAATCTGGGGTGAAAATATTCCCATTGTGAGGGAAGCTCATGGTGCAGTATAATGATGAACATACCACCTTCATGGCATATGAAGCCATGACCTAACATGAGACTATAGTTTAGAGGGGCACCAATGACCTCCACATCCAACAAGACTTGTTTTCTAGTAACCTTGTTGGGACAATTTTGGTATAACCCTTTAGGTTGTGAGGGGGGGCCATCATACGCTCATAAGGTAATTGTAAATGGTATGAGATCAGGTCATCTAATCTTTCACCAGACTTGGGAAGAAACCATGCATGTAGATAAGACTTTATTGACAATGTGATGTTGAATAATGACATTCTTGATCAACATTAATATTTAGAAACATAATAATGAGGGGAGATGTGGAGAGGGTGATTTATTGACATCAAAGATAATAATTGGACAATTTGAGGGATACATAGCATCCAAAAATATAGTATAGCCTTTCATTACGAAGGACATATGCGAAGGACCTCTAGAGTTGACATGACCACACGGGACTAGTCCAAATTATCTACAATGTTATAGTTGTGGGAGGCATAAGTGTGGAAATTAGGTATTTTTCAATGTAATGGAACCTTGGATATCCTAGGTTGTTCCTCAATTAGTTGTCAAGGGATCTGCAATGCTACATCAGGTGATGATAGAGGCTTTGTGTATGGATTTGGTTGAATCTTATGTGGGGACCATATTGATGCAATTAAGTGGTAATGTTAATGTTGGTAGAACCCAAGATCATGATTTTGTATGTTCCATTCCAAATTTGATTGGGAATTGGACAAGGAGGAGAAATTTAGTTTTCATTGGTGGCCATGTACCCTTGAGTAGGAAATGGGTTCCTAAGCATAACCACCTAGGAAGGAGGGGTTGGAGTAGAGGAAAAAGGTAGTTGGTTACAATGCTTGGAATTCCCCATAAATTCCCATGCATGATGTATTTCTTGTACGAGACGACACTCATGGGTATAATGACCATATTCACCACAACAAGTGTAAGGATTGTTTGTTTGAATAGTCCTGTTGTATTTGGGTTGATTACCCTATAGGTGGGTCATGGTGTTTAAGTTTCCTCTAGTATTGGAATTAGGCTATTAGCCTTAGTTTTTAGGCCCCTTCTGGTTTCAAACATTCTATTTTCCATCCCCTTATTATTTTTTTTCAAATTAGGGGGGTTATTCATGTTTATTACAATGCACTTTCCCCTATTGGGGTGATGCACATTGAGGCATGTCATCTTGGTGTGTTGGTGCTAGTAGGGTTAGAGCACATGGATATGGAAAGGGATAATAAGGATTCATCATTATAATTTTACAGTAGGGGTTGATACAAGCATGCCCAGGTGCATACCGATGTGGATTGTATAGGAATGTGAAGTACTAGTTCCCACTTGGAAGAAGATGCAAGAAGGATCAAGAGGGGAAAGTGTGTAGGAGGTATCGATTCCCCCTTGCAGCTGACCATATATTGTTGGTCTAGATGGACTCACGTGAGGCTAGTGGTATGGAATAGGTCCAATCACATTATTAACAGTGTGGGATGTCCCAAGTGTATAATTTTCACCCAGATAAGAGCACATATCATTGGGGATGATAGTATAAAGGTATCTCAATTGGGCATAAATCAAATCATATTTCATGGCCTTCTAAACAACATCTTCCTTGGTTGGGGGGAATTTTGAAGTGAAATATTTAGAAATGGGGGGAAGGAGTGTCTTATGGAACCAATCAATGAAGAACTAACCATCTAGTATTGGAGCCTTTCATAGGCTCCATTATCTACACCACTCCTAAATGTAATCAATAATGTGAGTGGTTGTAGTCTAGTGATAGACTATCAGAATTTGAATGTCAGTATCATGGTGGATAGGTAACTAAATATAAGAAAGTAAGACATTAACAATGCTTGTGAATGTATGATGGGTGACATGGGGTTGGTCAACATAACATTTTTCTACTATACAAATTAGTGTGCGTTGAAAGAGATGAATATGAATTGAGTCTTTCGTTATGTAATTGGAGGAACATCACATTTCGAAATACTGGATGTGATTGGTGGGATCCTCACCGAGATTCCCATAAAACCTAGGGATATCCAATGGAAGCTTGGTTGGAATTGGTAGCTAATTTGGATGATGGAAGAGAGGCTCATTTTTGAGTTGCTTCAAATAAAGGAAATTTAAACTAGCCATGAAGGGTAAAAATGGTTTGGTGACATTCATTTTAGAATTTTTTCCTACATTGGTTTCAACATTGGTACTCTCATTAATGTTGGCATTGGCATTGGAATTTACCCTAGTATTAGCACCCACATTAGGGTTGACATTATTACTAAGGTTTACACTTGCCATATTCATAAAGGGTTTGGGTTGAGAAAAACTATGGGGAGAGGAACTATTGGATGATTATGAATAATTATAACTTGAATGTGGGGTAGGGGAGGGACCTTGAATCATCAAGCAAGTGTAACAATATTTCCAATAGGAAACTAAGGGTGCATACCTCTTAATCTTCATTATTTTTTTCTTGGGATAAATACGGCGTTGAAACTAAATTTGCACCATAAAGACGAGTTGAATATAAAAGGTTAGAGAGATAAAGAAATATATAAAATAAAAAACAAAACTTAAACACTATATTCCTTTTGTGGTGAAAAGTTTTTTTCCATATAATGATATGCTAACTTAATCCAAGAAACCTCGTCTTATAAAAATAAAATATATCTAGACTAACAAATTAACTAGATAAGTCCAAGACAATGTTTTAGATGGCCTTACAAACAACCTAGATCTTAGGTAATCATGCTTAATAATGATGAGTGAATGTATGAAATATATTTACCCTAGTGGTCATTTAGGTAATGAAATCCTAAGGACATGTAAACATATGTCCTAGGTGTAAGAGCTTCCCACAAAAACTACTTATAGTGTAGTTTTCCTAAAATATTGGCCTCTAAGGTTACCTTCATCTAGTGCGGGAAAGAGAATATAAGTTTCTAGACATGAAACATGGACCTATATTCCCTATCGAGAGTTGGGAGACTATATTTGAACCACTAGATTCATGTATAAGCCTTACCCCCTTCATAGGTTTCTTTTTCACAACAATTTTGCCATTAAATGGTGAAATATTTTAAGCTTCATAAAGACAACCACTAAGTCTCAATGCACACAAGTAAGGGTATTTTTTTGGATACCTAATCCCAATTTGCTAATCTAGCTAATAAATTATTTTGGTTCCCAAATGGGATTAAGTATGTTAATTATATTAAAGTTGTTTTTAAGAGGCTAAACTTAGGGTCATGAACCATGCATTTGAATTATATGGCATGAAGTTGTGTGCACATCATCTAGACTATATTGCTATATAATTTTCCATTTATATTAATGCTTTAATTTAGGGTGGAAAAAGTGGAGGAATCAACTCACATGACCATTTTTACCAATGGGTCCTAGTTTGAGAAATCGAAGTTTAAAACCTTTCAAAAGGCTTACGTGTAGCACCCCTAGTGATATTCTACACACATATTCCTTTCTAATGCCATAAGAATCACCTCAATCTTAGTCCACATGCAAAAATTATGCTACCTAGAAGTTGAAATTCCTGTGTATACCACCATGATTTAAGATGATTCCACATTAGCCCCCATTAATCATGGAAAAGAGGTTAGCCACCTCATCATGATGAATAAAACTCTAGAAGAGTTGATATTGTAAATTTAAATAAGAGTTGAAGGAGTCAAACTTAACCACTAGTAGGTTATCATAATGTATTGTAACCAAGCCACTAGGAGGAAAAGGGGTTCCATTCTATTTGAGTGCATTTTTTCCATACATGAATAGAGTGGATCACAGTGGGTAGAGAGAGAGAAAACTGAGGTTTTTGTATATCGTAGAATCCCATGAGCCAAATGTCTCACTTATTTTCACTTGCATCCTTTTTCTATTTAGAGAAAGAGAGTAAATAACCGTGACATTCCAATTTGGTTTTCTCTCGAAATGGTTTCCCATGTTATATCTTGTATTATTTTGGTTTGTTAGTGATTGTTCTATTTCTCTCTATTTCTGCATAATTATAATTTGCATGCATACATAATAAAAAATAATTAACATATACATAAATCTAAGGATAAATTAACCCTCATAGAGTAGATTTCGATTTTTCTAATATATTTTAGTAGATTTGTTGTGATGAAATGTCTAGTGGAATATCAAAATTAGTTTACGAGTCAACACATGAGGTGTGTTACAAAATTAATTATAAACAAGTAAAAAAACATGCAACAAACAATAATGTAAATGAATTGCAAGTTAAATGCATTACTAAAAACTCCCCTAAATGATGGTTTTAAGCAAGAAAAGAGGGGTAAAATAAAAGGAAAAAATGGTTGGATAATGCACTAGGGACAACAGATGGGTCTTTTCCACTATACTATGCCCAATGTTTCTATAGTAATCATTGTAAATGAACCTAGTTCTCAGATGCTATTAACAAATTAGAAGGTCCACCAAGGGAGGGGGATCCAATGAGATGAAAAGGGGAGATTTAATGCTAACTTCATGAATTATTTTATTACGCCAAATACTCCAATGATGAATCTAATTAAGTGACCTAAAATTTCTATAAGAAAGTTTTAAAATTTCTACAATAGTAGATTTCCTTGCTAGATTCCAAGATCTAACTTGATAAGAAAGCACTAGAAATCCCCTAGAGGTATATTTCTTCTTCCTAAGTTTTGATACTTCAAATATATAGGCCTACTGAGGGACTCTTTTCACACGAAATCTTAACCCTAGATTATAGACTAGCAACTAGAAAAGCTAGAAAAAAATTATATAATTTGAAAAATCATCTAACATGAGCATCTAATGTTTATCTATATTTCTAATGTAGGTATATCGTGAGAAAGGTGAGTTGAATCAATGAAATTTACCTTATGAAGAAGTGTATTAGTGGGTATCGGTCTCCTCATATCCAGAAGTTGATGTTCTAGTTCCATTTGTCATCTCCCAAAACTTGTAACCTAAAAAAGAAACATAAAAAGTAAAAACAAAGAAAATAATTCAAAAATGTAGTAAATGGATATAAAAATTAAGGAGAGAGATATAGTTTTACCCAAAATATACGACCCATGACATAAATGTTTTTAGATTCCTTGTGGACTCATTGATTTTTTAGATGTTTTCCGTAGCAAGGGTTAGTAAAAACAAAATCCAATGGCTTCTCCTAATTCAAAAGTAAAACAAAATCCTAGAGTTTAGGTACTACACATTCATACATTTTATTGATAAAGTTGAAGTAAATGAATAGTAAAAAGTGGAAAACATATGAGCCATAAGATGTGTAATAAACTACATAAAATATACCCAAAATGAAGGCTTTATATTATAACACCTATGGGGAGATCTTCAAGTTGCAATGGTGCTTTGTTGACCTCCTCCACAAGAGGCTTCTTTGTTTATCCTATAAGTTCATGCAAATACCTCTCTTGTTTAATAGTGGACAGTGTGTGTGACAACTTAAGAGTCATAAAGTTCCACTTGAAGTGAAGATAATCTTGATGATGAAAAGCTCATGGTGAAATAAGGAAGAAAACATCTCCTCTTTATAACAAAAAAATGTTATATTTGATACTATCAAATAATAAAAATGAATTGTTGAACCAAATTAATATTTAACGACTTTCGGTATTTTATTATTTTGTGAGAATAAAACATCACAAAGGTGGATAGTGACCTTTATTATGGGTGACTAACTCAAGAATAATGATTATTAAAGTTAATTAATGAAAATAATTCATAAATAAATTATTTATTAAATTATTTCCATGTGAATGAGTCAAATGGGTGAAAATAATTAAATTACTTTCACATAATGGGTAAAATTATGAAAATATCATAAAATTAATGAATTTGTGGGTTATTTTCATATAAATAGGTAATATTAATGAATAAAGCTTAGGAAACATGATTCCTTTGACAATTTTTACCAGTGAAAGTGGGTTTTAATGTGTAAAACCCATACTAACATGGTGTATTTTGATCAACCTCATAATTTTGGCAAGGTAATTGCTTTTTTTGTGACAACATTTCTCTTTAATATGTTTTATTTTTTAAACTTTGTAAAATCTTCCTTTCTCCTTTTAGGATGGATTGATCCATTTCCTCTTGAATATTTGAATGGATAACATTTCTATTGCTAATCCATAATAGTGGTTTCTAACCTTGATGGAATCAATTAATTTTGAACTATAACTCATAACTTATGACCTCTCTCTCAACTACATACCTTGGATAGCTAGTTCAATTGATTGAGCTAACCCTTAGGGCATAATAATTTTTATATATAGAAATAGAGAGAAAGAGGGGGGAGGAGATGTGGGGGGTGAGAGAGAGACCCTTGGGATAACTCAATCAATTGTAAATAACTAGTTTGAAAGTAGAGTCCCTCTAGATTAGGGGTACATGGTGCCATTCACAAAACTTTTTGTTTGAACTTGTGACCTCCTAGGAGGAAACATATGTTCTTAATCATTAGGTCACTCAAGTTATATCTCATCCATATTAAATTATAAAATATAGCTTGCTTCTCTTAATGCAACAATTTGTGAATATCTTTGAGACATATCTAATATTTACAAAAGTTAACCTTATGTTAATAAGTTTTAGGTTGAAAATTAGATTAGTGCAGACAAGATATAAGATTTATTGACCACATCTAACATATTAATGGTTAGGTTTGGGAAAATTTAAAAAGGTGCCAATAAAAGTTGAAGCATAGATTTAGTCAATACATCTCATATAACATACGGGATATACTTTAAAAAGAAACAATTTAATTAGAAGATAAAGAAGATCTAGCTTTCGATGTGACCCTTACATCTTATTCACAAAACTAAATTACTCTATGATAACAAAAGGTACATGTAAAAAAAGTTGAAACCAACTTTACTCAATTAAAAGTTTAATGTAAAATGACAATTCCTAATTAAATATACTAACTCTAAAAAAAGCTAAATGACAAATTAATCTATTAAATAATAAAACTTTCCCATAAAATTATTAGATTTCATATTTATAATTTTAAAACTTATATCATAAATCATACAAAATTCCTGGCCATAAAATAGACCGTATCAAGTTTATTGTGCATTAAAATAATAAATCAATATTTTATTTCATATAAACTTATAACACAATTATATAATTTTACATTATAATTTGATTAAATGTTTTCAACTTTTCATAATTTGATAAATAGTTTATCTCAATATACTCATATATTAGCAATTTAGTATTATAAAAGTTAATTAATACAGTCAATTATCTTTTTCTCTTATATCTATTCTATTTTTTTAAAATTTATATACCTACGTGTTCATCTTCTTAAAATTTATATAAATGAACAATTTAGTGGTGTATAAAATATTTAAAACAAGCAAATTATTTATTTATTTATTTATGTCTATTCTATCTTTTTAAACGTGTTCATCTTATTAGATTAATATATTTGATAGGGAAAAAATAAAAATTATTTTATATTAATATTTTATATTATTTTAAGATGGGTTCGGAACAAACCTCATAGTATACTAATTGAGAGTATGGTTAAGGATATAATATACCCCATTTGAGTATTATTGTACATGCGCTATGCGCTTATGGCTAATAAAAGTTGTTAGAAAATCAAGAGTAGTGATAACTCTGCAGAGTAGAAAATCAAGAATAAATATGTGGTATCAAATTCTAGAAATAAGAGTTTGAAGAATTATAATTAATTATTTTTCCTATAGATTATATATACAGTTTTATGATTTTATGGATTTTAATTATCATTTATTTTTGTATATACTAAGTATAATATCATATTAACATATAAATTTATGAGAAAAATTTTAAATATTACATATTTTTAATATAACTATTAACTATTTTTTTTTTTTTTTTGTGATATTTAGGATGATCATTTTTAGTTAATTTTATTTAAAATTTGAGAGATTTTTTGGAATATGTTCTGTATAATTTTAATGTTGAAAAGATTTTTAAATTCATTAAATACATTAATTCATTAAAACACACCTTTTAAATAATAAAAATTCACCATTTATGAATGAAATTTTCTAGGGCCGAATTCCAAAAAATAATGAAAATCTCTGCTCGAAGTAACCATCGTCATAAAAGTGGTTAATGTTCTTTGTAAATAATGATTTTATAATAAACAAATTTAAAGAATATATTAATAAGATGATTTATGCCCTAGAACATTTTTGCAACATCAAATTAAGGATTTCGTTAATGTGAAGTTAGAAATTAAGTAAATTTAAAGTTTTGGATAGATGGCTTTCCAAAGTTTACATTTTTGCAACATCAATTTCGTTAATGTGAAGTTAGAAATTAAGTAGTAAATTTAAAGTTTTGGATAGATGGCTCTACAAAGTTTACCATTTTTTAAATGAATTGTTTAAATGAGGGTGAATAATTTGCATTAAAATTATATTAATAGTAAACCAAAATTATATAATTTAAAATAAATAAATTTCATAAATATTTAAATTAATTTATAAATTTGATATAATTAATTTATTTTTTTAAACAATATGACCATATATATGAAAATCTCATTTTTTTATATGACAAAGTAACCATGGTGATAAAAGCGGTTAATGTTATTTGTAAATAATGATTTTATAATAAAAAAATAAATTAAAGAATACCATAAAATAAAATGGAGGAATGTCATCTTAATATTTATAATAAGATGATTTATGCCTAAAACATTTTTGCAACATCAAATTAAGGACTTGGTTAATGTGAAGGTAAAAATTTAGCAAATTTAAAGTTTTGGATGGATGGTTATGGGGGCTTAAATATATTTTAAATGAATGGTTTAAGTGAGGGAAAAGAATTTTCATTTTTAATTTTAAAATTATATCAATAATAGTACTATGTCAATATTATCTAAGCTAGAATCATATAATCTAAAATGAAAAGATAAAAACTCTTCATAAATATTTAAATAAGTTTATAGATTCGATATATAATGATTTTGTCATTTTAAACAATATATTAATAAGTTTATAGATTTGATGTATGATGATTTTATTATTTTAAAATATATATCTATATATCTATATATAATAGTGAAAATAATTTCACAATATAAATTAATCTATTTAAAATTACAAATAAATTGCAGATTTTTATGGCACAATTATATATCAAGAAGTCCAAGCAATATGAAATCTTCAAATATTAGAATAAATTATGAACTAATATTAATTATATGTCAACAAAAGCATAATCATATGTTTAATAAAGAGAAGTGAGTACATACATATATACATGTGCCTATGTATGTATAATCACTTCTTTTGATTGAACTTATGGTTATGTGGATTTTGGTTGATGTAGTGTTAAGGGTACTAAAACATTTCTATTAATATTTGAGGATCTAATAGATGTATATAGTTTGGTGGGCTAATTTTAGTGGTTGTTTATTGTAAGATTCATAAATGATGTAGTTGAAAGAACTTAGCTTGGGTGGTATGCTGTATGTATTGTCTCGATTTGTCTGGGGAGAAACCATACAAGCCGACCTTTTGGGATTTATGAAATAATTTTTTTACTTGCTGAAATAGTGGGACAAGTATGTATGAAGTTTTAGATCCTACTAAGTCGAAGTAGTCATTCTTATTTTAAAAAAAAATACATGAGGTCTCACGATCAATTACACAGGATGGTTGCCTCTATTATGTGATTCAATTTACATCCCTATCAAGTTAGGTTCTTTAATCAATAATAATAAGTTTACATCATCTACCATCCTCATAATGTGGAGAAATACTAGATGTTTTCCTACAAAGTTTTCCCTGTATTATATATGTGTGTGTGTGTGTAACAAGTAGTTAGTTAGTGGCACTACACTAATGGAGGACAAGGTGGAAGGAGAAAAATGATTGAAGAGAGAAGCTAGGATTTAAGTAGGTAAAGACATCTATATTATGCTTATAATATTTGTTCATCTACCATTGTTGGGTCATTGGATCATCAAAGGTGTTAGGGATGTTAAGGAGTGGGAATTAATAAGGTATTTTTATGACACAAAGCTACATGCAACTAAACTAGTGGACTAGATCAATCCTTTTTAGGTTCTTGTTGTTATATGCAAAGCTAGAATCACATATTTTCAAAGGGGTTATTACACTTTCATTTTTGAAAACTCAGTTGATAAGGAGGTCATGTTCATTGGAGGCGAATCTAATTTGAAATATTTGGGCTTGGTTTTGCTGCCCTATCTTTCTTAATTTGATTCAAATCATGTAGTGGAAAAGAGGTTATTGTTGTAAGTATGTCTCCTTAGCTTGCTCCTTTAATTATAATAGATTAAAAATCTAAGGGCTATGGGGGGAAGATATGATTGTTTCAATGTTTTTTCTAAGAAACCATAACATATGAGGACATTAAAAGATTATTATTTACTCCACATATATGGAGGTATACTACAACAAAGGAGTTTCAAAAGTGGTGGCCAAGGATGGAGGCAATTACTAGAATATTACAATGTTCTATTTCAATGTTAGTTAAATTGTTTGTCCCATGTGTATCTATTCAAAGTTTTTCCAAAAAAATTTGTAGGTTAAAAGGAGGTGTAGATAACAAAATAAGTAATTAATTTTTAGTAACCTTTGAAGTGGGGAGGAAAGCTTCCTAAAGGTGCACTATGAGGATAAGGTGACTTGAATACGTAGCCTTTGGAGGGCATGTTTTATGGTTGGAATTTTGAGAGATAGAGAGTATTAGGGGTGGTATGGAGGTAGTAGGCATGGTTAATATATTTGAGGGTAGTGTTCTTTTAATTTCTTATGAGATTATGATAGTTAATGGGTTTCTTGTTTCTACCTTAGATTAGGGTAAATGGTTACTAAATATTTTTTAACTATTTATATAACCAATTCACATAATTAAATCTTTAATAAGGGCTCAAAAATTCATTGGATGAGTAGGAGATACTTATGCTAGTAATTGATGGTAAGATTTTTGTTACTTAACAATGAGAGATGATAGTAATATGTTTTTGGGATGTATGACCTTATCTAGGTTTTTTTTATTTGAAGTTTTCATATACGTGCAACCTTGTTTTCTTGGTGGCCCATTAACCAATTACTTTAGTTGACATTGTTGGTTTTCATAGCTTGAGCCAAAAGTGAAGAGATGAACTACTTCTACTTATACTCATTTTCAAATGGTTGAGATGAAAAGTTTTTGGGAAATGGAGTTTGCTTGAGACATACAGTTCATCCCACTCTATATCTCATAGGTTACAATGAGACTTGTTGGTACCTTGGTAGTGCCACATAGGTAACTACAAACAAAAAAATCCTAGCATGTTCATACCCTACCAATCTCTCAAATTGAACAAGTGATCTCTAAGGAGAAAGAACATGCCCTGAACTATTAAGAACCCTCATATTATACATAATATTGAGAGATTTTTAATATGTAAATTAATACATATCTAATAATACTAAGATGCTAAGTAGGCACTCTTAAATGTTAAGTTTGGGGTTCAATTCTAAATCCTTAGATTAACATCTAAGATTGCCTTGAAAGAAGTCTTTCTAAAAAAAATTATTTCGAAATAATTAAAATTTACATCTTAATTCCAACTTAATTAAATTTACATATATAAGTTATATGTTTTTATTTTTATATTAATAGATAAATGTTCAAATATTAATACATTGCATCTCTAAATATATATTTTTCTTTTCCCATTTACATAATGAAATTATAAAACTAACATATAAATCATCAAGTAACAATTAATACCACCATTCACATTGGAAAAAATAATACCTATCCATATATATAATTATCATTTACTAAAATAATGTTAGTATATATACTATACATCTTTTCCATTCTTTGATTAATTGCATAAGTTGTACATAAATTGGAACAACTCTATAATTCTTTTCTTTATTAGAAATTCAATATTTTTTCATGTATTTTAAATAGACTATTAGTTTCCTTTATGACTTGGTACTAAATCTAGGAGGAGTGAGATATCAATATTGACTTTGGATGATTTACCATTTTCACATTTTCACAAAAAATATATATTGTTAGTTTGCAGAAGACATTAAATAAAATAAAAAATAGTAGAAAAACTTATCTGGGTGAAGTGAAATTCTAGGCTTGAACCAAATGAAACAACTAAAGTAAGGTAAAAAAGATGTAATTTTCAAATATATTATTTATTTGTAGAAGAGATTAAATAAAATGAAAGGTAGTAGAAAAAAATATATGGGTAAAGTGGAATTCCAGGCTTGAACTGAACAAAGCATCTCAACTGAGGTAAAAACAAGTGTAAGCTTATGTAGAGTTGATAAAAAGTGGGATTCAAGTGAGCTTTTTTCCTGTTTCACACAATTATGAGAGTGATAAATGAGGATGATATTGAGATGGTTATCATGTTTCTTTTCTTTTTTGAAGAAGAAGCCAAGAAACAAATTAATTTGAAACTCCTATTATATTTCACTTTCTTGATCCTCTAATTTTTTTCACTTCTTCCACCATATGATTTTTCTTAGAAATTTTAGAAGAAGCCAAGAAACAAATTATTTTGAAACTCCCCTTATATTTCACTTCTTTGATCCTATTTTTTTCACTTCTTCTACCCTGTGATTTTTCTTAGAAATTTTAGTGATCAAATAATCATTTTAGTGATATTGATAGATACACAATATTTGTATAGAATTATATATGATATATATTTTAATTTATTTACTAGACCAACATATAAATGTTAAATGTTTATATTAATTATTAAATTTTACCGACATTTATGTCTACACATCTCTCTATATTGGTTTGTAGAGTGCCTATCATTTTATTAGATCAATAATATGCTTATGAAAAGTTTGACTTTGAGATTCTTAGAGTGTTATTTCAATTTAGTAAATCATATTACAATAAACACCCATTATCAATATGGATATGTCATTTGGATTTGGTTAAGTATATTGTGACTAATAATATATCTTTAAAATTTTAGAAATCATTTATTTTTATTTTTCAAAATTACATATTGCATCTTATATTATTTTGGAAATGTGTATTATATGTGAGTATATTTTTGAAAAAATATTGAAAATTTCAAATATTAATCAAAAATAAAATTAAGTGAAGAATCTAATTAATAAATAATAATAATAATAATTTATATATATATATATATATATATATATATAAATATATATATATATATATATATATATATAATTGTTTTCCTTCTTAAAATACTTATAGCCAATGTATCATTATTATATATAATTCTATACTATTCATCAAATTGAATTTATAACTATTGAAAAATGCATCATCATTATACATAATTTCATATTATTCATCAAATTAAATTTATAACTTCATGTAAGAGTTGATATCCACTTTTTGCATTCTAATGTTATTATTGCACTCATAATGTTTTATAGATTCTCTCTACACCATGATAATCGACACCATCATGGATAAGTAATGTTATATCCATTTGTTTTAGAATCAATACATACATGATCCACTTATGCATTTACATATAGATTAATATTTAACAATATAAATATATCATATGAATTAAGAAGTACGAAAATATTAACAATTAGCTTAGGTCTATCTTAACTCAGATATTTCAAGTTCTAAGAGGGATAAAATCTCTAGAAATGTAAAAAAGAGGTTTGAAAACATAAACATATAATTTTGGGCAAACCATACCCTCTTTTTTGTGTGAAAAACTTGGGGAAATATTTGCGCCTCTAGTAATTTGATTCCTCTAGGCACTTGATAGATCTAAAATTATGATGAATAGCTTGGTTTAATTTTAAATCTAACAAAACCAATTTTACAGAAAGAATTAAAACCTATGTTACACCGAAATGGCTCCCGAGAGGTGGGAAACCCATTCCAATGGTTCCTACTCTCCCGAAAGCTTTAGAACTATATGGGAACATTCCCTTTTTAGTGGGAGCTGTAATGGGGGCTTGGGAAAGTTCTAGGAGCTTTGAAGACTATTTTTTTTGGAGTTCTGGGGTTCCATGGGGTTGGGGAATACAAAGGCCATAGACAAATATGTTAAACTGCCTGCAAAACATGAGCCTTTGTTGAAACCTTCACAAGAAGAAACGCCAAAGACATCCTTAACACCGATATCCTTAATTGAGAAAGTGGATCAATCTCTTGATGAGTTAAGGTTCCGTGTGGCACCTCAATGTAAGGGCGATATCTGGGATGTCATGCTCATGAATATTTATTTTACTCTTTATGTATATATATCCCAGAAGATTGTGTGCATATTGTATGCGGCAGTCAATGCTTAACCATTATATTTTCTTTACTTTTTCTCTTAAGAATAACTAGAGAAACATAGGTAAAATTGTTCCTTTGTATTTTTAAGGAAGATTACTTCAAAGACTCGTCATGTGTTAGAGAACTGATAATGAACTTAAATTTTAATATTTTATATATATAAAAGGGAGAGACTCACAGAGAGAGACACCCAGAAAATATATCTATATATAAGAGAGATTAGATATTTAAATTGATTTTAATATTTGAATATTTTGATTTAATATTAATTTTGATTTAATATTAATTTTGATTATTATATAAATTATATAATTAGAAATATATTTTTAATTTTTTTATTATATAATATTACCTCTCCCTAGCAGTTTTTTGTATATTTTGGGGAAATTTATAGCTATTATTCCCAACCTCTAGTCATTCCCGTACCCAAAATCCCAACCTCTAGTCATTCCGTACCCAAATTCCCAAGGTTCCCACGTTCCAAAAACTCATGCAACATAGATTAAAACCAAACCATTGTTAAGAAAAATAACTGTGGAGTAATTAAAATTTACATATTAACACTAATTTTAGATCTAATCTTACATCTTAATTCTATGGTAATTAAAATTTACATCTTACATTTACATTATATATGTTATATGTTTTTATTTTTTATATTAATAGATGGAGGTTCAAATATTAATACCTTGCATATTTAAATCTATATTTACCTTTTCCCATTTACATAATATAATAATAAAATTACATTTTAATTATCAAATAACAAATAACATCATGCTAAAATAAATAATACATCACATTGAAAATAATAATACCTATCCACATATATTATTAACATTACTAAAATAATGTTAAAATAATGTTAGTATATATACGATATATCCTTTCATTATGTAATTAATTACACAAGTCGTACATATATTGGAACGATTCTATAATTCTTGTCTTTATAGGAAATTCAATCATTTTTCACGTACTTTAAATAGACTATTAGTTTCCTTTTTGACTTGGTACTAAATGTTGTAAATTTATGTGTTGAAAGTTTTTAAAAAATCCCTGAAAATTCTAGAAGCCGTGAGATATAGAATATTAACACTTGATGCTTTGTGAGTTCCACATTTGCAATATATATATAATTTGTAGAAGACATTAAATTAGAAAAACATTATCTAAGGTGAAGTGGAATTCAAGGCTTGAACGAAACAGAACAACTCAGCTAAGGTAAAAAAATGTAAGTTTCAAATGTATTATTTATTTTCCAAAGACAATAAATAAAATGAAAGGTAGTAGAAAAAAATTATCGAGGGTGAAGTGAAATGCCAAAGACATTAAATAAAATGAAAGGTAGTAGAAAAAAATTATCTAGGGTGAAGTGAAATTCCAGGCCTTAACAGAACGAAACAACTCAACTAAGGTAAAAAAAAATAGTATAAGTTTATGTAGAGTTGATAAATAGTGGGATTTAAGTGCCCTTGTTCCTATTTGGTAGAGGCATGAGAGATATCGAGATGGTTGTGGTTGTTTCTTTTCTCTTGTGAAGAAAAATCCAAGAAACAAATTAATTTGAAGCTTCCATTATATTTCACTTCTTTAATCCTCTCATTTTTATCATAAATTTTGATGATTAAAACAATCATTTTATTGATATTGATAGACACATAATATTTATATAGAATTATATATGGTATATGTTTTGTTTTTTTACTCATCCCACATATAAATGTTAAATGTTAAAATTTACAAACATTTACGCCTACACATCTCCCCCTATACTCGGTTGTAGAGAACCTCTGAGTGCAATCAATGAACAATTTAACCTTATCAAAACAAAAATACAATCCACAATATGTGATGTAAAATAATTTACAACTTAGACTACACTCTCTAGGTTGTTTTTGCAAATAAATTATATCTATCCTATAACCATAATAAATTAGAAAAATCAAAGAATAATGTTCAATGCTTCCTAAATTAGCTTACAATAATCCAAAAAATAACTATTAGTTGGTTGAAAGAGTCACTAAGTTGAATAGTAGGTTATAGATGGATATGTCAATTTGTCCTACCTCGAATTCCTTTGCTCCTTTTCATACTTCACAAACCTTCACACATATAATAAATAACCCTCCTAAACAAATATGGTAATGATAATAGAGTTATGAAATAATATTTCAATTAATTACAATTAGAAGAGTTAAAACCAATAATAGAAGCTAAAATATATGAACGAGATGTAAGTACTTAGAGTCTAGGGGAGGATCAAAGGAGAGATCTCCATTTTATTCATAATATATAGTAGTACAACATAAAGTTTACTTAAATTTTTTGTTGTCACAATCCATAATTTCCATTTAGATTGCTCCTATCAAATGCCAGTTATGACAACTTCAACTCCAACATTCTCCCCCATTGAAGGAAGAGGAAGATAAATGTGCATTAGGCCTTAATCACATAGAACATTAGATGGGAACAATTCAAAACATGGATTGCCAAGAAGACGATGGTGAGAAAAAGAATAAGGAAGGAAATCGTTGACTGCTCTAGGATGGATGATAACTATGATGCTATAGGGATTTTCTATCCATTCTCCTTCCTTTGGATATCACTTTTATGATTTAAGGATGATTAAGACCATTTCCCACGAGATTTAGGGTATCTTGAAGATGTTATGAAGATTCAAGGTGTTAAGAAGAAGTGTGTGGGATTTTCCTTGGGGTATGCATTCCAATGGAAGAAAATCTATTAAAGAATAATGCAAGAAATGATGATAACTAGAGTTAGGGATGAAATGGTAAGTCCTAATTGTGGATTTTATTTGTTGATCTAATTGGATATCCATGGCCAACCACCTCTTCCACCGACTCAATGATTCTTTATCTTCTTGATAGTTTTCCTATTTTCTTGGGTTCCAAACATCCTAGGCCATTGTGAGGACATAAATGATGTTTTTTGGTGTTTTAGACGACCCATGGCACACCCTAGCCCTAGGAAAAACTTGAAATCCTTGAATAAGTTTTTACAATGGACTATTTTGCACCCTAAATTGACATTTTAAGCAAAAATTGCAACCCGAGAAAATTGTTGTACCAAATAACCACCTTAAGGCCCACAAAACTTTTGGAAATTCATCTTCTAGGGCTATGGTTTTGGATCTTTAATGTTCTTTATTTATATTAAAATTCCACTCTTTTGTCCTCGTGTAACATCTTTTAGTGACTGTGTGTAACCATCATCTTTGTCCCTTTGGAGATAGCTACCACCATTTTAGCTAGTTTGTCTTATACAATATTCAATTTTTTATTTATGAATAGAAATTGGAATTTCACTATATTACTGTGCCTTCTCCTATATTTCTCTATGGGTTTTTATTTCCTTTATTTCCTTTCATTTCACCCCTTTTAAAACATAGATTAGTGATATAAGGTGAATGTTCTCCTTGTTATTTCTTCGTGTATATTATGGATAAGGTAAAGGTACAAAGGGTTAGGTCTCAAGCTAGTTTCACTTGGGAAACATTTCTCTCACAAACCCAACCATCTTCCCATGATACAAGAAAAGGGATATGATGAATCAAGAGATCTTATCAAGATGTTTCTTGAGGAGGAATTCACATGATATATGAATGAGATGATGAATTTTTTTCCGAGATCCTTTGACGATTAAAACAAGTGGCTAAGGCACCTTCAACAAGTATAAATTTTGGAGGTGTGACACCCCTCAATGTACAAGTAAATCTTTATATCCCCTTATTTCAAGTTTAAATAGACGCATATGCTTTGGAGAAATGGTTAAATATATTACATGGATATTACTTTGTCCAAAGTTTTTATGACAATGAGAAGATCACCTTCATATTCCTAAAATACCTTCTCCATGTCAAAATTTGGTGGGAAGGTTAGTGGGAGAGAAATAGTGAAGATAAGTCTTCAATATTCAATGAAAGTCCCACTTGGGCCGCTTTTCTTAATGTCCTCAAGGAGGAATTCTACCTCATAGGAAATTATGATGGCCAGCGAATGAGATGGAAAACTTTGTGATAGGAGGAGAGAGACCAAACAATGTTTGAGTACACTAATAATTTATATACCTTATACTCAAAGCTAGGTGTCAAAGACTTTGAGTAGCACTTGCTTTTGAAGTATGAGAGTGGCCTACATAGGTACTTCAAACACATATGGATTTAATGCACATCTCCTCACTAGGAGATACTTATCAATATGTTATCAAAATTGAATAGAAATTCAAGCAACAAAATAAGTGAAAGTTTGGGTTTGTAAATACACCACAATAAAATCCTAGAAAAAATTATCTAAGTTACAAAACAATCGACAGAGCAAGGAGGACCAACATAAAGATAACCAATCCAAGTCATAAGAAAATAAGGGTAATGGGAGGTTGAAGAAGGACACTCGAAAGTGGTGCGAGTTCCACAGAAAACCCTAGCATGACACTAATTAATGTCGCTTGAAACAATCATTGTTGTCTAAGTTTAAATAAAAAGAAGCAAACTTGGTCTTTGATTCTGATTGAGAACATGATAAAGGAAAGTAAATCATCGATACAGAACCTATTGGTATGATCATGACCATAAATATCAAACTAGAAAAGTCAGAGGAGCTTGATGAGGGGGAGCACCTCTTCCATTCACATATGTGGGTAGAGGGGATCCCACTACATTTCATTGTTGATAGTGGGAGCTAGAAGAGCTTGATCTTAGCCGAGGTCATCAATAGATTTAAGCTACAAATAGTGCCACACCCCCAACCATTCACCATTTCTTGGTTAAGCTATGGATGATACATTCATGTCAATAATGCTACCTAACCTAGGACATCAAACCCTTCAAAGATGAGTTACTATGCGATTCTTCCCCACACGAATTTTGTGATGTTCTTTTAGGACAACCTTATATGTGGAAACATCATGTTATTTATGAGTCCCATCCATTCAGTGTCATTGTTACTTTAAGGGGTTATCTCTAAAATGGTACTAAAGTGAGTTCTTATGATCTAGATTTAAACAGGAACACAACAAATTACAAATATAACCAAAAATACAAAGCTGCAGTAGATCTCCATTTGACCCGCACAATACCTCGTTAGAAAGATCTATCTGAGGACTACAAATTTTGAATGACCAACATCACTCCACGACTCATGTTGGTCTAGATTTTCCCAAAAAACATCATTTAGGGCCTCAAAACGGCTTTGCAAGTTGAGGACCCAAAAAATGCCAAAAATAGTAAATTGTGCTACAAATAAGGAAACTAAAAAACTAAAAGAAATGATGGTGGGGGTCCAATTGGAATAGGCGGTTGGCCACCAATATCCGCCTGGATCATTCCTCCCCTGTTAGGAAGCAATGGGCCGCATTGCATTGGGTTCCTCTATGAGATGAGGAAACTTTTGTTGAACTTGGTCCTTGGTGAGCCACTTACCCTAGTGAAGGAGTTGGCCTGCTTTGACAACTCGATATAGTTGGATCCTTTGTTGTAGGGTGTTCTTGATCTGCGTGTCCATGATTTGATCAGTTGTGGCATGTTATATGCAATCTAGATTTAACTCTGTAGGTGTGAGTTGTTCTGCAATGTCTGATGTGTTTAGCAATTTTGGGAAGTATGGTCAAAGGCGGTCCACATTGAACACTGGGTGAAAGCCAAGGAATGGGGCAATGTTGAGCTCAAATGCATTGTCTCCCACAGCCTTGGTAATGGTGTAAGGACCATATCAGAGTGGTTTTAGTTTCTGATAGGCTTGGGTAAGGCATTCCTTCTGCAAATGCAACCAGACTTTGTCGGCCACCTGAAACTTGTGTGGCACCCGATGTTGATCATGTCGCTGCTTGTACTTGGCATTTGATTTCTCTAGAATTTCGTGGACCTGCTTGGAGATATGTTGGATGTGCTCAATGAAGTTGTTTTTCTTATCAACTTGGGACTAGATACGAGCCACATCTGCCTGAGTAGCTGCAAATGGTATGGCCACATCAATGGGACATAGTGGCTAGAATCCCAAGCCCACCTCAAAAGGGTTGTGGCTAGTTGAGCTGTGGAGAGCCCGATTATAGCTATGCTAGAGATAGGGGAGCCTCTCATCCCATGTGCCTGGATGCTTTGAGTTGTACATGTGTAGAATGTGTACAATCATCGTGTTGATGACCTCTGTCTTGCCATCAGTTTGGGGACGGAAAGTTGGGGACTTAGTGAGCTTGGTGTCCAACATTGACCAGAGAATGGACCAAAATGTATTGAGGAACCTGCTATCCCAATCTGAGATGATGGACTGTGGGATCCCAAAGTGTACCCACACTCGTTCAAAGAAGAGTTTAGCAGTGGCTTCTGTTGTGATATTCTTCTTGCAGGCCACCATAATCTCCATCTTTGAGAATCTATCGATGACCACAAAAGATAATCATTTCCATGCTTAGTAGAAGGAAGGCCCGACATGTAATCCATGGAGATGGATTCCCAAAGTCGACTAGGGGTAGGCAGTGGAGTATAGAGGCCTTGCTTCTTGATGGTCGGTTTGGCAATGGAACAGGAAGTGTAGGATCTTATGTACTTCACGACATACTGTTGAAGATTTGGCCAATAGAAATACTTCTATAGTATTGCCACCATTTTCTCATGCCCAAAATGCCTAGCGGCCCCACTGTAGTTCGCTTCCCAAATCATCTTGGCACGCTCGCTTGAAGGAACACAAAGGTGCCCCACATGGCATAACAAGGCATATTGGAGGTGAAAATTTGGAACTTTCTGACCCTCCAAGAGCATTTGGTATGTGTGGAAAAATTCTGGGTCGCTTTTGCAGAGAAGTGGCCAATTAGAAGTCTCATGCTCACAAGAGTTGAGCACGGTGGTTAATGCCATGATCGGTGGCTGACTGAGGTAGTCTACAACATTATTGGTGTTTCCCTTCTTATACTTGATATTCAAATGGAATGTTTTAGCTATGTGCAAGACTTCTGATGGCAATCATTCTGTAACTTCCCTTGTTTCTGTTTGTACTGGAGGGGTTGGTGGTCTGTGTGGATGACTGTTTCCTTCAATAAAATGTAATTATTCCATTGTTGGCAGGCTTTCACAATGGAATACATCTCTTTTTCATAAGTGGGATACTTTTGGACTATGTCTGAAATTGTCTCACTATGATATGACACTGGATGCCCCTGTTGAGTAAGGACTACCCCAGTAGCATAGCCACAGGCATCTGTCTCAATCTCAAATGGATGTTGCAAGTCTGGTAATGTGAGCACTGGTGCAGAGCAAAGGTGATTTTTCAACTCTGTGAATGCCTTCTGTTGAGATTCAGACCAAAAGAATTTTTATTTCGCTCCTCCCTTGGTGACTTGACTCAACGACCAAGTGATATGAGAGAATCCCAACACGAACCTGTAGTAGAAATTGGCAAGACCCAAAAATCTACGGAGCTTTGTCAGAGTGGATGGGGCTAGAAAATATCGAATGACTTCGATCTTGGTTAGATCCACATGCACCCCTTGTTCATCAATAATGTATCCCAGATACTAAACCTCGGTCATGCCAAAAGTACATTTCTCCAAATTCGCACACAACTTGTGTTGCCGCAGTGTTTGGAGAACTTAACGAATGTGGTGGAGGTGCTCTTCCCAACTCTGGCTCAAGATCAAGATGTCATCGAAGTATACCACTACAAATGAGTTGGTGAATGGCCGCAACATGTCATCCATCAGCCTCATGAAGGTTAGAGGAGCATTCATCAACCTGAAAGGCATAACCAACCATTCGAAAAGGCCCTCCTTGGCTTTGAACTAGGCAGTCTTCCATGCATCAGAAGGTTCGATTGATACCTGTTGATATCTGTACTTCAAGTCAATCTTGCTGAAACATTTTGTCCCCTTCAATTGGTCCATAAGGTCATCAATCCATGGGATCGGGCACCTCTTTCAGATAGTGATATTGTTCAACACCTTATAGTTAATACAAATTCTCCAAGTCCCATCCTTCTTCTGCACCAACATGATTGGGCTCCTACAAGGTGATGAACTCATCCAGATGTGACCTTTTTGCAATAGCTCCTGAATTTTCCTCTTGATTTTGTCGTTCTCTAAAATGGAGCGCCAATAGATTGGTCCATTTGGAAATGACACCCCTGGGATCAGATTGATGGAGTGCTTAACCTAACAGTGAAGAGGCACCCCTGCGGGAGGTGAAGATGTCCTCGTACTCCTCCACGACCTTGTCTATCTATTGTTGTCATGCAGAGGGGCCTTGTCTGGAGGTCATGGCCACCATCTTCCTCTTTCCCTAAGTGTGTATCATCAGGAAAACAAATTTCCCAGTTTTGGAAATGAGATTACTCCATAGTTTTGCAGTAACCAAAGAGATGGTGGTAAGCGGTGCTACCTCTAGTATCCTGTATAACTTATTTCCCAAAGTAAAAATAACAATGCGAGGCCTTGAATCATACACAACATGTTGCCTCTACAAGTATGGTTGGCCTAATAATACATCACAAACATCAAGGGGAGCAATGTCACATAATACCTCATCTGTGAAGGGCTTGATGCTATATTGAAGGCAACATTGTTGGCTCATGTGAAGATCCTGTCCTTGGTGAAGCCACTCGATGGTGTATAGTTGTGGGTGTTTTGTGGTTGATAAGCCCAGCTGCTTCACGACCTCTTCCAAAATGAGGTTTTTTTGGCTCCCGCTATCGATAATGAATTGTAGCAGGGAACCCTTTACCCACATCTGGGAGTGGAAAAGGCGCTCCTTTTCCTCTCGATCTTTAGGTTCCTCCTTTTGGATCTTCATGCTAGCAACGGTGGCATTGGGATCCACATCGATAATATGCTTCCCTTTTTCATTCCCCTTGTCAGGTTCTGACTCATAGTCAGAACATGCATCTGATTTTGAAGCCTTCAACTCGGCCACCAGTGACTGCTTGGCCTGACACTCACTTGTGTTGTGAGTGGAGCTCTTATGGAACTCACACCACTTTCTCCTATCCTCCTTCGGCTTCACGATGCTTTTATTTGCTTTCGGCTTTGGCAGGTTGTCCTGGGCCACCCCGCCTTGGTTTTGTCCTTTGTTCTGTGGTTTGGGGGCACCTTTTCCTTGCTTCATATTCACAGATCCAAAGTCTTGCTTCTTCTATTTAAACTTTTTCTCGATCTTGATGATGTATAGATACGCCATCCCAAGCTAGAAGATGTCCAGTAACTCCAACTCATCCTAGTGTGCTTGTGTAGGCAGCCATGGTACTTGATTACCAAATGTTTCTCAGAATCCTTGATACCCAACTTTGTGTGAAGGGTATGAAAAAAATTGGTAAACTCTAGCACATCTTGGTCCCTTCCCTGCCGCAATGTTGTCCACTTTATGTATTTGTCCTCATAGCTCCCAACAGGGTAGTACTACTCCTTGATGGTACACCGTAATGAATTCCAAGTGGGTGTGGCTGAAAATAGTGAGGTTGTACTTTCATCGTTCTACTCATAGTATGTTTCCCACTAGTCCTTGATGTTGGGGGCAACATTGAGAAGAGAAAAAGTAATCTTTTCTCGGCTGGAAAAATCATGAACAAAAAAGTATCCTTTTAGCAAATTTAACCATTTATCTAAGGTGTTTGCATCTATTTGGCCCTCAAATATGGGAATGTCAGAGTTTACTTGTACCTTAAAATGAGTGAAGCCTCGAGAGTGGTTGCTCGATGTGGATGCATCGCCGGTGGGCAACCATTGAAGGATCCGGGCAAATTTATCCATCATTGCATTCCTTTGTTTCTCGAGGGCCTCCTCGAGAAATATTTTGATAGGATCTCCATCCCCCTTGTCTTTGTTTTATTCCCCCATGGGCAGCCGTCGGGGTTTGCGAGGTTGATCTTGCAAAGGCTCAACTAGATCAGTCCCTAGCTCCTTATATCCCGACCTTGTTAGGGACATGCAAAGAAAAACAAAGAAAGAGCAGACTACTCTGATACCACTAATATGGATTTAAACAGGAACACAACAAATTATAGATATAACCATAAATACAAAGCTGCAGTAGAAATAACACTTCATTTCATTAATATCAAATACTAAAATATGCTTACAAACAAAATCGAAATAAGACTAGCTCTGGCGATGGTAGTTTATCTCTGAGAAGAGATGTGGCGGCTACATGCCTCTCAACCGTGTTACAATGATGCTCAAAGGCCTATTTATTATTGAGAAAAAATGGAAAACCCTAAACATCCAAAAACCTAACCCTAGGAGATGAAGTGCCAAAATATAGGCCCCGTTTCGGTAAATTGGTACATCAACTTCCTGGGGTTGTAACTTTGGAATATGATCTTCGTTTGATGTACACAATACCTCGTTAAAAAGATATATCTGAGGGCTACAACTTCTGAATGAACAATAATATCTCACCAACAATGTTGGTCCCAGTTCTCCAAAAAACGTTGTTTAGGGCCTCAACACAGTTCTGGAAGTTCACGACTCGAAAAACTACCAAAAATAGTAAATTGTGCTACAAAGAAGGAAACTAAAAAACTAAAAGAAATAATAATGAGGGTCCAAGTAGAATAGGCAGGTGGCCAACAATATCCACCTAGATCATCTTACTACCACAATATCTTTGGTCTAAGCAAAATATTGCCATAAAATAATCTATTTGAATGCAATTTTTTTTCTCTTCATGGTTAAGATAGAAGGTGAAAGCAAGGTCACTATGATCACCATAGACTCACACCAAGAGTTATCTATAGAAAATAAGTAGGTGGACAGGATTGTAGAAGCATAAAAAGATATGTTTTCTTCACCTATGGAGATGCCTCTAGACTACTAGGTCAAGCACTTAATTGTTTTGATACTTGGTTCTCCTTTACATAATGGCCCAAGATATATATTTCCTCTTTTGGATAATTAGGAAATAAAACATCGAAGTCATGAGCTCATCTAAAAGAGCCACATTAAACCAAGCTCCTCACCTTGGGGGAACCCAATTGTTTTGGTTTAGAATAAGGATGGAACATGGAGATTATGTATTAATTATAGATCCCTAAACAAAACCATAGTCAAAAATAGATACTTGACCCCTTAGATTAACAATCTTCTTGATCCACTTAAGGGTTCAAGTTCATTGGTAATATTAGTTAGGAATCAAGATAACATTGTGTTCCAATTAAGTAGAATGATGTATGGAAGACAACCTCCAAATCTAAAGATGCCCTTTTTGAGTGGTGGGTCATTTCCTTTAGCTTGATTAGTCCTCCAACAACATTCACGAGGATGATGCATGATATCTTGTCACCATTCACAAAACATTTTGTGGTTGTATATTTGGATGACATATTTATCTTTAAAAAAACTCAGGAAGAACATTTGTAACACATTCAACAAGTTCTGAGAACCATACGATAACATGGGTTTTATGCCAATATAGAGAAATACTCATTTGGCATGCACCAAATTTAGTATTTGGGATAAATCATGGATGCAAATAGGGTGAATGTAGACCTAGTCAAGATCCAATTCATTTGGGATTGGCCAACTCGGATGGCCTTAACATAGCTCCATAGCTTCATGTACCTTTGTAACTTCTACTGAAGGTTCGTGTTAGGGTTCTCTCATATTGATTGTCCCTTAAGTCAAATAACCAATTATGGAGCTATAGAAAAAAATTCCTAGTCTAAATCACAACATAAACCACTTGAGGATTTGAAACACTACCTCTGCTATACACTAGTTCTCACATTTCTAGATGTACAAAATCCTTTTCATGTTGAGACAAATTCATTTTATTATGTTATGAGTGTAGTCTCCACTTAGCAAGGAAATATGATGACCTATCACATTGAAATGCTCTTTGATACTATATAGAGATACCCCACCTTTGAAAAGGAGATGTACACCATCATGTAGGCATTCTGAAAGTGGAAGAATTATATTGTGGTGAAGGAGAGGTACTAAAATTGTCCTAATTACATATAATGGTTCATCTTAATGGATTCCTTCTCCAATTATCTCTCTCTCTCTCTCTCTCTCTCTCTCTCTCTTAATATTTTTGTGATGTATTCAATTCTTGCCTTCTGTATCTTAGTCTCCAAGATATGGATTGGTGAAAATTATTTTGAATTGAGTATTCTCCCTTTCCTTGGATTACACCCAATATTTAATGTGGAGTTTCTTTGACCATATTTTCCTCCTCTATTTCACACCTCGAAGGTAGTCCGGAAATTAGCTACCACATGACTCAATCCTAAATGCATTAAATAGGATACAACATATTATATCATGTAAACCAAGATGAATAAAAGCTTCAAACAAAACATACAACTCTATTGGTTTTTCAAGGCAAGGTGGTTTCTTCACCAAGGAAAGTGGCTCATTAGGATCTAAATTCAATGGAAGTTTCCCCATACAATGAGGGAACTTGTAAAAATATAAACAATTTCTTCCTAGCGGGGGTGGGGTGGGGGGCGGGTTGCTAATTGAGTTAGATATTGGTGGCCAACCACCTCTTCCAGTGGATCAACAATTTTCTATATCCTTAGTAGTTTTTCTATATTTTTTTGGGTCCCAAATGTTTTGGGCTATTTTTAGGACCCAAATGAGTTTTAATGATTCTAGGGGTTAGGGGTGACCAAGGAAATCCTTTTCTATAGACAGAAGTTTTAATACTTATATAGTCCTTTCTAGTGGGCTACTATGCATCCCAAATGAATATTGCGTGTAAAATTTGTAGCCCTAAGAAATTGATGTACCAAATAACCACCTTGGGGCCCACAAACCTTGTGGTTCTTCATCTTCTAGGATTAGAGTTTTGGACCTCCAAGGCTATTTCTTTATGTTAAAATCCCACTTATTCAATATCTTGTAATACCTTTTAGTGAATGCATGTAGTCACCATATTTCTCCATTTAGAAATCACTACCACCATTCTAGCCACTTTGTGTTCTACAAATTCTCTATTTTATTTATCAATAGAAATTGGTTTTTCACTATATAATTGTTCTCTCTATTATATTTCTTTATGTGTGTTAAATTTCCTTTCTTTCCTTTCATTCATTCCTTGTACAACCGAAACATTTACTAAGAGTGGTTTCAAGTGTTGGCTATTTTATTAACTCCGATTTCAATCATTTTCTTATTATTTACATGATTTTCTCTATCAAATTTTTGTACCTCTCACTAGATCCTTTTGAAGATTTGTTTGAAAATATTTAATATGTAAATTCAACTTCACTTGAATTAATGAATATTTTGCATATGTTAGGAGGGAGTGATTCCCAATGTCTATCTTTCCATTTCCCAATATCTAGTGTATGCTTTCCTCTCACAACTCTTTTGATTGTTTGCATCTTCCTATTACACCTCTCAACTCTATGATTTAGTCACTCATTATGTTTTACTCACCATGGGATGGAAAGCTTCAATTTAATACGCACTTTTATCTCCTCTTATGTTTAATTTATCTATATAACATTATTGCTTTCTTTTTTTATGTGTTTTCTCCATTTTTATAACATGCACCATTATTGTACATGACATTTGGATGACATTTTTGCTAAGAATATATAACTTTCTATATTTGACTATTCAAACAATTTCTAGGGAAAATTTTAGGGGCAAAATTTCGCAAATGGGCTATGTTTTGGACATTTTCAGAAACAAATATTGGCCAATTTGGTTAAAAATATGTTGTTCACCAAAAAATACCAATTTTAATACTAAATTACATGTTTTTTATTTAATATTCTCCTACATTCTATACATATGAATTTTCAATCAATAATAGATGCATATAGTACTATATATAGGAAAAATATTAAGTCTTTGAAAAATACCTTGACCATTTCATGTATTATGAATTATATATCCTCACTCGAATCCTTTTAACTCATCTTTACTAAGTACTAGTGAAATAATGTCAATGTTATGGCTATCATTTTTCGTCCATACATATTCAATTTTCTTAGTGTTACCCATTCAATTAGGTGTGTTTTTTTACTGGGGAATATCTTGTAAGGGGTATTGTTTTTTACTCTTAGAAAAATGTTCCATAAGGTGTATTTGTACTAGCTCACAATAAATCCTATTTCTCAATATAATTGGTCCTATACTTCACATTTACATATTACTATTAAGGTTATGAGAATTTGAAATAAAGAACAAAGTGTTTTCCAATCCCAATCCTCCATTGTCATGCATATATTTTGTAGTAGGAAGAATGTTTTCTGCCTCCTTGCATTGTTTTCCTTGTGCATGTCCTAAATTAACTTCTCATTTGAATCTATTCCCAAATGCTTGTAGTTTAGGGTTATCACTAGTAACTCAACTTCAAAATAGATTTATATTTGTTTTTTTTTATCTCCTATAGTTAGAGGACTAACTTCCAGAAAAGAGGAATTTAAGGATTGAAGATGACTTTGTAAGTTACATCTTATATTTGGTATTTGTGCCACAATGTCTACATAAAAAAAAAAAATCATGGTAAAAGTATCCATTATGTTCAGTACTTCACCACTTTTATTGTTTATCTATGCCTCTAATTTATCTACTTAAAGATTAAGTAGTTTATGGGAGAGAGAGAAGTTATATTTCATTTTGATGTCATTTATAAATATTTTTGGAATTCTTCATATGCCTTTAATTTCAATCTTTACTTACTCATATAATTATATATTATTTCCTTTTAACTATTTATATTCATTTTTATCAAAATTCTCATAATTTTTTAATAATAATAATAACTTTCTCAAAATTGATCAAACAACATTACAATTCATCTCTATTATATTCCGAAGAGTCTCTTCAATAATGAAATACTTCAATGACAAACTATAAAGATTATCCCTTCTATGATGTATTTTTTTTCCTTGTTTATTATTATTGTCCATAGTTTCTCCCTTAAAACGCGGTTCAAAAGCATTTTGAAATAGAGAAAAAAGTATCATAATTATTTTCTAAGAGGAAAAATAACATCATAGTTTTGCTTTTCCAAAGAGCCAAAAGTAAAGTTTAACATGAGAGAATATCATGAGATTCGTGTTACACATCATTGTGTCGCATTAGGCAAATGATCATCAAAATTGGATCTCTTACCATCCATCGAAGTGTCATGAAACACTCCCTTGCAAGTCAACAACTTATCTACCTTGAGTAAAGTGGAATTTATGGATCTCATGGTACAAAACCCTGCTTTTGAGCATCTGTGTAGTTTTTCTGAATAAAATTCTCACATGTGTAGTTTCTTCTATTGTAAACTGCACAGAACCGCGCTTTGATTTTGAACAAAAACTGCGCAGGTAAATCAATAAAAAGTAAAAATAAAAGTGAGAACTAGAAGCATTGTTGGGTGAACCATTCCTAACAGAAAGCCTCAAACTCATGTTTATTCAAGCCTAACCTCATTTTTTATGGAACTCATTCCCATTATTCAAGGAGCCCTCATCCCTCTTATAGTGGATCTCATACTTGGACTAAGGATCTCAAACTACTTCCTTTTGGCCTATCAATCAAGCCATAGGTGGGGGAATTGAGAGAGGTTCTTGAGAGTAATTTTATGCTGGGGTAATCAGGTTGGAAAGCTTATCATTCTTTGAGAGGATTGAAATCAAAGGGAGGAGCTTCACAACAACAAGGCACACATTTTGTAGATCCTTTATGTTTCTGAAATTAATACAAACAAGCATTTATTCTCACTTCATTGTTTAATGGATTAATTTATGAATTTCAAGGACGGTTTATGTTATTAATAATTTTCCATTGGAATGATGTTATTTATATTTTTCCATTGGAATGATGTTTGTTACTAATCGCCTTTATCACTAGTTTGAATTATTGAATCATTTATGTTGCATATTCCTTTGATCCTTTGTTGTTTCCATGTGTACAGGTCTAGATTCAAGCATGGAGGAGCTTTAGTGAAGCATAAAAGGGGATCTTCATCAAGCATGTCATAATAAGGTAAGAATTTCCTTTTCCCACATTGTTAACTTATGGTTCAAGAAAAGATAGATTTGGGGAAGGAATTAGCTTGATTGTCTGTTTGTTTCTTGTTTCCGTCTAGGATCTAGGGAGATCGCTCTTATCAGCAAGAGGGATTTATCTGCCTAACAAATTGGTGATCATACTAGGGACATAAAGGTCTTAAAGCACATTATGGAAATACATCGTGTCAAAGTATATATAAGATGGATGTAGCCATCAAACATACAAAAAAATGTATAGTCATGAATAAAAAACTCCTCATAACATAAATGGATGAAGCTAGATCTAGGGTCTTGATCTCCATCCATAGATCCATAGTACGAATCTAACCATGCAAGTAATTGTCTTGAAGTCGAACATGCAAGAAACCACTTGATTACCATTCAATGATGTGAATCGTTAACAAGTGTGAGAGAAACCACCAATAATAACAATGGCTGTCAAGGTACTCCCAGTACAATCTATGAAGTCTAAATAGGTGATCTGAAGTTGAACACTCAAAGAATCGTTCGATCGAAGGCCAATGATGAGAACCTATCGTTGAAGGCAAGAAACCTACCATTAAGGCATGTAGGCCTCAAGGTACTGAAGGTTTCTGGATCAACTTCCCAGATAATGAGCTGAAGTCGATAGGAAGCGATCTGTTGCAAGAGGTCCTACGACATGAAACTTATGTCAAGTTTTGAAGAACAGTTTGCAAGGACTGACCCAGGGATGACCGACGTGAATGAAGGCTACAAATTGCAAGGTAATTTGAACTGAGGTTTATTCTATTGAAAATATTAGTGACACGAAAAAATGACTTGGAAACATTTGACTCAATGATAATACCCAAAACCAAATGAAGAATTTCAATAAGGTTCGATTAAATGTGAGACAAATGGATTCCCTAACCCGAACAGATTTATGACGGAGTGTCATGTTCAAGAGTGACATACTGTGTGAAATACAAGAAACAAAATTTTCTTCTCAATTTCCCCCCACCATTACTGGCAAGTACCTTTTTATTTTTTAGAATCTTGAGGAGGATAACATATGCTTGTCCTGTAAGCTCATCTTTTAGATGAGTACATCGAATTATTTTTAACGAACACTAAGAAGGAATGGTTCAGTCTTGTTATGCTTAACGCGTTCTATACTATTTATTTTTTACAAGTTGAGTAAAGTCGTAACTCAATGTCGTTTTCTTTTAAGAGTTTGAAAAATACACAAAAATGAAACTCATTTAGTTCTTTTACCATAAAATTTTAACAAGTCCACGGAAAGTAAAGCTCGGTGTTTTTCAGTTTTAGGGAGTGAGAAGAAAAACATAAGTAAATTTGGTCAACTTCTTTTTCGTAAATTTAGTCTCTGAGGTCCGAAAAAGGATGAAATAATACAAGAGAGAACTCTATTGATCATGTTTGATCAACGTATACCTTTTTCATAAATAATCCTAACTCAGTCTATAAAAGGGGTAAACTTGTATTGGGTGGACGATTGTTCATTTACTTTTACAAGTTTGAACAATCAAGTGCTCGACAATGTTTTCACGTTTTAAGAGTCTAAAAAGGGCTTAAAAGAGAACTCCATGGTTTCTCTTTTTCGTAAGTTTTAACGAGTTTGAAAAATTGATAAAAATATACTCATCTTACCAACTTTCAATTTTAATTAATGAGTAGGAAAATATGGAAAGAACTCAGCATTTTCATGTACGTTTTGTTAGGATAAATCCACTAAAAGAGGGTTGAGGGATCCTTGAAGAATGGGAATTAGTTCCATAAAAAAAGAGGTTAGGCTAGAATAAACATGAGTTCTAGGCTTTCTACTGGGAATGATTCACCCAACAATGCTTCTAGATCTCACTTTTTATTCTACATCTCACTTTTTATTTTTACTTTTTATTGATTTATGTGCCCAATTTTTGTTTAGAAACAGAGCGTCGTTTTGCACACTTTACAATGGAAGAAAATGGACGTGTGGGGTTTTTGTTCAGAAACGCTGAGTCTATGCTCAAAAGAAGGGTTTTGTACCATGAGATCGAGAAATTCCACTTTATTCAAGGTAGATAAGTTGTTGACTTGCAAGGGAGTGTTTCATGACAGTTGGATGGATCACGAGAGATCCAATTTTGATGATCATTTGCCTAATGCGACAAAATGATATGTAAGAGATTGCCCCCTAAAGTGCAAAGTCAAAAAAGTTTAAGGACATAAGTACTTTATCATATGAGGGATTGGATTAGAGATCATGGTTGGAAACCTACAACAATCAATCAAGGATTAAAATAACAAATTTTATCAATATAAAATTTCATGTCTTTATGATACACTTAAATATCAAATGATAAAAAGAACCTTACACTCAAATATTAGATCGGATTGTACTCTTACATCTAAACTAACCTAGACTTTTAAATATTAACGTGCTTAAATAAATAAGCATGGAGTTAAATAAATAACAATTGATTTAGTATTAACCTAAAAAAAATTTCCTTCGAAAAAAACATAATAAAAACCATTATTATATCTATTATAAAAGACAATTTTTTATTTTATTTTTTTATACTACACTATTACATATCTTAACAATGAACAAATGCCAAAGAGAACCTTATACTCAAATATTAGAGAGGATTGTACTCTTACATCTAAACTAACCTAGACTTTTAAATGTTAGCATGCTTAAATAAATAACCACTTATTTAAATGAATAACAATTAATTTAGTATAAACATAAATAAATTTATCTATCAAAACAACATAATAAAAAACATTATTTAAAACCATTATTATATCTATTATAAAAAGACAAATAAAAAAAATAGTGTAAATTAAATTATTATATATCTTAAGTTAACGTGCTTAAATAAATAAATATTGATTTAAATAAATAACAATTGATTTAGTATTAACCTAAAAGAATTTTCCTTTACAAAGAGCATAATAAAAACCATTATTATATCTATTATAAAAGACAAATAAAAATAAGAGAGTTATACATTACATAGTACATATCTTAACAATGAAAAAATGTTAAAGAGAACCTTATACTCAAATATTAAAACTGATTGTATTCTTACATCTAAACTAACCTAGATTTTTTAATGTTAACCTCCTTAAATAAATAACCATTAATTTAAATAAGTAACAATTGATTTAGTACAAACATAAATAAATTTGCCTATCTAAACAACATAATAAAAACCACATTATATCTATTATAAAAGATGAATAAAAAAAAAAAAGTTATACATTAAATTGTTATATATCTTAAATGAGGTTGTTGATATTTATATATTTATATCTAAACGTCTAAATGATATTTTTTTAGGTTTAGTATTGATAAAGTTACATCATGACCATGTTTAAAAATAACATCAAAATAAAACACAAAATTGAAATAGTAACTTAATATCTAAAAATGATTTAATAACACACTTAATTATCATCTATCCAAAACTCTCTACACATATCAAAAAAATATTATTGTAATAAATATAGAATTTAAATCTTTATATTATATAATATTAAAATTTATTTAATTCATTAATAATATTAAAAAGTATTATCATAATAAATATATACAATTTAAATCCTTATATTATATAATATTAAAATTTATTTAATTCATTAATGATATTTAATTAAAAAATTAATATGATGTTTAAGGAATAAAAAACATTAAAAATAAATCATTTAATAATAGTGCTCCACTGCCACCACCTCTTTATAAATAAAAATTATAAAAACATATAAAATACTATTTTGAAAATGAACCATTTTACAATTTTTATTTAATTAATATTAAGATGAAAATTTTGAAATTCAACCCTCAAACTTTCCACATAGCTATCCATTAGCTGATTGAAATGGAATGCTAAAGACTATGCCCAAAAAGTGGTTGATTTTCTTGGGGCCCTTTAAAACTTTTTATTTTTATGGTTTTCGATTTCATAAGGACTCTCACAGCAACCCTAAAAAGCTAAATACAATCCCATCAAAGAGTTTAATTTAACTGAAGTGGACACCCAACAACCTAGTGCTTCATACGTTATTTTATTCAAAACAATTTTTTAACGTTACGTGGTGATAGTGGATTGTGAGAAGTGAGCTTTTGGAAAATTATGGAGTAAAGTCGACCAAATATTGTGAAAGATTCACTACCATAGCTCATTGCAGGTATAACCTCATCCATTAATTGTGATGTTGATGTTGAACTTTTATTATGAAATAAATTTTGAGATGATTATTTTATAGGATTTATATTGAAATAGAAAATTAAATAAAATTATTGGTAAAAAATTTAAAATTATAAATATAAAGATGAATTAGCTGGTAAATATTTTGATATTTATAACATTTAGATTTAGTTAGAAACATTTTGATTTATTTTTAATAGATATATTTGTAAAAAATGGTTTTTTTTTAATATTTAAAAAAATAGGAGTTGAATAAGTGGAAGGTGATTTAATTAGTAATCATAGTAATACTAATTTATAATGTAAGGTCAATCAAATTTGAACATGCTTGTGATAAATGGTTGAATTTATTAAATTAACCTTTAGGGATTGTTAGTATGTTTATATTAATATTTTTGGGTTAATTTAATTAATCTGAATCAATAAATTTGAAGAAAAATATTGCTAAAAGAATATGGGTTCAACTCTAGTAGAGTCTATTTCTATTAAAACAAGATTTATCCCAACTACTATTAACAAAATGTGAGAAAGTGATTGGAAAATTTACCAAATAACATTTCTCTCTCACACACATTTACTTTTTTACATTATAGATTTTATTTTATTTTATATTTTGATTAATGAAACATTGCATGTGTTATCTAATATCTTTAATACATATTCAATTTTTTTAAAAATCAACCATACATCAATAGAGCTAGGTTCAAATTTGCAGGTTCAAATTTGCACTTGTTATTGTAATGTAGTAAAGATATAAGGTTTATTGACCATATCCAAAGTAATAATAATCATGCTTTAGGAAGTTTGAGAAAGATGCCATAAAAAAAAAGATATATGATTGATGTTGTTTATATAACACATAATACATTGGATTTACTTTAAGAAATACTTTAATGACAAATAGTTCATAAACATAAATAACATTTAAAATATTTGTGTCTTTGTTGAAAATTTATAAAATCAAAATCAAAATCTATAAAAATAAACCTATAAAAAATTTTAAAAATTTTTATTTCATAGGTTGAAAAACAGAATAATATTCTAGAAGATCCATAACAAAAAAATTATTTTTAAATATAGAAAAGACAAAACCCCACTATTATCAAAATAAAAGTTGTTAAAGAATCCAAAGTGGTAAGAACTCTGCACCCGGTATTTGCAATCAATATGAGTTTATTATACAGAAATTGAATCCAAAGAAAACGAAAAACAAAAGTTCAGTTTGTCTCGATAACCTTCGCCCGTGTAGATTTGACTTTTGGATTGATAACAAAAGAGATTCGGTGTCATATATATAGTTTAAGGTGTCTTTATCTAATACGGCCACTCAACAAGCCCGTGACAATTGGAAACGACAATATAAGCACGGGATATAAACGACAAACAATCTATTGTTTGTTTGGTATAACGAGGAGTCGGAGTTGAACTTTAAAAGTTGTCTGTGGAGTTATAAAATTTTGTTGTTCAATCTAATTTCTGATGGATGATTCCGCGCGAGGATGGAAAAAAAAAACAAATTTTAAAGTGCGTCAGTCCAACAGTACTGTGATATTATCAGTCCAACGGTTATTCCACCCACGACCTCTTTTCATGAAGACAGTCTGTGCTACCTGTTGAATGGATGATTTTAATATCAAATCAATGGACCCCCTGGAACTCTAATGGACCTCGCCAGTCCCTCTCATTGTCGGCCTTCTGCGCAGCGCAGATGTCAGGGCTAGGGAACATGACGATGGAATTTGAGGGCAATCAATATTTACAAGTCTAGTGCATGAATCTGTTTTGTTACCACCCTGGCTGGGATCATCTACCTTGTCAAAACACAAACACCAACAATGCACGCAAGCAATGTTGTATCTTGCATGTATGTAAGAGAGAATAGAGACATGATCCAATTTGTTTTTCTCACGGACGTATATACAGTGACTATACCTCAATCTTCAAGAGGTTGAGAATCGTCTAATGTAGTGACAATATTACATTTACTAAAAAAATAATCAATTTTAATTATTTATAAATAATATTTTATGTAAAATTTAGGTAATTATGTTGTAATTTAAAGTTATGTAAATAGTTGGGTCAAAGTACATTATATGTATATAATATTTAAGTTGATAGTTTTTTTTTGTAATTGGTTACTTTGATAATTTTTTTCTTTTAATGAGATAGTGTAAATTGGAAGATGTCAATATACTCTGGTCTTGCCCACTCCAACCAATTGAATTAAAGCTAATAACTTCTTTGCATATATAAATCACATGTTTAAACCATGCTTAAATTATTTTTTGACAAAACATGATTAAAAATTTAGTGTACTTGATAACCATTTATGCTAATTAGTTACAAATTAATTTAAAAAAAACAGATAAAACATATTGAACAACCCATTGATTTTGAAACTTATAATGTTCACATTCTCAAATGTATGTCTTTTTATCTAGATGACAACGGTTTTACAAAGTTTCCTTCACTCCATTACCCTAGTGGTTTCCTATGCATTGTTAGATAGGTATAATGGACAAAACATGATTTTATTAAATTATTATTGTGTAAGGCCCTATCCTAGGGTCTTCTAACATATCTATTTTCTCTGGGAATTAAATGTAATAAGAAGCAATATTTTACTTCTTTACCAGACATTTAAAGAATGATAATTTTATCCTTTCTTTCAAGACCTTTAAACAATGATAATTTACCATTTACATGATAATTCCTACAACTTATAGTGAACATTTCATTTTAATAATAAATCTACATGAGTAATCTATAGAGGAATCCCTGTACCGGTGGCTGGTGGAGATGCCTTTGAGTTGCTGCTGAACATTCTTCTTTGACTAACCCAAATGGATTTACCTCCCAGCCAACTAGGAAATAATTCCTAGCCCAGGAAACCTCCACAGGTTCCCCAGCCTTCCGAACCCAAGTCCAACCAGATGTAATGTATGTGTCCAAGATGAATGATCCAGACCAAGATGAACAATATTTCCCTCATCTCAACAACCCAAGAAACCTCCATAGGTTCCTGAGGTCTCCAAAAATCATAACAAATCCTAAAATTCACAACCAACACCAAAATCATAAGCAAGACCCAACATTCCATTTTCTCCATTCCCCCTTCCTTTTTTATACCCTCCCTCTCTTCTCCATCTCAACCACCTCTCATTAATGTCATTAACTTCTCATCCATCCTTACAGTTGACTTCTCTTTTCCCAAGTAAAGCTGGGAGTACATTTGGAAATGTGACATGAATATAAAATTGGGAAATTAGTGGGAGAGGACCATGTCTTCTCCCAAGTAAATTTGAAAGTACATTTGGGAATGTGAGATATACATACATATATATATATATATATATATATATATATATATATGGAGATGACTATCTCTTCTCCCAAGTAAATGTGAGAGTACATTGGAGAATGTGAGATGAATATATATATTGATAATTAGTTGGAGAGGACCATGTCTTCTCCCAGTAAATGTGAGGGTACATTGTGGAATGTGACATGTAATTAAATGGAGATGACCATGTCTTCTCCCTAGTAAATGTGAGGGTACATTAGGGAATGTGAGATGAATATATATATTATTTGAAATAATGGAAGGAGACCATATCCTACCTAAGATTCAATTTGAGAAGGTAAGTTGGGAATTTGAATAATAGAAATCATGAATTTTATATTAGACCAATATTTCTCAATATTTTTAGATAATGTAAACATTAATAAAATTTGCAGGATAAGATTTAAGTGGGGCATTACATACACCCCTCCTTAAGAGAAATTCGTCCCGAAGTTAGAATGAAAAGATACAAGGGGTTTGAAAGCATCGCAAATCAGAGAGAGTTATAGCAATACAATTTGATAAGTCAGATGATGACATTACTTCCCATCAAGAGTCTCTAATTGATCTATATCCCCCTATCCATCTTGAGCTACTTCCATTCCCACCCTATCCGTCCTTTGTTGCTTTATCAATGGCAACGGCCATACTAACCACTGATAAAACCGACATCATGGAAGCATCGACTATGTCGACCCAACTTCCCCAGCAAGCAACTGGCAATCATCATCACACGTCTAGGGGAGCGTGTCCACCACTGCCCTCCCATGATTTTAGGTTTCGAAGGATACATGGTGGGAAATGCCTTCACTCCTCCTTCAGAACTAGGGTCAACACCCTAATATGGACCACACTACAGAGTTGGTTGGACTTGTCATCGAATAATCCAGTCAGGTCGTCTTGCCACCTGTCATTGAAATTTTACTCGTGTCATAAGAGTGCATATCAAATAGATACCAAATATAGTAGAATAACGCACATTATACCTTCCTCATGAGATGTCTCATCCTTCCCTTAATGGAAGAGTAGATCTCAGCTCTCATATGTTTCTTTTCTCCCTGCGGGTTAGCTCTCATTCATGCATTTATATAACAACAAGACATATAATCATCACATTATTAAGTCTAGTATCCATGTGTCAATATGTGAATTCTCATTGGAAGTAAATCATAAATTCACTAAGTCATTCATTTAAATAAATCATATCCACTTGAGCTATATATGAACCAAAATAATTCTGATAAGTTATGCACTAGATAATCCATCACTAAGTGAGTCATACATATAGGCCATACATCAACCATTTCTATCATCAATATCAAATCTATCAATTTATTCATATGAGTAGTTTTATGTGTCAAACCAAATGCATCAGTATTACATAATGTTCATAAATAAATAACATGGAACTGCAAAATAGAACCTTAACATAGGTAGCTGTCTAGTCAAAATGGGCATCAAATATGCTCAAAAAGTGAGGTGTAGTCACGACGCATAGTCTCTACATCGTCCCAGGTAGCAGATCCTGGGCTATACTTGTCCCACTGGACCTTAACTTCGTCCACCGTGCGATGTCTGAGCTGTCGAACCCTACGGTCCAATATGCGTAATAGTTCTACCATTACGGTTCCCATGTCCGAGACCTGCAAGTGCCGCTAATCTAGTTTGTGAAATTCATTAGAAACATAATGTCGTAAAATAGATACATGAAAAACATCATGAGTTTTATGCAAATGGGGCTACATTACAAGACGATAGGCAACTGGTCCAGTCTTCTCTTTGATCCTAAAAGGCACAACGAATCAAGGTGACATTTTCTCCCCCTTCCCAAACCGAATGGTGCTTTTGTTGGGCCGGATATGAATAAAAAATTGGTCCCCTACTTCATAACTACAATCAATCCTATGTGAATCAGCATAATTCTTTTGTCTATCATGTGCTTCCTTTAACCTTTGCCAAACCTGATTTACCTGTTCCTCCATTTCTTGAACTAATTCCAGGCCAACTATCACTCGGTCCTCCAAATTTTCCCAACTCAACGACGTCCTGCAAGGCCTTCCATATAGAGCTTGATAAGGAGGCATCTCCCTTGAACTATGATAACTGTTATTATAGGAAAACTCTACCAATGGTAAGTAAATTTCCCACTGAGTCTGATTATCCATGACGTACATCCTAAGCATTTCCTCCAGAACCTGATTTACTCTTTCAGTCTGCCCATTTGTTTCTGAATGATATGCAGTGCTCAGGTTCAACTGAGTCCCTAGTGATGACTGCAAACTTGTCCAAAACCTAGATGTAAAGCGGGAGTCTTTATCAGAAATGATCTTTGTGGGCAACCCATGTAGTTGAATAACTTCATTTGCAAACACTCACGCCACATTTGTAACATCGTAAGTGTATCTTACTGGGATGAAATGGGCATTTTTGGTTAATTTATCAACTATAACCAATATAACATTATGCCTCTATGAAGTGAGTGGCAAACCCACCACAAAATCCATGGAAATTACTTCCCATTTAGATGTAGGGATGTCATGAGGTTGTAGGAGTCCTGTTCGATGATGATGATCAGCCTTCACTCGCTGACATTCAAGACATTTGGTGACAAACTGGACTATGTCGTGCTTCATTCCTACCCAAAAGAAGAGCTTCTTTTTGTCTGCGTACATCTTCTTTACCCTAGGATGTGCACATTAGAGTGCTCTATGAGACTCTCCGAGGATGGTTTCTCTTATACCCCCTTCCTTAGGTACGTACATTCTCCCTTGGAATCTCAATAGCCCATCTGGTTCAAGGACATATCCCTCAAACTTTGGTTCTATCTATTTCCCATTCTGGATGGTTGAGATGACTTTTAGATACCAACTATCTTCAAAGAGTTTCTCCAATAACTGCTCCCTTAAATTTACCTTTAAGGCTAATAGGGAGAAGGTTCGTGGCCTTCTACTTAGTGCATCCGCCACTACGTTCTCCTTTCCCTCGATGTATGAGATTTCAAAATCATACTCACTCATGAATTCGCTCCACCGCCTTTGTGTGTCATTCAAATCCATTTGAGTGAAGAGATGCTTCAGGCTTGGATGATCCATTCTTAACTCAAATCTTCTCCTAATGAGGTAGTATCTCCATAGCTTCAAGGCTAACATCACTGCTACTAATTGTAAGTCATGGGTAGCATATAATTGTTCATGCTTCTTCAATCTTCTGGAAGCATAAGCTATTACTCTGCCTTCTTTCATCAATACTGCACCCAATCCTTGTGCCGAAGCATTGGTGCAGACAGTGAAGTCTTTTCTCATGTCTGTTACTTGAAGGATCGGTGCACTCATTAGTAAACTCTTCAGCTTTGTGAATGCAGTGTCACATTCATGTGTCCATTCATACCTAACCCCCTTTCGTTGTAATGTTGTGATGGGTTTTGCAATCCTTGAAAACCCTTCCACAAATTTGCGATAATACCCAGCTAGCCCCATAAAACTACGTACTTCATGGGCATTTTTTAGTACTGGCCAATCCATTATGGCCTTCACCTTTTATGGGTCAACTGAAATCCATTCTCCTAAAATGATGTCCCTAAGGTAATGGTCTTTCTTTTGAAAGGAACATTTTGGAAATTTCCCATACAATTGATTTTCCCTTAAACAAGTCAATACCACCCTTAGGTTCTTTTCATGCTCCTTTTCATTCTTGGAATATATAAGAATGTCATCAAGGAAGACTTGCACGAATTGGTCCAAATACTTCCTGAACACCCCATTCATGAGGCTCATGAATATTGTTGGTGCATTGGTTAAACCAAATGGAACAACTACGAACTCATAGTGCCCAAACCGAGTTCGAAATGTAGTTTTTGAGATGTCCTCCTCCTTTATCCTCAATTGGTGGTACCCAGATCGTAGATTGATTTTTGAGAAGATTGTTGCTCCCTTCATTTGATCAAATAAGTCATCTATTCTAGGTATTGGGTACTTATTCTTTATCGTGGCTCTATTTAAGTCTCTATAATCTATGCATAGCCGCAAGGAACCATCCTTCTTCTTGACAAAAATTATTGGTGCACCCCAAGGTGAAATACTAAGTCTCATCAATCCCAAGTCTAAGAGCTCCTTTAACTGTATTTGCAACTCACAAAGCTCTGGAGTTGTCATCCTATAGGGTGTCTTAGATATTGGTTCTACACCTATTTTTAGATCAATGGTGAAATCAATCACTCTTACAGGAGATAATCCAGGTAATTCCACTGGAAAAACATCCTTGAATTCTGTCAAAACTGGATGTTGATCTAGGGAAGGTCCTTTTTGGTCACTTATAGCCTTGACTAAATATAGTTTGCAACCTTGTCTGAGACAACATTTTACCTTCATCATGGATGTGAATCATAGGGACACTCCCCTCTTGATTCCAAAAATCTCAATTGGCCTACCTTCATCATCTAAACAGATTACCTTCTTCTTGAAATAGTCTACGAAAGCTCGATGAGCTTTTGGCCAGTCCATTCCAATAATTACATCATAATTCCCCAATGCTGTGACGTATGCCTTCAACTTAGTCATACACACCTCGAGGTTTACCTGACATTGGTCAACACTAGGCCCTAATGCTTGTTTTATTCCAAAAGCCATCTCAACTTGTCTAAAGTCATCGTGCTTATAGGCTGCCAACCCACATTTTTAATGAAACTAGTGAAATGAAACTATCTATAGCACCAAAGTCAAACAAAATTTTAACTTTTACTTTGTTTATCATACCTGAGGTTTCTACCACGACAGACTAGTGCTCAACTTGTTGATTGTCAACTACTGCATAGATTCGGTGGTGGCTACCTGCTCTCCCCATTGGTTATTTTCCCTCTCTTCTGTTGTTACCAGTTTGAAACTCAGTGAAGTCCCTTTGGTAATGAGGTCCTCTGCATCCCAAACAAGTGATGCGTGGTGGACCTTGAACCAAATGTTGTGGAGTTCTTTGGACAGAGTTTCTTCCCCTGGAACCCCTACCCCCACTTGCTGCTCCTTGCGTATGACTATGATTTGTACGCGCCCTTGAAGCTTTGGGTGAAGCTGCACTAGAAACCATTGAAATCCCTACTGTCGGTGTTCTAGGCATAAACCTGTTTCCATATGGTGGTGACCTTAGACTCCCTCTCCTTTGGAAGGTACGAGTGGCCTTCCCCATAAACCCTGTTTGACGTGGAAAGATGGCCCTACCTTCACTCTTTAAGTCTAAGTGTTCTTCGACATAATGAGCCTGTTATACAACTTCTACATCTGAGGATGGTCTCCACATCTGTACCATTGCCCTAATCTTAGGTCTCAATCCATACATAAAACAATCCACTTGGTTTTGGTCAGTATCCATGTAGGAGACATACTTGACCAATTCCATAAATCGAATTTCATATTCTTCTATAGTACAACCTCCCTGTATCAGGGCATGGAAGGCTCCTACCTATTGTTCTTCATAAGACGCTGGCAAGTACTTCTTCCTGAACCTCTCCTCAAATAATTCCCAAGTAACTGTGTCTGGAGTGAGGTGCTGTTGACGCTCCAAGTTACCCCACCAATTCAGACCACTATCTCCAAGTTGGAATATTGCTATTTTGGCTTTGGAATTGTAATTGCAATCCCTTAATGCGAAACACCTTCTCATTCCTTCTAACCAGGGTTCTGCATGCTCACTGGCACGACCTCCTGCAAACTCTAGGAGCTTAATATTCTGGATCTCCCTAGTAATGTCCTCAACTGGAGGTCCTCTATCATAGTCTCTAGATCCCTCGGGATTCCCTAACCTTGATGGAGGGTGTTCCCCTTCCATTTCATTTGTTTGGCACCCTCTTAAGGTTTCATTAATTTATTCCAGGGAACGCAAAATGAGAGTCAATTCTGGTGAAGGTAATGGGTTATTTGAAGGAGGTCCTTGTGAAGACTGTCCAGGCCCTTGGTTTCTTCGTGTCCTCACCATTTTGATTTGTTAAAAATCTATACGATATCTAAGACTTATTAGCACTATTCATAACATTTTCTACCACACTCTAGATAGTCCATAGAGAACCCTAAGCAATAGATCAATTCAAGTTATGCCAAGTTACCACAAATTTAAACTTTAGAACATGTTATCATAGGCTAGATCACTGGTTAAAAACATTGTTGGTGCTCTGTTTAAGTGTTGTGTGCATTTTACCTGCCTACCAACACCTCATTTCTATTTAATCTCAATGTCTTAAGCTCATACGTTCTCTTTCTAGTATATGGGAGAACTCCCTATAGCAACACAACACTTTCTAGTTGGTATTGATATTCTTCCCAATCAATGTTCATCCTAAGATCATAACCCTCATGACTTTTATTGTTTCCATACCTCATTCATGCAAGATCCTCAACCAATGGACCATACTTTCATCCACCAATCTCAACAATTTTATAGCTAAGGAACCAATCGATCTTCATACATGTATATTCTCCACATCCACTTGTCAAGTTGTAAAAAGATTTTTGTTTTTATTTTTTATTTTATTAATAATGTATAATTCAAACGTAAACCTAAACTTAGTAATGTATTTTACCATATGCATCCAATTAATTTAATTTCTCTTTCTATTTTCTATTTAAATTTTTTCTAGTTAATCTAATTAATTTAAATTCTCTTTCTATTTTTTCTTTTTAATGTTTTATTTTTATTTTTATTTTTTATTTTATTTTTAAATTGATCTAGTTCATTGAAAAAAGAAAAAAAAGTAACCCTATCTAAACAAACTTTTATATAAATATATTTTATATTTAAACTACCACCAATAAATAAATATAAATATATAGTGTAAGACAATCATATATTTATAAAATTTATATTTAAACTACCACCACTCTAAAAGTTATTGTTTACCTCATACCAAAAACTCCCCACTCATGTACACGAAAAATCCAGAAGCTGCTACAGATTGAGCAGGTAAATATCTAAATAAATGTTTATCTCCCCTTTCTTTACAAACTGGAAAAGGAAAGTAACAGAATGGTGGGTCAATGAATGATAAATTGCAGACAAAAAGGTCCGACAGCAAGTCTGTGTGTATTATCCCCTGAGACTATAAAACAATTGAAATGGGTTTCTTTGCACTGCGATTTGATATTGGTAATGAGCTTAACAGTCCTCTCGGATTCACAGAACACAAAGCAGACAGATGCATTTTCAGATATGTTAGCATCTGAATCCCATGTCGTACAAATTCACTTGGGTTTATAGGTAATCACATAAGTTTGAGAAATTCAGCAATGGGAGTTTGTTTCAAAGAAATCCTTAGACATGTACCCGAACAGGAAGCTAGAGGATTTGAGAATGTTAATTGCAAATATCAACGAGCCATGGATTTGGATTCCTATGTTTCTACTCTGCTTGAATGCATACGCATGAGATACCCTTTATGGGGTAAGCAAGTACATGCCCACAACCTAAAATCTGTCATTAATCCAGAAGTTTTTATACTGAACAACCTTGTGAACATGTATACCAAATGCGGTCTTCTGGAGAATGCACGCCGAGTGTTTGATGAAATGCTAGAACAAAACATAGTGTCATGGGCCATATTTATTATGTAATATGCCCAGGATGGGGTTGGAGAAGAGGCATTGAAACTGTTTGGGCAAATGCAGAGAGAAGGGATTAAGATGGACCAGCTTATCTTCTCAAGTGTTCTCAAGGCATGCACGGACATCAAAGATTTACAGTCTGGGAAACAGATCTTTGCCCTCATTATCAAGATAGGATTTGGCTTAAATGTCTCGGTGGGGAATGCCCTTGTTACTTTGCATGCCAAATGTGGGAGTATAGAAGATGCCTGTAAAGTGTTTGATAGAATTCCTGATAGGAATATTGTCTCATGGACTGCTATGCTTTCCAGCTATGCTCGGAATGGCCTAGAGGAAGAGGCCATGAGTCTCTTTTCTGAGATGTTGATGGCAAGTGTGAATCCAAACCATTTCACATTTTCCACTGTCCTCCAGGCATGTGCCAGGAAAGGATGCGTAGAACAGGCCAAGAAATGTCTCAAAGAGATTTGATCTCGTGGAATGCCATGATTGCAGGGTATGCCCAGAATGGCTATGGAGAAGAGGCCATGGGATTGTTCCACGAGATGCAGCTTGCTGGATGGAGGCCGAATGTGACAACATGGAACACAATAATTGTAGGCTTTGTCCAGAATGGAAACAATGATGAGGCCTTGGAGTTCCTTCTTAAAATGGAATCAGAAGGGATCAAACCAAATGTTATCTCATGGACTACAATGATAGATGGGTGTTTGCAGAATGGCCAGTGTGATGATGCTAAGAAACTGTTTGATTTAATGCAAGTTGCAAGTGTGAAACCCGATGTTGTTGCATGGAACACAGTGATATCCCGATATGCCCAGAGTGGTTATTATGATGAGGCTTTGAGACTCTTTAGTCAAATGCAAGCGGTAGGCATACAGCCAGATGTAATCACATGGAATGCGCTGATTACAGGCTATGCCCACAATGGGCATGGTGATGATGCCTTAAAACTAGTTACCCAAATGCAATTAGCGGGGGTAAAATCGGACGTGATTACATGGAATGGGATGATTGCAGGCTATGCTCAGAACAGACATATTGATGAGGTTGTGCAATTATTTTCTCAATGAAATTGATAAGCATCAAACCAAATTCTGCAACAATTTCAAGTGTTCTCCCAGCATTTGCCTTCTTGGCAGCTCTACAACAGGGTAAGGAGATCCATGGTTATGTAAGTAGAAATGGGTTTGACTCAGACGTATTTGTGAGGAATGCCCTTATAGACATGTATGCAAAATGTGGTAATTTAAAAGCTGCAAAACAAGTTTTTATGGATACCTCTCAAAGAGATGTTGTCTCATGGAATGCAATGATTGTTGGTTATGCGCTTCATGGTCATGGTAAGGATGCTCTCCAATTTTTTTAAGCAAATGCAAAAGGAAGATATCTATCCAGATCATGTTACCTTTATTGGTGTTTTGTCTGCGTGCAACCACATAGGCCTAGTTGATGAGGGTCGACAATACTTTGATTCCATGAGTGGATAATATTTAATAATACCCAGCATGGAGCACTATGCATGCATGGTTGACCTTCTTGGACGGGCTGGGCATTTGGATGAGGCACATGCCCTTATCAACAAAATGTCGTTTCAGCCTAATGCCTCTGTTTGGGGATCCTTGCTTGGTGCTTGCAGAATCCATTGCAATGTAGAGCTAGGAGAATGTGTAGCTAAAAACCTTTTTGAGTTGGAACCTGAAAATGCTGGAAATTATGTCCTGATGTCCAACATATATGCTGCTGCTGCTAGGTGGGATGAAGTAGCAGAAGTAAGAAAATTGATGAAAGACCGGGGTGTGAGGAAGGATCTAGGACAGAGCTGGGTTGAAATCAAGAATAAAATGCATATGTTTGCCTCAGGAGATAGATTGCACCCACAAAGTGAAGAGATCTATGCAAAGCTAGAGGAATTAACTATGCAAATAAGAAAAAAAAGTGGTGGCGCAGTTGGTTAGCGCGTAGGTCTCATAGCTTCTGAGAAATCCTGAGGTCGAGAGTTTGAACCAAATGTATCATAAAATGAACGACATTTAGGACTGATTAACTGCTCCATTCATTGATAAAGTGTACAGGGAGAAATTTCTGCTTTCTGGTGGCATAAGTGCACAACAATACCTTTATAATAAACCTGACCCACTCTCACTTAAAATTGACAAGTATTGGGATCTGTTACGTTAGCTTAGGTTGGCATCGTTTGCGTGTTAGTTTGCAGTTATGCATATAGTAGTCATCATGTTTTTAATTTTTTACTATGCATGAAATAAGATTGAGAATTTCCAGATTTGGAGAATTATCTTATCCTCATGGTGTAACTATCGGCCAACGACTTTTATATCCATTGTGATCCTTTTTTATTAATACGATAGAGAACTATTTTGGTTCACCTGTTTGCTGTAAATGTCAGCAAATCTGGTATATGGTTATCCCTTGGTTTTCATGATATCAGAACCATAAAGATTCACTCTACATTTTGGCACTGGTGCACATTCTTGTTCATGAGATCAAAAGCTTCATTGGGATTCTTGTTATCCGAAAAGGTTTAAGGTTCATTTGCTTTTACTTGTTTAACAGGTATTGTTCAAAGAGAGCATTCTCTATTGGTAGCAGTGGCACCATGCTTTTGTTTCAAATCAAAGCAATACAAAGGTTCCTTCTATTTTTTTTCTTCTCACTGTTTTTCTGTTTCTGCTGCTTTAGGCATAATTTTTTCCTACATTATATATGCTTACTAGTGCTAACTATGTACTTTGGAAAAAAAAATTTGTAGCAAATTGTCATAGGTGGTGAGTGTTACCCCTCACATAGCATGAGTATTGTCACAACTCGAAGACCTTGCACAAGAAGTCTGTGTTTGGAGGATGTTGAGTTAGGGCCATAGTTGTGCGGCTATGATGCATGTTTTTCAAATATTACGACAACAACTTAACCTCAACATCGGAGGTTCAAGCCCTCCTTCTAGCGTGTATAATATTGCGTTTAGTGAGCTTTGGGTCTAGATTTTGAACCAAAGCTCTGATACCACGTGTAAGGCCCTATCTTAGGGACTTCTAACATATCTATTTTCTCTGGGAATTAAATGTAATAAGAGGAAATATTTTACTTCTTTACGAGACATTTAAATAATGATAATTTTATAGTTTCTTTCAAGACCTTTAAACAATGATAATTTACCATTTACATGCTAATTCCTACAACTTATAGTGAACATTTCATTTTAATAATAAATATACATGAGTAATCCATAGAGGAATACCTGTACCGGTGGCTGGTGGAGATGCCTTTGAGCTGCTACTCCTGTTGAACGCTCCTCTTTGACTAACCCAACTGGATTTACCTCCCAGCCAACTAGGAAATAATTCTTAACCAAGGAAACCTCCACAGGTTCCCTAGCCCTCTAAGCCCAAGTCCAACCAAATGTAGTGTGTGTGTCCAAGATGAATGATCCAGACCAAGATGAACAATATTTTCTGCCTCTCAACAACCCCAAAAACCTCCACAGGTTCCTAAGGTCTCCAAAAATCACAGCAACTCCTAAAATCACAACCAACCCCAAAATCATAAGCAAAACCGAACATCCCCTTATCTCCCTTCCCCCTTCCCTTTTTATACCCCCCCTCTCTTCTCCATCTCAACCACCTCTCATTAATGTTGTTAACTTCTCATCCATCCTTACAGTTGACTTCTCTTCTCCCAAGTAAAGCTAGGAGTACATTTGGAAATGTGACATGAATATAAAATTGGGAAATTAACTGGAGAGGACCATGTCTTCTCCCAAGTAAATCTGAAAGTACATTTGGGAATGTGAGATATATATATATATATATATATATATATATATATATATATATATATATATATATATATATATATATATATGATAATTAAATGGAGATGACTATGTCTTCTCCCAAGTAAATGTGAGGGTACATTGGGGAATGTAAGATGAATATATATATTGATAATTAGTTGGAGAGGACCATGTCTTCTCCCAAGTAAATGTGAGGGTACATTTCGGATTGTGATATGTAATTAAATGGAAAGGACCATGTCTTCTCCTTAGTAAATGTGAAGGTACATTGGGGAATGTGAGATGAATATATATATATTATTTGAAATAATGGAAGGAGACCATATCCTACCTAAGATTCAATTTGAGAAGGTAAGTTGGGAATTTGAATAATAGAAATCATGAATTTTATATTAGACCAACATTTCTCAATATTTTCAGATAATATAAACATTAATAAAATTTGCAGGATAAGATTTAAGTGGGGCATTACATATTGCTTTCTTGGATTGAATCTTTATTAGTCTAAATGTGTATTCAACACTTCATCCTAGCCATTTCTATTACACAAAGGAAGGTCCAATGATTAATCAACAATAAGTAGATGTTGTGTTCAAACACTTTTGTTAAAGCTTGGTGTATTGAAAGCTTTTGTTAACAATATGGTTTCATTATTACACAACTAAGTGTATAAGGGATTAACTGTAAAGTTCCATTATAATTAAATTATTTTAATATAATTATATTATATTGTTAAATTATTATTATTATTATATTGAAAAAATTAAATATATCAAATTATTTTTAAATAAACAAAATTACAGTTTATGTTGTATTCAAACACTTCTGTCAAAGTTTGGTGTATTGAAGTGTTGGGTTAACAATAGGGTTTCATTATTACACAACTAGGTGTATAAGGGATAAACTATAAAGTTAAATGATGATTAAATTATTTTAATACAATTATACAATTTATGAAGTGAGTGGTTTCCTATGCTTTCCATTCTCATAAAACGAAAATTATTAATGAAGCCACCTAGTAGTGAACCCTATTAATAACTCCACACCATTACCCCTTCTTCATCCCCATTGTTGGTTTTTATTTTGTGTGTTTTTAGCTATAGAATCCTTTTGGCTGCCAATATTAGGCAACTCACTCAGTAATGAAGGTTAATAATTAATGGATTATTTTCAAATCTATGATCATGGTTGTAACAAAAATTATTAATTAAACGAAGCCATAACGAAAATTATTAATGAGGCCATGCAATAGCCAGAGAGGCCACTCAATAGCCACTTTTTAATATGCTTGATTCTTTTTATTGTGTGGGTTCATGCCATTGAATGTACTCCATTTTTAGGTTTTATTTAATGAGTACCCATAAGAGAATCCCTAGGCCTTTGAGGCCCAAACTAAAGTGTGAGGTATGTTTTGAGAAAATTAGGGATGCTGCCAAACATTATATGCATGTTTAGTGTGTGTAATAAAACAATTTTTTTTTCCCTACTACATGTAACATTTCCTTAAGGATTTTCAACTATTTTTCAATTTCAAAATGGCTAATATCCACACTATTAACATGTCATGTGTACAGTTCCAAAACATTATTGAAAATATTAAAAACACTCCACCCTTGTAGGTGAGTCTGTTTGAATTCTTGATCTAGTGTCTATATGTCTTTTTCCGTTTTGAATCATTTAGTTTAATTCACTTAAAAGCTAATTGAATTTTTTTTCCAATTAGTTTGATTCAATGGAAATCTGATTTGATTAGTTCCATTCACTAGAAAGTAGATAATGATATAATAATAATGTGGTATGGGAAGTGGAGGACATATTTGCTACACTGTAAATTTTAAATTAGGTCTCTTTGATCCAGGAACATAGAAGATGTCCTCCACAATAGTAACACCCGGAGGAAATCTCTTGTTTTCAACTCCAATAATTTCATTGATTTCCATTTAAACCATTTTTTTTTTAAGTAAATAACTATACTTTAGATCTCAACAATAAAATAATTCTCATGGACAATGCTCTAATGGTTCTCCTCACACTTGGGTGGAAGGTATACAAAGCATATATTATCTTTCAATTGAGTTTTCACTGTGAATAAAATTTCTTCGACCTAAATAATTACACACTCTTCATCATATTTAGCATTTAGATTGCAATTTTCTAACATAGGTTTTTTAAACGATTACACACTTTTCATGGTATTTAGCATTTAGATTGCAATTTTCTAACATAGTTTTTTTAGAGTTAGGATTTCCTAAAGTTGGTTTAATAAAAAGATAGATAGTGGATACGTGGAATATGTATTGGAATAGTTATGTGTTGTTTTAATAAAACATTCTTATTTTTTTGAGCCCTTGTGCATGTAACATTGTCTTGAGGCTTGCCTAAGTTATCATAATATTAGAACCTTTGATTTTCTTTAATAATAAAGAAAATCATATCTCTTCTCAATTTCGTACTGTGCTATATAATTTCACTCTAACATATTTGTTTTTTAAAAGATTAAATGTTTTTCATAACGTGTAAAATAGTTAAGCAATGATATTAATAAATTTTTATGCAATAGATTTATAATCTAAATAAATCTATTAATATTGAACCTAAAATAGAAATCTAAATAGATTAATGGAAACCTTTCTGTAGTCAAATTCCAGAAATTTCAGTGGAATTAATCAATGGTTTTATTGATTATTATAATCTATTGGCCACTTCAACAATATTATTAATAGAACAATTTAAATAAATTATTATGGAAATATTATAGTCTATCTTTAATAAACAAATTATTTAATAGTCAATCCAATAGATTAATTTGAAAAATAATCAATAGAACTTATTTAAACAATATAACTTCATTGAAGTTATGTTGTTTTTGGTTTGATTTGTGAATCAATCAAAAAAACAAATCAATATCAAATCAAACTGCAATACATTATACAAGGTTCAGGACAATAACAAATATTAAAATTTTAAAAAAATTGACATTTCTTGTAAAAAGATAACATTATAAATTATAAATTATAAATATATAATACAAACATTAACATACATATATATATTCAAAACATAACAAATTATTTATTTTTTTGTGGATTCTAGTTATAGATGGGAAATCTTGAGTGATAGTTAGTTGTTTTTAATGAATTTAACTTTAATAGAATTTGAATTTAGTTCATTTAGATTTAAATACAAATATTAAGAATGGATGTAAAAATTGTGTTGATAATAAAACATCTAAAATTTCTCATTGATTGAATTTTGTATTTTTATATAAAATCTATTTTATGTAATAAATTTAGTTAATTTTGATTTGATATAAAATATTTATTTATTAAAATTTAGTTTATTTAGATTTAAATACATAAATTGAAAATCCATGTAAAAAATGTGTTAATAATGTTAGGATATTCCAACACATAGGAAATAGTTAAGTATAAGTTGGTCTAGTGTAGAGTTAGGTAAAGTGTGTTTCTTTACTATGTACTTTTGTAACTTACAATCCGATGGTCACGATATGTAGTGATCCGACCGTTCATTCTCTCCTTGGTACTAGTGACGCTTGATTTGTGGCTTAACACCCGATTAGTCCATGATCTCTATTTAAAGAGCATCGAGGGCCATTTGTAGGTTAACCATTCATGATAGAAGGTTATGTAAATTTTTATTCTTTTATTAATAAATTGCCTGAAGTGGCTGCATTGGCTGAGGCCGTGGACTATTTCCTCTTTGAGGGTTTTAACCATGTCAAGAATATTGGTGTATTGATCTATGATATGTTTGTGAGCGGTGTCCTTTCATGTTCTGTCTGAGGAACTTATCTTGTAAATTCCTACATGGTATCAAAGCTACTTGAGGGCCGCATCCATTGGTGGTCCAAATCTGAAGCCAGTAGAACTGCATCTCACTGTATTTTCATAGATCTACTATTTCTGACTAATTTCGGGCCGAGAGGATTGCTCTATTATGTTAGGAGCATCTGTCCCAGTGAGGAACCCCTTTCATTTGATGCGAAAAGGTTTCCAATAGCCCTAGCTACATCATTTTTAAGATTTGGAGGTATACATTGTTTATTTGCAATTTTTAGTTATTTTCTCTCTATTTATTTTGGTTTATTTAGCTCTCTAATTTTTATTACTAGATCTATACCTTTTATTTCTGCGTATGCTATTTGCCCCATGACTCTGTGCGATCTGGGCAAATCAGAAACAGAAAGGAAGGATTTTTCCCATGCGTATGCTCTTTTCCATCGTGCCTTAGTGTGATCTCAGAAAATCAGAAACATTGAGGAAAATATTTAGTTTTGAGCTAAAGCTAACTTCAAGCCGCAAAGTTTGTTTTTTTTTTGTATGTCTGTGTTGGGTTTTGTGTTTTTTGTTTTGCAGGAAAAAAAGATCTTTCTCAAGTAAGCATGCACCCCAAAGCTTCAGTGACTAAAAAAAAAAAAAAAAACTTTCTTCTTTTCCAAAAATTACTAACCTTTTAAACTAGCTCACTTGGTTCAAAGTTACTTTATGAGAATAGATGTCTTGAGTTCAAGTCTTTCTTTTTTTTGAGTTACTTTTTCGAAAGGCACATGTAACTTATGTTTTAAAGTTACTTTATGTAAAAGTGTTCTCACCCATTAGAAAAAGTGAGTCACATAAAATATTTTTTTAAGCGAGCTAATTAGATTAAGTTTGGAAAAGGGGGGATTTATTTTAAACATAACATTATCATTCATTTCCGCACATTCACGCACTTTGTTGGCATCTTCAACAAATTTTATTCAAAAAGCCATAACTTCTTCATTCGGAAGTCGTTTTCAGAGCCATTTTTTTGCATAACCCTATTTTTTTGAGATATTTCCATTGGAATACTTATTTTCAACATCTACAGCTTCAATTTCTATTAAAATGGGAAGTCCATGGCAAGATATTCTTGACAGAACCAACTACTTCCAATGGTGGTCCTACATTATGGATTTACTTAGAAGTAAAGGTCTTTACAGAATAGCTTCAAGCCAAGAAACCAAACCTAAAGATGAAGATAAGGCAGCCAAATGGGAAAATATGCAAGCTCAAGCACGTGGGTTGATAAGGATGTCTATTTCTCTAGACCTTAGATTCCATATTGCAGAACTTGATTCCCCTAATGAAGCAATGAAATAACTCACTAAAGTTTTTGGAATTAAAAATGAAATTAGAGCCCATCAACTTGAAAATGAGTTACTTACGTTTGACTCCAATAATTTTTCTTCCATTGAAGATTTTTTGTCCAAGTTTAAGACCCTTAGTCTTCTCTTGGCAAGTGTTAAGGTTAAGAAAGAAGATGGTAGCCTTATCTATTCCATTCTTACTAAGTTGGGACCAACCTACTCTATGTTTTTTTCCACCTTCCATTCTACAAGATAAGCCTTCATTTTTCAAGGACAAGACTAAAAGTCCCCTTCCTTTGATGCCTTTTGTGATTCTTTAATAAGAGAACAAGAAAAACTCTTACATATTGGTCTTCTTAATCTTGGAAACTCTTCTAAGAAAGCCTTAGCCGCCCAACAACAACCAAATTCAAAGAATCCTAAGAAGCCATATCCTAAAAAGAATGGTCCTAAACCAAACAAGGGTCCTAGGCAATTTCAGTCTCAAAATGAAAAATCAATTCAACAAAATGATAAGGCAAATAAAAACAAAGGAAAGAACATTGATAGACATTGCCACTTTTGTAATCAAGGTGGCCACTTAGAATCCAAATGCTTTAAGAAGATGGAAGCCTTGGAATCCGAAATGAAGAAGCATAACATCCATTTGGAGCACTCTTCAACTTCAACTTCATCTTTAGGAATAACACTTTCTGCATGTGGTTGTCAAGCATATCGGTCTAGATATGCACTAAATGTATTTTCTTCTTCTCATTCTCATGAGTGGCTCATTAATTCTAGAGTTTCTTATCACATGGCCAAAAACAAATCCATGTTTTCTTCTTTAAATGATTGTAACACCAAAAATATATGTGTTGGTGATGATAGATATCTTAGTGTTGTAGGGACTAGAACTGTTCATATAGACAATGGTCAATTTCATGATGTATTATGTGTTCCAACCTTATCCTGCAACCTTGTATTTGTATATCATATAACTCATTCAGGTGAAGATAAAATTGTTCAATTTTCACCTCACGATATTGTAATTAAGGACCTAAGAAATCCTAGATAGATTTTAGCTACTGACATTGTTTATGATTCTACAAGTTTGTATAAGTTTAACAACTTTGGGTCATCAAATCTTCCCTCAGTATTTGTTGCTCATAATGATGAAGTGAGCAAACTCTGGCATGAGTGATTTGGTCACTTAAACTATCACTCCCTTGAGAATCTATGTAAAGAAAATATGGTGACACGTCTTCCAATTATATCTTGCAGAGATGGTGTTTGTTTCGGATGTGTACTTGGAAAACATCATTGGGATAGTTTTGAAAAACGTGCCTCTTGGAACGCCTCAGCCCCTTTACAACTTGTGCATAGTGATTTATGTGGTCCACTTTCAGTTATTTCATTCTTTGGCTACAAGTATTTCTTAACTTTCATTAATGATTTCTCCATATGCACTTGGGTATAATTCAAACTCAAGAGTGAAGTATTTAACATGTTCTTGGCATTTAAGGCCTTTGTTGAAAAATAATCTCGACAACAAATTCTTAAGCTAAGATCTAATAATGGCGGAGAATATGTTAATAACAAATTCATCAATTTTTGCATTGAGAATGGAATTCAAATGAAACATACTGTTCCATATACTCCACAATAAAATGGTGTAGTTGAAAGGAAGAATCACACCTTAAAGGAAATGGATAATTGTATGCTTCAATCTAAAGGACTTAGTCTTAATTTTTGTGCAGAAGAAATTAACTGTGCAAATTATATAGTGAATCACACTCCTACTAAGGTTTTAAAGAATATCACTCTAGAATAAGCATGGAGCTCAATTAAACTAGATGTAAGTCACTTTTGTGTTTTTGGAAGTGAAGCATGGGCCCATATTCTAGATGAGAAACATAAAGCTTTAGAACCTAAGAGTGAAAAATGTATTTTTGTTGGATATTCTGAATATGTCAAAGCATATTGACTTATTCCACTTTAGTCCAAAAATGTTATCATTAGAAGAGATGTAAATTTTGCTGAAAATATATCGGTCTATGAGCCTAGCTCAGCGAATGTGCCACCTCTCTCTATCCCTTCTACTTCTGAAAATATTTCTTCTTTAGATGATGACAGTGAGGATGACAATCCTCCCCCACCTTCTCAGGATCCTCCTTCATCTCCTCACCTTCCAAAATGGGTCTGTGCTACTCGGGATGCAACAGGTACTCTTGTCGGTGATCCTACAAATCAACAAAATACATGTTCTCAGTTTGATAGAGCCTCTTCTTTACTGGCTCAAGCTTCAATGAATTATGATCATGACACCTTTGCAGAAGCTTTAGGCCATCCAGATTGGGACAGAACTATGAATGAAGAATATCGTTCGTCATTGGCAAATGATACATGTGATATTGTTCCTCTACCAAAGGGACGAAAACTTGTTAGATGCAAATAGGTTTATAGAACCAAGTATGGACCAGATGGAAAAGTTGATAAACATAAAGCTCGTCTTGTTGCTAAGGGATTTTCACAAGTAGAAGGCATTGACTATACTAAAACCATCTCCCCTATTGACAAAATGAACTCTACCTGCCTTATTCTTTCCCTTGCTGCCTCTTTCAAATGGGAAGTCCATCAGATGGATGTTAAATCTGCCTTCCTGCATGGGGAATTGCATGAAGAAATCTATATGGAACAACCTACTAGATTTATACAAATAGACTCCAGCCTTGTATGTTGGGTTAAGAAATCTCTTTATGGTCTCAAGAAATCCCCTCAGGCTTGGTATGCCAAAATGGATAACTTTCTTTTAGAAATTGGTTTTTCTAGGTGTCATTCTGACAATACTGTCTACACCAAGAAAGTTGGAGAGTATCTTATCATTCTTGTCCTTTATGTTGACGATCTTATCCTTAATGGTAGTGATCCCAACCTTATAAACCATGTGAAGTCCAGCCTTAAAAAGAAGTTTGAAATGACAGACTTAGGACACTTTCATTATTTTCTTGGTCTTCAAGTCTTGCAATCCAAGGAAGGTATATCCCTTTCTGAGTCCAAGTATGCGTGTGATCTTCTACGCCATTTTCACATGGAAGACTGTAAGCAAGCCCCTTCTCCCTTTTAGTTTGGAGTGAATTTTTCAGTCACTTGTACTTCCCCTAAACTTGATGCTACCTTATACTGTGAACTTGTAGGAAAAATTTTGTATTTGACCCATACTCGTCCTAACCTTTCCTTTGTTGTTGGCCTTATTGCTCGGTTTATGCAAAACCCACGTGAAAGTCATTGGAAAGAAGCTAAAAGAATAATTCATTATGTTCGAGGTACAGTTCAGTTTGGGATTCATTACAATGCAGAAGCATCTCCTCTATTGGTTGGTTTCACTGATTCTGATTGGGTTGGTGACCCTAATGATCGGAAGTCTACTACAGGTTATGTGTTCACTCTTGGTTCATGACCTATTACATGAGCTTGCAAGAAACAAAGTGCAATTTCTCTTTCTTCAGCAGAAGTGGAGTATCATGGTGCTGTAGAAGCTAGTAAGGAAGCACTGTGGCTTCGTCAGATCTTGTAAAAGTTTGGCTTTTAGCAGCAACATCCGACTACACTTTGGTGTGATAATTAAAGTGCCATTCAACTATGCAAAGATCTAGTCCAACATCAGCACAACAAACACATTGACCTACACATGCACTTCATCAGAAAGCTCATTCATGACCATGTTCTTGAAGTGCAATATTTTTCAACAGATGATCAAGTTGCAGACATCTTTACAAAGGCTCGAACAGAGGCGAAGTTTACTAAACTTCGATTTATGGTTAGAGTTCAGGAAGTTGTCAGTAAGGGGGGATAGGCTCTAATGCCTCCTTCCTTCTCCTATTGTATCATATTTGTACATCCTTCAATCCTATCCCAAGTTGTTCTTAAGGGGAGATGTTAGGATATTCCGACACATAGGGAATAGTTAAGTATAACTTGGTCTAGTGTAGAGTTAGGTAAAGTGTGTTTCTTTACTATATACTTTTGTAACTTACAATCCTACAGTCACGATATGTAGTGATCTAATAGTTCATTCTCTCCTTGGTATTACCGACACTTGATCCGTGGCTTAACACCCGATTGGTCCATGATCTCTATTTAAAGAGCATGGAGGGTCATTTGTAGGGTAATAGTTCATGAGGGAAGCTTATGTAAATTTTCATTATTTTATTAATAAATTGCCTGAAGTGGCCGCATTGGCTTAGGCCATGGACTATTTCCCTCTTTGAGGTTTTTAACCACGACAAGAATACTGGTGTATTGATTTGTGATCTGTTTGTGAGCGGTGTCCTTTCATGTTATGTTTGAGGAACTTACCTTGTAAATTCCTACAAATAACAAAATATTCTAAAATTTCTTATTAATTGAATTTATTGTATTCAATATAAAATGTGTAGAATGTATTAAATTGTCTAACTTAAATAGATTGAATAAAATGTATTGAACTTATTAATAACCCTTCAAAAATATATGCACAAAAAACACATGTTCAGATTGAATAATGAATAATGAATAATGAACTTGAATAGATTATGTTTAGAATTTCTTTTGGTTTTAAAAGCATGGGATGGTTATATATATATATAATCAATGTTATAGATTTATTGAATATTAAATGGATGTAAGAGATTTTAGAATTTGCAATGGACATAAAATCATAAAACGAGGAAATGTACAGTAAATAAATAAGCATGTATATTAATATATTTATTCAATACAAATATTTTATGTAGTGAATGCATTAGATATATATTAGATTTATTATGTTTTATGCAATATATTTATCTATTTAATTTAACTAAAATCTATTTTATGTAATAAATTTATTTTATGCAATTATCAATGTCATCTATTATATGTAGTAGATTTATGTAATTTTTTATTTATAGATTTTATATAATAAAATCTATTTTATAAGTTTATGTTAAATATTTTTTTATAGATTTTACATAATAAAATCTATTTTATAAATTTATGTTAAATCTATGTGATAGGTTTATTTTCTGTAATCTAAATATTAGAACAATTCAAGAATTAGAATATTGTGTTTTCAACATAAAATCATTTCATGTAATAGATTTATATAATACATTTGGTTCATTTTGGTTTGATATAAAATATTTATATATGAAAATTTTGTCCATTTAAATTTAAATACATAGTCTGTATAAAAAATGTGTTAATAATAAATTATTCTAAATTTTTTTATTAATTGAATTTATTGTATCCAATATAAAATGTGTAGAATGTATTCAATATATTAATATATTTTTTATGTTAATAGTAAACATCAATATCTCTCTTAATGTTAATTAATATTAATATTATTATTATTATTTACACATTAGTATTATTATTATTAAATATAGATATTAATGTTAAACATAGAAATTTATATAAAAATATATTTTGCATCTATACATTAATGTGAATATTTTTGCATGTAAATATTTTTATTAAACATTACACTTGATAACTTTAGGTTTATTTAGGTTCAATGATGTTAGGATTAAAATATTTGGTATTTTTATATCATTTGGTTCATGTAGCATTAGGTTATTTTATAACAAGAGGTTTTGAAGTTTAAGTTTTTTAACATTAAAAAAATTGGTTTAATGTTAATATTTATATTGAAAATAAAAAAATGATATTGATATTAAAAATATATTAATAGAAACATTATAACATCAATATTAAACATAGACATTAATATAAACATAAATATAGGTTTACTAACATTAATAATATTGGATTATAGAGATTAGGTTTATAAAATTGTGGAATTTTGTTCACTATTGTAATAATGTTCTTATCGCTCATTTGATTTTATACAATGTGTATATGTTAAGTTTTTTTGTATGTATAGATGGTAAATTATTTATGTATGTTACTTTTAAATTTATTCAACATTAAATTGTTTTGTTGATATCAAATGCGTTTTTTTTTACTGTTAGGTGATTTCATTGTTTAATGATGGATTCTAACTATTTGTAGTTGTCTTCCATTTGAAATTCTTGAAATTTTCTTCCTTGGGTTCCGTTTATTGGTTGAGATAAATGTTAACAGTGTTTGTAAGAAATGGAAGAATGTTTTGCAAAACCCTTCTTTCTTATTGCGTTGCAAGCATGTCTCTACTAACAAATTTAGATTTATGGTTCCTTTCCTCAATAATGAAGACAATTATTTTGATATTGAATACCTTAATCACAATGAGCACATATCTCATTTTCAATTGTGATTCATAAATTGAAGATACATATTAATGGAGTGTGGCACTTCACCCCCTAAGAATGGAGTGTTTTATAAAAGTAAATTTTTTTGGCTCTATATAGACAAGGAGTATGAAGATTATCCTCAATATGGGAATACAATCTACTCGTTTGATGTAATAAAAAATGAATGGGGTTTTTCATTTGTTCCAATCACTTACGTGAGGTGTATGCCATTAACAATATACATGAATCAGTTGATATGCCTTGTAAATGATGGCTCCACTTTTGTATGACCAATTGAAGAATTAGATCATTTGCAATTTGGTCAACCATGCGTTGAATGAAGAATTGACTACTTTGAGGATGATTGGGGCTTCATATGGAAGTTGTTGGAAGAAATTTATACATATATAAATAGCAAATGTCCTGGTTATCTTCCATTTCGAACAGTCCATGGTGTGGTTCTTATGTGCAACTGTAGTGAAGTTCCTTTCCTATTATATGACATGATGACTCGCATTTGTTTTCCAACAAATATTAATAATTCAACTAATCAATAGATGTCTGGGTCTTGGTATCCAAAGTTGGAGGATTGCAATGATTTGATTGAGTATGTAAATATTTTTGCAATTTCTCCTTGTATGGATTATGTTGATGAGATTCCACCATTAGATATGGATATGGATTCTTAGGCTATTAGTCTTGTTAGGAGTTCTTATAAATATTTTCATTTTATATACTCTCTATGGTTGTGGAAAATATTTCCATTTTTTTTACTTTACATACTTTGGATCTATATGCTAATACTTTAAAATTATGCTTGTATGGATCTTTATATGGCTCTCGCTAAAATTTTAGGAATATGTGTATGTATGAGATGTTGGATATTTAATCCCATTGCAATTTGTTGGAAAATATTTCATATTGTTTCCCCTAAAGTTTTCTTAATTACATGTAAATGTGTTTGGATGCTATGCATTTTTCTTTGTTTGTATAATTATAATTGCTATGAGTTATGTTATACATGTTATTTGTATTTGTTTTTCTCATTGATTCTCAAATAATGTTATATATTTATGTACATTTTAATATTTTCATTTATATTTTGATAGTATTTAGTTCCAAATTTTTAGATATACTTCCAAGTCATATAATTATTATATTATTATGTCCCAATTGTATGGGTTTCCCGTTTTGATTCTAATATGATACATGAAAATTTAGCCTCTTTTGTTTAATTCATTTGGAAAAAGTAATTTTTGTTTTTAGCCATTTGGAAAAAGCCTTATACATTTTGAAATTTATATGGTTGGAAAAAATAACATGTACACTTTTTATGTTTTTATACGATTTCCAAAAAAAACTTGTGCCTTTTTCATTCTTCTGTGTTTGTTTATATTAGATATATGCTATGTTCCATGATTATGGTTCTAGAATAAATATGTTATTATTCATGATAGACATGACATCTGAAGGCACATGCAAGCATACAAGAAAACCAGATCTGTCACCAGCATCACGTGACACGTCAAATGAAAGTCGTCATTTATGGTATCAACAAAATAAGGACGCAATAAATGAGCATATGAGAGATACATATCATAGAAGAACAAGTGAAACCACTCTTCAAAATGATTTTATAATTCCTCTAAGTATCATACTATGGATGATATCATGGAAAGAACATTTCCCATTGATAGTTCATTGTCATAATATGCTCCTCGTCGGCATAATTTAGTTCGATACTCTTCTGAAAATGTTAATAATATTGGGGAAACATCTTGCAATCAGGAAGAACATCATATCGATAACGAAGATGCAAATGTCCACCCTAACCCTTTTGTGTCTGCAATTGCATGTTTTGAGCAAGGCCAAAGTTTTCAAAACATTCATGGTGGACATAATGATTACATTGTATGTGATGATTTCGATGATAGTTTAATTGGACATTTGTTGGTTAATTTGGATCTAGTTGCTCGAAACATCAGATCTTCCAATCCCCCTTCTCAAAGTAATGTGGTCCCACGAAGAGAATCAATCATCCCTGATATCATTTTGCGCGGAACAATGTAGGTAACACAATGATATTTTGATTTTTTCTACAACAGTGGGTGTTTTATTACATTCCTCTATTTACAAACTTTTTTTTACTAAACTTATAAGCTATTTTCTTCTCTTGGACTATGATACAACTCGTTTTAATAGAGGTATAAAAATTAATTTTCCAAGTGTTCCATCTACTAATCTGAGAAGTGAAGATGAAGCATGTCGCAACCGTCTTGTGCATTCCCCTCGATGATTTGATTGCCAAACTAATGTAAATGTTCAATGTATTTGATTTATTTTTCATTTTTTGAATTTCTAGTTAGTTGGACATTGAATTTTATGGCATATTTTATTTTCTTCGAGCATACCACAACTCATTTCAATAGAGGCATACAAATTAACTTCGTAGATGTTCCATGTACCGATGTTAGAAGTGAAGAGGAACCATCTCATAACTTTCATCCACATTGTCACACACACGTAAATGTTGAGTGTATCTGACATTTTACTCATCTTTTCATTTAGATTTAGTTGAACATTGTATTTTATAACCTTTTATGGTAAAAACACAATTTCATAGGATGAGGTTGGAGAATTGGAATCCAAAACATCAAATTGTAAACCTAATGTAAATGTTCAATGCATTTGATTTGTTTTCCATTTTTGGATCTTTATTTGTTGGACATTTAGTTTTATAATGTATTTTATTTTTTTGAAACATGAAACAACTCATTTGAGTATAGGAATAGAACTAACTCCCCAAATGTTCCATCCACTGATGTTAAAAGTGAAGAGAAACCATACCATAACCTTCATCCACGTCAAGAAACAAATGTAAATTTTGAAAGCATTTGATTGAATCCTTTTTCATTTTTCATTTATAATTAGTTGGAAATTAAATTTTAAAATATTTTATGAAAAAGACACATTTATGTCCTCGTAGGTTCAAGAAATGTAGACCTTAAATTTGGAAATGCCATATCATAGATCCATTCCACATGCTTCAAATTTGCAAAGGGAATCTCATTTTGTTGAAGATGAAGTACATTTTAGAACAAATTTTACTCTTCCAAATGGATCTCAACATGGTGTGACTGATATATATCATATTCATTTTGATGAAAAAATGATTGCAGTGCATAAAATATTTTGAGCAAAGATAGAGAGCTTGTTAGTTGTCCAAATGTGCCACATTTTCCAAGAATCATATCCCAGAATTGAGGTTTTGAGAGATTCCGAGGGACCTGTTTGCAAACAATGTAAGAATGAAAGAGGTGCCCATTATTTTTCCTGATATAATAACATGGATACTCGTAAGAAACATTATATTTTAGGAGTTCTTACTCAAGTTGAAGAAATGAAAATAGCACATGTGAATCCCATTTTGCAAGTGACACATGCTCGAGGTGTGAAATATAAGTATAATGGTCATACAATTAGCTTTCCTCATGATATTTCTACAATTGTACAAATTCTTCCCTGACATGTTGAAGATATTGACATTCTAATTGTGAGGAGACATGCTGCTTAGTCTAAATATTATGAATGTTATTTCAAAATATCTCGAGTGATGGCTGCGTTTATTTTCAAAATCCAACATGATCAATATTATCAAGATGTTGTAATTGACTATGATTCAGTGAATGCTCTACTCGAAAGATCAACATATGTCTCCTCTAGGCTTAAATTTGTTGATTGTGATATTGAAGAATCTGAGGTCAATGCAACTAATAATGAAGGGTTGTCTACTGAGCATTTTCCCTCTCATCCTTCTTGTTTTGTTGTTCACCTACCAAATGAACGAAGAGAAGTGGAAGAAATTAGATCATCTCTTGATAATGTTGATTCTTCACATGTTCAAGACATGGATTGGCCCAATATTGGAACCTCTCTAGTGAATGAATATAATATAAATGGGTTATTAGATATGGGATTCCCAACATTGTTCCCCATTGGTGATGTTGATTGGTTGCAACTACGTATATGTAGTGTCGAACTTCGTGAGTATGCAATGCAAGTTCTTAGGTACTATGATCATATATTCGGAAGCCATCCTTGATTTTGATATTACCTAATGAACATGAAAATGCAACATCAAAGCCAAGAAACTGCTGCACTTTTTGTGAAGAAACATTTACATGATAACTCACCCATAACATTTGAAGAGTTGTGTCAGCAACTTTATGATTTACTAGATAATAATTTGGCTAAGAATCTTATGCGGTTTGGTTATTCTCTAAAGAGGTACAATGACATACTTGACTAAGTGTCGAGTTGAATTGACTGACATGATTACTCAACTGGGATGTCCATATTTATTTTTAACATTGAGTGAAATTGAAGCAAAGTTGCGAGAGTTGCATAACCTCGTGCCCATACATTCACATTTTTTTTCTTTAAATGAGCATCATATGAAAATTGAGAATGTTATTGAGTACCCTCATATTGTTGCCACATTTATGCACCATAGATTCAATATTTTTTGAGAGAAAGTTATCCAAAAATATCTCAAAGTTAGAGACTTCTGGTACATGTTTGTGTTGTTGAATTTATTTTCTATACTTTGCCAATTGTTTATTATGATTATATTTATATTTTTTGTAGTAATTGTATCTTCATCTTATTCATATATGAGTGGAAGAATAGAGGTTCAATACATATCCATGGTTTCCTATGGTTGCTAGGTGTTCTTGACATGGAAAGACTTGATTGGTCAAATACTTTTGATGTACTACCTACAAAGATATTCTTTGACAAGTATGTAACTGCATGGAATCCACGTGACATACATCGTCACAACATAATGGTTCCACAAAGCCTCAATGATGACCATTCCTTATTAAATATTTATCACATTTTCACTTGCAATCCTCATAATGATTATGAAGAATTATTAAATCATGTCCAAAGGCACACAAAGTGTAGTGTAGATTCTTGTTTACACAAAAAGGGAATTATTCTCACATGTCAGTACAATGCTCCATGGGATCTTTGTGATGAATCAATTTTATTCATAGATGATCAAGGAAGAAAAAAATGAGCAAGCTAGAAATGATGGCAGGCTCAATATACATAACATTAACCTTCTAACAATGAGGCGTGCAAATGTTGATTTCCATCCAGTGATTTCTCATTATGCTGTCTTGAAATATATTGCTAAGTATGCATGAAAAGCATAAAAAATGTTAGAAAGTTATCATCATATGTTAAGTAGAATTTCAAATTCTATTAGATCCGAGGATCATTTTTTATGTGCATACAGAAGGTTTCTTGCAGAAATGATTATTGATCGTGACATTGGAACACAAGAAACATACCATATGATTCTTTAGCGACCTCTTGTTGTTTGTAGTCAGAAATTTATTTCCTTAAATGTTGGAAGAAAGGTTTTTAGGAAAATCTCAAGGGATGGCTTGCAATTTTCATCTGAGAATAATTTTGTTCAACATTATCAGAACATAAATTTTTTCCTTAAACATTTATCTTTGATAGAAAAAACAAGATCTTGGACATTTGATACCAAATGTAAACAAGATCCATGGAAGCCTAGAGATGTTCATGCTATTGTTTGGGTATGGCCACAGTTTTATTATATTCCTAGTGAGGCTTAAAATGAATTTGAAACTTTTTGTTGGACATAAATGCTCTTGTACAAGACATTTCGTGACATTCTTACATAAATTGGCCTTTGAGCTGAAATTATTACTAAAAATTGGAGGAATTTACAATATCGAGCATGGCATGTTGATCGAAATCCTTCAATTGTCGACAATATTGAAGATGAAGAAGATGGTGACTTTTCTAACTAGGAAATGAATCTTGAAGATGATTTTCAAGAATGGCATATTTTCTCTTTCTTGGTTCCACCAAATGATGTGAATGTTTCTGATCTTCAAACCCATGGTTGAAGCAACTTTGATATATCCTTTGATTGGAAAAGTACAATTATTTATGATGATGTTGTAGAAGAAGCTATTAATTTTATAAGGAATGGACAATTAAGGGGTGATATTGTTTACCTTTCAAATAGAACATTTGCACCTCCAAATTCATTTTCAGAAAAAACAATGACTTGCTTTTGAAATTATTTTAAGGCACTTTATTGAATATGAGATTTGTGAAGCTCTTCTTATGATTGTTCAGGGCACTGTAGGCACTGGGAAGTCTTTGCTTATCCATTGTATTTTTGAAGCTCTTTCTAATTTGTCAACTAATGGAAGAAGCCCTTCACTTATTCTTTCCCCAACATGAAGAACTTCTTTTAATATACACGCAAAAATAATACACTCAGCTCTAAAAATTCCAATTAAAGATATGCAACCACTATAGGGGTAGTCACTAGCAGTATTCCAAGAAGAAATGAGGCATATTAGATATATATTGATTGATGAAATGAGATTTCTAGGATCAATGTCATTTATGAAAATAGATGCTCAATTACGAGAAGCATTTCAACAGAAAAATAATTGTCCCTTTGGTGGCAAATCCATCATCTTTGTGGGTGACCTTGGCTAGCTATCTCCTGGTGGAGATAAGCATTTTTATGCCAGTAATACAACAGGGAAAGTCTTATGGAAAAAATTTAACATTGTTGTCACTCTTGACATAAACTTTTGCTAAAAGGGAATAATGAGAAACAATATTGTTTTTGTAGAGTCCTCAATAACATAAGAAATGCAGAACCTATTCTTGAAGATTGGGAGTTTCTTATGTCACAGGCTGATATGAGTGTTGGGTGCAGGAATTGCACTTAAGAAAACTCCTCAGTGCTTAATTGTCAAACCGGGGGTTTCGTAAACTTAGAGACAAAGCACAGGCAATTCCAGAAGTGGTATGAACTTTCCCTATTCATAATCCTACTTCTTAAAGGAAATTCTTTGTAGAATCAGACATAAAACAATCGTAAAGGAAATTGACACCAAAGAAAATCTAGTGCTGGAATGTAAAAGAACACTTTGCAAGTAAATCAAGTAAAGGGGTTTTCACACAACTGAAAAAATCTTGAATTCTGGAATGAAATTCTAAGTTCATCTTCAGATAGATGGATAACAGTTTGACAGGTGGGCCCTTGTAGAGATTTGTTTTCCTCTTGATCTTCCTTCTACACAAACAACCTGTTCTTTAACTATTGCAATCTACTTGCACTAGTGCAGGTATAGTGTCTTTGTGTAAAAGTATATTTTACCTCCCTTACTGAAGATTTATGTGTTTGTGAAGTTGTCCTAAGCCTCAGGGCTTAGAGCACTCTGTTTCTGTGACAAGATACCATCTCTTGCATCGACGTAGAGTTTCCTTCACCAAGTTTCCAATTACTTTTGAAAAGACTAAAAGACATGTTGAAAAAGAATTGCAATTGCAAATGAAATCCTAAAATAAATTGTCTATCGAAAGGAAATGCTTTAATTAATTAAATTTTGCAAAGGAAGTAAAATTCATGAAATGAAAGTAACTCAAAGTAATCAAAGTAGTAATCTAAGTGATCTACATGTGTCAACTCACTTTGGCAATCGACTCAAAGCGTTTATGTTCCTTAGTCATAAAAACATAAAATGCAAGTATAACATGTCTCTGATAAATTAATGCAATTGTTCTCAAGTCCTTTAGAAATATGCCTTTAATGCTGAAGACAATTACTGAAGTTAATAGTTCATTTTCTTGAAAAATAACTAGAAATGATATGCAGGAAAGAAATTCAATGTTTGCTGTAAAATAAATATTTGAACCGAAGTGCAGGAAGTCACATGCACTGGTACAAGAAAAGGGATTCCTCCATGAACCAAGCAAGAGCGAGTTGAGACAAGGATTACGAGTAAATGAATGCGACAAAGGAATTCTAGAAAAGAAATAAATTCAAATAATGCCCAAACCATGGATCTGTTTCACACTTTAACTACCAAATATATTCAAATCAAAATTTCAGAAATAAATATTAGAACTTCTCACACTAGGCAACTGCAAAAAGAAATATTCACACTGCCTTTCTGAATACCAGAAGCACAAGGGGTAAAAAAGCTGGGTTTTTTGGGCCCTAGCCAACCAGCTTGTTTCTCATTTAAGAAATGAAAAGGTTCAGCACTCAAATACGCATCAAAGATAAATTAAACACAATGTATCAGAATCATGGAAAATTCCTTGTATTACTTGATCAACAAATGTACATAGCAGTGCAAGTCCAGCCCAGAGCTAAAGGGAAATACCATTTACATAGAAAACAAAATTACAGTCGAAGCATCGCTAGCTAGTTCTACCTACAATCTATATTTTATACATCCTTTAAGCCTTAGCTGTATTCCACGAATTACAAAAATTTTCTTATTCAGGCCTTTCAACAGAAAAGACTAACAATTGAAATTACAAAGTCGACCAACAGTTATAATGGAATGTATATCTCTCTTGGTCGTAGACCATCTTTGGAAAACATCCCTGATTGTGCGCCACTGATATCCTTCTTCAGTTCATCAGCAACTAAACTCGGAGTCAAGGATCAAATCCATCTGTGTGGAAAGATTTAGCTCACGGAAATCTCGGACAGTCCTCGTGGCGGTGCAGGAATCTGCTTGCACTGATCATACTCAATCATAATTAATACTAAGTTCATCAATTACTTCTAGGAAATTAACATAAGTTACAAGAGGTACTTAATAGGCATGAAATCCATATAAAAATGATTAATAAAGCACTTTAATAAATCTTAATGTAAAATACGAAGCATGTGCAGGAATAGGTAGTTATCTTGGAATAGTGTAGGAAAGAGAGGTTTATGTTGAGGATAAAATAGAGGTTAATGTTTATAGAAATGGGGTAAAAATAGGGCAATTTGGGACACCAACATCCTCCCATCCCTAAGATGTTGTGTGTCCTTAGACAACGTTTTACCTTCTACAAAAAATCCTCAAAAATGAATGGCCAGCTCCTTAATCCTAAACTTCAATGTTTATTCTGCTCTCACTATATTCGACCTTTTGTCTCAGGCTCTTTGCAACTGCTTAGTCACCTTCTTGATACGTTTGTAGCATTTGGATGCCCGATACTTCCATACCATTACATGTTGCTTCTGCCTTTTTACCTCTGCAAGTAGCTCCACCTTGTTCTGCTTCTGCTAACTCTGCTCCTTCATGACTTGGTTCAAAGCCTCCAAGTCATGAACTTGTTGCTCCAAATCTACTATTTCACTGTTGAGATAGAGAGTGGAGGGTGCCGTGCTAAGATCTTCAGGGGTGAATTTCTTCTCTGCAACAGACTCGTAACTAGTTGCGTCGTCAAGGTCAAGGTCATCGAATGTCTTCATTATGACGTCACCAAGGGTTTCTGCACTTGGGGTTTTCTTTTCATCGAGTGTTTTGATACCCTCCACAACCTTTGTGCCTTGTGCACTCAATTCCTCAGGGTTTTCAATGCCCTGTGCATTCAGTTCCTTGGGTAATTCAGTACCTAGTCCATTTAAACCAACATGGGTCTTAGTACCCTGTCTTTCCAAAGTAGTAGGGGTTTTAGTACCCTGTCCTTCTAAAACAGTAGGGGCTTCAGTACCCCGTTCCTAGAAATCATTGAGGGTTTCCATATCTGGTTCACTAAAATTATCGAGGATATCTACATGTTGTTCCTCTTCATCCTCATGATGCTCTCTTTGGACTTCACCAATACTCGGTGTCATCTTCCTCTACCTTAATTTTCTGACAAAAGTAGATAACAAGACGTCGTCTTCCACGTTCTATTCATATTCCATGGTGTGTGTTGCTACATCTACAAGCACTGAGAGATTATGAATTGTAGGGGAAACTTGGGGTGATTCGTCGATTATTATCGGAGAACTCGACTGGTTCGTCCCTTGGGAGACAATCTTCCTCCTCATCGAGGTTCTAGTCTTTCTCTTCTTAGCTGCGGGTGGAGTATTTTCGACAATCTTCTTCTCTACTTGCATTGGTGTACTTTCATCTCACTGCTTGGCACGAGACGATGTCTCAGCTTTCCTCTTCTTACTTGTACTCATGCTAGCAGACTTCTCTGCACCCCTCGCTCAAAACTCTTTCAGGAATGTTTCCCAAGTTACTCCTTTTTCTTCTAGCTTCTTCTTAACTAGAATCATGATAAGTCCATGATGGTAGAGATTGGTTGCAACTTGGCTCGCATTTCCACTATGCACCCCCTTCGCGATCTTCTTAAGAATTTTGAGCAGGTAGTAAGGAAAATTAATCAATTTTCCTGACTCGAACTGCAGTAACAACCGAAGATGATATACAAATGCTAATGTATAACATCCCTACCCAGTTACAAATTTATGCAGTATAAATAATAGGTCTCGCCATTTACTGACCATGGCACTCTATGGAAGTCCCTTACTCTAGTCAAACTTAATATTCTTATCAACCATGAACCAGTGCCATCGTTTCTTCGTGAGCTGCTCTTTTTTAAACCAGTGCTCTCCTGTAAGTGGCAAGCCTATGGCTTGCACAAGAAAGTCCTCTGTAACTCTGAATTTCAATGATCCGACCTTGAATCTGCTTCCTTTAAATGTCCTTGCAAACTCCAGTACCACAACCATGTCGAACCCATCAATGGCAGGAAATTAGCTTCTTGCAATAGTGCAAGACTGTTCCTGTACTCTACAGTTTGCTCAATCTCCTACAAAGACAACGGCTCACTCCTTACGTGTGCCATTTCAAACTACACTTCCCTTTTCTGATCACACCCTCGAAAGAATTTCTGTGTGTGACTCCAACATTTTCCTAGAGATTTATGTTGAAGGTTTGTCACCCTCCTTCTTTTAAGACCCACTCACCCGATCATGATGGAACAACCCTTCATATCAGGTGCAGATTCATGTCAACCCCTTATGGGTGAATCATAATGATTGGCTGTAGGGGAGGTGTAGGTGGTAGTGTTACGGTCGAATAATTGTCCTTCTTTGCTTCCTCTTCCCCAGAAGGCAATGTTCCATATGTGTAGCATACAAGTATTTCATATGAGAGTGTGGGTGCTAGGATCTTTAAAGCTCTTGCCCTCATGGGCGTTTTTCCGCTCCCACCTCCTAATGTCACCTCCATTAATATGATATTTGTTAACCATGACCCTTGGGTGATTCCTCCCCTCGATCAGGTAGATTCTTGGGGTGATGTTATGTCATCAAGCCCTACTAAGTTTAACTATGTTGAAATCATCTTGGCTTCGGCTTCTTCTTCTAAATCTACTCCTTCAAGTAGATCTCTTGACACGTATGTGCAATCCCCTTGGCTTGGAGATATTGCTTCTCCTGATCCTTTACAGGAGAAGTTTCCTTCTGATGAGGCTATTCTTGATACCTTGTCTATTGAGGATCCTCCTTGGGTTGATAGTCATCATCTTCCCTCATTTCTTCCTGGCTTTGGGGCAATGACTGCTTATCTAGATAATTTTTCTTCCCATGTTCCTTCCCAACCGCTTCAGACGCCCATCTTAACTCATGAGGTTTTTTATGAAGGGAATATGGGAAACATCACACAAACCATGCCTATCGACATCTCTGTTAAACCAGGGGTTGTAAAAAATATTCATATTGGAGTAACTTGTTCTCCCGAGGAGATCAAGATTTACACTAGTCTCTTCTGAGAATTTCACGACATGTTTTCCTGGTCGTATGAAGAAATAGCTGGTATAGATACCAGTATTGTGGTGCATGAGATACCTACATATCCTGATGCAAAGCCATTTATGTCAAAGTTTACATCCCATGCACCGAAGAAAGGCAGCTGCCATTAAAGGAGATGTTGAAAAACTTCTCATGGTTGGGTTCATTTATCCTATTCCATTGACATAATAGGTCTCTAACATTGTCCCTGTGACTAAAAAGTAGGGCACTATTCGAATTTGTGTTGATTATCGTGATATTAATTGCACATGTCTGAAAGATAACTACCCCACTCCCTTTATTGACCACCTTATTGATGACAATGCTGGGAGTGGAATATTCTCTTTAATGGATGGCTTCTTTTGATATAACCAGATCAATATTTTACCTGCTGATCAGCTCAAGACTGCCTATATTTGTCTGTGGGGTACTTTTTCTTATAAAAAGCTTCCTTTTGGTCTGAAGAATGCTGGTGCAACTTTCAAAAGAGAAATTTCCTATGATTTTCATGATATTTAGACACATTGTTCAGCCTCATCTGGATGATCTTCCTGCTCATTCAACTAAACACACAGACCATCCGGACCACCTCCATCAAATTTTTCTTTGTTGTAGACATTATAATATTCATCTCAATCTGCACAAATGTGTCTTATGCATTGAGTCCGAAAAACTCCTTGGGTTTGTCATTTCTAAGGAGAGTATTCGTCTCGATCGACTTAAGGTCGAAGCTATTTTGAATCTCCCACCTCCTGCTACTTTGCACCAATTGCAGAGTTTGCAAGGGAAGGCTAATTTCTTGCATTGTTTCATCCCTAACTATTCCAAGGTCACTAAAGGTTATACACATCTGCTTAACCGTTACATTCCATTCATTTGCGATGAAATTGCCCAAAAGTCATTTGAGCAGCTCAAGACCCTTCTTCTTTCTGCTCCTTTGTTGCGTCCACCTAACTATCACCATGATTACTTGATTTATCTAGCTACCACTGATAGTACCATTGGCATGGTTTTGGTACAGGAAAATGATGATGGTTCCAAGCATGTCATATATTATCTTAGCCGCAACCTTCTTGACACCGAGACTCGCTATGCTTATGTTGAGAAGTTGGCCTTGGCAACTATTCAGGTTGTTCAATATTTTCATCATTACATTTTGTTGCGTACCATGACCATGATTTCTGATTTTAACCTGATGACATATATTCTGTCACGTCAATTTCTGGGGGGGAAATACTCCAAGTGGATCATTATCCTCCAGGAGTTTGATTTAGAGTTAACTACTACCAAATCTAAGAAGTCACTGGTTTTTGCTGAGTTGATTTGCTCCTTACCATCTGAATCCACTCCCACTCGGATAGAGGACATCATTCTAGATGATACACTCTTCTTGATTAGTACCCTCGATCCTTGGTATAGTGACATCATCATTTACCTCCAGACGTCTTCATTTTTCTCTGACTTGTCTAAGGATAATCGACGACGCACTCGCCATCATTCTCAGCCATATCGTATTATTGGAGACACGTTGTACCATGTCGGAGTTGATTCTATTCTCTGCCACTATTTAACCCTCGAGGAAGCTGAGAAAGTCTTAAATGACTGTCACTCTGGTTCTTGTGGTGGTCATATGTCTAGTTAAGCCACTACTGAGAATATTCTTTGTGCTGGTCATTTTTGGCCATCCATTTTCAAGGATTGCATTCTTGTCATCCGTTCATGTCATGCGTGTCAAGTTTACCAGCGCAAGATGTGTGCGCCGCCTTCTCTTTTGCATCCTGTCATTACCGTTAGCCCTTTTGCAAAGTAGGGCATGGATTTTATGACCTGTAACCCTTGCTCGACTGGGGGGCATGTGTATATCATCGTTTCCATTGATTACTTTACGAAATGGGTTGTAGGGATGCCTACATTGACTAACGACGGTAAGACAACTACTCAATTTCTTTTCAATCATGTGATTGCCAGGTTTAGAGTCCCTTAGGCCATCGTCACAGATCATGGCTCTCATTTTTGTAATTACATGATGGCTGAGTTGACAACCTAGTTGGGCTTGCGTCACGATAGTTCGACGCCATATTACCCCTAGTCCAATGGCCAAGTAGAAGTAGTGAACAAAGTGTTGGTCACCATGCTTCAACGTACCATTGGAATGCATAGGTTCAATTGGAATTTGATGTTGTTTTCCTCTCTATGGACCTACCGGACCTTGGTTAAGGATGCCTCTAGATTTACACCATTTCAGCTTGTTTATGGTCTAGAAGCTACCACTTCGATTGAATGTGAAATTCCTTCTCTTAAATTAGCTATTGAATTACTATCGAATACCACTCCGATGGAGGAGTGTCTTCTTTATTTAGAATGACTTGATGAGACTCATCGACTTGCTTCATTAGTCATTGAGGCACAGAAGAAATAAGTGAAAACTCACTTTGATTAGATGGTCAACCCACGTTCCTTCATTGAAGGGGATTTAGTCCTGTTGTATGATCAAGCTCATGATAAGCTAGGGGTAGGTAAATTCAAACCCATGTGGCATGGGACCTATATCATAAAGCGTGTTTTGCAAAAAGGTGCTTATGAGTTGATTGATTATGAAGGTAATCCTTTATATAGGCCCCAAAACGAGCTTTATCTCAAGTATTATGCATGAGTATTTCATGCATTTCTGTGTACATAAGTGTGTTTTCATTTTTGTACATGTTTGGCTTGGTGTGTAAGCGTTTTTCGCTTATTATGTCATTTTTCTTCTTATGCAGATGTCTGTCGCACCTTATGTCGGTTTCGCTGATGGTGCTTGTCGTAGTACTCAGAATCTTTCCTCCGCGACATGGGTTATCTATGATCCTCATAGTGAGTTGGTAGATCTTCAAGGTGTTTTTCTAGGATGTAATACGAACAATGTCGTTGAATATAGTGCAGTTATTGAGCTATTGACTAAGGTTGTTGCCCTCAATATTCGCGCCTTGATCGTAAATCTAGATTCACAACTTGTTGTTCTTTAGCTCAACAGGCGTTATTCTGTTAGAAACCCTCAAATTTTAAGGTTGTATTTATGTGTTCATTTATTGGAAAGGAATTTTTATTTCATTACATATAAACATATTCCTAGAAGAATAAACACATTAATAGACGCATTGGCAAATCATGTGTTAGATAAACATTTGTGACATTTGTAAAAGCAAGCATTGAGACATAATAAGTTGATACAGCAAAACATAAGTATGTATATATATCATGTGTTGCACATCATAGTGGTAAAAAAATATGTGTTCAGATTACATCATGAGACAACATGTCTCTCAAAATTGTAGAAAATAAACCTAAGGGTCTAATATGCGTGATGCTCTCTATAGAACACCACTGCTCAGACAACACATCTAAGTTGTCGGTGGATCTTATTTGACACCCTTGCTGTGTGTCTCTGGTACTATTGAGGGACATCCTCGAATCCCACGTAATCCAGGATCCCCCCTATCAAGCCCTCCAGGTCATGGGCAATCTCATCCTAAACATCTCCACTAGGAGGGCACATCTCGAACTCCCTCTCGACTCTCCTAGTAATGGGAGACAAACCTGCAGGTCTTTCAGGTCCAACATCTACAAGATTGAAACATAATAATCAAGACATATATAAAAAATTAACAAAAAATTACAAACTCATTAAAAATAAAAAAAATGAGTTTGTTATCTCTATCATCCTAGTGTTCCCCAGGAGGGAGTACTAGGTCTGGATCACCTCTGATGTTAGTCCCGCCATATGGCCAATTCTATACAACAACGAGTTGGCAATCTAGCCACTCGAAGAACTCTGGATCTGTTGATCGCTGCCCCCTCGAGGCATCAGTCTAGCCCAGCGAGTGATCTATGGGTCTCGTGGTGGTGGCCTAGCCACAACCACTTCCTACCTCTGAAAGATAGGAATTCATTCTAGGATGAATGGCATGAGGATTGAACCATACCTAAAATTTTTGGTATCACCTCATCCACATTTTGTGAATTTCCTTTCGAGGTTGTCTAATACTGCCTCTGCCTAGTTGAATATGGTGGTGTTTAAGCAGTCGGCAGCCAATCTGAGTTGAGTCTTGGTGGCCTCATACGGCGCCTGTGAACCAGCTGCTCTAGTGATGGTGGAAAGGACGACTCGTAGTGACAAGTCATCTACTTTTGTGATCTTTAGTTTTCCTCCCTTGTCTGATTTCTGGGCCTTCGGACACGTTCTTCCGATGAGCATGTCCATGGTCTCTCCTGTGATTCGGGTCCTTGTCATTCGGGGCCTTTCTCCCCTCTGTGATAACCCTGTCAAGAAATATATATCGGTGGCATCGATTTCTAATTCCTATCCCCGGATGTTGAATCTCCCTTCATTTGGATCCCATGCTCCAACAAGGTAGTGGGGTAGATCGGGTTGTGCTATTAGGCATGACACCATGAAGAACTTTAGGAGCCCACAATTCCTGAGCACATCCAAAAAATTTGGATCCCCCATGGCCAACTCATCATTCTTTTTGTGTTCTCGCTCTTTCCATTCGATTACCATGATTTTCTCCCTGCAAACACACAAATATTTAATTCTACATGCCATAATTGTGCTGAAAACCCCATGAAATTGCTTAAAATTTGAGGAAATTTTGTTCTCTACGCTCATTGTGCCTGTTTTTAAAACAGGTGTGACGAGCCAGAATTTGCGGTTCAAAAAATTTGGGTTGTTCCCAACTGTTTGGTGTACAGTCACGACGAGCTCATTTTTGCTCCGTTGGAAAATCCAGTTCTTCGCGGTCCCAAGCTAGGAACCCACGACGACTGCTGCGGACATTCCCATCAACAAAAATCCTCTAAATAATGACTAAAATCTTAAAAAAAAAGATACATTCTATCTAAATATGTAGGGTACAAGAGGTGGTGCCTACCTACAACGGACGGATTTGCGAATAAGCTTCTAAAACTCCTCCAATCAATCATCGAAATTGCAAGTGCACAAGGGTAAATTTTTTCCACTCCAAGGTAAATGTAAAAAGTGAATTGTTTTTTACCAATTGGTCCTTTTATACGCTCTTTTTGGAAAATTAGGGTTTTAGGTTAGGGTTTTAGGTCTATTTTTGAATATTTTATGTGTATTTACATCAAAATTAGATCTTATACTTACTTTTTGTGCAACGACTGGTTGCAAATACTCTTGTGATGATGATTTACGAGTTGTATTTTATACTTTTCAAACTTGGTAAAAACACGAAAAAGTCCCTTTTGGAGTCATCTTCAAGCCCTTTTCTGACTCTCGAAACATGAAAATATTTCCAATCTCTTATCGCTTTGAACTTGTTAAAGGTTGCAAAGCGTCATCTACCTAGTACAAGTTTACCCCTTTTATGGACTGGGATAGATTACTTACGAAAAAGGCATACGTTGATCTATCATGGTCAATAGGTTCACTTGGGTATTGTTTTCTACCTTTTTGGATTTGAGTGACAAATTTACGAAAAGGGTCCTTCGAAGTTTTCCTTTTTTGTGTCTTTTTCAAACTCTCTAAATATGGAAAAGACTCAGAGTTTTACCTATGTCGGACTCGTTAAACCCTGACGACATTGGACTTGTCATCATGATGAGACCGAGCTTCTCCTTCCTAAGGCTCGTTAAAAATTACTAGGTCAGATTTATCCAAAGGACAAACTTACATTACAAGAATATGCTATCCCCTTGAAGCTTGTGTTTCAAAAATAATTGGGGTACTCACCAGAAATGGTTGGAGGGAATTTGGAAGTATTCTATTGGTTGTATTAATTATTATAGCAGCTTGTCACTCTTGAACATTGACACTCTTTCTGCTTCATGTCGGGTTGGGATATCCTCACATTATCATTGGCCTTCCAGGTTTTTGGTTATCCATTTTTCCTCATTCCATCTAATCCTTACTACATCATCATGACCTTTGATCCCTTGGTACCAAAATGCTGCCACATTCTGGAGTCGTGTCGTCGATATGTTCAAGAGCTTAATCCTTCTGCAGTTTGTATCCTTACACACCTTCCTCAGATTCTTTGTCTCATCCACATTCATCTTGTTCCTTTGTCTCACATCGATGATGTGGGAAACATTATGGCCCTCCTTCAATCGATCGCTTCCTGTTGACTTCAGCTCATTATCCGGGAAGTTGATCTAGAGACTCCTTTCTGGTACCTTGGAGCTTGCATGCCTTAATGGAAAGTTCTTCGCATTTGACGACAGGCTTTCATTATTGGCCTTCGATCGGGTGATTTCACAGGTGTTCAACTTCAGCTAATTCTTCACACTTCGTGGATTGTACTAGCAGTACCTTGAGAACCATTGACATCACTGGTGGTCTCTCTTGCGCTTGTTAATGGTTTACATCATTGACCAGTAATCAAGTGATTTTCTAGTATGCTCAATTTTAGCACATATATTCACATATTAGAATTTGTACCATGATCGAGTTGGGATTCAAGACCCTGGGCTCAGATTACACAAGTTCAGGTTGTGTAAACTGATTCATGATTGTATACATGACTCTTTTGATTGGATGGATGCGACCATACCTAAGTCTTTTATATGGTCCTTTTGATTGGATGTTTGCGTCCATACCACAGATCATTTATGTTTATCTTCTGGATGGCTACGCCCATGCCTTATGCACATGTATTTCCTTTCACTATGTACTCATGTATCAGAGATATCAATTGTACTTGCGTTTGCAGGTTTTCTGTGATTATGTTCTATTTCACTTATGGATTCGTAAAGCATTTCACCCCTCCCACTCTCTTGGCCTTCATCCTTTAGGGGGCATCTGTTACACAGTAATTTGTCATTGGCCCCACATTTCCTAATCTTGGACACTACTGGTCCATGTTATTGACATCTGCCTTGTGTCATGTTGCAAATTATGTGTCAATGTCTTCCTTGCCATCTCAGGAAGAATACCTCAGTTCACTACTCCTGGAGCAGACCCCAAATTACCTATGTTTTTGGGTCGTCGTGGGTCAATAGTTGTTACACCCACGAAGATGGCCAAGATTGAAATAGCCCTAGATAATTCCTTGCTCTATCTCTGTGTTGCACTCATGACAAGCTACTTTTGGCAAGTTTTTTAAATAAATCATCAAAGCTTCGAACCGTAACAGCTTCATAGGAGGTCCTAGGGTTGGTTGTTGGATCAGATGAGCTCGCCTCTCTCCTTTGGGATGGTTGTTCCACCTTTTGTGAAACCTCTCAAATGGATAAGCTCTTTCTCCCATCTATTATGGAAGCTCCTCCTCCTATAAATACCTCCTCCATGGCTGAGATCGGCTAGCTTGGTAGCTTTAGAGTTCAAGAGTTCAATAGTAAAAGTAGAGAGTTTTGCTAGAGTGTGGAAGTAGCCTCTTATATAACTTAGCTTGGGATGGTTTTGAGTGGAGTTCGCTTGATTGCAAGAGTGTCCTAGCATTAGCCTTTTAGGTAGGAGAGAGAGTTATTTGTCTTTTTAGGAGACAGCTCATGAGTGAATTCTTGTGGAGACATGCTGACAGGACCCTTCAAGGAGACTTACGATGTCAAGGCTTGGTTGTAAGTTCTACTTTAGTTTACATTAATACAATTCAATGGCTTATTTCCTATATCTTATGTCGAATTGCGTATTGATAGCTTGAAGCTCCTTGACTCTTTAAGTAGATCATTTTTTTGTATTCTATTATGTTCGTGGTTGTTCTCTGTATGTTGTTTTCGGGTACAAGTGATTAAAAGAATGAGAGTTGGAGCAACACAATATGGACTTCATGAAATGACGATTTGAAGGTAGGCCTTCGTGACATCAACTTTCTAAGGAAATTTGCTTTGGTATTGTCTTTGTTGTGACTAGACCCACTCTAGGGCTAGAGGGGTTACCTCTGTCCGCAGAGGGAACTTGCACGTGTCACACCAATTCCATGTCTCGAATAGATTGATGTCCATGTGACTCTGTGATAAGATAAAAATAGTAACTCAAGGTATAATCTCATACTTCACATGAGGTTTCCAATTTGAATGAGTCCTCAGTAAATGAGAGAAAATATTGTTCACAATAAAAAACGAAGCATCACTAAAAATTTATAATCCATACAATACATCCATTCTCATAAGAGTTAAAGTTATATCCTATCCTACAGAAGGAAAATCGAAACCCAAACCATCTTGGCTTATTTTGTGCAATTATAATGTTGCTTCGAAATGGGTGTCCCAAAACCACCAATGCGCCCACTTATTCACTCCACTGATGCATGTGAGGGTCATGAGTGGAAATATTGATGGTTTTATCTGAGGAGCTTGATTAAAAGCATGCAACCCATTACTATAGGGTGCATACAACAATATAATATTTGAACACAAATTTTTAACGCTACTATTCATTTATTTTCTGTGATAAATTCTCTTTGATAACTAAATTTCACAATGTTTGTATGTATTTATTTCATATTCTTTAAACGTGATGGCATTTTTTCACTGGTGTCATTAATACAATTCGCATGTATTTATTTCATAATCATTGTAAATAAAAAAATACCTTCAAGGGGAAGACACGAATAGTTAAAATCTTAACTCATTATTTTTTTATATGATGTAGCTTCCAAGTCAGCCATCTTATTGACTATGTTTGATTATAGTTTTACATAATGCTACTCTGAGCACAAATCCTATTGCTCAGTAATGATGCCACCCAAAACCATTCTATCACATTGAAGATTGCATGGAGGTGATTTGCCATAAAGCCTACCAGCTTACCTTGAGCTGATATAGTAACTACAATTTCCCATATAAATTATCCATGCCTTCATTCAGACTCCAGAACCTATTTCACACTATGCTCGATTCTTTCCATGACAACATATCTGCATACATGAGTTTGAGAGTGCAAAATTATGGATGCAACCACTAGCGCATCTCCTCTGCTACATGAATACATATAAGTATACATAGATAATGATTTCTCAGTGAGTGGTTTTTTTCGAAGGGAAACAATTGATGAAAAAACATTTGGAAACGCCTATCTATTTCTTTTCCCTGTATGATGATGCAAGGCCACCTGCAATACCAAGATTTTTAAGGGCGTGCAACTTTCAGAAACAACACTACTTTTATAGCAGCCTTTTGCTAAGTTAATATATTGCTATGACTAGAAAGTTGCATCTTTTCATAAAAAATTAACCGCCCTCACGCCATTAATATCACTCAGTTATCCCATTTCTCGATACCCTCCTGCTATCCTTATCTCTATTACAAACCAAACAGGGACACATTGTTGTAGATAACGTTCCTATGTCTGTAATCCAAAAATTCGGTTTTTTGTGATCAAAGAGTTTTGTACCTATCCTGATCATTGGATGAGGTTGAGCTTTCTTGAATGTGTCCTATGTGATATGGACAACCATTATGGGTAGTTCGGTAGACAGAGAGGTGGATTACCAAAGTGATTAATAAGATTGGATTACGATGCACAATGTCCTTAGATTCACAGAAAATTTCATCTCTTACATCGAGATAGGCCATATAAATAGACCCTACATGGTTGAGCGATGGTTGGTAAAGTGTTCTAATTAGCTTTAGGGTTAGCAACTACATCCGTTAGTTCGGGATTATGAACTCTTTTGTTGGTAAAATTGGGAAATTGGTTCTATAATATGAACCCTTCCTCTTCTTTGCGAAACATCCAAGGCCATGTTGCGCCTTGTTTTCTTGTTCAACCATTCAAAATGAACTGTCACTTGTTGTGTTGACACGTTCTAATAGCCAACTAGTTTTTATTGTCGATACCACCTCATAAATTTTTGCATGGAAACAATTCAACATTGTGACACATGTTGAAGGTGCCTATTTTTTTCAATCAGCACCATAAGTTAAATCAGGGACCAATCCCTGAAATTTTGACACCATATGATCCGCTGAGCAGACATGTTCAATTAATGTGGTGTTTAAGGGTTTCCTTAAAAGAAACTCTCACCATATCATAGACCTAAAGTATCCTCCTGTAGTAGTTCAACATATATATATATATATATATATATATATATATATATATATATATATATATATATATATATATATATATAGATATATATATATATATATATATATATATATATATATATATATATATATATATATATGTGTGTGTGTATGTATGTATGTATGTATTGTTTTCACGTCCCTCCTTAACAAATTCGTATTATGACAAACCTAAATATTTCTACTTCATGCAACAAGAATTGTGCATATGTGCTCCCCATTCCTTTATCTAAACATTTTTAATATTTATCTTCAATCTTAAAGAACCCATATTTAATGATTATCCATGGACCCTTTAGTAGAATTTGTGGTAGGGAGGCCACAATATGGCTTAAATTTTTTCATACGCTATGGAGGCATATTAGCCCATAGGCCGCAAGGTTTGAATCAATGCTCTGATACCATTTGTATGTACCTCCTAAGCGTACCCGAAAATTCTGCTGTTAGGCTCCACTAAATTAAAATTTGGCTTCGATTATATTTAGAATTTGACCGTAGTCACTAGTACATTAATTTCAGCTATTACATGAACATCTTCATTTAGGAAACAATGTAAATTATTTAATAAAGTTAAACAACCCCAACATGGGTCCATGATGTGGTATTTTTATTTCCACAATAAAACTTATATGCCAGATCAATTATTAAGCATACTCTACAACAAGAATTCTTAAACACCATCATTGGGTTAACCTTTAGGCATAATGAAGCTAAGCATTTAGACTTAATAGTACTTTGAAGCCTTCATAGAAACATTAACACACATGCAATGCAGTTTCTATTGCCCAATTTCTATGGTGTAGTCACAGGAACACTCACATTGTTATCTTATGCACAACAAGCCCACCATAAATGCAATCATTTCACAATGTAAATACATATATATTCTGAACCTTAGGCTATAAAGTGTCAAGCATTAGAACATAATTATTTATCTATACTTTCTCATGCATAGCGTTTCATTATCAAAATAGCACATAAGTGGCAGCATATACATTAATGCATCGATTCGCATATTATGTTCCTCTACTAATTCATCTTGGACCACCATAAGGAGCCATACTTTTACATGCGTTCATATAAGAGATATCATAAAAGCCAATAACACAGACACTTATTTTCATATATATCAGTCACATGTAAATCTACAATCATTATCATAGCTAAGAAAACTCATGCAATTTCTTTTATAAGTTAAATGAATTTGAAACAAAGAGGGAAGAAAACATCGTATAGAATATTCCACACATCTTGAAACCAACTAAAACATCACTTGGAGAGTGGAGAACCACCTCCCAACCATGAATCACCTATGATTCCCCCCAAGCCGAGCTTCTTGCCATGGATCAACTACCTCCAATTGATCTATGGAATGGGTATTTAATACCCTCTTTCATGATTTAGTTTCCATTAGCGACATCCCGCTTTTATGGATTTTTTCCATTTGCATAGGTATTTTTCCAGAAAATATCGTCTTTATCTCCCATGACACTTTCGCTGATAAAAGCTTCCCTTTATATCTCTCACAAATATTTTATGCTTTTTCCTTGATGGATGTTTATCTCCAATCCATCCAAGCTTATCTAGAATCACATCTAGAAGCTTATCATGAAACATTTATCCCTATCCCATTCCTCAATGGGATTTGGCAAGAATCTCATCTCTTGGTGTCTCATTTTTCCGAGTGATTTATTTATTAATTTATTTAATAACATATTTGTTTTCCAATATTACATATCACACCTAGCTTTTCTCAGCTTGGGTTTACATAATGTAACACACAAGGGAGGGGTCTTACATGTAACTAATTTTTTGAGAGTGATATAGCTCATACCCTACTCAAGAAATATATAATATATTCATTCAAGTAGGCATACACTGTATTTTCCACAATGCATGTTTAACCTATTCATTGGCTCCCATACATATATGATGGGGTTATTTTTCTTTATATGAAATGAAATTCATGTTTTAATTATATATAGCATCAAATCATCTACAAAAATATAATGCGTAATATTTAATCTAACAACACTACCCCATTAATGTTTCTTTATACCTATATACATTCTATGTTGATCCTTTCAATAAGTGATTGGATAATGCTACATAGATGTTGTAGATATTTGGCTTCTGTTGATTGTTTGTGCAGGTTCTAATTATATTGATCAGAGCTATGGTTTGAGCTTACAATCCAATAAGAGAGAAGAGCTTGCGATGGATCACAAGTAAGCATCATTCCATTCTCCAAATTATCTAAGAAGAAATTTATAGTCAATTATTTCTATTTTTCTAGACGAGGCCTCTAGGTCTAGGAAAGATACTTCTGTTTGCAGTCGTAGATTATGTATAATATGGGTCATAAAGGACAGGTAAACAGAATGATACAACATATTTTATAGTTCATAGGGAATTAAAAGGTTGCAGTGTAACCTACTCCTCATGATCGTCTTGGTTCCAGTGCTAGATATTTGGCTCATATCACTTCGTTAGATTCTTGACTCTGAATTCTCATTTTCAATTTTTTTTCTTACAACATAGTTGTGGTACGTAATTTATGTCAGAATTGTTGAAACATTTATAACTTTGGACAAATTACTCTCTTTGTAGGTTGCCAAAATATCTAGTTTCGCATTGGGTAGATTAACAACTTGTAATTTTGAAATAGTTGTTAATGTTTTTGGTTCTAGACACCTTGGATTTACTAAACTCTTAATTTTATGTGTTCAACATGTGCTATGCAGGATTTATGATTGTGGACAAATGTATCTCCCTTACGTTTGGTGGCTAACCTAAAACAATAGAAAGACAAAGGACCCAATGTTTTCCTTAAAGTAAGTAGATGAAGGGATGAAACCTACTTGGAATATGTAGTATGTTTCTCTCCTTATTTAGCTTGAATTCTCCAATCCTAGCTCCAACTGCCAAAATTAGAACTTGCATAACCAGACAACACAAGCCAAGAAATTACGAGATCTATGTAGCATCATCTATCTACTTCATTCAACAAATCAACATGGTATTGAAATATATGAAATAAAGACATCACATATACGAAAATAATGAACTCTTTTTATTGACTTAAATGGAGTGAGTTACAACCATAACTAGGTTTTGATCTTGTAGAAGATCTCCTCAAAGTGGTTGACCTGTTATTCCTTTGTCACAAAGTGCACCTCCAATCACCCTAAATGCATGAAAGGATAACTCTCAAAACAACAAATAAAGGTAGAATCACTCTCCAAAATCCAACCCCTTGCATGTCGAAGGTTGTAAATATATAGAAGGTTGAGGTATGTTGGGAGTTCTTATCCTTTTACCAATATTGGGATTGAGATCCACTATTGGTGGGAGATCTAAGGATAAAGGATGGAAACTCCAAGGTAGGATATGATAGGTTTCGAAAGTTTTATCTGAGGTAAATGGTTACAAAAAATACTGGAGGCTTCTGGAAATGGAGGTTTCAGGAACTCAGGGGAATGAGAGTCATGCATAGGAATTTGTGCAATGATTATATAAAGGGGGAATATGATGTGAATGGTCCCATTAGGAGGCTTATTGATTAGATGAGACAAATTAGCCTATAAGAACATGTTTCAAAGCATTAAATAACTTTTAAAATAACATTTTTTACTTGTAATGTACAAATTACTTATGGACACCTTGGTGACTAAATCAGGTCATCAACTTGGAATTTTTAAATAAAATTTTATCCCTTAATTTACAACGTATTTATGAAAACATTGATGGTTATATTAGACTATCAATTTGGCGAGTGAAATTGTACATATACCCAATTATCTTTGACACATTAGGACTTTAGCAATGTTTGATTTAATTTATGATTCCATTTTACATTTGTGCTTTTACTATATGAATTTTGAATTTTTATTATTTTTAGTGATTTCTTTAATAATGAATAAGTTTATTTTAGGTTGGGGAAGTCCCAATGTTGTATGGAAGAAAAAAGTTTCCGTACAACGGGATGTGATCAATAGGATTATGTGAAGGAATCATGTTTGTACACCCCTTTAATTTTTTTCAAGATCCCTTCCATCCTCAACCCTTGTGAACCCAACAAGAACCAAATTCTCTATGCCTCTAATTTATTAATATTAATATTTTTATGTTATATATATATATATATATATATATATATATATATATATATATATATATATATATATATATATATATATATATTATATTAATTAAATAATTTATTTATATTGTTTATATATATTATTTGATCTAAATAAAATATCGGAGAAAATTCTTATGAGTAATCACACATCAAAGATTGAGATTTATCTCAAAAGTAGGTATTCCCTTTCTAGAAAATTAATTAAATTGATTAATTAAAAATATGTCATATGCACAAGTGTCATATGAAATAGTTATAGTTTTTTAGGCATGTGGTATTGATAAGCCATTGTATTGCAAGGAAGCCTATTTATATGCTAAGATTCTTCATGGTTAAGAATATAATGTATATATATTTAAATCATATATATATTTGTGTGTGTTTGTGCATGTGTGTGGGCAAAGGAAATACTTTATATTAACAAAAACATTGTACATAAGATACGTGAAAAAATCCATGTGGAGTCATGGCCAAGAGGCTCCACTTAGAGGACCATAAGAGGGACCATCTTCCCCAAAAAGGGGAAACCATATGGTCATTTGGAGGTAAGAAAATATAAAACCAGTACAATGTTTAATAGAAACAAAACAAAGATAAAATATAAGATTCTTCTACAAAGGAGACTCTAGATTTGATTGCCTATACATGGTCCATTGAGAAAATAACAGATGATAGAAGCATGAGAAATAAAAATGCTAACCTAATCATCCTTGGCATGCGCCTTGTGAGCTGGTAGGAACTTATGTCTCATTGACTGGACCCACTTCATAAATGTTCCTAGTGCCAGAAGGGCCCTCTTGTGGAAATTTCTCCTCAATGTAGGATTTCAATGGGTTGGGGCATTGAGGGGTGGTAATTTTATCAAATGGCTAAGTAGTAGAGGATTGGATTGGATGATAAGTCACATGTTAACCCTCTTTATCTATGGATGATAAGTCATTCTGAAAGCTAACTTTTGTCCCTAAGCCTACAAACAACTCCTTCCAAAACCTAGAATTGAACTTGGCATCTCTATCTAATATGGTCTTCTTGGGAACACCATGCAACCTCACTATCTCCCTGATGAAGATATGAGCTACCTCACTAGTTGAATTTTCATACTTCATTGCAATGAAGTGAGCCACGTTCCTCACCCTGTTAACCACAATTATGATGGAATCATGTTTCCTCGATATCCTCGAAAAACATATAATGAAGTTCAAGGAAATGACCTCCCATTTCCATTCTAGAATCAGAATAGGATACAATAGACCAAATAGATGTTTTCATTCCACCTTCACTTACTCACAATCCAAACATCCAGGAACAAACTCATCCACTTCCTTCTTCAAGTTTAGCCAATGGTAGAACTTCTTAACAACTATCAAAGTCTTATGGTATCTCAGGTTACTTGAATATGGCTTGACATGAAGCTCCTTCAAGATCTTCAACTCACTACTATCTGGCACATAAATCCTACTCCTAAATCTGACCAAGACATTTGTCGTGAGTTGATACTTCTCATCTCTATCACCTTCAACCTATTGTTGCAACCTATGTTTAACCTATTGAAACCTCTAATCATGCTACCCTGCATGCAAAATCCACTCCTGTAAATCTATCCCATAAGAGCTCACAACTGAAATATTATTTACATGCACTCTCCTATTGAGACCATCTGCAACCTAATTCTCCTTAAGCTTAATGTACTTGATCTCAAAATTGAACTCACTAAGGATAGCCAACCATTTATCTTACCTAGCATTTAGATTAGTTTGGTCAAACAAGTATGTCATCCCACTATTATCACCCATCAGAATAAACCTCCTACCAAGGAAATAATGTCTCTACATCTTAAATGCATGAATAATAGTTTCTGTTAGGCCAGGAGGTAACTCTTGAAAATGATATTTTTTTATTCATTTAGGTTGTTCATTATTATATACATGAGGGAGTGACTATTGAGTTTCATCTCCTGATGACTCTCCATTTTCTCTATTATTTATTTACACTATTTACAGTTGTTCACCCAATCCCTATGATTAGGTGTCAACATTCCCCCCCCCCTTAATCTAAAGGGATGTTGGTGAGTCCAAGCATAATTCTGAATCTTTCAAGCTTTTCTCTTGCAAGTGCTTTGGTAATGATGCCTGCAATCTACTCATTAGTGGAACAATGACAAAGATGTATTTTTTTGGCCCCAACATGATGTCGAATAAAATGATATTTTGTATTGATGTGCTTTGCTCGATCATGGAATTTTGGGTTCTTGGCCAACTTTATTGTCGAGGTATTATCAATCATGAGTGGAGTCGAATGTACTTTTTTTACCTGCAAATATTCCATAATTTTCTTAAGCCACACAATTTCTTTTGTTGCCTCAGTTGCTGCCACATATTATGCCTCTGTTGTGGAATCTACTGAAACTGATTATTTGGATGATTTCTAGGAGAAAACTCCTGATCCAAGACTTGTAGCATAAACTAAAGTAGATACCCCAGTTTCTTTGTCTCCATCAAAGTCTAAATCAGAGTATCCAATCAAGTTGAAGTCGCCCACCTTTGTATACTCGAGTCCAAAGTCTTGAGTTCCCTCCAAGTACTTTAGAACTCCTTTTGTAGCAGACCAATGTCCCTCACAAGGCTTTTTCATAAACCTAGAGAGGATTCCAACATCAAACAAAATGTTTGGTCTAGTAGTAGTCAGGTAGTTGAGACTTCCTACACGCTGTCTATACTTTGTTGCATCCTCAAATTCTTTTCCTTCAATGGATGTGAGCTTTAAGTTTTGTTCCATTGGAGTAGTCAGAGGATTGCATTTAGCGATGCCAAACCTATTTAACAGATCTCCAATGTACTTCTTTTGAGAAAGCAATATTGACTTTGGATGTTGAGTTACTTCAATACAAAGATAGTAATGAACATAGACCAAATCAGTCATTTCAAAACCTTTCCTCAATTCCTTCTTTATGGATGCAATGTAACTCTCATTATTCCCTGTCATCAAAAGATAATCTACCTATACCACAAGATATACACCTGTTTTGCCAACTTTCTTGACAAAAAAAGTCACATCATCAAGATCATAATGTTTGAAATTGAGTTTCAGAAGATGCTTAGTTAGTTTTTCATACTAGGCTCACGATGCTTGTTTGAGGCCACACAAGGATTTCACAAGTTTGCATACTTTATGTTCATGTCCTTTCATAGCAAATCCTTTAGGCTAGGACATAAAAACATTTTCTCTTAGATATCCATTGAAGAAAGTAGTTTTAACATCCATTTGATGGACTTTCCAACCATTCTAAGCTGCTAGGGAAAAGAGTGTCTAGATGGTAGCCCATTTTTCTATGGGGGAAAACGTCTCCTCATAATCGACCCCTTCCTTCTATGTAAAGCCTTTTGCCACAAGCTTGGATTTGTGCTTGTCAAGTGAGCCATCAGCTTTATACTTGTTCTTGTAGACCCACTTGTAGCCAATTGGTTTGGTTCCCAATGGAGGATCAACCAACTTCCAAGTGTCATTATTTATCAAGGAATCATACTCCTTTTGCATTGCTTCTTTCCATTCATCATGAGAAGCAACTTCTTTGAAGGAAGTTGGTTCAAAATCTGTAGACAAATTCAGTTCACAATCATAAGAAACATCCATATCAATAGGTGAATCAAAGTCAACTACATCACCTCCATTTTTTTGGGTTGAATTTCTAGTTCCTATCTTTCCAACCTCATCAGGATGAAAAATTTCCAGTGTCTTTGTCAGCCACTTTGGGGGGCCTTTCTTAGATGGTCCAGGATGCTGAGTTGATTGTGTTGGGACTGAATCAAGATTGAGTCTCCCAATTCTGTGAATCACAACACTCAAAGAATCATCCGTTGTTTGTGTTTCATGCGGGGAATAGAGTGCTTCGGAAGAAGATTCCACAGGTTGATCTAGTATAGGAATGCCCCATTCCAGATGTGGAATATGATTATCAAATTCTTGAAATGATTTTGCATTTGCGAATCTATCCAAGCAATTAAGTTTCCACTCAACAACATTCTCAACTTTGGATGATTCAACAAAGATTACATCTCTGGATACAAAAAACTTTTTATTGACTTCATCATAGAGATGGTATGCTTTGGAGGTGTTTGAATACCCCAGGAATATGCACTTACAACTCCTTGCACCAAGTTTGTTTCTATGTACCTTTGGTATCAAGGCATAACATGTCGAACCAAAGACCCTGAGATGCTTTACCGAAGGAATGTGTCCATACCACATTTCTTAAGGAGTCTTGTTTCTAATAGCATTAGATGGCCATCTATTCTTTACATATACAACACATAGAACTACATTAGCCCAAAACATCAATTTTACATTTTTGAAAAACATCATGGAGTGCACCATATTTAAGATTGTCCTGTTCATTCTTTCAGCTACTCTGTTTTATTGGGGATTATAAGGCACAATTATTTGATGTTTGATCCCATTTTGGCGAAGATAGTTTTCAAATTCATTTGAAGTGTATTCTTTTCCATTATCAGTGCCAATAGAGCCAATATGAGATTTTGCATCATTTTCAATCCATGTCAAAAAGCTCTTGAATGTTTGAAAAACATCATATTTGTTCTTCAACAAATAAACCCAATGCATTCTGGTGTATTCATCAATAAATGTCATCATATATTTATTTCCATTTGCAGAAGGAATGGGCATTAAACCACATAAATTTGAATGTGAATCATGGAAAGACTATTTGTTATGCTTTCCTAGAATGCAAGCATCACATTTCTTAAGCTTCGTAGGAATTGTAGGCAAACCAGTAACACCGTTTTTTTCAACAAGTGGAGGTTGTCATAGTTTAAGTGTCCAAATATAGAATGCCATAATAAACTTGATGGAAATGTACCTTATTCATAATGAGAATTGTATGAGAAATTTTGTGCACGAGTAGAGGTACCCTGCAGCTTGAGAATCCTTTCTTCTTCTATCCCCATCATGACAAGTGATTGGTCTAATGCTTTTCTCACCTCAGCCTTGCCATCAAACATATGAATGGAGTGTCTTTACTGGCAGATGTGTACCAATGATATCAAGTTTCTCCTCAGTTGTGGGAGATATAAAACATGATGCAGAAGAATGTCTAGAAGACCAGGCAATTAAAGCCTGATTGTGCCAAGCCCTAATGGCTTGAGTTTTAATTTGTCTGCAAAGTATACTACTCCATCAATATTGTCAGTAAATTATTCAAAAAAATCTATTCTAAAAGTCATGTGGAAATTTGCTCCTGAATCAAGCAACCAATCATTTTTCCAAGAAGCAAGTGAAGCATTAGATAAGTCTTCATTTACTCCAATATTATAGTGTGCCACAACATAGTGAGCGGATTCAGGTGCTTTACTTTTCTCTTTGTCATTAGTTTTACCTTTGGGTTGGTTTCTTTCCTACTTAATTTTGTCCCTTGACAACATGCATGTGGATGCATCATGTGATCCATCTCTTTTGCAATGTATGCAACACAAATTTGACTTTTCTCCTTGAGAGTGTCTAACCCCCCTGCCTCTGAAATTCCTTCCTCTTCCTCTTCGACCACCTCTTCCTCTAGAAGAATATTGAGAAAGATTCTTCTCTCTATGTGCAAGACACACAACCTCTTCAAAAGACTGAGGAGTTGTCTTCTTCCCAAAAGCTTTCTCTCTTTCAGCAATTTTTTTCACAAGGGAGTCAAAGGTAATATCTTTGAGGTTTCCATTTGCTTGTAATGACTCAAGATAATTTGAGTAAGTGTGATAAAGTGCCTTGAGAAAAGCTATCAGAGGAATTTCCAATTCAACATTAGTGACTTTGATATCATGCATAATAGATTTCACTTTAGATGCAAGAGCAAGAGGATCATCATTTTGTAATTCAAGGGTGAACAATTTAATCACGAGTTGAACAACTTCAAGTGCAGAGTGTGAGTCATAGAGTTCCTTTAGTTTTTGTAAGGCTTCTAAATCATTTGAAAATGGCGAAATATGGTGACTCACCTCTTCATTTACTGATTTTGCAGTCAATGCATAAGCCTTGCTGTTATTATTTTCCCAAATGGTGAATTCCTTGTCTGAGGTAGGCTGTTCTAGCTCTTTGTCTCTGTCTCCAACACACACTCCTTTCCACTACTCATTAAAAATGACAATGTTTTTGATTTTCCATGACCATTCTGGATAGTTCTCCTTTGCATGAGAACCACTCCCACAATAGATAACAATGAATGCATTTTAAAAAATATGTGTACTGTAAAAAAATATACTTCTGCTACAAAATTTTACTCCTAATGATAAAAAAATCTAATTCTGATATATATATATATATATGTGTGTGTGTGTGTGTGTGTGTGTGTGTGTGTGTGTATGTATATGTATATATATGGTAGAGGTATATTTGATGGTATTTGAAGTGGTATGGCAGCGTATATACCAATTTTATATACCATTAATGTGTGTTTAAGATCCAAGACAAAATTCATGTCCTACAATTTGATTGAAGACACTGGTCCAGAATACTTATTGCAAAAAAAAGGCTCACGTGACAGAAAAATACTAGCTCTGAAGGTATTGTTCTAGCGCTATCATAGAATCTAATTAAGCCCACTTCAAAATCCATGATCTACAACAAGCTGTGTAGAGGGAAAAAATGCATACAACTCATCCTTGGAAAATACTGACTTCCAATAAAAAATTTATCGCCCATAACTGCAGAAAAGGCATAAACCAAACCCCACAAAATTCAACGTACAGAGTCCATAACCTATGCACTACAACAATAAATAATGACACAAAAATAGCACGAGTATGGAGGCTGAGTGCTGGGGCTACGTATGGTAGTGGTAATGCAATCAATGGAGGTTGAGCACTATGTGTATGGAGGTTGACAAATCTGATTTCTATAACTCAGTGGAAGCGGTGTCAGAGGAGTCGAGTGGTGTTATTACATCGTTGACTGATACTGTATTTAAAAAATGGAATTCAATACCATTGAGCCATATGAAATTCTGCTGCTTCACTCTAATGCCATTCCACTTTGATGTTGAATGTGCCTCCAACAAGCCATTCGTCATACGCCATGTTCGCGCAGTGCCATCACCAGGACAAGGTCTCAGTTTCCAAAAGCCGATCAGGCACTTGATAGGTCTCAGCACTCAATAGTGGAGTGGTATGGGGAGATGATTCATTTAGGAAAAGGAATAGAAAACACATATGAGAGTGTAGGTAAGGTGGGTTCAGGCCTCAGGAGCATGAGAAAGGTGTTAGTTCTACAAAATAGGTAGAACATAGGTAGGAGGGAGTTACAAGGGCAAAGGGGGAAGCCAAGAATGTAGCTGGCTCTAATACCATGTCAGGCTAAGAGGTAAATCTCCAAACTGAGAATCTATTATTCATTTAGCTTTTTCATTATTATATACATGAGGGAGTGACTGTTGAGTTTCATCTCCCAATGACTCTCCATTTTCTCTATTATTTATTTACACTATTTATAGTTTTTCACCTAATCCCTATGATTAGTTGTCAACAGTTTCCAACTCAATATCATGAGTCACATAGTTATGCTCATGCTCATTCAACTTCCCTGACTCATAACATACCACTTGTCCTTCCTTCATGAGGAATCCACCAATTCCTTTCCTTAAAGCATCTATACAGACTCTAAAATCCTTATCAAGATATATAATATTCAAAATAGGAGCGTTTGTAAGAAAATGCTTCATCTGCTCAAAATTAATTGCATGCTCCTAAGTCCATTCAGACTTCTTTACTTTTCTTTGCAAATATGTGATATGATAGCCAATCCTTGAGAAGTTCTTGATGAACCTCCTGTAGTAACCTGCTAGTTCCATGAATGATCTAACCTCATACACATTCCTAGGATTTAGCCACTCCGTGATAGCCTCAATATTTTCTAGATCCACTGTTATCCCCTCCTTGGAAACAACATGTCCCAAGTAATGGATCTAAGACTAAAATAAACCTCACTTGTTGAGCTTGGCATACAATTGATACACTCTCAACGATATCAACATTGCTCCTAGGTGCTCCACATGATCCTCTTCATTGTTGGAGTATATCAATATATCATCAATAAAAACTGTCACAAATTTGTCCAAATAAGGACGCAATACACTATTCATCAAACATAAAAAGGTGGTTGGAGAATTAGTAAGACTAGAAGGAACCACCACAAACTCATAATTCCTAGACCTGGTATGGAATTCATTATTGTAAATGTCTTCTTCTTTGATGCTCACCTCATGCTATTCTGATCTCAAATCAATATTTGAGAATATTATTCCTCCCTTCAGTTGATCAAATAAATGATCAATCTGAGATAGTGGGTTCCTATTCTTGATTGTCACCTTGTTCAACTTCCTATACTTAATGCACAACCTGAGAGTACTATCATTTTTATTTAAAAACAACAATGGTTCAACCTAAGTTGCAATTTCCTTAAGATGCAACTTCAATTCTACCAATTCTGGAGAGCTCATCCTGTAAGGTGCCTTAGATGATTGTGTGACTACTAGAATAAACACAATAGAGAAATCCACTTCCTTATGAGGCGGTAGCTTTGAAATCTCTACAAGAAGCCGATCCAGGTGGATATTGGTGGCCACCTGCCAAGTCCACTTGGACTCTGACCATTGTTTCTTTCAGCTTTTTAGTTTTCTTAATTGTAGTACAATTTACTATTTTTAGCAGTTTTTTAGGTCCTGAACTTCCGGAGCCATTTTGAGGCCCTAAACGACGTTTTTTGGGAAACCTGGGAGTAGCATGGGTCCATGGACTTTTGTTTTTCTTCCCAAAGGTGTAGTTCTTGGATAGATCTTTCTAACGAGATATTGTGCGCGTCAAACAGAGATCATATACAAAAGTTACAACCCCAGGAAGTTGATGTACCAATTTACCCAAATAGGGCCCACAGTTTGGTGTTTCATCTTCTAGGGTTAGGCTTTTGGATGTTTAGGGTTTTCCATTATTTCTAAACAATAAATAGGCCTTCGAACCTCATTGTATCATAGTTCAGAGGCATGTAGCCGCCACATCTCTTCTCGGAGATAAGCTACCATTGCCCTAGCTAGTTTATTTCCATTGTTGTTTGTAAGCATATTTCAATATTTTACATTAATGAAATGAAGTATTATTTCCACTGCATCCCTGTGTTCAAGGATAATTTTAGGGGCGAATGTTCGCCCTTTGGCGAAATTAAGGGGTTCTAAATTTTTAGTGGGCGAATATTTTGTATCATAGTACATTTTTACAAATCACCTCAAATAGCCCACCTTATTTTAAGGGAGAGGGTAAAAAAGGTAAATTTAGCCCTTGAAATTAGGACTTACAACCTTCCATTCGCCCATTTTCAAGAATAGGTTTTATTTAAGTGAATCCATTCGCCCATTTTCAAGAATAGATTTTATTTAAGTGAATCCTATGGGCCAAATACCATATTTATAAAAGAAGTATGGTAAATTAATAAAAATATAAATAAATGAGAGTTATGGTAAATAAATAAAACATTTTTTATATTTACTCCATAAGTCACCTTATATACATGTAAGGGTGTAAACAAATAAAAATATAAGTAAAGTGGATGTATGGTAAATAAATAAAACGTTTTTTACATTTACTCCATAAGTCACCTTATATACATGTAAGGGTGTAAACAAATAAAAATATAAGTAAAATGGAGGTATGGTAAATAAATAAAACGTCTTTTTATACTTACTCAAAAGGTATGGTAAATAAATAAAAATATAAATAAACTAGACGTATCATAAATAAATAAAACCTCTTTTTATATTTAGTCCATAACCCTCGTTCTATTTATGAAGGCTCAAGAAAGAGGTTTTATTTTAAGTGAATCCTATGGGCCAAATACCATATTTGTAAAAAAGGTATGGTAAATTAATAAAAATATAAATAAACGAGAGGTATGGTAAATGAATAAAACATTTTTTTATATTTACTCCATAAGTCACTTTATATTTACGAACACTCAAAAAATGGGTTATATTTAGGTGAAACCTATGGCCAAAATACCATGGGACAAATACCATGGACTAGATTGTTATTAATACCATGCAAAAAACCATTATTAACCCTAATATTAGAATTAATAAAAACAAAAATGGCACATGGTATTGACCCATGGTATTCACCAAAATGGGACATGGTATTTACCCATGGTATTCACCTGGAATGTAGCCTATTTAAATGGGGGAATTAAACCAGCATGTAGCCTATGCTAAGATTCACTAGGAATTTTACAAAGTTTTATTATTTAGTGAAAGACTTGCCAAGATCTTACAAGATTTTATAATTGAGTAAAATATTCGCCATGCCTGGTGAGAGATTCGCCAAAAAATTATATATACATATTATATTATTGATAAAATCGCCTTCCATTTTTCCTATATACCATGGAGATTCACCCATTTATTATATTTATAAATTTAGGGGGGGTTCTTAAAATTTCCCTGCCTGTGTTTATGGTTATCTCTGTAATTTGTTGCATTCCTATTTAAATCTAGATCAGTGGTATCAGAGCGGTCTACTTTTTCTTTGTTTTTCTTTGCATGTCCCCAACGAGGTCGGGATATAAGGAGTTAGGGCTTGAACTGGTCAAACCTTTGCAAGACCAGCCTCGCAAATCCGAACGACATCCCATGGTGGATCAAAAGAAAGATGAGGGGGCAGGAGATCCTATCAAAATCTTACTCGAAGAAGCCCTTGAGTGACAAAGGAACGCGATGATCGACAACTTTGCCTAGATCCTTTAGCGGCTACCCAGGGGTGACGCATCAGCTTCCAATAGCTACTCTGGAAATGCCACACCTTTTAAGGTACAAATTAATTTTGAAATCCCCATATTTGAGGGTCAGATAGATGCAGATGCCATCAATAAATGGTTAAATCTGCTAGAGGTTTATTTTTTTGTTCATGATTTTTCCAGTAGAGAAAATATTATTTTCGCTCTTCTCAAAGCAGCCCCCCACGTCAAGGATTGGTGGGAAACCTACTACGATCAGAAGGATGAAAGTACATGCTCACTATTTTCAGTCACACCCACTTGTGATCCATTCCGGGATGCCATCAAGGAGCAGTACTACCCTGTCGGAAGCTTTGAGGATCAATACATAAAGTGGACCACACTGCAGCAGGGGAGAGACCAAGACGTGCTGGAGTTTACCAATATTTTCCATACCCTTCGCACAAAGTTGGGTATCAAGGATTTGAAGTAGCATTTGGTACTCAAATATCGTGGCTGCTTGCACAAGTACATCCAGGAAGAAATATAATTCCTGAACATCTCGTTGCTCGACACAACATACCGATATGCTGTCAAGGGCGAGCAGAAGTTTAAACAGAAGAAGCGAGACTTTGGATATGCAAATCCGAAGCAAGGGAAAGGTGCCCCCAAACCATAGAATGAAGGTCAAAGCCAAGGCAGGGTGGCCCAAGAAAACCCGCCAAAGTTGCAAGCAAAGAATAACACTGTGAAGCTGAAAAGGGACATAGGAAAATGGTGTGAGTTCCATAAGAGCTCCACTCACAACACAAGTGAGTGTCGAGCCAAGCAGTCATTTGTGGCCGAGCTAAAGGTTTCAGAATCGGATGCATGTTCCAACTCTAAGTCAAAACCAGACAAAGGGAATGACAAAGGGAAGCAGATTATCGATGAGAAGCCCAATGCCACCGTTGCCACCACGAAGATACAGAAGGAGGAACCCAAAGATTCAGGGGAGGAGGAGCATCTCTTCCACTCCCAGATGTGGGTAAAGGGCTCCCTACTACAGTTCATTATTGACAGCGGGAGCCAGATGAACCTCATTTCGGCAGAGGTCGTGAAGCAGTTGGGCTTACCAACCACAACACATCCACAACCATACACCATCGGGTGGCTTCACCAAGGATGGGACCTTCGCATGAGCCATCAATGTCGCCTTCCATACGACATCAAGCCCTTCACGGATGAGGTATTGTGTGACATTGCTCCCCTTGAAGTTTGTGATGTATTATTAGGACAACCATACTTGTGGACGCGATATGCTGTGTATGAATCAAGGCCCCGTGTTGTTATTGTTACTTTGGGAAATAAGTTGTACATGATACCGGAGGTAGCACCGCCTACCACCATCTCTTTGATTACTGCAAAACAATGCAGTAAGCTCATTTCCAAAACCGGAAATTTGGTTTCCTGACGATACGCCCTCAAGGAAAGAAGAAGACGGTGGCCACGACCTCCAGACAGGGCCCCTTCGCACGACAACTACAGATGGACAAGGCCGTGGAGGAGAACGAGGACATCTTCACCTCCCCTGCAGGGGTTCCTCTACACTATCAGGTCAAGCGCTCCAACGATCTGACCCTAGGTGCATCGCTGCCCAATGGACCAATCTATCGGTGCTCTATTCTGGAGAACGATTAAATCAAGAGGCAAATTCAGGAGTTGTTGCAGAAAGGTCACATCCATCTGAGTTCATCGCCCTATGGGAGTTCAATCATGTTGGTACAAAAGAAGGATGGGACTTGGAGACTCTGTATTGACTATCGGCATTGAACAAGATCATTTTCTGTAATAGGTACCTAATCCCATGGATTGGTGACCTCCTGGACCAACTGAAGGGGGAAAAATATTTCAGCAAGATTGATTTGAAGTCTAGATATCACCAAGTGCCAATCGAACTCTCCGATGTGTGGAAGACTACCTTCAAAGCCAAGGAGGGCCTTTTCAAATGGTTGGTTATGCCTTTCGAATTGACGAATGCTCCTGCAACCTTCATGAGGCTAATGGATGACATCTTGCGGTCATTCACCAACTCATTTGTAGTGGTATACTTGGATGACATCTGATCTTCAGCCAGAGTTGGGAAGAGCACCTCCACCACATCTGACAGGTTCTCCAAACACTGCGACAACACAAGTTATGTGCCAATTTGGAGAAATGCGCCTTTAGCATGACCCAGGTTCAGTATATGGGATACATTATTGATGAACAGGGGGTGCATGTGGATCTAGCCAAGATCCAAGTCATTCGAGATTGGCCATCTCTAACCACTCTGATAGAAATTTGCAGCTTTCTCGGTCTTGCCAACTTCTATTGCAGGTTCATGTTGGGATTTTCTCATATCACTTGGCCCTTGAGTCAAGTCACCAAGGGAGGAGCGAAAGAAAAATTATTTTGGTCTAAATCTCAACAAAAGGCATTCATAGAGTTAAAAGATCACCTTTGCACGACACCAGTGCTTGCATTACCAGACTTGCAACAACCATTTGAGGCCGAGACAGATGCCTTTGACTATACTATTGGGGCAGTCCTTACTCAACATGGGCATCCAGTGGCATATCACAGTGAGACACTTTCAGACATAGTTCAGAAGTATCCCACTTATGACAAAGAGATGTATTCCATTGTGCAGGCCTGCTGACAATGGAAGCATTACATTTTGGGGAAGGAAATGGTCATCTACATAGACCACCGACCCATGTAGTTCATACAGACCCAAGGGAAATTGCAGAATGATCTCCATCAGAAGTGGTCCACATACCTACAACAATTCCATTTGAATATCAAGTATAAGAAGGGGAGCACCAATAATGTTGTATATTTCCTCATTCGACCACCGATCATGGCGTTAACCACCGTTATCAACTCTTGTGGGCACGAGACTTCTGATTGACCACTTCTCGACAAAAGTGACCCAGAATTCAGCCACACATACTAGACACTCTCAGAGGGTCAGCATGTTCCATATTTTCACCTCCAAGATGCCCTATTATGCCACTTAGGTCACCTTTGTGTTCCTTCAAGTGAGTGTGCCAAGATGATTTGGGAAGCAAACTACAGTTGCGTTGCTGGGCATTTCAGGGTCGAGAAAATGGTGTCAGTACTGCAAAAGTATTTCTATTAGCTGAATATTCAACAGGATATCGGGAAGTACATCAGATCATGCACTTCCTGCGTTATTGCCAAACCGGCCATCAAGAAGCAAGGCCTCTATACCCTGCTTCCTACCCCTAGTCGACCTTGGGAATCCATCTCCATGGATTACATGTCAGGCCTTCCTTCCACTAAGCATGGAAATGATTATGGATTTGTGGTCGTCAATAGGTTCTCGAAGATGGCTATTATGGCGACTTGCAAGAAGAATGTCACAGCAGAAGCCACTACTAAACTCTTCTTTGAACGAGTGTGGGTACACTTTGGGATCCCACATTCTGTCATCTCAGATCGGGGCAGCAGGTTCCTTAGTACATTTTTGTCTAGTATCTAGTCAATGATGGACACCAAACTCACTAAGTCCACAGCCTTCCATCCTCAAACTGATGGCCAGACAGAGGTTATCAACGGAATTATCATACACATTCTGCGCATGTACAACTCAAAGCATCCATGAACATGGGATGAGAGCCTCCCCTATGTTTAGCCCAACTATAACTGGGCTCTTCATAGCTTGACTGGCCACAACCCTTTTCAGGTGGGCTTGGGATTCTAGCCACTATGTCCCATTGATATGGCCACGCCATTCGTAACTACTCACGTAGATTCGGCTCATGTCCAGTCCAAAAAAGATAAGGCAACTGGCTTCATTGAGCACATCCAACATATTTGCCAGTAGGTCCATGACATTCTGGAGAAATCAAATTCCAAGTACAAGCAACAACATGATCAACATCGAGTGCCACACAAGTTTCACGTGGGAAACAAAGTCTGTTTGCATTTGCAAAAGGAATGCCTTACTGAAGCCTATTGGAAACTTAGACCACTCCAATATGGTCCTTACACCATTACCAAGGCTATGGGAGACAATACATTTAAGCTCAGCATTCTCCCATTCCTTGGCGTGCACCCAGTGTTCAATGTGGACCGCCTTCGGCCATACTTTCCATCATTACTAGACACATTCGACATTGCAGAACAACTCACACCCACAAAGTTAAATCTAGTTTTCATGGAACAAGATGCAACTGATCAGATCATGGACACATAGATCAAGCACACTCGCCAATAGAATATCCAACTATATTGAGTTGTCAAAGCAAGCCAACTCCTTCACCAGGGACCAAGTTCAGCAGAAGTTTCCTCATCTCATGGGGGAAATCAACACAATGGGGACCATTGCTTCCTAAGGGGGGAGGAATGATCCAGGTGGATATTGGTGGCCACCTGCCAAGTTCACTTGGACCCCCACCATTGTTTCTTTTAGCTTTTCAATTTCCTTAATTGTAGCACAATTTACTATTTTTAGCAGTTTTTTGGGTCTTGAACTTTCAGAGCTATTTTGAGGCCCTAAATGACATTTTTTTGGAAAATTGGGAGCAACATGGGTCCATGGACCGATGTTTCTCTTCCCAAATTTGTAGTTCTCGGATAGATATTCCTAACGAGATATTGTGCACGTCAAACAAAGATCATATGCCAAAGTTACGACCCCGAGAAGTTGATGTACCAATTTACCCAAATGGGGCCCACAATTTGGTGTTTCATCTTCTAGGGTTAGGTTTTTGGATGTTTATGGTTTTCCATTGTTTCTCAACAATAAATATGCCTTCGAGCCTCATTGTAACACAGTTCAGAGGCATGGAGCCTCCACATCTCTTCTCAGAGATAAGCTACCATCGCCCTAGCTGGTTTATTTCCATTGTTGTTTGTAAGCATATTTTAGTATTTTACATTAATGAAATGAAGTATTATTTCTATTGCATTCTTTTGTTTATGGTTATCTCTATAATTTGTTGCGTTCCTGTTTAAATCTGGATCAGAAACACATCCTAAATTTCCTATAAAACAGGGTACCTCTTCAGAACTTGATCATCTACCACATCCTTCCCCTTGTCATGGGAAATATTTGCTACAAAAAATAATCACCCCTTCATGCTAGTGCGCTTATCTTACATAGTTGTAACCATTCTCACTGATGTAAGCTTCTTCTTTCCCTGCAAGATTCTCCTTTCTCCATCATCATTCAAGAACTCAATAGCTTTCTCATAATAATATACCTTGGTCCTGTGAGTGAACAACCAAATAATGCCCAAAAGAATGTTATATGATCCCAAAGGAAGCACATTTAGATGTGTTATTGTAGGAATACCATTTATCTCAAATGCACAAGCTTTCACCTAATGATAAAATATTCCAGTTGTCCCTATAGCCAATTGCACTAACCAAGATTTTGTATTCACTTCTTTACTCAAATGACATTGATCCACCATATTAGGACTAACATAACTCTAATTAGATCCTTTATCAATCAAAATGGAAATAACTCGATCACAAAACTTACCTTTCATCTGAATAATGGATGCCTCATGATATGCATGCATGTTATCAAGTGCTTCATAAATCCAAGGAATACTTTGACCAACATCTCCAATTATTTTACCTCCTGATAACTATAGATCTTAGGCCTACCACTTTGGTATAAGGGACAATCCTTCTTGTGATTATCATTACCACAAATCCAAAACTACAACAACCCCCTACTGTTCACTTTATTTTTCCACTCTCCAGGTTGAGACCTGTGTCCTTTCTTAGTTTCATTAAAATTCTTATAAAGAGGCACATTTTCTTTTTAACCTGCATCATAAGGTCTTCCCCACTACTGAGGCCATTTTCCTTTAGCATTCTCATTCACTTTCTAATATCTCTTAAGCTCAAGCTTGTGCTCCAACTGCTCATAACAATGCTTCAATTTCCTGATGGATTTCTCCAATGATAAAGGGTCATCAAACTCAATCTCGTCTCTAAATGATACTTGCAACCTCTTGATGAACCTTTGAATCTTCGCTTTCTCATCCTTGAGGTAAGGCACATACCTCAACAACTGCAAAAATCTGCTAGTGTATTCATCATCTATCATAGAACTCATCTTCAACTCATAGAACTCCTTGGCCCTATCATCGTAGCATATTTTGGATAAGTACTTCCTCTTGAAGAGCTCTCAAACTCATCATATATCAGCTCCTATTCTCTAATTATTTTGGCATTCTTTACATCTTTCCACCAGAGATATGCTTTCCCTTGAGACTAAAGGTAGGTATCTTCGCTTTCATGTTCTTTGAGTATTTATACAATATCAAGAAATTCTTCATCCCCAGTATCCATGCTTCCACATCTTCTGACTTCTTCATGTCTCCATCAAAATTAGGAGGCTTTACTTTCTTTAATTGCTATGGAAAGTACTCACTCCTTCTATGGTGTTGGTGGTGATGACGATGATGTTTCATGAATAAGAACTAGAATAAAACCTATATCTATTAGTCCTTGTATCAGGTGTATCCAAGAACTTGACACTCTTCTCTGTATCAAATCTATCTAACATGTGTCTCTTTTGACACCTCCTACCACCTCCCTCATTAGTATTCTCGTCCTATCCATGACCAATCCCCATATGTCCTTGCTTCTACAAATATGAAAGACTCTGAAGGATGAATTCATTAATTTCTATGTACTTTTCCTAAGCTTTAACAAGCCTTTCACGTGCCTCAATCAACTTGTTATTTTTTTCCTTGTAACTTTTGGTCTCCACCCATAGACTCCTCAATATATCTGCAATATCAGGAGAATTATCTTCTCCTTGCTGCTCAAATGAGCTTCCCCATTCCATGCAATTCACATAAAGCCTGTAAGGGGAGTCATGTGAACTGTAGTCCACCATTCTTCTCTTCATCTCTGATCTTCTATTTCCTACAATATGACATGTTATATAAACTAAAAAGAAATCATAATCGAAATTGTACCTCAATGTATTTCAAGGAGGCTATCTCGTCTGTACAATCAATCCATATTAACACGATATAGATATATAATGACTTCTACATATCAACATCATGCATGATAACGTATAAATACAATAATAACCACATGCATGATAACCATAACCTTCACAATGAATGTTTTTATGCATGCATTTTTCCCATCAAGTCCAAGTGTTTGAACCTAGAAGTTTTGATACCAATATGTAACCCCTTCTCCCACATTTACCCACTTTTACAAGCTCACTATGGTAAACATGGGAGGATTTCTACTATGACATGACCAAACCTCCAAGTTCTAGTTATGGAAATGGGGCCTAGAAACCGATAACTTACTGGCATGCCTCAGGGTCTACATATCATTCAGGATCCTGACAACAACCCCAAGTGATGAATCCATAATCTGAAACTCTTTTTTGCTGACTTAACACCCCAATCGCACCCTTGATAAACTATGCATGTGGTTATGAGGCTATAACAACACCCATAGGCCTGTCTACTAGTGGTTATGACCCAAAATTCTCTGTTTTGTGCATGCAATCACAATATCTATGCCACTTTTTCTTTCTAGCCTCCATTCCACTACCCAAAACTTCCTATAACTTCCAATAATAATGGAAATGATGATAGAAATGTTAAACAATCAAATCTTGGGAGAAATCTTGACCTAGACATGCCTAGTACATGATATGCATTTCATCAAACATATGATAAACATATAAGTTAGATGTCATGAATGCATATCTAATCATAAACTTTTGACATTCATGTCAGAATCATTAAGAAGGTTGAATTCCCTCTTAGGATAGATGCAACAACACTTTCTAGGACATGCATTCATCAACCATTCAATAACTTATCAAATCATGATCAAAATATATAGCTAGAGAAAATCATAAAACCATCCACATAACCAACATATAATGAGAATAGACTATGAAAAAACAGTCATGATATCACAATAATAATCAGTACAAGTTCTCATTGATAATAATAATAAAGTAAATCATATTAACATATGAGAATGGCAACGAAGTCAAGGACTTCAACGTATCACACAACCATAGATTGGGTTGAACCAAATCTCTCTTGCGTCCAATCACCCTCGTGCCATATTCCAAGCATGAATGTGGGATCTCATGGGATAAGCCAAGACATAATTGAATAGGGAAGCCCATAGGTTAAACAACCTCCACCCTCAAGCTACAATGATCTCACCTAAACCATCCTCGGGATCAGAAAACCATGGACCATATAACCAACATATAATGAGAATAGACTAAGAAAAGGAATTCATAATATCACAATAATAATCCGTACAAGTTATCATAGACAGTAATAGGAAAATAAATCATATTAACATATGAAAATTCCAACCAAGTTAGGGACTTTAACATATCACGCGACCATAGATTGGGGTGCACCAAATCTCTCTTGTAGCCAATCACCCTAGTGCCATATTCCAAGCATGAATGTGGGATATCATGGGATAAAGCAAGACATAATTAAATAGGGAATCCATAGGTTAAACCACCTCCACCCTCAACCTACAATGATCTCACCTAAACTGGCCCAAAGATCACAAAACCAAGAAATTCATATATGCCTCATAATTCCTTCACCATATCGAGAGGAATTTTCCTGTCTCCACCCACTTGTCAAGGGCTTACCTAAGAAAACCATCTCCATCCCAACGTTTAGGATTTTCCTGAGACCACCTCACTCAGATCTAAAATCTTTCAACAATCCAAATTTCAACTAAGAATGAATCCCATCATACCATGGATATCCTAGAAATGGAAAGGAAAGGCTAAAACCACTTTGAATCTAGGCAAAACCCATGGAAATGACAACAAATGAACCAAATAATGCATGTACCATGCATTCACATCGTAACAAGGAAATTACACATGCAACCTATTACTTATAAAACGTTCCTGTGTAAGCTCCTCACCCAACTTTCTCCTTACACTCCCTTTCTTTCCCTTAGCTTTCCATTTTCTTGTCCTTTGTTTTCCTTTTCTTTCCTTTTGCTTGGTTTCTTACTCTCTCTCTCTTCCTAAAATTGATACAAAGAAAAAATTGACAAAAATATGTCAGTTCTTTCTCTTATGCCTTTTTCTCATTTTCTTTTATTTTCCTTCATTTTCTCTCTAATTTCCCTTGCATTCTTATTTTTGTCTCTTCACCTTCCTTTTCTCCTATTTTTTTTTTTTTATTTCCTTAATTAAATGCAAATTAATGCCTCTTTTCCTTCTCCAATTCCTTTTCCAATTTCCATAGCCATTATTAACCACAAGTAATGACCACTATAGTGGTTTCCCAACATTAATATTGGAATATGTGTCCCATGACCTTGTTATTATTTTTTTTTCCATTAGTATCCTTTATTACATGAAAATTTAACTCGAGGCTATTACAGGTTCCACCATGCTAGGATCTATTTTTATGATGGTGGTTCCTAGAGATATCTATTGTCCCATTTGGAAAGGGGTATAGTTTCCTCAAAAATTTTGTGGAGGAGTTGCAAGGTGCTCTTAGGAGGTTTTTGTGTGTTGTTAAAATTTATTTGATTCCTCTCTTTCCATATTTCCCATGTTAGGAGGCTCAGATCAATGAACCAAAGATAATTGAGGATGGGATTGTAAAAGGGAATTTTGGCCCAGTTCTTGATGGATTAGGTAATGTTTCCTTCCTCCTAATTAGAGCGTTAAAATCCATGCTCTAGTTTTCTCCATGAACTACTTGAAAATATGTAGGAGTCAAATAGGTCATCTATAATCTCCTTCTGAGATTTCCACATGAAACACCAAGAGGGGCCTTGGAAACCCCTTTTATCAAGATTTTACTATGTGAGTGTTTTGTGTTTTCTAAGAATCTAAGTGAATGTTTTCACTTTGGCCTAGCTATTCACGTACCATAGATCCTTCCAGAATGGGTCAGCGTTTGGGGTTCTATGTTTTGTTAGGAGGTGATATGCCTCCTTCACTGTGAAAATTTTAAGTTTTTGTAGCCCTGATGGATGATGTTTGCCCCCTCTATCTTCCTTGTGGATATTTAAAAGATTGTTCATTGTAGGGAGTTTTTTTTATGCTTTTAATCTTCCTCCTCATACAGAATATTTTGATTCCATCTACGAATTTTGTTATTATTTTTATTTTTCCAGTTCTAATGGACTAAGTTGTGAACTATGATTTGGGCAAGAGCGTGAATGAGGGGATTTGAGAGGACATTTCTTAAGACTAAAAGTTTCTACCAATATCATTCTAGAATCTAGCTATTTTACTCTGTCGAATTTCCTAGAAGAAGTGCATCTAAGCCAAGGATCTGCGAACACATACAAGGTTCCATATGAGGCATCCTAGAAGTTGAATTGAGGGATGAATGAGATCTTTTTTTGATGTCTCTGATGCATATTTTATGTTCCATAAGAGGCAGCCCATGGTTTTGTATTATATTTCATCCATATTCATCACATATTGGCAGTCTAGTTGGGTGTAATATGATGAGGATAAGCCACCAAGAATGACAGTTGTTCCCCAGTGAAGTTGCCAATTTTTTACATGGAATTTGCATCTATGGATAAACACATCTTCCCTAGGTGAGTGTCTACACCTAGGACAACAGATTAAAAGTAGTTTAACATTTTCTTATAGAAGATAGATGAGATAGAGGAACTTACTTTTGCCTTTCACTTCCTAAGTCTCTTTTGAATCACTCTTGTTGCTCCCACTTGAACTAAATCTGCTCAAAAGTTACTTGCATCAAGAGAAACTGAAACAAGAAAGGATCAAAGCAGACATGAACTATCAACTATAAAACAATGGAATCAAATACGTTGAAACACATAATGATCATAGACATGAACAATCATATGAGAAAAGGAATAAGCTCTTTATTAACGTAGAAGAAAGAATATCACCCAATACAGTTTGATTCTGTGCCACTCCTCCAGCTTTAGTTCAACCCTCACCACATAAAAATGTCAACACTCCAGCAGCATAACATTGCTTAACATAAACTCAATCCTCAAACCAACAGAATTTCCTTACAAACTTCGGATTATAGCCCCTTGATCACTATCATGAGTGCTCAATTTATAGGAAATGGAGGTGGTTCTGTCATAAATGAGGGTATTGAATGGCTTTCCAATCATGGAGTTAGTTTCCATGGAGAAAGGGATGAGAGGATATGAGGTTAATGGATCCTTAGCCTATCCAATTTCGAGCTCATAGGAGGAGATAAGAGATGGGAACCTTCTAGAGTCATCTAGAATGAAGGAATATTCCTAGAATCCTATACAAATTTCGCTCAATCTCACCCAACGTAGGCTAAAGAGGGCCTAAGTGCACTTCAGTTCAAGCCATAGTGGGCCTGCCTACTCTACAACACATTGTCTCAAGGCATAGGCTGTGCTAATATCCGAAGGAGGCTTTTCAGGAGCACTTCAGGCCATGACACTTTCATAAAAGGAGGCATTTAATGGGTTGACTTCTCTAAGGCATATAAGAACTGAATTAGGGTTTGATGAGCCCTAAAATTACTGATCTGAATGTTAGGAGTGATTTGCCCAAATAGACCTATAACAATTTCCCCCTAAAGGATAAAGTCGAAAATGATAATGTCGAGTGATATGGTTTACGATGTGATGGAGAGGAACTAAAGCGGACAGTGACCTGCATCGATTACAATACATAACATCATGATATTTTAGATTTTTTCATGAATTGTTGAGGGAAGGCATACCCATACTCAACATATAAACTTTTCATTACATGTACATAGATATTTGTCTACAAATATAGACCCATGATGGGATGACCATCAATGCAAAGCCATCGTATAGATGATTTAATACTCTCTTGAAATTGCAGCCCGGATGGATGAAACTAGATCCGGGGTCTTCTTTCTCGTTCAATCGTTCACTCAAGTATGAGTCTATCCATGTGAATATGTGATCTGAAGTCGAACATTGGAAGACACTATATGATTAGTAGCCAATGATGTAATCCGTTAATAGATACGAGAGAGATCACTGATAATGATAATGATTCTCAAGGTACTGTAGTACATTCTTCATGGTGTGAATGGATGTTTTGATGTCAAACACCATACAAAGTCTTTCGGTCGAAGGCCAGTAATGTCAACTTGTTTCTGGAAGCGCAAAACTTGCCATTGATGTATGCAAGCCCCAAGGTACTGTAAGGATGTTTCTAAGTCAACTTCTTGGATAATTTGCTAATGTCGACAAGAAGCGACTTGTCAGAGGAGGGCCTTGATGTATCCCACATCAACGACATGAAACGAGTGTAATGATTTTGGAGATGGAATGTGACTGATAACACAAGGTTCAAGAATGGCAGTCATGAAAATGAAGGTTTATGAGTATTTCAAAGTATGAGTTTACTGAATGAATTCTCTTGAACAATTCGGCAACACTGAATGAATTGGCAGCATTGACCCAAAATAAAAGTGATGAATGGTCTGATAGACCATATTTATGATAACCATCAAGCAAATAACCCAACCCAAATAGTCACGAAGATGAAGTGAAAGTGTCACATTCAAGAGTGACTTGCTACCGTAAAGTGTTTTATCCCTTTCCCATTTTCCCTATCATTGCTGACCAGTACCACTTTATTTTTTAACAAGCTTGAGGAGGATAACATATTCTTGTAGTATAATTCCACCCTTCGGGTGAATCCATCGCTATGTGATGTTTTAACAAGCCTAGTGAAGGTGAAACTCGGTTTTGTCATGATATACAAGTTTGTCTCTATTTGATGTTTTAACGAGTTTAACGACAATGAGAACTTGGTCCTTTTCATGTTTAGAGAGTTTGAAAAGGGACAAAAAGAAAACTCCACTAGTTATTTTTCGTAAGTTTGTCTCTCAAGTCCAAAAAGTGTAAAATAATACAAGAGATAACTTATTGACCATGTTCGATCAATGTATTCTTTTTTCGTAAATAATCTATCTCAGTCTGGAAAAGGGTTATACTGAGTAGATGTCATTTCCAATCCATTAACCAGTTGAAAAGGACAAGAGCTCGGAAATATTTTCATGTTTTGAGAGTCTAAAAAGAGCTTGAAGAGGACTCCATGTTTTTATTTCTTTTAACGAGTCAAAAAGGAAAATACCTTGCAATCTTTTCATGTTTCCAGAGAAAGAAAAGAGCTTAAAGAGGACTCCACTTAGAGGAACGAGTAGTGTCTAGGATAGCAACTAGTTCCGGTGATGTTGGAACTTCTCAAAACATGATGATTTATGTGAAGAGGCTGGCTACTAAGACCACTCATTGCAACTGTTCCTCAAAAAGGGTAAAACAACCAAGTGAAAGCGTATGATCGGCCAAGCAGATAGTGACAATGGAATGAGAAAAACTAAGGCTCATCTGACGGAAGACGCTGATAGAATGGAAATCATGAGAGTCAAAATGGAGATAGGTTCATTTTTACACAAGCTTGAACCATAGGGAACTATTCTTGGATTCAGTTTCATGTTTACACAAGCTTGAAATGAGAAAAAAACTGTGCTTGAGATTGGTTTGCATACCCCCAGCATGATGACTCGATTCTAGGTGCATATTGGTTTACATGCCCCCAGCATGATGACTCAATTCTAGGTGCACATTGGTTTACATGCCCCTAGCGTGATGACTCGATTCTAGGTGCATGACCCCCAAGCTTTATTGCATTCACCTAAGTAGACTACTCGTGGCTATCAGGTGGATGGAATGAAGGTTCATTTACTAGATCAAGTGAAAGACTCAACTAAGATTTTATGAGATCTAATCAAAGAATTGAATCCGAACTTTTCTCCAGGGGACATTGTTTCATTTTTTTTAATGAGCTTGACACAAGACAAGGAACTATGCTTTGGGACCTATTTCATTTTTTTTCAATGAGGTTGACACAGTAAAAGAACTATCCTCATATTCCTTGTTTCATTTTTTTACGAGCTTGACACAAGACAAGGAACTCTGCTCGGATTCCTTGTTTCATTTTTTAACGAGCTTGACATAAGGCAAGGAACTCTACTTGGATTGTTGGAAATAATACTGAGAGGGGGGGTGAATCAGTATTATCAGATTAATCAAACTTTTTAAATGCTCAGAAACATATACGCTACTTCAGTTAAGTGAACCAGCGTGTACACGCTACTGTGACGAAGTAAAACAGCGTATAAGAAGAAAACTCACAATTTAGTTAGCTTATTCTTCAATTAAGTGCATCAGGACATTATTCACCACATTAACAGTAAACATGTGCAGTATAACAGAACAGATAAAAAGCCACACACATGAACACCAAGATATAAGGTGGAAACCCAATGTGGGTGAAAACCACCTGCTGCAAGTTGTCTCTATCTTTCTTTAATATGAAACTTCAGTTTACAATCTTTTGTACTGGTGCAGCCTTATACCAGTACGCAGGCTACAACCTGCAGAAGGCTACAACCTTCTCTCGTTCTCCAAACTTCCTTGGAAGGGAGCTCCAACCCCCTTTGTACTAGCCAAGATACTAGTACGTAGGTGCTGACCTACAATCTTCCTTCTTTCAGGTATCACTTTTCATACATTTTCAGACTTGGATATTCCTGAAGCACAACATTACAATCTGAAGACCACAATTCATTCAATTTCCACAACAGATCATTGAAGCATAAAACAACCAAACTTTGAATCACTGAACCACTGAACCCTGTCAATCACCAGTTACCAGAACACAGAGCAGACTACAGAACTCTGCAATAACAGTCAGACCCCACTGTAAACCCAAAGTCAAGCTTCAAAAGATATACGCTACTTCAATGAGCAAAACCCGCGTATACACGCTCTTTTACCGAATCCAACCTGCGTACAGATCTAAAAATAAACTTTCTCAATTTGCAGCTGTACCAGACATTAGTTAGACCCAGAACGTAACATTGCGACAATATGCAGATCTAGAAATACGCATAATCAACCATATCATGATAGTGCATTTCAAACCATTAGATCCCGATCTATCCTTAGATCTAGTCTTCCATCAACCGATGTGATCTCTCCTTAGCTCATATCAAGCAACCCGAACCCTGCATATCAGATCTCTTTCTCTCTTAGATATTCAAGCCTTGTCGAAAAGATGATTTTGCCTAATGATCTTCTTCTCCTTATATAGTCTTATAGCTTAATACCAAGAGCCAAAACCATAGTAACACAATACCATCAACTTTAAAACTAGGGATCGACACGCCCGTCGAGACATAATGGTCCGAAATCATAGGCACAACTTCCAAGGACTAACCACCATGGACCAAAGGAACCTTTCCACATACACGCGCTTTTTCTGAATCGAACTAGCGTGTACACGCGACTTGGGCTTAACGAAACGGCGTGTATGAGCTTCCTTGGCATGCTGTACAGAGATCTGTCTTCTGATTAAGTTGCCATCACCTGTACCAACCTCTGAGCACCTGTACCAACCTCTGAGTGAGTTGCCATCAAGGACAATACTTGAATCATAATGCCAACAATTCCTTGTTTCATTTTTTAATGAGCTTGACATAAGACAAAGAACTCCGCTCAGATTCCTTGTTTCATTTTTTAATGAGCTTGACACAAGACAAGGAACTATGATCATATTCCTTGATGACGACCCATAAGATTTCATGACTTCCAAGAGGTTCTCATCAGATGGGAGAAAAATGCTCTGGAAGGGATATGTAGAGAGATCTGGTTCCAATGCCCCGAGTACATAATGCACAACATCATGGAATTAATCGTTATTTGATGTAGGCATAGAATGGGTAGCCACATAATTGACCCGTGTTGGGGAATATACCATTGGGACAAAAGGATCATTTAGGGAAGATGGTTGTTTGGAAGCCATATTTGGACTAGGAAACGAAAGCTAGTCAATGGTGACAATTTTTCCTTCATGTGGGAAACTCATCACTCGAAAGAGTGTTGAAACAATAGCACCCATGTCATAAACCTAGTCACGCCCAAGAAATAAATTGTAATCTAAAGGGCCTGGGACTACCATCACATTGAGATAAAACAAAATCTTCCCAAAGTAATAGGAACTGAGGAAGGATCCCTAATGGTTGACTAGTTCCTCTATCAAAATCCAACAAATTTAGGGTAATAGGCACAAGTGATGGTGAACCGAGTGCTTGCCAAGAAGTGGAGGAAATTATACTCATAGATGCACCTTCATCTATAATAGTTCTAGGTACAACCATATTACAAACTTGTACTATGATTTGGAAAGGCACATATGAAGGAAGGCGACATCTTGCCAGTCGATTCCTATCAAAGGAAGTGACTAGACTACTTGGAGGGGGTACTGTAAGAAAGGGAGAATTACCTCCTTGAGTTATGAGAATGGGAGGATTTTCCTCTTGTCTTCATGGAACAGGAGGGTTCCCTCCAAGCTCATTGGAATCTGAAGAAATGAAAAGAACCTGAGTGGTATCATACTCACTCTCTATGGGAAAGTTATTATTAACTAAAGGTGAAATCGGGTCAACTATTTCCTCAACCTGTGATTGGTTAGGTATAGATTCATGGGATTCACATTCAGAGAGAGAGTGGGTTTGATCGAAGGTTGATTTGGGTCAGTCACTTCATCAACTAGTGAAGGATTAAGGGAGAGTCTCCTGTAACCAGATGGAAGTCACTGCAAAGAAGCAAGATGGTTATCCAACACCTTTTGGGCTTCATCCAGATAGGGAAAAAGGTGAATGGGGTCATTCCCTTCACATAGCCTACATGGAAACTTAACTTTACCCTCCTTTCCATGAACTTTACTACCACTAGTTGACGGTGTGTCACCAGCATGATCTTTAGAAGTTGATGACACCAGATGATGTGAATGAGTAAACCATTCTTCTAAGGTTTGAGGAATACCAGAAAAATTTTGAAGAGGATGGTCTCCCGTTCAAATTTTGCAAGGATATCGAAGTTTGTGAGGCTTATCAGATGGTTTTTCATCAGAAGTTGCATTCGAAGCAATGGTTGCTTGGTTGCCCCCCTGCTGAATTTTCTTCTTCTTCTTCTTCTTCTTCCCTTTCTTCTTCTTCTTATCCACCTAGTTACCAGTGTCAATACTTCCACCAGGTGAAGAGGAAGAAGGGAAGGAAGAAACAACCGATGAAGAAGGTAAGGCGTCAAATTTAGGATCAACTGGAGGTTTGTTTCATCCAGTTGTAGGAATATTCAGTTATGGGGCCAAGGAGGTTGAGAACAACCATACTAGAAATTTAATGGTAAGTCCAGGAAGGGAAAATGTAGCCATATATGGAGCACCAATATTTTTGAATGGAGGAAAAGGAATAGGATTCCCATCAAAAGGAATTCCTTGATCGGTGGACTTTAGAATTGTTGCCATATGTTTCAACCTAAGATCAACTAAGGAGTGACGTGGAGGATGTTATCCACAGTCAATTAATTTTATTTTAATCAAAATAACACAACAAAATAAAAGAGGGATAATCTAGGCAAAAGGATTACCAAGTAACTGTGAACTGCAATATATTGCCTCAGTAAACCAAGGACTTAACATACATGCAAGAAATCTCCCTGAATGTTATGTTTTGTGTATCACAATGTACAACACGACTGACTCAGTTACCTAAGTATGGATAGAAACCTAATGTATTCCTCCCATATATACCTGAAAGTATGTGGAGGCCCAATCTATGTTAGCGTTGTCTAATGCAAAACTACACAGTGAGATCATTCCTTTATACTTTTCGTACTATAACACTGCCCTATATACCCGAAGGTACATGGACGAATGACGATATAATTACGTACATGGAGTGAGGTATCACACTCATAATGTATAGCAGACAATTAACGATAGCTACTATGTTTTATGATGCTGGAACATGTCTCTAGCCTAGAACCTCTAAATTTTATTCATTAGGTGAAAATGCCCCATTAGGTTAACTGAGATAACTTTTCTTTTGATCTTGATTTAGAGTTTTCCTTTCAGGTTCACCATGTGACGTATGTTTGCAATTCCTAGAATGCAACTAACATGAGAAACATTCTTTCATTCAATTAACAATCGAAACTATAGCTAGTAAGGGATAGAGCAATCAGATCTTTGACAAAGAGAAAAGAGCACACCTAATACAATTTCCCTAGCTATTCCTATCAAGCATTCACAAACTACAATATTCATAATTCAAGTTTTTATTTTCAGTCCCTTTAGTGTTTAGATGAATAAAAAGGAACTAGATGCACATACAATCAATCAATACTTTTCACAAGAAAGGAAGACTTTACGATAGTTCCTTTTTAAAATAAATGGATACTTTACGATACTTCCTTTTTAGAAAAGACTAATTGATTATAAGCTAACTTTCACAATGAATTGATAATGATAAAGAAATCCCTCAAGAAAAACTAAACAATCAAGGTCAAAGTAGGGCTAGAAGAGCAAATTCAAATTGATTTCAAAACGATAGAGAACATTAATCTTTCAGCAAACAAAAACAAAAGAAACTTTGGAAAAATCAAACCAAAGGTTGGTTTTTTAGCCTAAGAGGGATCAGCATACGTTAGAGTGGGAGATATTGCACTGTAGCGCACTGTCTCTAAGCTAAGGGTGCACTGCAGTGCACTGTCTTTAAACCAAGACTGCATTGGTGCCAGAGAGTCAAGTCAAGAGACATATAAGCACAATTTTTGACTAAAAACACTTCAAAAAGACTAAAAAAATATCAATAAATTCCAGAAAAGTCTACTTGGGTGCAATGTGATGAGGATAAGCCATCAAGAATGATAATTGTTCCCCAGCGGAGTCGCCAATTTGTTACATGGAATTTGCATCTACAGATAAACACATCTTCCCTAAGTGGGTGACTACACCTAGGACAACAGAATGAAAGTAGTTTAACCTTTTTTTATAAAAGGTAGATGAGATAGAGGAGATTACTTGTTGCCTTTCACTTCCTAAATCTCTTTTGAATCGCTCCTGTTGTTCCCACTTGAACTAAATCCGCTCAAAAGTTACCAACATCAAGAGAAACAGAAATAAGAAATGATCAAAGCATACATGAACTACCAACTATAAAACAATGGAATCGAATACATTGAAACACATAATCATCACAGATATGAACAATCATATGAGAAAAGGAATAAGCTCTTTATTAATGTAGAAGGAAGAATATCACCCAATACAGTTTGATTATGTGCCACTCCTCCAGCTTCAGTTCAACCATCACCACATCAAAAGCTCAACACTCCATCAACATAACATTGGTTAACACAAAATCAATCCTCAAACCAGGAGAATTTCCTTACAAAATTTATATTCTAGCCCCTTGATCACTATGATGATTGCTCAATTTATATTAAATGGAGGTGGTTTTGTCATAAAAGAGGGTATTGAATGGCTTTCCAATATTCGAGTTAGTTTCCCTGGAGAAAGGGATGAGAGGATAGGAAGTTAATGGATCCTTAGCCTATCCAATTTTGAGCTCAAAAGAGGAGATAAGATATGGGAACCTTTTAGAGTCATCTAGAATGAAGGAATATTCCTAGAACCCTATGCAAATTTCTCTCAATCTCGCCCAACGCAGGCTAAAGAGGGTCTAAGCACACTATAGTGTAGGCCAAAGTGGGCCTGTCTATTTTGCAGCGCACTATCTCAAGGCATAGGTTGCGCTAGTATCCCAAGGAGGCTTTTTGGGAGAGATTCAGGTGATGAAACTTTCATAGAAGAAGGAATTCAATGAGTTGAATTCTCTAGGGCATATAAAAATTGAATTAGGGTTTTATGAGCCCTGAAAGTACTGATCTAAATGTCGGGAGTGATGTGCCCAAATAGACTTGTAACATCAGGACATAGGTATTCATAGGAATAAATTCCATACTTATTTGTGAGGGGTCCTAGGAAATCCCCAAACCACATGAAGATCCTTCTACATCCACCATCATGCTTCGATATCTCCTCCATAATTTTTCCATTATGGATTCAAAATATTTTCTAGAGCATTTTGTTTCTTGGATTAACATGATTTTCAGGAGATCCTGTTGAATCTTCCACCATAGAATACATTGCTTGGGGGCGATATTCAAACCTTGTATGTTCCAGGGGATTATCGTCATGGGAGAATGGTAGTTTAAGAAGAGTAGATCTTTGAGATCTACTTGTATTGTCCTACGTTGACTAGCTTTTTTACTAAGGTGTCAAGTGTTTGAAGTGTTAATTTTCATTCTGTTTTCTAGAATTCTTTGCCGCTCTTCTTTTCATCTTTGTTGGTGATGGTTTGAATCCCTAATTACATATTCACTTTGGTTTTTTGGAGAGAGATGACTAGGAGGTTAATATGCTTGGGAGGGATGGTGCTCATGTCATTCTTGCGGCATGCCTATGCTAGGGCCAACAAATCTAGTCCTCCAAGTTGAGTGAAGTCGTCATCCTCGGCCATGAGGCTCTCCTCTTATTCTTGTGGAATGTTATATTGATCTTACGAGGGTAACATCAACTAGTTATTTTCCCTTTCTATCGATGTTGTGTTACTCGGTTTTCTTTCATCTGTTCCTGTGGTTGTTTTGATGGATCCTCTAGAAGGTTTCCTAAGTCCTCAAAGTTATTACTAATCGTTTGGCATTTGGGAGTTGTATAGTTTCCAAATTTCTTGGTGGGATGTAACTTGGAGGGGATATTTGTGAATCCTCAACATCTGTTGAGTTAGAGTTCATTAGGTATTGTTTGGGGTCATTTAGGAGAAAATCCATAAACAGGTACCCATGTTGGTGGCATTTTTGACATAAAAAGGTGTTGGCATTATGACACAGGCTTGGCACTATGGCACAGGTATTGTCCTTGATGGAAAATCACTCGGCAAATCATTCAGATGACAGTTCAGGCTCACAGGCTCTTAGAATAAAGGAAAAGAAGGTATACGCAGGTTCTTGTTGACCAAGCCGCGTATACACGTGGGATCGCCAATCAAAAGGCATGTATGCCTATGCATGCACTTTCATGCAAGGAAAAGCATGTACATGTGGGAAATATTGTTTTTGGTCCATGGTTTTTGGTCCTTGGTATTTGGACCTATGGTTTTGGACCATGGTATCTCGTCTGAAGTGTTGAACCTAGGTATTTGGACCCAAGTATTGGTTCTAAGTGGTTTTGGAACATGGTATTGAGTAAAGCCTAAGACTATAAAAGGGGAAGGAGATCATTAGGCAAAGACACTCAAGCATTGAATATCTAATAAAGTGCAAGATCTAGAATACTGGTGATTGGGTTATGGTGCATAGCTGGATCAAGGAGGAACCTGAGCACTAGAAGAAGGATAAGTTCTATTGATGGGTCAAGATCTTAAGGCTTGAAGAGAAGTATCTTTGTGTGATTTTGATCTTTTATATTTGGCACATGTCTTGATCTATAAATCTGATGATCTGGGTATAACTGATGTCTGAATAGTTGAAAAGGGTAAATTATCTTTTACAGATCTGTACGCAGGTTCAGCATAACAAAGGCGTGTATACACGCAGGTTCGGTCATTCAAAATTGTGTGTATGCAAGTTTTCCTTAATATAACAGTGTATGCACGCAGGTTCTACATATTGAAGTAGTGTACATCTCATAGAATATGTTTTAGCTACTTCTGTTTATTGCAGCAGTGTTCTAGGTTCAGGATTGGTTTCTGGTTACTGTTATTGTATTCTGGTTATAGCATTCAGAGAAGTGATTGTTTGATTCAGTTTTGGTTGGTGCAAAGGAGATTGGTTGATGTAGATTTATTTGATGTTTGATTGATGTTATTGATGGATCCAATCTAAAAATTTATGAATCGTTGTCCCTGGAAGAAAAGAGAAGGTTGTAGCTTTCTGTAGGTTAGCACCTACGTACTAGTACATTAGCTAGTACAAGAGCTAGGGGGTTGTAGCTCCCTTCGAGGAGAAGCTGGAGGATGAGAGAAGGTTGTAGCATTCTGTAGGTAGAATCCTGCGTACTGGTATAAGGCTGCACCAATACAGAATATTGTAAAAAGAAGTTTCTTATTAAAAGAAGATAGAGACAAATTGCGGCAGGTGGTTTTCACCCACATTGGGTTTCCACCTTATATCTTGTGTCCATGTGTGTGATTGCTTATACTGTTTACTACACTTGATTATTGTTTTATGGTTCTGATACACAGATTAAGATCAACTAACTAAAATTAGAAGTCTGCAAGATATACGTGGCTTTCTCTAAACATAGTTGTGTATATACGCATGTTTAATTAACAGAAGTAGTGTATATCAATTTGTTTATGGAAATGAAAGATTGTTAAATTGCTAATACTAATTCACCCCCCCCGCCCTCTCAGTGTTATTTCCAACAAAAGGAACATGCTCATAATATAGGATCTAGAACAAATCTCTATCTTTCGAATCTAGGGTGATGGCTTCACTAAGGGAGCCAAATATGTTCATGTAGACGTAGATTCTAGATTAGGAGGTGTAGAATCCCTGTCTGGTTTGCTAAAAACAATGTAAACTTTCAAATAGGAATTATAAACTCAAAATGGAAATTTGGCCAAAAAACCCCGAAAAAACATCAAAACCAGTGCTAAAAACAAAACGTGTGTATGCTGGAATGATTGTTTTTTTTTAGGCTCAATTTTGAACATGCGTTAAAATTGGTAGTGAAAACAAATTTTTCATGCAAAAATTGTGCAAAAAACACCCTAAAAATGAAAAGTGTTGATACTAGAATGATGGTATTTTTTTAGGGTCAATTTTCAACATTTTTAAAAAATGCGAGTCAAACCGAATTTTTATGTGCAAAAAAACAGTTTTTTGACAAAAAAATGTTTTGGTAGGATAACATTTTTCTTTGCTAAGTATAAATTCAACATGTTTTGGTAATGACGATAAAGATAAAATAATGGGATCTGAAACACATTAAATTCTATTAGTTTTCATCCTTGTTGTTAAACATATAATAACATCACACTAAAGATTGCTAAAATTCTAATTGTTTTCAACCATAACATTAAAGATACAAAAGAAGATTGGAAAATTTTCAACCATAAAATTAAGAAACCATGACATTATGAACAAATTACATGACTAAATTAATCAAAATATCATTATTTGTAGATTGAATGAAACATACATTATATCTCTAATTTATTGTTTCATTGTAGATATTCTATACAATAAAAAAATCATCATAATTAAAACATATAATCCAACAACATAAAAAATGACTCATAACTTCTGATTTAACACCGTATGGAAATCAAAATTTTTATTTCAAGATACGATGCAAACATCAATTATATAAATTGTCTGAGACAATTATTCAAAATCACTCATATTTTCTTACACACCGTCAGAATTCACATCTTCAGATGAATGACTAGATGTAGACGAAGATGTTCCATATTCTTCTCTTTCATCAACTAGTGCCCCATTTGAGTCCACATGCATGCCCACCATTTCAAGTTCCTAAATTCTTCTAGATCTATGATTGGTTTCAACACACTCCCATCTCAACATTGTTCCTTCTAGTAACAACCTTTTCAGAATCTCTATCATCTTGAAGTGAAGAGTTCCTCTCTTAGTTAAATTGAAGTCACAAAACGGTATGTCAGCATCCTCCAATTTTAAGAGGTCTGTGGAATGACGATTTTATATTTGTACCCTTTCTTTTTTTATTTCCGCCAATTTTTTTATCAACTACCATCTATAGCTTATACACACCATTGAATGGGTGTGTATTTGTGGCATACCAATGTACTTCAACACTTGTAACATCTTAATTTTCTGTAAATACATTTATAACCTTAGCAACCCAGAATGGATAACCATTGGGATCTCCATCTGCTAGCACTGCGGTCATGCAACCCTCCTTAATATCTTGTACTGAACCCCTGTAAACGTCTTCCATCGCTTGACATTGTGCATGAGATCTTCTAGCACCAATATACATGCTTCTTATTGAGATTGTTGTTGTTCAATAATGTTTCTTTCCTCATGTTCATTTGACACATTTTGTGGCCAAATAAATGAATTTTTCAAAGGTCTATCTTCATTTGTTGTTCTTGAAATGATATCACTTTGATTATTGAAAAATGACTCCCACCAAACTGTATCAGAAATGTCAAGGTACTCATATGTATATCTAATACATTTTTTAATTTCTTCTAGGCAATTAGAATAATTTATATCTCTATTATGTCTGCATGCATTATGAACTTCACCAACTGATTGTAATAATAATATTTTTGATGCAAATATTGGATGATCTGGAATGAACTTCAAAAGTTCCAAACGTGATGACGGTGCCCATTCTGCAGTAGTTGAATACTTCTTGCCCCATATTAGTGTTTTCCCATCAATTTTTTTGATACGAAATTGATGTTGGAGGCTAATATGATTAAGTTGTTCAATGCATTTCTCCTCGCCATCTGATCCCAGAATAAACCTTCGCATGTCAATAGTTTCTTCCAACACATCAAAAGTAGGCTCTGGCATGTATGATATATTAATACATTCAATTAATGATGGCAAGCTCCCAACTTCCTTCCTCCTCAATGTGACTAAAACACAATTGAACATCTGATCAATATGGTCATCGGTGTGCCCAACAAGAAGGAAACCAACCTTTACCTTTTGAAAAATTCTCAATTCAACAAGCATTTTTAGATATCCAAAAACAACTAGATTTTTGTTTTCATGAAGTATTGTCCAATTGTAGATACAAAACTTCAGGAAGATTACCAGACCAATGTGAAAGCACATCATGAATTATGGTTATTGTCAAATTTGCATCATTATGAATATTTGGAGATGTGAAGTACACCCTTTGCAACATTTTCCCATTGAATACCATATAAACGACCAAGTGATACTAAATAAAATTTTCCTCCTGTAAATTTTTGGGTGTGCGAAAAAAATGTGGTAAAAGTGTTTTCTTCTAGTCCATACCATCAATTATCAAACCCAAATATTTATTTGGATTATCATAACACTTCTTTCGATGCTTGTAAAATTTTTTCCTTTCACTTGTTTTTTGTTCGTGATGCTCCTGAAGTTCTTTGACAGTGGAATCTACACAACATAAAAGAAAGTCATTAAGAAATAAATTTTCATAGTTGATGACTATAAAATTTTAAAAGTTAAAGTTATGAATGCTTACCTCTTTTTGACCCTTCACATTTATCCTTTTTTTATTTCAGAGAAGCACATGTACTGCAAATCCCCATCCTTGTCTTCTTAGGAATACGAACATTCTCAAAGAAATTATTCTTAGGAATAGAAAATATTGATATGTAATAAACCAACCATGTCCCTCGGAACCTTTTGCATATTCTTTGTACAAGTTGTAGATTTCTCAATTTGAAAAATTCTCCGGAATATGTATTGTCTTGCTGTTTGGAATACACTCTCCATGCTTTGAAAATAAATCTTTCATCCATGACATTATAGTATTTGATAATGGCCCAAATTGTCGTTTATGATGTACTTCTGAATAAAATGTGGGATCCTTTTCCAAATTTTCTTGTATTCTTGAGAGACGAAAATTACTCATCAAATGAAACATTTTGAAAGCCTTTCTATAGATAAATAAAGACCCAATAGGATAATCATAGCCTGACAATTTAGATTGCATGCACCCAACTAAATATGAATTTTGCATGCTTTTATTCATTGACAAGTATCTCTTCCTTTTCTCTATTGAAAATTTGAAATCCATGTCTTTCAAACAATCCTTTTAACAACATTCACTTGAAATGAGAGTGTTGATAGAACTTCTTCTCATCAGGTATTCTACTCTACCCCTTGTATAACTAGAACTTCTTGGATTGATATGAAAGGGTCTACTCCTACTCATCGATACAATATTTCCTCGTAACATCTCCATCATTGGATCATCATTTGTATAAGCATTTTGATCATCATTTAAGGAATGTTATCCTCACTATGAACATCTGTGCTTTTGAAATACTGAATTGGAGGATATTCTTCATATTCCCCTTCTTTAGTGCTACCGTCATAGTCCTTAGAATTAGGACTAAATTGAAAATTTGACTCAATGTTTATTGGATATTCTTCCTCATGTGCATTGTCAGTGCTACTCTCATAGTCCATAGAATTAGGACTACCTCGAAAATGTGACTGTTTAGTTACTAAAAATTATGCATCCTGTTCTTTGCCACTGCTACTCTCATAGTCCTTAGGATTATGACTAAGTGCTTCATCCTGTCCTTTGTCACTACTAATCTCATAGTCCTTAGGATTAGGACTAAGTGGAAACTGCGACTCTTTATTTATTTGAAAATCTTCATCATGTTCTTCATCATTGATGATATCATAGTCAATAGGATTAGGACTAAGTGGACACCGTGACACTCTATTCATTTGAAATTCTTCATCATGTTCTTCATCACTATTGTTTTCATAGTCCATAGGATTATGAATAAGTTGAAACTGTGAGACTCTGTTCATTTGAAATTCTTCATCATGCTCTTCATCACTATTTCTCTCATAGTTGATAGAATTAGCACTAAGCAGACACCGTGACACTCTATTCATTTGAAATTCTTCATCATGTTCTTCATCACTGTTGTTTTCATAGTCCATAGGATTAGGACTAAGTTGAAAGTGTGACACTCTATTCATTTGAAATTCTTCATCATGCTCTTCATCACTATTTCTCTCATACTCCATAGGATTAGGACTAAATGGAGACCGTGACACTCCATTATTTTTAAATTCTTCATCATGCTCTTCATCATTGTTTCTCTCATATTCCATAGGATTATGACTAAGTGGACACTGTGACACTCCATTATTTTGAAATTCATCATCATGCTCTTCATCAATGTTTCTCTCATAGTCCATAGGATTAGGACTAAGTGGACACCATGACACTCCATTCTTTTGAAATTTGTCATCATGCTCTTCATCACTACTTCTCTCATAGTCCATAGGATTAGGACTAAGTGGACTCTATGACACTCCATTCTTTCTAAATTCTTCATCATGCTCTTCATCCCTTTTGCTCTGATAATCCCTAGGATTAGGACTAAGTGGAAACCATGACTCTTTATTTATTTGAAATTCTTCATCTCGTCTTTCATCAGTGATACTCTCAGAGTCCTTAGGATTAGGACTAAGTGGAAGAATTGACTCTCTATTCATAGTGGAAGAATTTCCGTTATATTCATTAATATGAATAAAGTTGTTATGCGACAAAGATGTTGATGCTTCACAAAGCGAAACTTCACTATCAAAAGAATCCATGCCTTTCAAATAGAAGAGGTTGAATGATACAAATGAAAATGCTCCTAATGACAATATATAGCTTAAAGAATGAAAATTTCCCTCCAAAAATTTTTGCCAAAATTTTTCCCTCCAAAAATTTCGTTCCATGTATTTCCCTTCGTTATTTTTTTCTACAATTTATTGAAAAAATATAGCTATTTTTTTTAATGAAATAAATCTTTAAAATTAAAATTCTAAACTAAATATTTTACCTAAATTAATTTATTATTTAAACTATATAATATTTACTAAACAATTGAGTGTTTTTTTTTAATATTTATTATACCTTCTAAAACAAATTAATTCCACATTAACCGTACAACAAAACAATTTTGTAGTTTCCCCTATATAATATATTTCATTATCACTACTTCTCACATCACATCAAAGTTTTGCGAGGTTCATTAAAATACATGGAGAAAATTTGTAGAGCAGCTACATTGCTATCAACAACATATTCAACGAAGGATTATCGCATTTGAAAGGTTAGTTAATTTTTCTGTTGTGCAAATTTTAAAATTAAATAAGTTTAATGAAATTTAATTTTTCTTTAGAAGTTAAAAATTTTTGTGGGACAAATTTACCCACTACATCCACAGTGAGTGTGGTGAGGCTAATCATGCTCCCAGCGGCCCAATGGCTCGCCACCCCAGTGGGTCGTTGGTCCTTCAGGGTGGGGCGGAGAGGCTGGCGCCACTGGGGTTGGGTGGGTGGGGTGGGGTGGGGTGGGGTTTGGCGGGGGGGGGGGTGGGGCTAGGGTGGGTAGGGGGGGCATTGTTGGGCTGACATGGTGGGGTACGAGGGCTAGGCCCAACTTTTGGCCTAGGTGGTCGACCAATTTCCGAGGTGGGGCGGCAAGGTGGTGTGTTTTTTAAATTTCTTATTATTTATTTTTTATTTTTATTATTTACAAAATTAATTATCATTTATCATTTTGTTTGTTAATTTTAGCTATTATTTTTTGGTAATTTACTCATTTATATGTGTCTTTTTTTTTTAGGAAAATGGCATCAAACAAGATTTTTGTGATTTTTTTTGGACCAAAGATGGTTAAAGGTGGATCTTCAAAAAACACTGTTGAACAAACCAAACCTGAGGTGATAACTACAAATATTTCAAGTGCCTCAAACGATAAGAAGATGATTTCATAATGGAAGAAATCAAAAGAATGTTTGCTATGTGAAAAAAATAGAAAGCTAAGATGTGCAGATATATCTATATGTTTATATACCTAATGATAATGGAATTTGTGAAGTGCTGGGAAAGATCATAGACATGTGTTTGGTACCGGACAATGAAGTTGTTTACATACTTACAAAAATGATTAAATACCAGTTATCATATTCATTGTATGACATGAGAGAGGTATCTACAAAGTTGGGTAAACAAATCGTAAATGATATGAAACAAAATATTGTAAGTATTGATATTTATATTTTTGTTTTGCGTTCTTGTAACTATCTCATTCTATTGTTATAACTTTTTTTTTTATTGGCATATGATATTTTGTTTGGCAGAATTTTGTTGAAAGTTGTTCAATTATGTTGGGAGGCATTCATTTCATAGAGCATGATATTATGAAATTTGTCAGTAGTTTCTACTCAGTGTCAGAAGAAGAGATGACAAACAAGCAAAATGTAGTAATTCATGATGCTACAAAACTAGATCCAAGGGATCAGGAAAAAATGCCTCTTGTGGATAAATTTAGAAAAGGTAGACAAGTTACTTTTGAAGATGAGGAAGTTGAAACTGACACTGAAGAATATGTTGTTGTTACTGAGGATGATGTTGGAATTGACGTTAGAAATTAGAAGAACCGTAAAATACCAAAAGTAACAATGCTCAAGAATAAATCTATTCTAGTTAATGATGAGAATGTTATGAGGAAGAAAAGTAAAGTTGAACATTTTGAAGTAGTCATTACCAATATTCAAGATCCTAGTGAAACTTCAAGAGAAATAAGAGAAATCATTACACCAAAATCTGATTTAGAGGATGGCATTATTAAAACAAAACAAAATGACATTCGATAGAACTTGAAAAAGAGAAACTTAATTGAGGGTGTTCGTACATTTAAGCTTAATGTGAGACAAATTTCTAAGGCAAGTGAAGGACAATGTAAATATCAAATTAGAAAGCCACACCACCTGCATGTTCACAACTTGAAGGCATTGATGAGGTACAATCCATATTCTCATGTGGTTAATTATGTGCTTCTTGTTGATCCAGTTCAAGTTCCCAACAAAGAAGCATTTGATAAATCAAAATGCTTTGAATACAATTATTATGTGCTTGGGGGGAACCATTCTGTAAAATGATGCAAGAGCATTCAACTCAATAATATTATTGTATCTTAGTAGACATAGGGGGTCTTGTGTTTTAAGGAAGTTGGTTTCCTAAGTGTTGAATTAATGTAATTGTTTAGTCTTTTGAGTGATTTTAATGAGAATAGGATTTAATTAAATATAGTGGGGCATATTTGTAAATGTTCTGGAATGTATGAGAATATGAGTGATTTAGGATAATTGAGAGATTGAGATATTTGAGAATTAATTGTAAAAGTTAGATTGGGAGTTAGTTCATGATTTTGTGGATTAGAGAGGATCCTTAGAGATAAAGAAGATATTTTAGGATTTTGTTGAGAAGGATATGGATCTAACCCAGGAATTGGTTTTAGAATCCTTTTGTATAAATTTAAGACTAAAAGGCATAGCCAGAGATTAGATGGTTAGCTAGTTAGCTGGTTAGATAGTTAGAGTATGACTATAAGCCCACGGGAAAATTATGAAACAGAGGCGACTGACATTGGAAATCAGGCCAGAGAGACAGAGAACCTTATTACATAATCATTTGTTTATATATACATATACAAAGATTTAATTCCAAAAATATGTAAGTGTGTGGTTTGAGTATTAAATGATAAATTGTGTGTGAATCAAAGTTTTGCATAGTATATGTATGCAAGCGGATTTTGAGCAGAACACAGAGAGAAGAATGATTCAGAGGATCGTAATGGATCGTTGAACCGATTGAAGTATCAAAGTAAATGATCTAGAGGGATAGTGATTAAAGAAGCACACAGAGTTAAGCTCAGGAGGAGTTGTGCGGCAAAACAGCAGAAAGATCAGAACCCTGAAGTAATCCAAAACCACAGAAGAACATTGAGAAATGGCGTAAAAACCCAAGTAAAGAGAAAAAAAAGTTAAGTGTTGGTGCATAGGATTTGTTGGATCTTTATGATCAACGGACGAGATTAAGTCACATAGAATGGAATAGTTGGAATCGCATCGCAACATATTTCAGGAGTGAATGAAATGGCCTTAAGTGATTTGTGATTGTGATGTGCAATATCATTACTAACTATTGGATCTAGTGCTCTGATCATTGTTAGAGGATCGTGATAAACCCCGCATCGCAATGTTTCAATTATGAGGAAAGAACCTTGGGCTACAAGAATATGCAAAGTATGATGTCTGATGCGATCAAAAATTAGTTTGCATTGCAACATTCCATGGTAAATGTACCTTGCCTTAATAGTTGCGACATGTGTTATTGTGACGTGCGATATTAAGCGGACTCGAGAGGTCTTGCGATGTGCGACGTAAGAGTAGACCTGAGAAGGTTATGAATGTGGTTTATCTTATCTGGAGTCTGGTTGTGTTATCGCAAATCAGATGCGAAAGGAGGAAGGCATACTAGTTTGATCCATGAGATTTGTGACAGCTGATGGATCTAATGGAGTAAACCAATGGTGGGGATGAATGCGATAAAGATAGAGAATTGGGAACAAATATATATAAAATTCATGGAATAGTGGAGAGAGTCATCGCATCCCGCAGATCAAGAGTTCTGAATGCATATGATGAAGAGTCTTTAAAACCCATGATTTCGATAAAGGATGCATCCGATAATGTGTAGAGACTGAGGAAAAGGCGAATAAATGTGAAAAGGTAAGTTATGTATGCTTTGTGAAAGATTTCTATTATACGAAGAATTATAATAGAAATAAATCACCGATAGAAGGTTTATGGGTAAGTCTGTATATAACCAAAGTAAAGGGTGGGGATTGGCTATATGTGCAACATTAAGGATTAATGAAGGCTTTTGAGGTTGAACAAAGTCCCAATGAAAGGATTGATTAAGCGTAGTCTGGGTTAGTTAACAAATCATTCTGTGGAGATCTAATAAAGGGGGCCTTAATCCTTAAGTAATGAAGATTTGACTTGGCAAAGAGTCTGAAACTCATGGGGCAAAACAGATTTTGCATTTTATATGCACACTATGGGTATTCATAGGGTTTTCCTACATCATTTTGGTATCAGAGTAGAATTGTGGTTGAACCATTTGATATTAAAGCAGAACAAAGAAATTATGTGTGAAAGTTTCTTTGAGAAAAAATTAGAACAAATTTATATGTTAAGATGTATATGTAGGAAAGAGGAGATCAGATTCTAATTTGACAAATAGTAGGCACATAGAGATAATGTGTAGCAAAACTTGTAGATGCAAGAAATAGAGGTCAATCCATTCAAAGGGCAGGAAATGGTGGAACAAGATCATGCAGAAATCTTGAAGGTGAGGTGATATGTCTGTTTTAATTTTATTTGAATACTGGAGAGTTGTGGTTTTTATATTAATGCACAGGTAGCAGCAAAAGAAGGTGAGAAGATTGCAGCAAACTAGAGCAAGGAGTGCTCAATTGGTTCCAAAGGAAAGAACCTGAGAAATGCTAACAGACTGAGCTCAGAGGAGAGAATCTTAGTGAGGCATATGTAGCAAGGAGGAGACTTGTTACTGCAAAGGTATTGTTGTAGCTTCCAAAGGAAATTCGGCAAAGGATGTGGGTAGAATTGCTAAGTAATGAAGAAAGCTAGTAAGACTTTCTAAGTGAAAGAAGAGGTGGTCAGAACCAAGTATTTCATTGTGATTGAAATACAAGAGGACAATTGTGTTATTAGAAGATGCAGATGAGTTGAAGCCTAGAAGGAGTAGAGAGAAGTGCTCAAAAGAGGTTCCAGAGATAGAGAACCAAGTGCTTGCCAAATGACCAAGTACAGAGGGAAGCTTGGTGAGGTAAGTGGCAGCAGAGACGACTTGCTGTTGTAGAGGCTTTAGTGTAGCTCATAATGAGTGAGTGAGGAACTCATATATATGGAGGACAAGATGACTACTGATAATCATAGCAGAGGTTCTGAGGAAGACCACAATAGAAGAAAGAAAAAGAAGGAGGATTCCAAGGCAAATGGCAAGAGAATGAGTCAAGAGGAGTTTGACAAGGAGATTGCTGAGATGAAAGAACAACTCGATGTATTGAGGATGATACTGGAGGAAAGCCAGAGACAAGGTTGGGTATTAAAGAAGAAGCCAGTGAAATGGCATAAGTTCCAAGAAGGCTACAACAGAGGTAAGTAAGGATGGGAAAACTTAGAGAAGCTGAGTTGGAAATCGAAGTGTCCATTTGTGAACCAGAGCAGGGTGAAGTTATGGGTGAAGAAGAAGGAATTATTGATGATTTTCTAAACTGTTGGACAAATGCAGACTAGCAGGAGAATGTAAAACCTTATATTGTTGAATCTAATAATTTTGATGTGATTACATGTTTTGCAGAGGATGAGCAATATTTCGAAGCTATCAAAAGTATGGAAGAGTATCTTTCAGAAGATAAAAACTCTAAAGTAAAGAACGATGGATAATGTCTCTTGAATGAGAAAAGCAGTAAATTATTGTAGCAGAAAAAAATTAGTAATACATTGATGTTTGAAGCTGTGACAACAAAGGAAAAATTTCATGTGAAAGGAGATGAAATTTAGTCTGAAGAGTTGATATGTGAAGCAATAGTTGAGACTATTGAACCTCGTAATTTTCAAATTGATAATTTGTGTATAAATGTGGGAATCATAAGTGATGATGAAGTACTTATGACAGTGTGATTGCAGAGGAAGGAGTTCACTACAGTGGACAAGATCAGAAAGACATCATTAGAAAAGATGATGTGTAGGGAAGGCTAACTGATAGTCTTAATAGTAAATTAGAGAGTTCTTTAGAGAAGTCTTTAAAGAAGTTGAATCAACATACTGATGTGCTAATAGAAGAGGAGAAATCGGAGCAGCATACTGAAGTGTTTCCAAAGGAAGAAGAGGCATTGAGGCCTTATGTCTTTTATTTTAATAATTGTTTTGTGAGTCCAGGTTTAGTTGCAGATGCTGGAGGAAATTTGGCACAGATGAACAGCAAAGTAATGATGGTTGAATGGGACTCTGTGGAAGAATTTAATCCATTGAATAGAGATGTTCAATTGATCGAGAGAATGCTAGAAATTTAGGATTTAAAGCAGATAGAGATAATGATGAAAGAAGGTAAGGATGAAAAGAAGACAGAAAAAGTAAGTGATAAAATTCGACAACTTCAAGGAGAAAAATAGAAATTTGAAGGGTTAGTGGACAACAACAACAACCTGAAACAAAGAGAAAGAGGAAGAAGTAAGTGGCAGAGTATGGAACAGTGCAAGGATGTGCTGGAAATAGAAATTGAAGAATTATGGCAGTTGATGATGAAATGGTCCATATGGAGGAGATTGACAACAGCTGGAAGGATGACCAATCAAAACTTGAACCTGATTGACAAGGAGAGGAAGATGAAATAGAAGACAATTGACATACATTAGCAACAAAGGTACAAGGCATTTGGGCAGTTACAAACTAAAGTTTGGGACCCTGGAGGTTTTATATCAACATATGAACACACATGGTCAGGAGATCATGAATATTTTCTACTTTGGGAGTCTGATGCAAGAGAATTCAGCTCAACAATAGCATTGTATCTTAGTAGACATAGGGGGTCTTGTGTTTTAAGGAATTTCATTTCCTAAGTGTTGAATTAATGTAATTATTTAGTCTTTTGAGTGATTTTAATGTGAATAGGATTTAATTAAATATATTGAGGCATATTTGTAAATGTTCTCGAATGTTGGAGAATATGAGTGATTTAGGATAATTGAGAGATTTGAGAATTAATTGTAAAACTTATATTAGGAGTTAGTTCATGATTTTTTGGATTAGAGAAGATCCTTAGAGATAAGGAAGAGATTTTAGGATTTTGTTGAGAAGGATATGGATCTAAACCAAGAATTGGTTTTAGACACCTTTTGTATAAATGTAAGCCTAAAAGGTATAGTCAGAGGTTAGATGGTTAGCTAGTTAGCTGGTTAGATAGTTAGAGTGTGACTGTAAGCCTACGGACAGATTGTGAAATAGAGGCCATTGATATTGGAAATCAAGCCAGAGAGACAGAGTCTTATTATGTAATCATTTGTTTATATATACATATACATAGATTTAATTCCAAAACTGTGTAAGTGTGTGGTTTGAGTATTAAATGATAAATTGTGTGTGAACCATAGTTCTACATAGTATATGTATGCAGGTGTTGTTCGAGCAGAACACAGAGAGAAGAATGATTCAGAGGATCGTAATGGATTGTTGAACTGATTTAAGGATCAAAGTAAAATCTCTGGAGGGACAGTATTAAAGAAGAATGCAGAGTGAAGCTCAGGAGGAGTTGCACGGTAGAACAACAGAAGGACCAGAACCCTGAAGTAACCAAAACAATAGAAGAACATTGAGAAATAGCGTAAAAACCCAAGTAAAGAGAAAAACAAAAAGTGAAGTGTTGGTGCACAGGAGTCGTTGGATCTTTACAATCAACGGACGAGATTAAGTCACATAGAATGGAATAGTTGGAATCGCATCGCAACATATTTTAGGAGTGAATGAACCGGCCTTAAGTGATTTGCGATTGTGATGTGCGATATCATTACTGACCGTTGCATCCAGTGCTCTGATCAACAGTAGAGGATCGTGATAAACCTTGCATTGCAATGTTTCAATTATGAGGAATGAATCTTGGGCCACAAGAATATGCGATGTACAATGTCTGATGCAATCGGCAATTAGTTCACATCACAACATTCCATGGTAAATGTACCTTGCCTTAACAGTTGCGACCTATGGTATTGTGACGTGCGATATTATGGACGTGGTTTATGTTATTTGGAGTCTAGTTATGTTATCACAAATTAGATGCGAAAGGAGGAAGGCATGTTAGTGTGATCTATGAGAATTGCGACAGTTGATGGATCTGATGGAGTAAACCAATGGTGGGGATGAATGTGATAAACATAAAGAATCAGGAACAAATATATATATATATAATTCGTGGAATAGTGGAGAGAGTCATCGCATCCCATAGATCGGGAATACTAAATGCATATACTGATGAGTCTTTGAAACCCATGGTTGTGATAAAGGAAGCATCAAGTAATGTGTAGAGACCGAGGAAAAGGTGAAGAAACGTGAAAAGGTAAGTTACGTATGCTTTGTGAAAGATTTCTATTATACGAACAATTATAATAGAAATAAAGTGCCAATAGAAGGTTTATGGGTAAGTCTGTATATAACCAAAGTAAAGAGTGGGGATTGGTTATATGTGCGGCATTAAGGATTAATGAAGGTTTATGAGGTTGAATAAAGTCCCGATGAAAGGATTAATTAAGGGTAGTCTGGGTTATTTAACAAATCATTCCGTAGAGATTTAATAAAGGGGGAATTAGTCCTTAAGTAATGAAGATTTGACTCGGGAAAGAGTCTAAAATGCCTGGGGAAAAACAAATTTTGCATTTTATATGCACACTGTGGGCATTCGCAGGGTTTTCTTGCATCATATAAGCTCAAAGACAATTGATGGAAGAATATCGCAATAACCCACGTTTTGAAACAATGAAATGTATCATTTATGTTGGTTTATCAGATGCAGAAGCAAAGATAGTGACATGGGATCATATTTTAGATAATGAACATAGGATGTCTATGACTTTCATCCAAAGTGTTAGATTTATTCATAGTGAATTTGAAGAAAAATGTGGAGGGGATAAGCTAACTTTTACTATAGATTTACGAAAGGAATGTTATATGGAAATAGGCTATCAAATTGAGGAGAAAATCAATTCAAAATATGGACAAGTAAATACTGATTTATTCAGATGTATTGATAACATTTTCCTGTTTCCATTTAGAATTGGAGAGATATGGGAATTTATTAATGATATTTTTAGCATGTGGGAGAACATTGGCATTAAAAACTAGAAGGTCAAAAGGTCTATACCATTGATATGTAGCAATAGTAAATTAGGTCCTGAAATGAAGCATCTTCCAGAAGATATGACTATCACACCTTGGAGAGCATTGCAAGGAGTGAAGGATGAAAAACTTGTCAAAGAAATATTATCTTATGTGAGGTCAAGGCAATTATCATTGGAGGAAATGTCTGTGGAATTTCAAAAGTAAGTTTGTTGAATCATTTTTACTTATTTCTAGATTATAATTTTCTTTTAAATATAACATATTGTTCTTGGTAGTATTTGTTATACATATTGTTATATTAACTTTTTTTACTTTATCTATGCAATCACAAGTTTTACATGAAAATATAAGAACAAATGGTTAAATTATTGAATGAAGATAGTTGGGATGATGTTGTATGCAACTCTCCAGATTCAAGTTCTACATCAACATTTTTTTTTTTTAATCTTGCATTTAAAAAGGTATGTTGATTTATACATTCATTTTTATTAATCTGTATACTATTTTATTTTATAACTTACACATGTTTTTGCTTATTTTATTAAAGATGAGGAAGAATGCAAATGGAGCACCAGATAGTTTCAGGACCTTTATTGAAAAAATTAAGATTGAAAGACTAAAGAAGAAATGTCTTAAGAATGTTGAACTTGATCCAACTCTTATTCATTTCATTTGGAATGGGCTTGACACTATTCAATATCAAGTAATACAAGGCAACTGTGAAGACATTGCTAAATTCATATCTAAAAGGGATTATGCCCTAGTTATTGCAGATATTCCCCATGGTTTCAATATTCCAAACATTGACTATGATAGTGACCCTTATACTTATCAATCTCTTAGTAAAGTAGTTGTGGGATTTCTAGAAGTCACGTCATTAGCATTATGGAGATTTGTGACATTTCATTCAAACACACAATTGGCAATGTTATTGTCAAGCTTCAAGGAGAAAACAGACTCAAGGATGCAACTTACATGGTAAGACATTGAAAATGTATATTTGATTAATGTTAAAAAATTCGTTTATGTACAAGTTAATTGAACTTTTACTATTTCATCTTACAAGCAGATGTCAAATCTTATTAACCGTGAAGATCAACCATTTATAAATGATTGTGAGTTCATCCATATTGATAGTTGGGCAAAAGATGATAGCTATATGTCTATGATTTTTAATCAGGTAGATGGAAAGTGTCATAGCCAAGTATTCGCTTATGATGTTGTTGTGAGAAAACTAACATATGAAGACAAAGAAGCAAAAGGAGAGATAATTAACATTTATTTAAAATCACAATTGTTGATTAACTATCTTATAGAACTATTTTCAAATGAAGGAGATTGGGTTTTGGATTTATTTTCTGGCTCAGGTAAGTTTTATTATATGGAATTGAATTTCAACATCTTATTTCTTAATTTGTATGTCATTGTACTAATTTACTTCATTATTTATTTTGTGGTTGATAATTAGGTACAACACTGGCATGTTACCTTCAAAAAGGAAGAAATTTCATTTCCATTGAAAAAGATCCAATACAACACAATTTTATTCAACAAAGAATTAATGATCTTCAATTTATTCTAGATGCAATGCAAGAAATTGGGTTGAAGAAAGGGGACTTTAGTGAATCACGTGTGGCAAAAAAAGAAAAGGAACCCCAACTACCATTACATGGAATGATTGGAAAGGCATACAATTGGAGATTCACAGACATCAACGATCCATTAGAAGAGGAAAATGAGCAACATGAAGCAGAAAATATTGTGGAAGAAGACAATGATGAAACTCTAGAGGATGAAGAGTTTGGATTACGTGATATTGTTGATTAAATTTAAGTTATGCTTGGAAATCAAGTTCTTTTTTTGTAACTATTAATTAGTTATACTTGTAATGTTTTAACTTCGACATTTTATGAGAAGAATAAGAATTCAATTAATGTTGTTATGTGTTCAATATTTGTATTATGTGATTTTCGCATTAATTTTTCTGTTAATCATTATTTTTTGAAAAAAAAAAGTGATTATTATTATTATTTTTTTGACATGAAATTCATAAAAAAACCATTATTAACCATTTTTAGTTAAAATTTTCCTATAAATTTTTTTATTTTGACATGTCATTTCTAGCAAAAAATTACAAAAAATGATCGAAATGTGTAATTTTTTAGTTATATTTATGTTGAAAATGGTTATTTTTATGTCAACTATTAAAAATTATTATTTTTTATATACAATTATTTCATGTGCATTGAAAATTAATTAACGATGTATAAATATGTAGAATATTGAAACTTCAAAATATTGACCTTCTTCTTTAAATATGCAAAACAATAAAAACCTCACTCCAAAAAAATAAAACTAAATAAAAACAAGAAAATATGAAGAAGAAGACCACTTAAAAAATTGTTAAATTTAGAAAATAATTATTTACATTTCATACATTAGAAAATTTAAAGTAAAAAAGTAGGTCTTTTAAAAAATGGCGTGATGTAGAATCACCATTTTTTTAAATCAGCATGCAAATCACTAACATTCTAAAATGTAATGTACATAAAAAATATTAAAGTGCCAAAAACTATGCTCTAAAAAAATTATGTGTGTTCTGCATTACCCCTTTCCAAAATCGGGTCACTTTTTTGCTATCTCTAGAAACGGGTAACAGTATCAGTTCCCATTTCAAAGTTTACATTGTTTAAAAAACACACAAAAAATCCAAGCTTTTTTCTAATTTCTTGAAGAGTATTTGAATCCCAATATTCATATGGAAAGGAGTACATGTGGATCAAATTGAGAACCCAAGAGAAATATTCTTTGTCTGGGTTGAATGTGACTATCAATTTTCTCATATAGAGACTGACAAAGTTGAGTAAGTAGGGGATACCCACCACGACATATTTCTGGTATTCTTGGTGAGTGAAGGTAACCATGAATAATGACCTATAGATGAGTTGACGTCATAGTGTACCTTATGTTTCCACATTGCGCTATCCAATGGAGGGCTTTTTCACTAGGCCAAATCCTAATGAATTTTTAGATCAAGGTGTGGTCTTGCATAAACTGGATATTGTCACTAAGTCTTATTGACATCACATGGAGTTGCAGAATCTTTGATGATTTTAAGATGCATGTGATATTGTTTCTTTGAGCAGGGGTTACATATTTTTATGGCTCCATGAATGTTGATGAATGAACAAGGATCACATCATTTGTTTTGTAGTTTTGGGGATCAAATTTTGTAGAGGGTGGTAGGTTCAAAGCAAGTCTAGCATTAGGTATGTCAGGTTGCTTAGAATAGAGAGGGAGGATGGAGGAGCCAACAACCCCCCCCCCCCCTTCCTAGGGTTCACATGGCAATGGGAGATCAGATGAAGACAAAGCTTAGGTTTCTCTAAGAAGGATAACATATGTGGATTGGTGCTCGAAGTAGTGCAAACAAAACTCATGGACAAGGAATCTATTTTTTTTCTAAGTAAGGTTAATCCATTAATATGATACAAAAAGGAGAATTACAGTGAGGCTTGGCCACAGAGGAACCAAGCCTCAATCAGCACACATCCATAATAATTGTCTTTGACTGCCCCAATAGAGGGGAAACCAGTTCAAAAATATGTTCAAAAATATGTCCAAAAATAACCCACATAGGGGTAGCGAATTTAAATAGAGCGTTATCGAGACAGGGTAACCAGATCAAAAGTTTGTCCTGAAGACACATATGACTAAACATAAACTAAACCAAGAACATGATAGAACATCCACCTGACCGACACGACACATGGCACTCAGTCTTCCGGAGCTGGCTCCTCCACAATTGGACACGCCCAGTCATCCAGGTTGTCCAACTCGCCATGTCCCAGCACTTGATGGCCTTCCTCCATGCTGCATGGCTTAACACATGGGCCTGACGTGTCGCCCCGACGATTATCAGTAACCTGCGTGTAACTGTGTATGCCCGTCTCTACATGCTGACTGCCAGCAATAGCTTTTCCATAACTTCTGGTTCGACCTTCATCAGCTTCTGGTTCACCATTGTTGCCTCGATTCCTGCTACTTGGGCTAGCTCTTTTCGCCTCCTCCATAAGATTATCCAGGGGAACATGTGGCTCCATCTCTTCCATGATTGTAATTGAGATAGTTGCTGCAATAATAGGGCAATTCAAAGAACTACAAAAACGAAACTGCATGGTGTGAGGAGTAGGATGCGAAGGTAGGGGGAAGGTTGCAGTGCAAACAACTGCATCTTCATGACCTGAGCTATGGAGCCAGGCTCTACCTTTGCCACTTCGCATATCTGGGTACTAGCTCGCGAAACTATGCGGGTTGGGATTATCTAAAAAGGAGGCAAGGGAAGCGGAATCAGGGCTAGGTAGAGCAGGGGAATGAGAGCTTCCGTCTTGCGTGCCCCCTCAACAATTGCGCATACGATGGTGGACCATGGTGGATATGGGAACAGGGAGAGTGTTAGCAGGATCAGTGGAAGAATTGACAGAGGAGCTATGTGAGGAAGTTACAGAGGGGATGGAGGATATGAGCAAGATTGCAGAGGTTGGTGTGGGAATGGTGGAAGCCATTGCCCAAATCAATACAGCTCAACAGCCAACATTTTCGGCCAGTGCTAGTGCACTCATTCAGCTCTCCTGCCCATGGAGGACAGACACAATGAATCAGGGGCAGAATAATAGGAAAATTATCTGGCTCCATTGTTATGTGGGCAATGGCTCTACCTCGACTAGTGCAGGCACTAAATGGCTCTTGCGAGGTGCCATGAATTCCATTCAGGGTGGCATGGGAAAAGTTGCAGGGGGCCATGTGGCCTCCCCATCCGCCACCTCTCCGTCTAATCATATTAACTCCAAGAATTAACACCCGTATCCGGGTATGGACAAGGAATCTATTGCCCTAAAGAATTTGCATCATTTTTTTAAATTAATAATAATAATATTACTCATAATTTAAATAAAGTTATACTTTAGTCAATTTTTATAGTTTCTTTCTTGGGGGGAAATCTAAGATGTATGATGGAGTTTTATTCTTATATTGAATTGTTGTTTGTGAGCATTTACCAACCATTTACTTTATATGACCATGTCAGTAAATTTTTAATAGATTTTTTTTCGAAAGTTAAAAATGCAAAATGTGTAAAATGGAAGCGAAATCCATAATTTTTAAGCTCTTTGTCTAACTAATAGATGAAATGACCCTTCTCTTGGATTTTTTTTTGTTGGAAATAATACTGAGAGGGGCAGTGAATCAGTATTATCAAGAAAAATCTTTTCAATTCTTTCACAGAATTGTATGCGCTACTTTAGTTAGGTAAACCTGCGTATATACGCAACTTCAATAAAGGAAAACTGCGTATAACTTACAGACTTGTAATTTAATTATTCTTCAGATGTTGATTTTAAATCTGTGTGTCAGAACCATAGAAACAATGACCAGGAACAGGAAAATGCAGACAGTCACACACAAGAACACAAGATATAAGGTGGAAACCCAATGTGGGTGAAAACCACCTACTGCAATATGTCTCTATCTTTTTCAATTAGAAACTCCTTTTTACAATGATTCTGTACTGGTACAGTCCTTTACTAGTACGCAGGCTGCAACCTGCAGAGAGCTACAACCCTCTCTCGTTCTCCAGCTTCTCCTGGAAGGGAGCTACAACCCCCTTAGCTCTTGTACTAGTTGAGATACTAGTACGTAGGTGCTAACCTACAGAAGGCTACAACCTTCTCTTTTCTTCCAGGGACCATGTTTCATAAATTTTCAGACTGGATCCATGAACATCAATCAAACATCAAGAATTTTTGCATCAAACAATCTCCTTCTCACCAATTAAAACTGAATCAAATAGACACTTCTCTGACAGCTGTACCCAGAACACAGTAACAGTAACCATGCACCAATTCTAAACCCAGATCACTGCAGTAATCAATAGAGGCAGCTAGAACATAATTTAAGAGACGTATGCTACTTCAATATTCAGAAACCTACATTCATATGCTTCTCTGTTAAGACCAACCCGCGTATACGCACTTTTGACTTACAGAAACAGTGTGTATACGCGCCTTCACTTCACTGAACCTGCGTATAGATCTATAAAGATAATTCACTCCTTCAAATATTCAGACATTAGTTAACCCATATTATCAGATTTATAGATCAAGCTAGCGCCACATATAACAGATCAAAATCATACACAGATACTATTACTCAAGTCTTAAGATTTTGACCCATCAATAGAACTTATCCTTTTCTTTGCGCTTAGGTTCCTCCTTCGTTCAGATCTAGCTTTGCATCATAACCCCAATCACCAGTATTCCAGATCTCACACTTTATTAGATATTCAATAATTCAGATTATGTCCTTGCCTAATGATCTCCTTCCTCTTTTATAGTCTTAGGCCTCTCACAAAACCATGGTCCAAAACCATAACAAATCAATACCATGGACCCAATACTTGGGATCAACACTTCGGACGAGATACCATGGTCCAAAACCATAGGTTCAGAAACCAAGGACTAAATACCACGGACCAAACATAAGTTCTCCCACATGTACGCGCTTTTCCTTGTGTGAAAGTGCGTGTATACACATACGCGTCTTTGGAACGTCTAACCTGCGTGTATACGTGGCTTGGTCACGATGAACCTGCGTATATATGTTTTTCCTTCATTCTGAGAGCCTGAACTGAGATCTGTCACCAAAGTGAGTTGCCATTAAGGACAACATCTGTGCCATAGCGCCAAACCTGTGTCATAATGCCAACAATCTCCCCCTTTGGACTTGATGGCAACCCCAAGATCCTCAAAGTCATTCTCCCTCTTTATCATCAATGGAAAAGGGTTATGCTCCCCCTAAGTACATGCTGGAATCTCTGCTCTGCTGTGCTGACCATGCTCCCCCTGACTGTAGGCAAGATTTGCAAAAAGATGTTCTTCAAGAACCATGACTTATACATCATAGAAGACCTGCCTATCACCAAAAGACTCTATACAAACATCCATCACCCAACCAAGTGGGGATCATCCACCCAAACAAGTGGGGATACATCAGAAGTTTACATATGACAACCAAGTACATTACATCATTCATCCCAGGCATAGTGGGGAAACCAAAATAGGCAGTTACATGACCTTGACAGTAAAAGATATAGAGACGAAAAATTTAGAGCAAGACTATGAAAGTCACCAATAACAAATATCAGCAACATCATTATTCAGATCAGCAACCATGTTCTCCTTCTGCACCTGATCCACCTAAAACCAAAAACAGCTTGTGTACACGAACCAAGAGTTTCTAATGTAATGCCAACAATGCATTATTAGAAATATATCTGCTCCCCCCGAACCTGTGCCAGATGGTCTCTGTCAAACCCATATCAGACTCTCTTCAACCAGAGTCTGTCCCCACTGATTTCCTTCAAACCAACATATACGCGACTGTATCTGCATAAAACTGCGTATGTACGCGGATCCTCCTCATGCAACTCGCGTACAACCACATTTCTTTGAAACAGACAGGTTTCAACAGCAAGATGACGCATCAACTACCCCCAGCTTCTGTCTGAGGCATTCAAATGTCTCCCTGGGCAGTGGTTTGGTGAGAATATCACCAACTTGTTCCTTGGAGGGAACATACTCCAATTTGACCTTTTGTTCCAGTACTTGTTCTTGGAGAAAATGATACTTGATCGGTATGTGCTTAGTCTTTGAATGCATGACAGGATTCTTTGAGATACTGATAGCACTTGTATTATCACAAAAAATGGAGATAGGTGGAGTACGAGTGATTTGAAGATCTTGCAATTTTTGCATCATCCAAAGGAGTTGTGTGCAACAAGATGCAGCAACTACATATTCTGCTTCAGCTGTAGATAGAGCAATAGAACTTTGTTTCTTGCTGAACCAAGATACTAATCTAGGACCCATGAAGAATGCACCACCACTAGTGCTTTTTATGTCATCCACGCTTCCTGCCCAATCCGCATTTGTATATGCATCAAGTGTGAGATCTGTATCTCTAGGATACCATAAGCCATAGTTTTGAGTTCCTTGAAGATACTTGAAAATTCTCTTAACTGCCTAAAGATGTGTTTCCTTTGGATTTGCCTGAAACCTTCCAACTATTCCCACTGCATGCATAATGTTTGGTCGGGTACCTGTTAGATAGAGTAGACTACCAATCATGGATCTATAGGTTGGTTGATGTACTACTGCCGATTCATCATTTGCACTGAGGCTGCATCCTGTCACCATAGGGGTACATACTGGTTTCGAATCCTCCATCCCATATTCTTCAAGATTTGCTTGAGATACTTGGTTTGTGATAGAAAGATGCCATCTTTGTTTTGTTGGACTTGTAAACCAAGGAAATATGTGAGCTCACCAAGCATAGACATTTCAAACTCTTTCTACATTACTAAGGCAAAATTTTGACTCATATCGTTTTCATTGCTACCAAATATGATATCATCAACATACACAACAAGTATTAGCAACTTATCATTGTCAATTTTTATATAAAGATTGCTATCAGTTGATCCTTTTATAAAACCTTGTTGATGGAGGTATTTATCCAAGCGATAATACCAAGCCCTTGGAGCTTGTTTAAGGCCACAGAGTGCATACAAGCTTTGAATCATTTCCAAGGATAAACCCATCTGGTTGCTCAATATACACTTCTTCATCCAAATCTCCATTTAGAAAAGCAGATTTCACGTCCATTTGAAATACTTTGAACTTCTAAAAACTAGAGAGAGCAAGGAAGATTCTGATGGCCTCAAGTCTAGAAATGGGAGTAAAATTTTCTTCAAAGTTGATTCCTTCTTGTTGGGCATACCCTTTACAAACAAGTCTGGCTTTGTTTCTAATAACTTCCCCATTTTCATTCAACTTGTTTTTGAATATCCATTTTGTCCCTATGACATTCTTATCTTTAGGTCTAGGAACCAACTCCCAAGTGTTATTCTTTTCAATCTGCTCAAGTTCTTCATCCATTTCCTTGACCCAGCATTCATCTTTGCATGCCTCTCTTACATTTTGTGGTTCAGTGGAGGAGAGAAATGCCAAATAGCTTGAAGCTTCTGCAATTGTTCTTCTTGTTTGTATCCCTGCCTCTTTTTTCTCCAAAATTTGAGATTCTAGATGATTCTTCTGAACGTACCTGGATGGAGTCTTTTCTTCTATCCTTATCTGTTCTTCTGGTTCCTCATGGGTTTCTTCTTCATCATGAATCTGATTTGATGTTGATGGATAGTCCTCATCATCTTTGAAGTCTTCAGGTCTTACCTGCCTAGGAGTGCTTTCTTCTTCATCAACCACTACATCAATACTTTCAACAATTTTTCCAAGCCTTTTATTGTAACACTTGTATTATTTGCTGTGGGGAGAGTAACCAAGGAGAATGCCTTCATCTGCTCTAGGTTCAAACTTGCCAAGATTTTCATCAGTATTTTTGATGTAGCATTTGCTCCCAAAAATTTTGAAGTATTTTACCGTGGGAGTCTTACCATACCATAGTTCGTGAGGAGTCTAAGTGTTGTTTACCCAGACGTTTGTCTTGTTGAGAATAATAACTGCTGCAAATGCAGCTTCACCCCAGAAGGTTGCGGGAGTTCTAGACTCATCAAGCATAGCACGAGCTATTTGTTGAACCGTTCTGTTCATCCTTTCCACTACTCCATTTTTCTGATGAGTCCTAGCTGTAGATAATTCCCTTCTTATTCCATGTTCTTCACAAAAATCGAAAAATTCATTTGAGGTAAATTCTCCTCCTCGATCAAACCTGAGGCATTTGATTTTGTGATTTGATTCGTTCTCCACCAAGGCTTTGAATGATTTGAACTTTTCAAAGGCTCCGTCTTTGTGCTTCATAAGTCCTATCCAACACATCCTTGAAAAGTAGTCAATGAATAATATAAAATATTCTTCTTCTTGAGGTGACCTTTTCCTAGATGGACCACATACATCAGTATGGACAAGTTCAAGTGGCCTGCTAGCTGATCCTTCCTTCTTAGGGAAGTTAGTTCTGGTTTGCTTGCCAAACTAACATGATTTGCATATTGTATTGTTTGGAATTCTGATGTCTGGAAGACCACGAACTGCCTGATATTTGCATGCTTTCCTTATCTGAGAGAAGCTTAGATGCCCCAATCTTCTGTGCCACAGCTAGTGTTCATCATTCTTGCTCAGATAGCATTATTGTTGTCCTCCCTTGAGAATGTATAGATTATTTGGAGTCCTTATGCCTTTGATCACTGTTTCTCCTGTATCAAGCTCATGAACAATACATCCATTTGATCGAAATATCACCTCATTTCCTTGATCACACATTTGACTGACACTCAATAGATTATGCTTTAAGCCATCAACATACATAACATTTCCCGCTTTGACCTTTTCCTTTAAAAGAACAGAACCTTTACCTTTTATGAGTGCAGGGGTGTCATTTCCAAATGAGACCTTCTTCTCCTTTTCTAAGGCACTATATGACTAAAGTTTTTCCTTATCACCTGTCATATGTTTCGAACATCCATTGTCGATGTACCATTGATTTTCCTACCCTTCCGCATATAAGGCTATACCACATCATTCTGGTTTCAATTTTTTCATTATCCATGTTTTGGCACTTGAGGCTTGTTCCTTCTGAGTTGTCTGCCGAAACCTGCTCCTGCATTCAGAATCTTCATGACCAAAGTTGTTACAAATAGAACATTCTATTTCATTTTCAAGAGTAGAAAAGTTATTGTAGGTCCTTTTCATGATCCCAGTCATACTTCTTTGTTTTTGAGCTTCTCTAGTCATGATTGTCTTATAGGCAACACATTGAGCTGCTTTGTGACCAAAGTTATGACAAGAGAAACATTGGCCATTGAAGAAACTCCTGCGATTACCAACCAAATGATTGTAGTTTCTATTGATATCCACAAATTAAGAAGGTTTTACCTGTGGCTGGTTGTAGCTTCTGTTCATCCTTAAAGTAGATTGCCCCCGATTTACCTGGTAGTCTTTGTTCATTCTTGAGGTAAATTGTCCCTGATTTACCTGGTGATCTCCATTGGGCCTTTGCTCACTTCTCCTTGCTGCATCAAGATAACTTTTGGAGGTGGATGGTTTCTGCGCTTGAGATGCTTCTTCATTATATCCCAGACCTGTCTTGATTAGTGGAGAACGATGCACTTTGATAATCTCATCTAAAGTCTTAGATCCTTTCACAAATCTAAGATTAAGAGCTTTTGTTTTCTCAATCTCTTTTCTAAGTCCCACAATTTCACATTCTAACTTTTCATGATGTTTTTCCCTTTCAGCCAGTTGGAATTGCAGAGTATCAATAATCATATATTTCTCTTCTAAACAAATTTTGAGTTTAGAAATCTCGTCATAGAGACCTTCTTCGTCTATAGCATCGAAGAAATCATCATCTTCAAAAGCCATTAACAGTCTATAATTATTACCTTGTTCATCTTCATCACTATTTGAAAGTCTATCACTATCTTCACGAGTGTAATAGCTTTTCTTATTTACATTCTGTTTCTTGTTCCATCTAACTGGTTCCTTACCTTTGTTAAGCTTATCTTTATGAGGACACTTGGCAGCATAGTGACCGACTCTTCCACAAGCAAAAAATTTAAAAGGTAACTTACCTCTGAATCTTCCAGCACCCCGTTGAAGGTTTTTGACAAAATTTGATTCTTCCTCTTCTTCTGACATATATCCTGAGTCATAGGAATCTCCTTTTCCTGAGGCATTGAATGTGGCTTCTCTTCTGTCTAATGGTCCCCCTTTCCTCATTTCATAAGCAGTTAGAATTCCGTGTAGCTGCAACATGGTAATGCTCTGTAGATTCTGTTATTCTTCTATTGTAGAAACTTTTGATTCAAACTTAGAAGACAAAGATCTTAGAACCTTTTCAACCAAAAAAACCTCTTTTATTTCTTCACCCAAGTTTTTCATACAATTAACAGTCTCATCTATACGTAGGAAATAGTTAGCCACACTTTCATCATTGTGCATTCTAAGATTTTCATACTGAATTCTGAGGGTTTTAAGTTTTGCTCGTTTTACCTGTTCATCTCCTTCATAAATCAAAACGATCTTGTCCCATATCTCTTTTGCGGTTTTGAGCTACATGACCTTGACGAATTCTGTTCGAGATAGACTCCCTAATAGAGTATTGACAGCCTTTGCAATTGTTTCATACTGCTTCTTCCCAGCCAGATCTGTAGGAGTTGCTAATGGAAATGTGTACCCTGTATCTATGATATCCCAAACTTCTGTACCAATAGATTGAAGGTAGGCTGTGATTCTTACCTTCCAATAGACGAAGTTGGTCCCATAAAAAATTGGTGGCCTGATCGATGCTTCTCTCTCATAGTTGCTCATGATGATAGATCTTCCTTCAAGCGATCAAGCTTCTTCTGAAGGACATGCTCTGATTCCAATTGTTGGAAATAATACTAAGAGGGGGGTTCAATCAGTATTATCAAGAAAATTCTTTTCAATTCTTTCACAGATTTGTATACGCTACTTTAGTTAGGTAAACCTGCGTATATACGCAACTTCAATAAAGGAAAACCGCGTATAACTTACAGACTTGCAATTTAATTATTCTTTAGATGTTGATTTTAAATCTGTGTATCAGAACCATAGAAACAATGACTAGGAACAAGAAAATGCAGACAGTCACCCACAAGAACACAAGATATAAGGTGGAAACCCAATGTGGGTGAAAACCACCTGCTGCAATATGTCTCTATCTTTTTCAATTAGAAACTCCTTTTTACAATGATTCTGTATTGGTGCAGTCATTTACCAGTACGTAGGCTGCAACCTGAAGAGAGCTACAACCCTCTCTCGTTCTCCAGCTTCTCCTGGAAGGGAGCTACAACCCCCTTAGCTCTTGTACTAGTTGAGATACTAGTACGTAGGTGTTGACCTACAAAAGGCTACAACCTTCTCTTTTCTTCCAGGGACCATGTTTCATAAATTTTCAGTCTGGATCCATGAACATCAATCAAACATCAAGAATTTATGCATCAAACAATCTCCTTTTTACCAATTAAAACTGAATCAAATAGGCACTTCTTTGACAGCTGTACCCAGAACACAGTAACAGTAACCATACACCAATTCTGAACCCAGATCACTGCAGTAATCAACAGAGACAGCTAGAACATAATTTAGGAGACGTATGCTACTTCAATATTCAGAAACCTGCATGCATACACTTCTGTGTTAATACCAACCCGCGTATACGCACTTTTGACTTACAGAAACAACGTGTATACGTGCCTTCGCTTCACTGAACCTGTGTATAGATCTATAAAGATAATTCACTCCTTCAAATATTCAGACATTAGTTAACCCAGATTATCAGATTTATAGATCAAGCTAGCGCCACATATAACAGATCAAAATCATACACATATACTATTACTCAAGTCTTAAGATTTTGACCCATCAATAGAACTTATCCTTTTCTTTGCGCTTAGGTTCCTGCTTCATTTAGATCCAGCTCTGCATCATAACCCCAATCACCAGTATTCCAGATCTCGCACTTTATCAGATATTCAATAATTCAGATTATGTCCTTGCCTAATGATCTCCTTCCTCTTTTATAGTCTTAGGCCTCTCACAAAACCACGGTCCAAAACCATAACAAATCAATACCACGGACCCAATACTTGGGATCAACACTTCGGATGAGATACCATGGTCCAAAACCATAGGTTCAAAAACCAAGGACTAAATACCATGGACCAAACATAAGTTCTCCCACATGTACGTGCTTTTCCTTGTGTGAAAGTGTGTGTATATGCATACGCGTCTTTGGAACGTCTAACTAGCGTGTATACGCGGCTTGGTCACGATGAACCTGCGTATATATATATTTTTCCTTCATTCTGAGAGCCTAAACTGAGATCTGTCACCAGAGTGAGTTGCCATCAAGGACAACACCTGTGCCATAGCACCAAACCTGTGTCATAATGCCAACATTTTTTTAATCAATTTTGTCCAATATTTGTTACAAATTTTAAAAAATCATCAGCTTAAGTCGTTTAATTTGAAAATATTGAGTTCCTTAGTGGTTTTTTAGGGTGCATAATTCATTTATATCTTCAAAAGTTCATTTTAAAAAACAAAAAAGTCACAATTTTTCTAGAAATTGTATTGCCGAAAAAAATTCCATTTTGTCCATAAATTAAACTACCTTTTTTTTAAATAAAAATATATATTGATATCTGAAAATTTCATAAAATTTATTAAATATGAAATTAAGTTGTAATAATTATAAATTAGTTTGTACTTTGAAATGTAATAGTTGTTTTTATGGGTTAAATCTTTATTAAATCTCATGGCTCATAAACTCAACCATAGGTCACCCTCGATCTAAGAGAAATGTGGAGAGCCTGTAGCTAGTCAACATCTTAATTCAAATAAGTTTTCATGTTGTAATATTGTTTTAAATTATGATTTTATGACAAATTCCTAAATTTGTTTACTATGTGTGTGAATGTATGTTGTTTAACATTTATGGTCGAATTTTCTATAAACCCCAGTTTTCTAAGTGTTGTAGATAATTGTTGATAAGTTTTGTTAATTTTGTCCTTGAGAACAATATGTGTTGGTATTTATACATGTTCTTATTTTTTCCAATAATAATTCCCGATATGGGGTAAATACAAAGATTATGAAATATAATGATTACAATATTGTATTTATCATGAATGAACATTTTGAGAGTAATTCATGATTGATGTAGGGTTATTATAAACCCTAATTTGGGTATGATATCTTTATGTGTGAAGGATGAAAGAGAGAAATGGAAGATGATAACTAACCATGAGAGACAAGAACTAATATCTAACTAATATTTATATTTTCTAAATTTTAGATTTTTTTTATAGATTTAAATAAGTAAGATTTACTATAAATAGTAAATCAGTGTTAGAGGTAGGCTAACGATATTTTCAATACATATAATGGGAATTTAAAGCATGATTTTGAAAAAATAAAAAATATGTAAAAATAATTTAAATAAATTAAAGTATTATTTTATGTTAAAATTATAATTTAGAAAATGAAAAGAATAGAAATAAATGAAGATTTTTTTTTGATATTGGAAGATTCACAGATAATATTTTTGTTGTCGATGTTTCAGAGCTACTATCCTGCTCCATTATCAACAAGATAATAGCTCTGAAACGTCGAAAACAAAAATCTTTTATGTGAATCTTCTTGTATTAACAAAATAATCTAATCACATAAACTTGAACACTACAATAAATGAAGATCTAGTAGCAAAATCTATCATAACAATTAAAGATGATTTAAGAAAACTCTAGATAGAATGTTGTCTACAAGAGGATTTAGAAGCAAATTTGATTATATAATTGTCTTGTGGTTAGGAAAATATCACATTGTAATAAGGCTTGGATGACCTATTTTAAATGCTAGTATGGGATACAAAAATGAGCATGTCAATCGGATTGAGAGGTACAAATAACCCCTTGAGCTCATGCAAATCTAGAGTTAAGGGTCATAGTACAAATGATATATCTCTTGGTAACCTTTGTAGAAGGAAACACAGGGAAGAAGGAAGTAATCATCTAGTGAGATGTTGATCTAAGGGTGGCTAGAGCATCTAGGATTCAAGTTTGATGGTCTATTTCCCTTAAATATATAAGCATGACTAGTTGATATATTAGAAGATGCTAGAAAGCTCCCATAAATCCCTAGATAAACTATGAAAATGTTTTTAGACATTGTTTTAAAGGTGATAGTGAATTTTTTTATTGATTTGAATATGATATTGTTGAGCCATGCACTAGATTAAGGGATAACTAAGAACTGTTTTTCATTAATATGGTAGACATTTAAACACAATTTTGTAACCACTAGATTCAAATTCAATGGTATTTTGGACTCCCCATGTCAATTCATATTCCACACTATGACCACAAACCTAATGGCTAGTATAATTCAAGGTAATTTACTAAATATTGGTTTAAGGGTAACTCCCAACTTTGGAATTTAGCTCTAAGTCACAACATTTCTTGGATCATTTCCTGATTTAGTAATAATTTAATTTATTCTTCTATTAAAAGTGCTCACAAATGGTGAATTAAATAAGACACAAGCTTTCAAACTCAACTCTAATGCTTAGTAGCTCTTGGAGAATTTCTAGATTTAGGTGGAAGTTGACATCTTATGCTAGCTAGAAGTGTTTCTCCCAAATGTCATCTTGAAGATGATTTAGAACTTTTGAACTTGAATCTAAGGTTTAGAAATTCTAGAAAATTTACTATATTTTCCTAGAAGTTGGTGTCTTCTACTAGTTAGAAGCATCTGTAAATGGAAATTTGAAGTTGACAACAAAATAAATTACACTCATGCATTTTACTCTAGCTACAACTTTGATTCAAGCTAAGGTTCAAGATGACTTATACAAGATTTGTTGATAGAAAATAAAAAATACAAGCCTCAGTATTAATAACTTATAGTTTTTTCCCCTAATTAGGTACAAGGTGATAAAATGAAATTATTTCCAAACTTCTCATATAGGAAGATAAAAAATTGACATCATTCATGTGGCCAACGCGCTGAATATATGAGCCCTAAGGGTTGGATTAATTAATAGACTCCATGTCATTAAAGCACCTCTATTACTGAGAGGTCATGGGTTCAATTCCCTCGATGCTCTCGGGGTCAATATTCATGATTAAGATGCCAAGAAGTGATCCTTTCAGGTAGATCTTCCTGGAACAAATATTATGTGGATGTAGCAATCATCAATATCTGAGGATTTTTAACCACATAGTAAAATAAATAAATAAAAACTAAAACTCAATGAAGATATTAGGCTATACTAAAAATTAATCCAAGCCCATTTACATGGATTTCCACATAGCATCTCCAAAGTTCCATAAAATAAAAAACCCCAAAATTTGTCTAACTACTTATTTTCCCTTGTTGTAGATGATACAATACCCACCCAAATTTTTGGCCTCACACCAAAATTTTGGGTCCCCCCTCTCCTTTTTTAGACCTCGAGGTTCTATGTTTATGACTTCAAACTGGTGAGACCTTGCATCGACATGGTTTTTATGAAACTTTATCGATGCCCGTGCTCTCCCAATGACATTTGGTCTAGGTGTTCTCTCTTGAATATGGATTATTAATGCATTAGGGTTTATGATGCCTTTTAAGAGTCTCATATGATTTCAAAGTGATACCCTTGAAACCCCAACTATCGTGATAAGATTCATAGTCATGTTTTACTCCACAACCCTCCATGGCACATTTTTATAATTATTTCTTGGCAGCTGCATTATAAATGTGCCAATCATTTCGAACATCTCAATGCATGTCAGAGTCACCTGCAAGTAACAAGTCCATCTATGCAAATTGATTCTTTAAAAAATTTTCTTTTACAACTTTTGTGTGTGAAATATATGAAATTTCTTCATATCAGGGGTATTTGTAAATATTCGTTAAAGTTACAACAAAATTTTAATGAAATATTAACTTACCCATTCTCTTTTTTTACTTTCTCTTTTATTGTGATTTAAAACCTTTATAAAATATTTACTTGTATCACATCACTCCACTAATGCATTTTATTATTGTGCATGTAGATTGAGAAATGAGGAATGTACCAAATTACACCATGAAGGTCTCAATGTTGAAATAATACAAAAGAAATATTAATAATGCATTAATGCATGGGTAAAAGCATGGAGATGGGTTACACTTTTTGGCAATGGAGGGCACTTTTAGATGAAAAAAACAAAGCTCAATCGATCATTTTAAGAGTTTAATCGAATCATTTTTTAAGCACTTGATCAAGCTCCTTGAGCGCTGAACAAATAGTTCGACCGAAGGTTTAAAACAAACCCTTGATGAAGCATCTTGTAAATTGATATTAAAACAAATGACCAAGGCACAAGTGAAACTCGATCGAGCCCCTGGTTAACCACATAAATGGCTCAATAAAGAGTTTAGAAAACCCTCAATCGAGGTATTTGAATTTAAAATTTAAGGGCTCAATCAAGCATTTTAAGCGCTTGATTGAGCTTTTGAGGTCCTACAAACCACAATTTTAGCACCCCTCCTACAAATTTTTCTGCAACACCATTTTGTACCCTAGTGGACTTAGCGAAACTTTTCTCCTTAGAAAGTGGAGTTGATAATGTTGGATTCATGAAGGAATCTTCTATCAAATGGAATATGAGTTTAACATTTTCAAATTCATATGATATTTTTCATGTAATTTCTTTTAAACATAATGCTTGAAATTGTTTTGGATAGTTTCAAAGAGACTGAATAAAAACTTAAAAACATAAAAAATTCACAACAAAAATATTTCAAAAAATACCACAATATTCATTTATGATTCCTCTTGAAAAGAGTACTCTTGGTTTTTCAATTTATTTAATTATTTGATAAAAACCTTATGCAAACACATGTTTCTACAAAATGCAATTGAAATATTACTTTGCCAACTTCGAAAAATAATAAAAAATATAATTTTGCATAAAAAGATAATTTTTTAATATGAAAACTTATTTCTCTCTGTGTAGATCATGCTCATATATATATATATATATATATATATATATATAATATATCCACATTTTAGACTAAGTTATGCTATGTGAACCCACACATATCTCTTACGATGCATGAATATTTGCAAGGACAAGGATTTCATTTAATGGAAAATTGACATATTATACGACACTAATTTTTTTTGCAAAAATATCGTTAGGGCAACAGCATAATTCTCCACAAATTGTCCTTTTGTGAATCAAAATTTAGAATGCTTATATGAATTTTGAGGGCTTCAACTCGATAAAAGAGTAAAATTTTGAAATTTCATCACCACATTTGGCCCAAAAGTGTAATCCATTTTCATGCATTCACCCACATAACAGATAAACTCTTGAAATATATATATCCAACACGTTGGTGACCATAATCGAGGCAACCTTTATACATTTGGCACACTACTAGATGGATGGTTAAAATAGGCCAAGTGTTGACTTGAAATGCTTGAATATGAGAAGACTACTCTAGTAGCATGTATGGACCCCACAACTATGCCATCACATACAAGGGTCAACACGTATATTAGAAGAAATGATCAATAGTATATGTAAGTAATGTTGCCATAATGCAAGTAATATGTTCCTTTGACATATAGAATGCTAGATTTGAAAAGTGGGTCTGTATTGGAAATCAACATGTGTTGTGGTAACAAGCATATTGAATATGAGGTGGAGACAAAAAATATTTAGTTTTGTGTTCATTACTATCCTTCATTGAGGGACCCAAGAAGCCAGGGAATGCTATTTTATTATGTTCATCATTGGCCAAATTCTTTGTAGATAATATTTTTATCCCTAAACTCTACTGATGGTGACAACGCTCAAAATAAAGTAGGAGTGAATAAAACTACTTCTTAAACATGAAGGGAATTTTTACCACTCATACGACTTTTATAGTTATGCACAATGATCAAAGGAATCTATGCCATATTCTCTAGATAATCATTCAAATCACACAAGCCAACAAGACATGAGCACCATGTGTTACATTTATGTTATAGCTTAGGTGACCATACCTAAATAATGCCACCATGCAAAGAAATTAACTTTGCAGTAAAGGAATGCGATAAATATATTCAGGAAGTAGTTTCTACATACTTCCAAATGCATCCATTAATTATATATATATATATATATATATATATATATATATATATATATATATATATATATATATATATATATATATATCTATATATATATATATATATATATATATATATATATATATATATATATATATATATCAATCCATCATGAGGAAATCATGTCGACCCCATGTATTTGGCATTGGAAATTTTCTCCAAATGCTATAATGCTTGCGTACCCATAACATACATGGAAGTTTAAATGAGAAGATTGAATTGCAATACAAGGCAATGTGTTACCAAATTTGATGGGAGCCATGGAAAAACATATATACCATGCATGCATGTAACACATTACTCGGATATGAAACTGTATATTGAAGAAAATGGAAGCCATCGTCACATATATGGTAGGAAGCATTGAAATCTAATGAGACATGGCTCGATTCAATTCCAAAGGGAAAGACATACTACTGTCAATGTTGTTATCATATGGAAATTGTACACTCATCTGTATCCATTAGAAGACACTCAAATTCAATGATCAACACATATGGAGGTGAAATTTTTAGTTGGAACCACCATGAAGACCAAAAATCAAAAGCTTTCCTAAAGTTCAAGTTAAAAAATTAAATTGTGTGGGTGCACCATTGCTAGAAAATAATGGTCACGTAACTATTTCTTTGATAGCCCCATGGCCGTGAAAAATTCCAAACAGCACCTCGGGTAGTGAACTTGTTTGAGAGACACTCCAAATATTGACGTGATGAACTCACAAATTTGAGCCTTGAGCCCCAAGTATCGTTTAAGGCAATAAATTGGTAGTTCTAATCTCATTTATGAGGTGAATTGCCACATTGATGAGCCAAGGAGAGGAGGAGTGTCCAAGAAAATCTATAAATACAAGTTCAAGGAGAGATAAAAACAAGAAGAACAAAAGCATTGTCATGCTACCAAAATTGATCCCTGGAAATTAAGCATTTCATTGAGAAGAGGATTTCATTATTGAGTGAGTATTCATACCTCTTTGAGAGAGAGAGGAAGCTTGTAAAGAGATTGAGGAAAGGAACTTCCTTGTTGAGGATTTTTTGAGCACCATTACTCAAACAATTCTCTCCAAGTGTCTTTTATTCATCTATTGTATCTCTTCTACATTCAACATTCAATAAAGGGAACTCGTTTCCATTACTTTGTTGATGTGCTTGCTTCATTAAAAAAATTTCATGTGTTTATTTCATAGTTTTTAGTTTATGAGTATGTATGCATGGTTTCCATTACTTTCAGTGCTTTATTTACCCATGTTTGTCGACTAACAACGACCAATTGCTTGTGTTTTCCTTGTAGGGAACAACCAACCCTATGGAAGGTCTATTTGGTACTCCAAAGAAAGAAACACAATACCACAAGATGGTGACTCCACTATCATTTCTTTAATATAACGATTGTTTTTGTAGGACCTCTATGTATTTTCACTCCATTTTGCTTCTATCACTTCTCTATAACTTTTGTAGGCCATCCAGGACCTATTTTCTGTTGAAATAGTTACCTTGTCATTTTATTTCGCCAATCATGCAGCTTTTATCACATATAGATGTGTGATTAGTGCATCTGCACATAGGAAAACCCATGTGGTTTATAGAGAACACAAAAAACCATTGTAATTTTTCTTTCCTTGGTGATTGCTAGCCTTTAGTGAATTGCCTTCACCTCCACATATTTTATCCAATTAGTTCAGATTGCTTAATTGCTTTATTAGTCATTATTAGTAGAGTAATTACATAGTCTTTGCTTTCAAAATTTGCATTTCACACATAGCATAATTAAGAGGAAAGGTAAGTGACCATAATCCACACATCTTTTTCAATTTGTTTTGTTATTTTTCACAATTCATATAGCATAATTAGCAAAGGAGTAAGTGGCCCATCATCCACACATCGTTTTTACTAGCCAAAGCATCTTTTGGGTTTGGGACTAGGACCAAGTGTTACTAAAGAAATGGAGTAGCCCTTGGTTCCCTTGCGTATTTTAGATGATCCCGAATTAGCATATGAAAGCCTTCTTAAAGTGCTTGGTTTTTTCCATATACCTTTAGGAACACATAGTGTAATAGGAAGGAAGTGGCCCACTATCCACATATTATTTCTTTTTCATACAAGGAATACTCAAAAATCAGTGTAAGTAGAGGATATTGTAAAGGATCATTGCATATCCACATATTTTCACACTTTCTATGATCACTATACCACTTGCACACACATTACACTTCACAAACTAAGTTTCTCTAAACTTTATACAAAGAGAATCCAATTTCAGGAGCTTTTGTATTTAGTTTATTTTAGCTTACATTTTCACACCATAAATGAAGAGAGACTCCAAAAAATCAACCATAACTTGAAAAAATTGAATTTCACCATAGGGGCCACAAAAGAATTTACAGTTTAGGTTAGGACCATTGGGGGCAGGCATCCCATAAGCCTCCATGGTCATGTTACATTTTTTAAACATATAATTTGACTTTTAGGGTGCTTCAAATCCTTCATCATTCCATGGAAAAGACTACCCAAACATGTCAGAGACCAGATTCATAAGGGGTTTGTCTTAGGTCTAGTCTGTGTGGTACTATATGTTGCTACCCGACCTGTATAGTTCTAAATACTTGTAACTAATTTCCAAGAATATAAATACTTGATTACTCACTTGGGATGAAGGTATCTTTGTATCCAAACATTAGGGAATATTTTCCCTATAGGTGGAGGTGTGGGAAGCACTAAAACCTCCTTCATTACCTTGGTTGATTCTTTTAGCTGCTAGAAGCATTGCTAGTTCTTTCGGGTCATAGCCCCAGTACCCATCATAAAATATATCTCTGCAAGGCCGAGTTACTCCGAGAGTGGTAAGGATGAATATGTCTTCATAGGATAATTTACAATATGCAAAAACAGAAAAAAACCATTTTTGTTTGATTGATCACATATATCTTAAAGGGAAAGTAACCACTTTTGTTTCTTCTTTATTTTATGTATGTGATTTATTTTCTTTGATACATATCCCCTTCCCTCATCACAAGAAGTGACACACACTCCACTTGACACCATAGGGGACCCCATGGTTCCCCATCACTCGAGGAGCTTTCAAAACCTCCCCCCATTACCGAGAGGTGTGCTAGGTCTCTCGCCACTTAGGCATAGAAGACATCATGAAACCACAGTTATAGGGTCATCCTTATCAGTGAAAATTTGATAGGGACCCCTCCCAATCGAGGACTCTACATGCTACCCCTCACAGGAGCATACACATCACCCCTCTAAAGAGTCCATGCAGTTTTCACCAAGGTAAACCCTATGAGACTTCCCTATATGGAACTCCATTTCAAATTGTCATTCAAAATCATTTCTCAATGGAAATAAACTCTAAATTCTGATTTTTAGCTTCCTAAATTCTCCCAGATTTAAGCTAGTTAACCAATGACCTCATCGCACACAGAAATAATTGGCTACCGATGCCAACCAAGTTACCTTCAGACATACCAATATCCGAAGGGAATTAAGGAGAATATTTGTGAAACCATGTTATGAACTTCCACCTTTAGTGCTCATCGAATAGTATCACAGAAGAAAGTGTTCACCTATAACCATTTCAATGCACCCTCATGGGTCCTACAATAAAATGGTACATAAGTGAAACCTCTGGATCACATGGGAGATTTGACTCTCTATCCACATCATTCCGCACATTTTTCCAACTCCCCGTCTGCCAAGACTCGTGATTGGAACTTCTAACTCATTTCAACCAAATGTCGCCCACTCGCATCTCAGACCATATCCATGAATGGTGAAAATTTTGCAACTTGTGCAAGACCCATATGGAAGGGAAGCTTCTCCTCAATTTGTTTTTGAGATCCCTGATGTCGGAAATATGAAAGGATGTGGCAACTACTTACCCAAAAAATGAGGAGGATTCTATTAGCAAAGCTCAACAATTTGAGCTCATATACACACAATCTAGGTACCTATACCATGTCATCCCAGATGCACCTTGTCTGTAGTATTTTATACTAGAGCTACCATACACATCTAGTGTTGCAAAAAGGTTGATCTGGAGCCTAGAATCTACTTAGAAATACCTTCCAACAATATGGAAATGTGTATGGTAGCCAAACCACTTACCAACCATATGGTCACACCCTTACACTGCAACCACCATCCAACAAAGGATATTAACCCAATCAGCCTACAACTACTTAGAATCATGCTATTTAAGGCAATTAATAACCTCCCATGCAGGGTGTCCAATACTCTCACATGTAGGGTGGTTAATACCCTCCCATGCAAGGAAGTGAGTACCCCACTATGGTCGTAGAAGTGGTTTCCACTTCCCAAAGCACATACACTAACCCAGGAGAAGTGAATTTGTATTTCCATTTTCCATCACCCTAACAAATAACCCACCAGAACATCCTAATTTTGGGTTGAATTCCACACAACCATATTTCCCACAACAACAATAGTGATTTGAACAACTGAATACAGAAAATACACCTGACACTAATAAGAAGAAAGGAAAGAACAAGCATAAAAGGGAACCTAGATAAGGGGGAAATAATGAACACTAACCTCCATAGGTACTGGCTAGGGACAACCCAAACTAAAACCAAACTAGGGTCAAACCAATAATAAGCCACAAAATTAAAACAAGAGCACTAATCTATAGACTAAACATGCTTGTGTTATTTGAGGGGAATATGACCATTATGCCCATTATTGCCCTCAACTCCCCTAGTTGAAGAGGATAAAAGATACCAGGGGGAAAGGGGGGAACCAACAACCTGCAATAATGAAAAATCCCTTCCCCCATGAAGGAGTTGTAAATACCCAACATGAACCCTCCCAACAAAAATATTAGAATTGTCCTAGAGGAAGTTTCAAAAATACCTCAATTCACAATATTTTCATGGCAGGGGAAGAATTTGTCCTACAAACATGAAATCGAGATTACGAAACTCCCCCAGAAACCAACCCTTCTATCACAATGAATGAAACACCCATAACACCTCTGACGAACCCTTCATCCCTTATAGAAACCATCCCATGAATGGTTAAAGTTCCTTTATGTTGACAAGGACATAACTCAAATTTTCCTCACAACTACAACATAGTAGATGACTTAGATTAATCACCATCAGTTATGTCATCATTTGAAGTTTTACAAACATTCCCAACCTAATCGAAAGCCCTACTTTATGTGTTATTCACAATTGACCCTGTCGATTCTCATTTGATGGCTTCGATATAGATAAATCAGCCCCTCGTCTTCCATCGATAGTTTCCTTCCAAATCTCGATCACCGGAACACTAATATCCATCATTGCATAGTTGATGAGGGAGAATCCACATGTATAATGTCCAAAATAGTTTGGAAAAAACTAAGATTCCCTAAGCTCAAAGCATCACCCATTACCCTCAGAGTATATGACGGGTGCTCCTCAACTCTTGTTGGTCTTTTCTAGGATGTCACAGTTGATATCATCAGTGAAAGTGTGATCATAGACATAGAATTCCTATATGCCCAGTTGGATTACAATATCATTCTTGGATGTAGCCATCATCACTCCTTGTTACATACTCAGGAGACCTGCCTTTACTGGAGGTTTCCGCTGCAACCCCAGTGTGCATGATGAGTTCATCAAACACCCCTCAAAATTAGGAACTAGTTCCAGACACCCTTACTGCTACGATTAGTGACTGCATTCTTACCATATATTATCAAACAAACACCCTTATTATATCCCCAATTTGACTCACTCCAAGTCATGGAAACACTCATGTTACCAAATATGGATTTCACAATACCTATCTAGTGTTTGGCCCTACAGGTCATGTCAGCAAACTCAGGTATTACCTTGACAAGAATCATTCCTATAGCCACTGATCAGGAAAGAACCCTGAAACAAGTTACGCATGTGTCAACACCAGCATGTGTAAACAAACGGGACAAGTAAAAATGGAAGAAGGTGGAAGCTTCAAAATTTTCCTGATCGAGGGCACCCCCACCTTGTGCTTTGTGTGATTTATCAGGGAACCATACCAATATGTGCCCCAAGTTAGAGCAGTTGAAAGCTCTTCTGCATGCCCCAAAAATGCTAGTGGCCCCACCTCCACCTACAAGAGAGAATACAACACCAACACGTAATAAGGAACCATGCATCAACCATGCCTGCACCATTTGCATGGATTATGGGAATTACACTCATCACTTCCACAAAATCCCTTGATATTAAGATGCAATGGGTGCACTCGCTCAAGCCAATACTATAACCCCATCACTTCCCACCACGTTAGTGGGGGCTGATGGGTCCAAAACTATATTTTTTGTGTTAGAGGAAGAAGTACCACACATGGTTCACCCATGCACCCATCACCATTCTACATCCTACCTACGGTCAATATCTAGAAGAATGGAAAGATATCCTCAAGTAATATTTCCAAAATCTTCCCACACATGTACCTTATGTTAAAGACCCAAATACCTAATCAATAAATGTCGATAATCAATGAAGATTAGAGAGGTATTTCTCTTATTGGTCCACATTCCTAGACCTAATTTCTCAAATCAAGCTAGACGCTTGCATAATCATTGTCACATTTGTTCCCAACTGCATCATACATCGAATTGCCAATACCTTCCACGTTTTCAAGCATGAAGAGCAACATTGCAGAAAACTGACATCAGGGACACGCATTCTTCTAGCAACTCCAATAGTAATATCCAAAGGTAGTCTTCACCATTAAGTTCCCCACGCCATGACATCAACCATGCAATATCGTCTCACACTGTGGGAGTTTTTTATACCCATACCATTTATTATGTAATAATTGATATTGTGTTCCATATCTATATCAACAACTCTCATAGTTCTAAGACATGTCATATGTTAGGAACATTTGGATAGATTAGAATATGGAATCCACTTGTTCACCATTTCCCTGAATGTTGTCCTTAAATAGAGGAATATGTATTGGATCCTAGGATTCCAACATTATCGTGGGAACCTACTCCCATTCACAAGCAATCCATCATTGTGGAGATTCTTCCACCACTAGGTGGTAACGACATGCAACATCACATACAATTAATTTCCTCCACCATAGGAACCCTAATTCACATCATCTACTCAAATTTTCTTGGTGTTGAGACTTCTAAACCCAGCACAATGATGAGTACCACCACCTACAGTGCAAGCCCATCCATTCCACACATTTTCAACTTTGACGGGTTCTATGAATTCAACCAATGAATCATTTTATTACTTGTCAACCAGCACAGTTAGGTGCCAATCTCATCCTCACGACCTCACACAACCCATTTCACCATTAAATAATATTTTCTACTTAGATGAAGATATTCTAGAGGCTATAAAGGAACCCGAATTTTCGTGGGATGCCATGCATCACTGTTATTTCTTTCAACATAAGAAATATTTTTCACCTATTGATGGACCAAGTCATGATATTTTCACAATAGAATCAAAGGATTTCCTTCCTCTAGGATAGGTAGATCCATTTAAAAACCCCATATCGACACCAAATGCATTTTAGGAAGGGAATATGTAAATATCTCACCTAAAATTAAGGTGGATATTTCAACCAACTTGGCATAGTTGAATAAATTTCGTTGGGGGAAGCATGCTCCCGAGATGAGGTGGCCTCGTACAAAGCCCTATTTCAAGAATATAGGGGTATCTATTCATGGGCTTACTTAGAAATGCAAGGAATCAGTCCTACCTTCATGGAATACCATATTAACATGTGTCTTGATGCCTACCCGATTAGGTAAAATAAACATCAACTCCATCCTTCTAAAGTAGAATTCATCAAACAAGAAATCAACAAGATACACAAATCAGGTTTCATTTACACTATCACTTACACCTCTTGGATTTCTAACCATGTACCCATCATGAAATAATAAGGCACCGTCTGATTTTGTACTAACTTCAAAGATCTGAACAAAGAATTTCCAAAATATAATTACCCTACACCCTTCAGCAACCAAGTCATTGATGTATGTGTCAGTCACGAGGCCCTACCCTTCATGGATTGCATCTTAGGGTATAACCAGATTTAGATATACCATACGAATCAGTGAAAAGAAACCTTCACAACCCCATGGAGCACATTTTCATATCGAGTCATGCCCTTTGGCCTTAAAAATTCTTGTGTCACCTTTCAGTGGGCCATGAACTATATTTTCCATGACTTGGCTCATCTCATAGTAACCTATTTGGATGACCTCACAGTGAGATCCAAAAAGCGATCAGACCATTTGGAAGATATTTGCATGCTATTTCAGATATGTGGACAATAAAACCTATGCTTGAACCCTCTCAAGTGTGTCTTTTGCATCAACATAAGAAGTCTACTAGGATTCTTTTTTTCCCAACAAGGTATGAGAGTCGACCCTCTGAAGGTCTAGGTCATCTAGGAAATACTACCTCCAAAAATTTTGAAGCAACTACAAAGCCTGTATGGAAAGGAAAATTTATTACACCACTTTGTTCCTAATTACACCACTTGTGCACATGTATTCTTGCACCTTCTTCTACACAAAAATCCCTTCCACTAGGATGAACAAGCCCAAAAATGAATCGAATCCATGAAAGATACATTATCTCAAGCTCGGTTGACTAGCTCTCCTGACCATACAAAGAATTATACCCTCTACTTGTCAGTGCTTGAAGTAGCTATCATAAGGGTGTTAGTCCAAGAAGGACCAGATAATAGAGGACATGTTATCTATTACATTAGAACTAATCTCTCTAGACCTACCTTAAAGTATGAACCAACAAAAAATGCAACCCTAGCCTTTGTACACTCAATACAAAAGCTTCAACATTAAATCATCTTATAGACCACCACCATAATAGAAAATAGTAATCCCATGAGATATGTGCTCACTCGTTGTACGATGAACCATAAATATTGCCAATGGGTATTCATTTTCAAAGAATTCAACCTTAATTTTTTTCTCCTAAAAGCCATAAATCCCTTATTCTAGTAGAGCCCATCACAGATCTCCCTATAGAGTCCCCAGTCAGTGGTTCTTTCTTTAATGAACACATATTCATCTTATCTATAGATGACCCCTGGTAAGAAGACATCCTTCATTTTTTTGAACTCATAATTTGAATCCTTAGCTAACTTGAGATGATCGTAGGCACATTTTCTATCATGCTTCCCATTACATTCTTATGGGGGGCATCTTCTATCATTGAGACATCAACACCATTCTTCGTCGATGTCTTAGTCTTGAGAAATCTAAGCAGGTCTTAAATGGATCTCACAGTGGAGCATGCTATGGAAACCTATCCAGGATGACCACTGTTAAAAATATCCTTCGTGCCAGTTACTTTTGGCCCACCTTGCTTTGTGACTATATTCAAGTCTTCAAGTGATCAAAGTGTTTCCAAAGATACAGTCACAAAGCACGAGCCCCTCCAAATCCCCTACATTTGATCATTGTCATAGGTTGTTTCTACAAATGGGGAATATATTTCATGACCTACATCCCTCAATCTTCAGAAGGCCATGGTGCATTGTCATCATCGTCGACTACTTCACAAAATGGGCAGAAGCCATGCCCACATATAATAAGACCATAGAAACTGTTTCTCGTTTTTTCTTTAACCATGTCATGACATGGTTCTGTATTCCCAAGGAATTAGTCTCATATCATGGTAAACATTTTGATAACAAGATATTTGAAGAACTATCCCAACACTTTGGTTTTTCTCACGATTTTGCTTCCCCATACTACCCTTAGTCCAATGGCCAAGTAGAATTTTTCAACAAATTCCTCAAAAGAATGTTATAGAGTATGGTGAACAACCACAAAATTAATTGCCATCACATGGTTTTCTCAACCTTATGGGTGTATCATACAATAGTCAAAGCATCCACAGAGTTCACACCATTTTAATTGGTATATGGCATTGAAGTTGTGCTCCCCATTGGGTGTGAGATCCCTACCTTACACTCAACCATCAAACTCTTCGTAGATACCTTGTTGTTAGAGAAAAGGATGGTACAATTGGAACATGTCATCAAAATTATATGGGAATCTCTCTAGCACAACGAAACCCACAAAAATAGGACTAAATCCTCTTTTGATTGTAATGTCACCTCTCATTCATTAACATAAGGGGAGTTATTCCTTCGCTACGATGTTTCTAAAGAAGCTTTAGAACCAGGGAAGTTAGAAACATTATGGAAGGGACCATACATTGTTAAACATTTCCTCCTCAAGGAGGCATACATGTTAGTTGAGCCTGATGGGACTTGGCTCAAAGATCCCATCCACGGGCTCTACCTAAAAAATTTATATCCATAACATTCAAAACATCTCTAAAATGTAATGTATGAACCATGAATTATTTTTATGATGATCACCTCATTATGGATGTATAATAAAATTACTCTCTCATCATGTGTCACAAATGGATCATTTGCCAGCATAACATCATTCATCATGAGTTTGCTAATGGTGCATCTCGATGGTGAGAAAACCTCGCTGTAACAACCTGGGCCATATATTCTCCTGACATAACACCCTTCCACTAGGATGGGCTTTTCATTGGGTCAACCACCAATAATCAAGCTGAATATAATGTTGTCATTGGCCTCTTGGTTGATGACTTCCACCTAGGTATCTGTCACCTGCATGTGTTCCTTGATTCCCAACTTGTATCGTAGTTGAATAGATCCTTCAAGGTACATGACCCTTTCCTTTTCTAGAAATACCTATATGCACAAAGGTTGGCTCATGATTTTGATCATATCACATTTTCACATATACCAAGAAATCAAAATCATGTAGTAGATCGCATAGTTAGTCAAATCCTAGATTGGCATGTGTCACATATAAATCATTCTCGATGCACATAAAGCATGAACATCATATCCATCAAATAAATACTAGATTACATCACATGTATGAAAACATATCATATAAGACACATCATGAGAGCCTCAAAAAATCATATCGTATCATATATATATATATATATATATATATATATTATATATATCATGGTTAAGAAATATATGTACATAAATACATTTGATGTCCATTGCGAGGAAAAAAAAAGTCATCAAAAGGGTATCATACTCATAATGGGTGCTTCCCTTGGTACATGCATATATCAAAATACATCTAGGGTTGGGTTACAACACCCCCATCACCTTCTTCATCCCTTGCGCGAGGCCATCTAGCCTCATTCGGTGCTAGAGCCAAAATTGGATAAGCAGTCAATTGTGCCACTGCAAGCTGACAACAGACTGGGCACCTCACTCTATCCCAAGCCATAGTCCTATCCATCATGTCCTAATCTATCATCGCCCATCTACCCTCAGGCATCCCCTAGATGAGTGTGGTTGCATGATCCCATGCATCCTCAACATCCCCTGATCATGCCTCTACGCGGGCCTCTACAGCCTCATCATGCTCTCGTAATCTCTCGATATCAGTGTGAAGAGAATATCTCTCCTCCTTTCTTGAGGGGAAACCTATTTCTAAACATCGGTGTCAATCCCACCTCTCAGGATCCTCCTACACCCTGTCATCTCTCCACTATCATGGCACCCTTGCTACAATACCCCCACCCAGATGATGAGGATTGTTTCCCACTAGATGAGCCAAAGGACATCCAGTAGGTCCCACATCTACAAGGAAACATACATGGCATCAATATATATAGAAATAAACATCATAAATACATGCAAATAATCATATTGCAGATCACACAATCAAATACCTGTAGGGTCACAAGCATCACATGGGGGTAATCCCATCTTTGGATCTCCACATAAATCCACACCATGATATGGGAACTCCAAGATCACCTAAGGGTTAGAAAACCACCAACCCTGCACCTTGGGTGTACAATATCACCCAACTTATCCTCCACCTTGATGGGGAATCATCGATACCCATCGCCTGATCTAAGGATCTCTCCAGCACCCTATCAACACCGCAAGCATTGGGTGCATCATCACAAACCTCTCATAAAGAGTTATGAAAATAATGTTTCCATAGAAAAATATTTTTGCCTCACCTAAGTGGACCTGTTTAAGTTGTGTAGTCATCCTCCTATGGATATAGTCTGCCCAGTCATAAAATACACCTCCCTGAAGCCTCTAGAGGATGGAACTATGGGGCCCAGAAAATAAATGTGGGGACACTGTCCCTACCAATTGTAGAATCTTATATCGCTCAACTATATTCAAGGCCAAATCAACACATATACACTCATCCTAAAAAGTATCAGGTCCGCAGTGGTCCTCATCTGATCTAGCTAGGTCCAATTGACTAGGTGGCAACGACGTCAGTGTCATCTCTTCTCGAGGCACGAATATTGTTCCAAAATAGACATCCACCTCAGTGATGATTGGCACATCTTGGCCCCAGATATTGAATGCCTCTCCATCTGGATCCCATCTCCTAATCAGAAAATGCGGGAAGTATTCCTGTGATCTAAGTAGTGGGTTTTGAACAAACTTTAGTAACCCCTATCGAGTTAGAAAAGCTCTATCTAGAGCATCACCTGCCACTATGAGGCAGCCGTAATCCCAATGCGATCCCTCCATGTCATACCCATCTTTACCAACTTATGAAAGAAAGCCCAAAATTGGCCTCATAGGGTTAAATTTTTCTTTTTTTCATTGCACGTACCTAGTTCAAGAAAAAATGTGTGGTTGCGTTTCTATTCTTCAAACAAGCACACAATGTTGTGTTGATTTTCTCTATATAGTCATGCACCCATGTGACCGTTAGCCTCTTACCTGTGATGAAATTGGCCCATCAGTTGTGTGTTTATTTCTTTCATAAACATGCTGACCATGCAACTATTTCTCGAACAGTCACGTGCATGTGCACCTATCACCCAAAAATTCATGAGGTCATCGACAAGAATACTTTGTGGTTGTTTCACCCACAACCATGTGATCATGTGATTGTTATGCCTTTACCCGCATGCACCCCATGTGACATTTTTAAAGTAATCCAAGTAGGTTTTGACTTTTCCCCTCAATGGATTGTACATGCCATCTTGTATGGCATAACTACACTAGGCTGCCAAATTCGTAAAGCACAGGGAATGACCTCTTACTTGAATATCCTCACTTGCTACTCGAGTGCACAGGCTGATTGCTACGAAAGGAAACAACTCATGAATACTGATTTGGACTCTACATCAACAAGTACAAATGAGGTGGCATATGACCCATTCCACCCTATATATCACCATCTTTGTCACCTTCCATAGGCCCGCTTAGGAGCTCAGGACCTCCTTTCACAAAATCATCAGCAACATTAGGATCAAGACAATGTCATCTTCATCATGGTACCCTCCATTCCATTTCAACAACATACTCATTTTTGGTGCCCATTTCACATTTGAGAGTACCTAGCAGGTGCACATTTCCATGTTTTTTTTATTCATATTATTCAAGACATTTTATCTTACATATCATTTCATGAATATTTTTTCACTATGGGTATTGGTTGTTAAATTTGCAGGTCCCCTAGTAGCTTCTTAGCAAAATCAGTGCCCTGGTGATCATCAACATTTAAGGTTTCATTCTCCACTCATCATGATAGGCTTACTTCAAAGCTTTGCATATCCTGAAATCATTTCTCTGAAATTCACCATAGGGTCCATCATCTCGACCATGTTTACCACCACCTTCCATTTGCATTTCATAAACTTCCATGTTGGTCAATAGTACCTCCTATACATGGATCACCTCATTTTTTAGATCGTCCTACACTATTAGGATCCATGACCATTCACTTAGGCCCAGGAGCCATCTCATTCTCATGTTCTGAAGATCAACATCATTATCCTATTCTTTACAAGTTGCTTACTAACCATGCTCTCAAGCAACCTCATTTATCTTTTATCAGATTAAGTCAAATGAACACCTGCGTTCTACATTTGGCCTATCATCCCTCCACATGGCATATCCCATTTGTGTCACTTCATATGCCTTATCAACATCACACTGAGGCCAACCAATAGGGCCCTCACCCTAAGAAAAAACCCTACTTGCATCATTACACATGCCATCATTTTCTTGGGGAACCAATCTTCATGTTTTTACATCTCAAACCACTTTTACATTGTTTTTGAAAGTGTACAATATTTTTTTCGGAAAAATATTTCCACCCATAATTTTTTGTCACATACCTGGTGATATTCCCTACTCGCCCTTGTCTATAGCTAGTTAGTATCATCACACCATGACCTACACTCATCTATCATTTACCATGACAATCCGAACATGCTCATACCTACCCTTGACATCCTACCAACACCAGGGGAATTTTGTCTAGAAGAATTGTTTTGGTTGCCACCACGTGCATTATAGCTCCTACCTCTGAAAGGTTTTTGTATGCACCCATATAGTTAGCTCTCATTATCATGCCTCTATGACCCACCATATTAAAATCATCTTTATCCCTTGACCATGATTCCCCAAATGAGAATTTTGGGTAGTCGACGCTTCTTTCCTGTCGACTTCAAAGCCCATCTTCCAAGATGAAGTTCTACCTTGGTCGCGCGCCCCCTTACACTTCGAGTGGCACAGTGGGAATCACTATCACCCATTGATGTCATTGGTCTCCTTGACATTTGACAAAAGAAAAGTTTTTCATGTTAGGGTAGTATCATATAGTGTGACCATTGTAGTTCTCTCATTTAGTAGAAGACCCATGCATCAGTCAGCACCTAATTCAATAGTGCTTACATTTCAATGCACGGGAGACACCCAAAGTTGAAGACTTATGCATCCTTTAGTGACCCAATCAACAATGCCTCACTTTTAGATGCATAGGAGCCCCTAATAAAGTCTATTTTCCAGAGGCACCCTTGAGGGTGTAAGCAGTTATCGTCAATAGCCATCAGAATGTCAAACACATCAACGCCGACATGACAAGACCATTTCCTTTGTGATTGTAATAGTTAGTCATTAGCCATCAAAATGAGCATGGGATATGGTCGCCTCGTATATACACTTTTTATATAGGTGTTTCTTCATAGCATGGTTATCTTTAATTCTCAGTTAATGATTTTCCCTACTCATCTTCACAACAAGTAACTTTACCTATCAAGAAGTTGGTAAGACTCTCAATCAGGTAAACAAAACATGATGTATTTGTAGGTTTTAACCTTGTATAGAAATTACCTGCATACGAATTCTAAAAACAAGAAAATAAGAAATGGCGAGAGCAAAAAACATAAAATAGATATACACAGATATTTTTCCCTATACCCAAAGCCAAGACTACCAGATTGATTTTTCATTATGTTCCTTTCAATGTTACAATATATGTATATACATGTTGAATCATCCATAAACTCCAATTCATTAACCCTGGATTAGTACATAACCATAGTTCCCTTTACCAGATCTACAAAATACCATGTACAGAAAACCATCATGCCCCTTAACCATGTGTGAAATCCATGCACAAAACCATAGTTAGGTTTTCCCACCTAATATAGGTTCCAAAAAAAAATTCCTACGGCACTACGCCGGACCCAGTGCAGGGGGACAATACCAACAGTGGGGGAAACTGCCCCACCTGTGACCCCCTGGCAGCACTTGGCGCAGTGTACAGGGGGAACTTCCGCCCCCCCCCCCCCCCCCCCATGATCCCCCCGCACATGGGGTAGTCATGGAAATAATATAACACAACGCAATAGTATTTCGGCTATATGCTTGCTCCTAACCTCATACATTGGGGGGGGGAATTATTATCATATGGAAACCGTACACTCATCCTCCAAACATTAGAAGACACTCAAACTTAGTGATCAAAACACATAGCGTGACATTTTTAGCTAGAAACACCATGAAGGAAAAAAATTGAAAGATTTCCTAAATTTTAAGTTAAGAAATTGAACCACGTGGTTGTGAAAAATTCCAATCATCACCTCAGCTTGTAAAGTTGCTTCAACAACACTCCAAATATTGATATGGTGGGCTGAACAAATCGAGTCTTAAGCCCAAAGAAGCCTTTAAGGTAAGGAATTAGTAGCTCTCATCTCATTTATGAGGTGAACCACCACATTGATGAGTCAAGGAGAGGAGTGTCCAAGAATATCTATAAATACAAGTTCAAGCAAAGCTAAAAACAATAAGAATAAAAGCATTTTCATGCAACCAAAATTGCTCCCTAAAAATCAAGCAATTCATTGAGAAGTAGATTTCATTATTGAGAGAGTATTCGTACTTATTTGAGAGATAGAGGAAGCTTTCAAGGAGATTGGAGAAAGGAACTTCCTTATTGAGGATTTTTTAGAACCATTGCTCGAATAATTCTCTCCAGGTGTCTTTTATTCATCTATTGTATCTCTTCTACATTCAGTAGTCAATAAATGGAACCCTTTTCCATTACTTTGTTGATGTGTTTGCTTCATTAAGCATTGTTCATGTGTTTATTTATTACTTTTTAGTCTATGATTATGTATGTATTGTTTCCATTATTTTAAGTGCTTGTTTGCCCATGTTTGTCCACTAACAACAACCAATTTCTTTTGTTTTCCTTGTATCGAAAAACCAACTCCAAGGAAGGTGTATTTGGTACTCCATAACAACAAGCACACTACCACAAATGTTTTTGAAGATAATCATTGAGATAAGGATAAGCCAAATGGCCAATACATGTTATTATTGTCATGGTGTTGCAAAGAAAACATTGCACCTAGGTGATATATATAGTATTGCATAAAGGCTTGGTAACTCATTTTTCACGCTATATGAAATACGAATGAGACTGGTGTGCATGAATCCTATAGGAAATTAAGGCACCTACACCATCCAATGGGAAGCGCTTCAACATACCAAACTATGTTATGGTTTTCCTAGATGATGTAGGAATAGATTGTAGTTTGTTGTACACCAGATACTTAGTCGCTATAGGATAAACAGAAAAAAAGTTGTGCCTCCAAATGCAACACTATCAGTCGCATCATCATATATACAATACTCATTTAGGTAGTTCTTAGGTATTGAAACTTGGAAGACAATGAGAATCTGCAACTAATACTTCTTTTGTTGCATATGAAAAATCGACAACACATTTGCAACCAGTGACTAGTCCTACTCACTGTGCCTCCTAGTCACAAGTCACATTCCCAAGACACAATCGAAGATCATTGCATTTGTAGGTGTGATATCGACCTCTCTCGAGATTTTTGCAAGAAGTAAGACCTCTACAAGATGATTTCTTTTGTCTTGGTACAAGTCATTCGATAAGCTTTTCAATCTCAAGAAAAATAAACTTATCATATCAATTTGAGGTTGCTAGTTGAATTTTTATCCTCTAATGTTTACAGGACTAAGCATGACATTTTTGAAGCAAGAAAGGGTTGCAATTCCTCCCCTCAAGTCACAATTTTCAATTGTGACCTCCAATAATACGAACTTTTAATATGATACCTCTATCAAAGTCACATAATTGCATTTCTATCCCTCAACCATGTAGCTATAAAACGCGACTCACACTACAATGTGTTTATGCGACCACTATCCAGATAGAAAAGTTGCACTTCAAAGTCTTAGACAAACTACGAAAAAATGTGACCTCCACTAACTTGTGACTATGCGACCTACCTTGGAGTTAAAATCACGACCAATCTTGAAGTGTGATTCACATATGGAGAATGCAAACTGCCTTCTCTAGTGGACATTTGATCCCTCAATTGTACATGTAATCAAGTTACACCACAATTATATGAAGGAAAATACAACTCAATATCACAAATGGATGTTGGATGTCTTCTGGTATGGTAGATTTCCATGTTGACTCATATTATTTTGTTGAAGCTTCCATCATTTCTCAAAGCATTGATCCAGAAAGGATTATAAATTTGCAACACATGTAAAAATTCACAGTACGAAATCTCATGGACAAGAGTAGGATTCCTTCCAAGAGAAAGAAGAAGTAAAATATTCTCTTAGAGAGGATGCTAGTATGAGAGGTTAATTAAACAAGAAAGAAATGAAACTAAATAACCGATTGGAAACCAAAAGAATGACACAAGTAAACACAAGATTGTACGTGGTAAAACCTTGACAGTGTGTCAAGGAAACATCCACGGGGGAAGGGATTGGATCTTTATTAAATCAACAATTATTCTCCATGATTACAATAGTTCGAGCATTCATCAGTTTTATAAGAGCCTCCTCTGTTACATGACTATTGTTTCGATATAAAATTAATTTGGTAGTAACTAATACATTTTTTACACATATTTACATAAGTCATTGTCAAATTTGAACAAACTCAATCTTGAAAACAGTTTTTCTAATATCTTGCCCATGCCCACTCATCATCTCTTCTGCAAGCCAAGATAATCTAAACACAATCACAGCTTCTCTACTGTAACTAGATTCGTGAATATGTCTGAACAATTCTCCCATGTATGGACCTTCTTGAGAGATACTTTTCTGCCATAGATCACATGTGTCAGAAAATGATACCTTACATCAATGTGCTTGGTCTTGTTGTGATAAGATGGATTTGTAGCCAAGTGAATAGCACTCTAACTATCATATAGTACATTCACTCTCTCCTACGTCCTTGCAATCCCATCAAGTAGACCCTTTAACCATATTTCTTCTTTATTGGCATCTGAAGCAGCTATATATTCTGCTTCAGTAGTGGACAATGCAACTATTTCTTCAAGCTTTGACATCCAACTAATTTCTCCACCTAGAAGAGTAAAGACATAACCTATAGTAGATCTCCTCCTTTCCAAATCACTTGAATAATCAACATCCACATATCTGCAGATTGATCCTTCACTACCATTAAAGATGATGCAATGATCACTTGTGCCTCTTAAATACCGAAGCACCCATTTCACTGCTTGCCAATGTTCTTCACCTGGATTTCCCATGAGCCTAATGATAACTCCAACTACATGTTGAATTTAAAGTCTTGTAGATACCATCGCATACATTAAGTTGCCTACAACATTTGCATATGGTACACGAGACATATACTGCTTTTCTTCATTAGTTCTAGGACTCAAAACCGAAGAAATATTAAAATGGGAAGCTAATGGAACATTAACAAGTTTCACACTGTTCATACCAAATTTTCAAGTACTCTTTCCACATACTTCTCCTGTGATAACCAAATATTACCATTTTTCTAGTCTTTGTGTATCTCCATGCCCAAGATATGTTTTGTTTCTCCAAGATCCTTCATACCAAATGTCCTAGAGAGTTGAGCCTTTAACCTGTTGATCTATTCCATTATTTTGCTTGCAATAAGAATATCATCGACATAGAAAACTAAGATAATGAATATGCCACTGAAAATCTTGAAGTATACACAATGATCATACTCACTTCTAATAAAGTTATGGTTCACCATGAAGGAGTTAAACTTCTTGTACCATTGCTCGGGAGACTGCCTCAGGCCATACAATGATTTCCTAAGCTTGCAAACTAATCTTCTATTGTGATCTTGTACAAAACCTTCTGGTTGTTCCATATATATCTCTTCATCCAAATCAACATGTAGAAAATATGTTTTAACATCTAACTGTTCTAACTCAAGGTTAGGTAATGCAATTAGTTCCAACACAGTACAAATAGAAACAAGTTTTACAACTGGTGAAAAAATCTCATGAAATTCAATACCTTCAACCTCAGAATATCCTCTTTCTATGAGCCTTGCCTTATACTTTTTTATACTTCCATCAATTTTTCGTTTCAATTTGAAGACCCATTTGCATCCAACAACACTTCTCCCTTCAGGAAGTTCTACAAGATCCCAGATATTGTTCTTGGCTAAGGAATCCATTTCTTCTTCCATAATCATTTTCCATTTTTCGCTATCTATATCATCTATTTCTTCCTAATAACAAGAAGGTTCCCCACCTTCAGTAATCAAAGCAAAATATGAAGCAAAATCTTCATACCATTTGGGAGTTTTTCCTTCACTAGTAGACCTTCTTAGAGTGACTGGTTGCTAAACTGGTTTAGAAACTTCAAAAGCTTCCTTTGTATCTTCATCACCTTTTCCTCCATAAGTCTCTCCTTCCTTTCAATTTTCAAAAAAAGGTCTATCCTCCAACTAAATTTGTTGATTTGGCAATACCTATTCCTGCTCTATTCTTTCAACATATTATTCTAAAAGACAAGATTCATCAAATGTTACATCTCTACTAATGACTATCTTCTGCCACGTATGATCCCACAACTTGTATCCTTTCACCACATAATCATACCCAACAAAGACATGTAACAATTCAATTTTGGATCTAATTTTGAACACTGATTTTTAGGAATAAGAGCATAGGCATCACAACCAAATATCCTTAAATTTGAATAATCACAGGACTGAGCTAACCAAACTTATTCAGGAATTTTACAATTAATTTATATTGAAGGTGATCTGTTAACTAAATAAAAAGCAGTGGGTACTGCTTCTACTCACAACTCCTTTTGCAGGTTAGCATTTCTGATCATGCTTCTAGCTCTTTCCATAAGAGTTTGATTCATACGTTCAGCAACACCAATTTGCTGAGGAGTATAAACAACAGTCTTATGTCTAATAATTCCTTCATCCTTACAGTATTGTTCAAATTCTAGAGAAGTAAATTCACCACCATTGTCAGTTCTTAAACATTTAATTGATTTCCCTGTTCTTCTTTCTATCGTTGCTTTAAATTATTAAAGAAATTGAATGCATCAAATTTCTTTTTTAACATAAAGACCTAAAATTTCAAGCAGAAATCATCAATAAACGTTAAAAAATATAAAGCACCTCCATACGATACAAAAGGTGATGGTTCCCACAGATCATAATGAATATAGTCCAAAATTTCTTTACTATTATGACTTCCAATTTTAAACCTTTGTTTACATTATTTTCCATATACACAATGTTCACAGAAATCCAAATTCAAGGATTTCAAATCAGGAAGTAATTTATGGTTCATCAGTACTTGAAGACCTTTCTCACTCATGTGACCCAGTCGCTGATGCCATAGGCGAGTGCCTTCTTCTTCTTTCTCTGACACAATTGCTCCTTCACTGACTTGAGTCATTTCTTTGAGTCTGTAAAGATTTCTGACCTTTTCTTCTTTCATAACAACTAGGGTGCCTTTTGAGACTTTCAGCACTCCATTCTGACATGTAAACTTATAACCATCTGAATCCAGCACTCCCAAATAAATCAAATTCTTCTTCAATTCAGGTACATTTCTAACACTAGTTAATGTTCTAATTATGTTATCATACATTTTAATCCTGATATTTCCCATCCCAATAGTTTGACATGATACATTATTACCAATAAATACATAACTACCATTTACAACTTCATATGAAGTAAACCAATTTTTGTGCGGACACATGTGATGAGAAGCACTAGAGTCTAACATCCAACTTTCAAAATCGTGAGAGACATTACATACAGGTAAAGTTTCATCTATCATACATAATTCTTCAGTAGATAAAACTTCATCTATCATACCTGAATCAACTTGATTTGCTTCCTTCTTTGGGTTATTAGACTCTTTCCATTTCCAATAGTCTTTCTTGAGGTGTCCAATTTTATTGCAGTACCAACATTTCACCTTACACTTCTTTCCCTTTGATTTTGATCTAGAATATCCCCTTGTTTTTTCTTCTCTTTCCTTTGATCTTCCTCTCGCTATCATGGCTTCTCGTGCCATTGTTTCAGTACTGGATTTCCTCTGTACTTCTTCAGATAAGAGAGCTCCTACAACTTTTTCAAATTTCAAATAATCAGCATTGCTCAAATTGATTTATGTTATGAAGTGGTACCACGACTCAGGTAGAGAACAACAAGGTTATAGCTTTGTCTTCTTCCTAAATTGTAACTTCCATATTTGATAATTGGCATATAATAGTATTAAAAACATTTAAATGTTCTGTAGCTTTTGTACCCTCCTTCATCCGTAGACTGTACAATTGTCTTTTCAAATAAATTCTATTCGTTAACAATTTTGTCATATATAGTTTTTCCATTTTTTCCCATAAACCTGTAGTTGTACTCTCTTCAACAATGTTGAAGAGAACTTCATCTGCCAAGCATAACCTGATGGTACTGAGAGCTCGAGCATCCAAGTCCTCCTAGTTTGAATTTCTCATGCTGGCAAGTTTCTTATTCACCCCGTCCAATGCTTTGTGAAACCCTTGTTTCACTAGAAAATCCCTAACTTTCAGTTTCCATAGAGAAAAGTTGTTCTTGCTGGTGAATTTCTCCACCTCGAACTTTGCATTCATCACCTTGGCCATTTCTTTTGTCCTAGGGTTTCTTAAAAAAAATTGATGTCTTCTTCCAACAAGGGTTTTCAATTTTTTCTACTCTAAAAATTTTTAGAATTCTGTTCCTTTCAAAAAAAAAAAATCTTGAAATTGACTGAAAAATCTACAATAGTTTTCTAAAAAAATTCCCTTTAATTTCAGTTTCCTTGACAAAAACTTCGCTCTTGAATGAAACCCTTTTCTGGAAAAAAATTCACAAATTCCTTTTTTTTTAATTCCAGTTTCTTGAAAAAAATTCTCTATTCTTCAATCTAAAGAAACCCTTTAATGAAACACTACTTCATCTTTGTAGAATTTTGTTATTGCTTTAAAAAAAAAAAATTCTGGAAAAGATTTACCTGGATTTCTTAAAAAAAAAAAACGACCTCTGGCCTTCCTCTGGTAGAATGAAACCTTCACACAACAGCATAATTTTTCTCTCTTTCCTTCCGGCAACATATTTCCTACCTCCATCATGCGTCAGACTCAAAAAAAATGTTTCTGGCTCTTCCTTTCTCTGCAGTGACAGTGTCCTTTTTAGCATCTACCTTTTTCCTTCACAATGGCAAAGGGATCCACGTTCTACCACTTCAGTTTTTCTCTAGCTGTAGCAGCTTGACCATGTCTCTAGTTTGATGGCGACAGGAGGATGCTAAATGGTGGCTCAATGCAGTATAGACAGGCTCATTGATGACTCGGGGGTAGTTCCTCTTCAAGTAGTAGTTTTTTTCCAGACTCGGCCGAAGATCCTCTTCAAAAGATCGACGGTAGTCTTCAAGACACGCGGGTTCCAATGGCTGATGTGGGCTCCAATATTTTTTTTGTAATCTACTCTATCAGGCAGTGGGTGCGGGCATGGGCTCACTATTCCAAGCCCTGATGGTTAATCAACAAAAAAATGGGTTATGGCTTTTCCAGGACTCCTCGTCTTTCTTATCTAGGGCTCCCATTTTTCTTCAACTAAACTCAACTCAATGCTCTGATACCACTTGTTTATCTGAGAAGTTAATTAAACAACAAAGAAATGAAACTAAATAATTGATTGGAAACCAAAATAATGACACAAGTAAACATAGGATTTTACGTGGTAAAACCTTGACAGTGTGTCAAGGAAACATCCACTGGGCAAGGGATTGGATCTTTATTAAATCAACATTGATTCTCCATGATTACAATAGTTCTTGAATTCATCAGTTTTATAAGAGACTCCTCCGTTACATAACTCTTGCTTTGGTATAAAACTAATTTGGCAGTAACTAATACAGTTTTTACACATATTTACATAATTCGTTGTCAATTTCAACAGACAAAGCTAGGATTTTCCACTTTCTGGATTGAGATAGAGAAGGATAGAACATAGTTCTTGTCTTCCATGCTACTAATCCTCACCTCAACATATGGCGATATTATTTTTCTGCTTTGATTAAAAGAGATATCCATGAAGCCGTGTAGAGGTTATTTCGTATAAATCAATTTTCACAAATATAATTTATGCCAAACATGAAATTGATATTAGAATTGGTGCGTTCTTCACTAGAATTGAAATTCAAATTATGTTACATAGAGATTCCTTCTCGCTTCTTTTTTTTATGATGAGAGAAGATTTATCTTAAGACATGAACCCTTTTAGTTTTCATCTCTTAGTTTTACTCATGGTATTATTGTTGAAAGGTACTAGGAAATACAAGCACATCCACCTATACATCCAACAAATTCTTTATTTGGGGAATTCGATTGGAGCCAAGATCAAAATAGAATTTATGAGTAGGTTGTCTTTGATTTTCTCACTGATGTCTCACAACCTACCCTCAAGGCTGGAACAACATTTAACAATGATATCACTTGTGAAACGTTTACAACTTCTAGTCTTGTTGTTCTAGAGAGAAATTACTTAGAGATTTCTAAGTATGAATCTTGAAGAGGTTCAACTACTCTAAAATTTGTGACTATACAATAGTTTGTTCCAACGTGATTCTCAATTGATGTGAGTATCAAAATACCACCCCTTTTGAGAGAAACTGATTTGGTAAGTTGCATGTATAAGGAAGGAACCATCACTTATGGAACTATGCACGATCATGTTAAAAGGCTATTTTATTGGTGTTATGCTACTAAATATGAAAATACACAGTTTTTTCCATCAAACTTAGATGAGCTAGTTCTTAAGCACCATAGAGGGTCCAAACTAATATATGCTCTTCATGAATATGTCATTCTTATAATGTTATTATTTGATTTTAAATATGTGTTAAACAATGTAAATTTTTTGCAGGTAGAGGAAAGGGAACGAAATGTTTATTTGCATGGAGAATGTTAGGGTTTCACACATAGGCTACCCAAATAGGGCTTTAACAAGACATAAATATGTATCCACACAAGCACTTAGAATCGGTTAACAATACTAAGAGCACAACATCAAACGTTGGTTGGATATGTGTGAGGAAAACAATAAGGAAATTAGGCTTGTCTAGTGACTTGGAAACAACATTGGCAATGAGTACTCTAGGGTTTGAAAGAACCCTTTGCATTCTCATAAATTCTCTTTCACCATAATGTAAAATATTGATCATCATAATTCTAGTATCTATGTTATGACTGACTTGAGCATGTATTAGTCATTAGGCATGAGAGAACCATGACAAAGTTCAAAGAGTCATGAGGGTAAATCAAAGGTCATGGTAGGTGAAAAATAACCTCACCTCTAAAAGTATACCCTCATACCTTGTTTGAAGGAGAGCGACTTTTAGCACTTGAGCTAGGACTAGCATTAGTTAGTTGATTTGTGATTGAAGAGCTAAAGGCATTCAACTCTTGGAAGCTAGGAGGGTATGTTGTGGTGAGGCTAGGATTTTTCATTAGATAATGGTATGATCATCACATGTTCCATTGTTTTCATTTGACGAGTTGCAGGATATGTACTTGTATTTACAGTAGAATTATTAAGAAGTTATTCATCTCCATCGCTGATTCCCATGCTTACTCATAGTGGTTGTATTGGTTCTCTGGTATTTTCACTATATTTATATGTGTGTGTTCCTACAGGAAATATGTTGTGGAATAGTTTGTAGTTGTTACATGTGTGATTTATTTTGAATTAGTGCTTACTTTTTTCACACCATGCTGATGACCTATTATGTACTAATTTGTAATTAGCCTCTGGAATTTTCTTGTTCATGTGTGTCTAAGGCATTTTTTTCTCACTTATCCTTCTCATGGAATAGTTATTTTTATTGTTGTTGTGACTGTCTTATACCTATTTTTGTAGTTTTCAATATTGGATTGACTTTGTCTAATTGTCTAGACATTTCATTCTTCTCCTCACTCTAACAACATCAATTTTCATGGCCAAGAGTGAAACATTAATGGTGGCATTTGGGCCCACAGACTGGATGGGGATCCTATCCCAAAGGGTGTGAGGTCTAATTGGGACTTCACACCAGGGAGACTGCTTAGATGTTGGTGGGACATTGAAGCATCGTCAATAGATTTTTTGCACCATAAGGAGGGACAAATGACAAGATGATCTGATGGAGACCTATACTCAAATCATATATATAAATGGATCCATTCAAAATCTCTATCCCAAGTTGTTTTTCGAAAATAGTTAATCTTTTAGTGGCTAAAAAAATTGTCTATTACTTGTCAAACTTTAAGTTTGATGGTGAGGGTAAAACAACTGTATCTGAACACATGTTCCAAGTTATTAATTTCTATCACGCTAACAAAATACACTATAAAGATGTTATGGGAAGATTATTCACCCTCATGGTTTAAGGTTGTGTTAAGAATTTGTGCCACACATTTCTATTCACTTTTATCCATTCATTCAGGAAACTTATTAATGACCTCCATCAAGCCTTTGATAGGTATTATTTTGAACATGTATTTAAAAGGATAAATCAACTTAGAATGAAATCCAAAGAATCATTAGAGGATTTTTCTAGTAGGTTTGATCATTTTTGTTATTAATTTCGTGAAAGAGACATGGATTGGATGTATTTGAGTGATAAGTTCTAACGATTGGTTCATCTCTCTCCCCAACCATCCCAATCTAAAATGAATATTAATTCTGATGCTCATCATGATAATATACATGTTACAAATTGGCCAAATCTTATTCCTAATCGTGTATTTCCTATTTCTATGATTCTAAAAAAGCCTTAGGCCTCTAGGCAGGAAATTACCATTTTTGAGATTCTCCATGCACCTTAAAATTCATTACCTAATGAAATCTTTGTCTTTGATCATCTAGCTGATGAAGAGTTTTTGTAAGAAAATGAACCAATTGGTCTTGCTTTTGAAGCTCCCATACATCCTATTGAAATTGGAAAACCTAAGGACCAAGTTGATAAAACATGCCTCCCTACTAATGAGACTCAGCTTGATCCTAATAAGAATTTTCCTGAATCCATTCCTGAGTCTCCTCATATTATGCTCGCTCCTTCATCTATTTTTCATTACCTACGTCATCTCTTAGGTAATAGTGGAGCTGAAATCAACTCCATGAAGCATAACATGCATAAATATATCTTAATTTCTCAAACTAATATGAATATAGATGGTTCAAGTTATGGACCATACTGGACTGGGAATGTTTTCTCTTCCCTCAATTCTCTTCATCCTTTGTAACCTAGTTTGTATCTTGAGTCTTCTCCACTAGAATTTTCTCCACATTTTTAAATATTTATCCTATTGGTTTTTATTCCATTCATGTACAATCAAAGGTTGAAAGTATTGAATCCCTTTTTCATGATCTTATCAATCCACAATATTTAACAAACAAAGAGGAAAGTTCTACATCTCTAAAGGCTCAACAAAATCCTTCGGTTGATCTATCCTCATTCTTAATATTTGAAGAGTCTTATGTGTCAGATACTTGATCCGATCAAATTAGTGGCTTTATCAAGTATCAACCTATCAATAATGTCTTCAATGATACTATTCATGATATTTATTCATACTCACTTCTCGATCTCATGTAGCCACCGTGATTCGATGATCCACCTTCTCAAGGTTCTGGGACTTGTCAGGAAGTTGAGGCACTTGATCTTTTGCCGATGATTATGTCAAGTTCTTCCGTTCCTGACAAGATCCATGAACTAGGTAAAATTATGGTTTCTTCACATGATTCCCATCTCAACACCATATCTCCAGATGAATGATCATTTTCGACATATTCTGATATGCAATACTCCTTGTACCCTGACTTGTTTGAAGCAGAGAGCACACAAGCCATTGTTTCAAACCTTTGTAATTATCGCTTAGCTAGTTCAAATAGTGATCAGGTACCAACTATTGCTGCATTAAAATCCATTGTATGTGAGGGAACAAACCATCTGACTCCTCCCTTTCCTAAGACTAACCTGATTGACTCATCTCCATCTTGGGAATCAAAAGAATATGATCTTTGAACTGCCAATTTATTATTGTTCAAAGATCTCAGGAAACTTATGACACATTCGATAATGATTTTGATGTCACAATTGATAATGACAGTGTGAATTATTCTACTAATCTTAAGAAACCACTAATATTTGGTTATATACCATTTGAAGTTTCAGAGGTTTTTAGTGTTGGGTTGTGTTATATTCTTTCCACAACTAGCCCACGTAGTTAACCGATGGGTTAGAGGGGGGCTGGAGCCCCTCGTCTGTTGCATAGATTGCACAGTGGGGGGGTCACAGGGGGTGTGGGTAGCTTGCCTCTATGGGGTTTGGGGCAACACCCTAAGAAAAAAAAAATTGGACCCTATATGAGGTTGGGTGGACTTACCTATGGTTTTGTGCATGATTTTCGCACATGGTTTTGGACACGATGGTTTTCAGTCCATGGTTTTGGACGTGATGGTTTTCAATCCATGGTATTGGATGCTTCTGCATGTATAAATATGTATTGTAACATTGAATGGAACATAATGAAAAATCAAGCTGGTAGTCCTGGTTTTGGGATCCAAGGGAAAATCTTTGTGTATATGTGTTTTATGTGTTATGCTCTTGCATTTTTTATTTTCTGTGTTCAATAATTCATATGCAAGTAATTTATGTACGGGGTTAAAACCTACATTCAGGATGGTGACGCACTTCGGCTCACATCGATGGTTATGTCAAGTCCTGACGTCCTTAATAATATCCATGAACAACCTCAAATTATGGTTTCTAAAATTAGGATTTCTATGCTAGAATCCTCTTGTGTCTTAGTATGTTACACCTGATGTAGGCCTATCTTTGTAAAATTTTCAAGACCTTCACGTTGATCATCTTGAATTTCATGATATAATTGTTGAATGGTAGGAAGACTCTTACCTAGCGAATTCCTCTACAAGCAGGCACCATCTTTCCTCTCTTGTGCATGATTTAGTGATAAGAAGAAATTAATGCATACTATAAATAAATTATTAGAGTTTTCAAGTGTATTATTCTTTCTACCAAGATAGAGTTACATCTTGGTTGGAACAATCCTTTATGGCATGGTTTCCTACCAATAAGTGTGACCTTGTTTCTCTTGTGCATGTTTTAGAGGTAAGCATTTTTACGTTTTTCACAATATGTTACATTGGCTCTGATTGTTAAAATCCTTCTTTTTGTAGGTCAGGGACTGCTTTAGTGGCTACATTGGAAGTTCAACTTCACACGAACCAACCTATTTTCTAGTTAAATTAGGGTTTTAGATTTAGATTAGCTTAGAGTTTGTTAACTAGGGTTTTCTCATCAAGACTTACCTTAAGGTTTTAAGTTAGTCTAGTTAGGGTTTAGTTTGGTTTTGTTGTATGTTCCTTCTTGTAGATAGTCTATTACTTCATGACATTATGCATTTACCTTGAATTCATTGCTGCATTGCATTTACAAATTCTCTCCATTACATGGCTCTTTTATTGCAATATGTTAATTCCTTCCTCACATTTACCTGTTGCATTACATCATGAATTCATCTTCTGGCATGACATTACGTTTTCCCTTTATGTTTCATGGCACTAAATGAGCCTTCACAAGCCTTGTTAATGCATGCCCCTACAAAATTTGCATGCCATGATGAGTTTTCCTTATACTTCCTTGCACATGCTAGAAACCTAGAAGAGATACTGTAGTCACTTTTCCCTAATGTTGAAACCCTAACCCTAATGGTTGTGTGTGGATTTAATGTCTACTCCAAGAAGCGTTCTCTCATAGTTCCGGTAATCAAAACTACATCCTGAGCATATTTCCTATCAATCTTGTCAATTTTACACCACTCTATGTAGTTTCAATTACTTTAGCTAAATTCAATTCTTGAATTAGCATTATTTCAATAATAATTAATACTTTTCATCAATCAATAATAACTAAAGATAAAATCGTAACGAAATTACAAGAAGAGAAAATAAACACATCAATAAGAGACAATGGATTTGGTCAATGACGAGGGAAAAACCCCACAAGGGGGAAAACCATTTGTAATCCTTCTTATATTAGATTGTCATAAAATATTCAACCGAAAGTACAATGAGCCCATAAAAAATATCGAACAATATCAACCAAACAATATCAAAAATATGATGGCAACAACTATACTTATCAGAGTTAGCTTTCTCAATCTATGGTAAATTGTGGTTAGTTGTCAAACTGAAACCCTAGATCCCAACTGCATGGAGGGAGAGTTATCCGTGTAGTTGAGATGATTCAACTGCACATATGATCCTATGTGCTTGTGGTGATAACCAAAAAATTCTTGTGTCAATGTTGTGGCTAGAAACCAAAAATCTTAATCACACATGCCGACTTCAAACCCTATAATTCTGGACCTGTACAAATCAATACAATGAAGAGAGAAGATGATGGTTGATGATTGTGTCCAAATGAGGGTAAATTTAACTTGTATTTATAGGCTTCCAAGGGTGACCAATTTTCTTTAGGGATGACCTAATCAAATGTGAAATTGTGGGCTTCAATTAAAAAATATACTTTCCCTTATCCAAATTCAATACTTCAAAATTCAAAATTGGTCCTCTTAAAAAGAGGAATTTGGTCCCATGATTGGAATTTCTCATTGAGATTCCAAATTAACACTCCCTCTCTGCTAGCAAGAAATTTCAACTACATCATGTAATCATCATAAGAATCCTACCATCATATCATGTCTCATCTCTACTAAACTCTATATGTTGAATCATTCTCAAATTTGAAGAAGAAGAATCATCAAGAAGCATCAACAACCACACTCTCAGGGCAATGAGGAAGGTCCTATGGGACACTCTCACCTATGTCATATCATAGGGGAGCATATGTCTTCTAACCTATGTCAAGCAATAGGTGAGATACAATATCTCATCCATCCTATTTCTTCTTGATCTTCCCAACAGTGACCCTTAAGAGTCATTTGGTAGAGCACATTGTGTCATCATCAAACTTGGGTGAGATACCTCACTTACCAAAGGTAAGGATCACACATCGCCAATATACCAGTCTCCTGGCTTCCTCTTTAGGGAGGAGATAGTGAAGGGAGGTAGAAGGAATGACTCCCAAGCTTTTCCTCAAGTACTCAAAGTGTTCTCTAGGAAGTGGCTTGGTTAAGATATCAGTAACTTTTTCTCTGGTAGGAACATACTCTAGTTTCACAATCTGGTTTGATGCTTGTTCTCTCAAGAAATAATATTTGATGGGAATATGCTTTGTCTTAGAGTGAAAGGCTGGATTCTTTGACATTTGTATTTCACTTGTGTTGTCACAAATAATGAGGATCAGATAGTTATAAAAAACTTGTACATCTTGTAAATTTTGCTTCATCCACAAAATATGAGCATAACAAGAAGTTGCTGCAATATATTTTTCTTCAACTATAGATAAGAAAATGGAATCTTGCTTCTTTCCCAACCATGATACTAGACATTCTCCAATACTGGGAACTACAATAGCAACAATTCCAACCTGTGGGTATGATGTTGTTGATGGTGTTGGACCCGCCAACATTTAGGGGATCACCCTAGTATGAATTCCCAACTAGACGTCACATTGTTTGGTGTGGGAGTCCCATCTAGTATGATGGGTCGGTTGCATTTATCTTAAGGATTTGCCTCAATTATTTCTTGTTAGCATAGGAGAGTGGTTCGCTTTGTCTTTGAGAAGTGACATTCATGTGCCTAGTGAGTGTAAGTGTACTTGTGTCAATGGTTCTTTTACTGTGAGGGGAAGAAGGTGAAGGTGAGTTCTAGGTTGAAAGGGATCAGTCCCAACTCGGCTACGAACACAAAACACAAAAGACATACACAACTTTAGGCATAGGAGTCCACTCGGATGTGGCAGTCACAACATACAAGGTAAGATAACATGTAAAACACCCATGGATCAGTCCGAATGAGTGCAACGGTTGTTACATCAACGTTCATGTGAAAGGTTTTTCTGATGTCCGACGGAGCAGTCGACACTGACGGACAACATTAATAGCATATACAACACATTTCCATTAGTAGATTATGCATTAGAACAATGGAGCAGTTCAGATTTAGAACACAGGTTAAAGAAACATGCATTACAAGTGTTAAATATCAATCTTACAACAAATACAATGCATGTGTGAAAATGTGTTGGCCTATTGACAAGCTTCTGAATAAAGCGAAAGTTCCAAGACACATCATCACACCATACATCACTAACCCCGTCAGTGAGGCGTTGGAGCCACTACTTACTCTTCAAAGAAAATATTATTGACTCTCTTGGCTATGTGGGAGGAGTTGAGGTGAAAGAAAGTCCTTTCATGTACAAATGATGGGGGTATTTATAGCCAAGGGTGAAACTGACCCTTGTGGTTGTTCGACTACCCTCATGACCATTCAACTTCCATGGCTTTTCGACTTACATGACTCTATTTTGAACAAGTGGTCTCTTAGACTTCCACGTTACATCACATTGATTAACAACAAGCCCATAGTGGAGATGTGGGAAACATGGCCCATGACTTGACATGACAGTGTTGGTACATTTGTGCTGCTGTAGGAGTGCATGTTGAGCTACAATGTTGTTGAGTGATGGATGTATTCATGGTGTATCATAGCTTCACCTCCTCATGGTGAAGTGTGCGGAGTCCCCGATGGTCCTTGGTTTGCTTGATGGAGCTTTAGCATGTTGTTCCTTCCTTTCATGCTAGAAGGCTTGACAAGCTCACTTGTTCGCAAAGGTGCATGTTCATCACGTTTGTCTGCTTCGCATGCTTCAGTCATTTGTCTATTGGTGAACCTGTCCACCTACATGTGCTCCCTTTTTTCATCGTGTTCGTCGTCTTGACATGTTTATTGGTGTACTTGTACCTATAGTCACTCATGAAAAGATGACATCAAATCCAAAACCTCCTAGTCTACCATGACATATGATCATTCAGATGCAAGTGACCAGGAGAAACAATAGGGTTATGATGCGGGATGATGGCTCCAGGAAATTGCTAATGAAAATTGCACAAGAGTGACTAAGAGATGGAGACAAGCAATCTGAGTTGACAGTGACTGTCTGCAATTTCTGGCTCGGTTGGGAGGAAAAATTATGCAAATTTTGGGAGGGACAATCCGGGTTGCAGGAGGGCAAGGCAGGCATGCTCTCTCCATTTTTCAGTTTTGAACAGTTAGCAGGGGTTGGACATCCAGATTTGCGCAATTTTCTAGAGGAATGGGCCGGGCTGCATGAAGGGTCAGCAGGCAGGGATTGCACAGTTTTTCTGTGGAACTGCTCAGGACTCTGGTAGCAAGAATTGCACAATTCCCAGAGGGAACTGCCAGTTGGCTGTTGGGTCACTGGTAGCCAGAACTATGGAATTCCCAGAGGGAACTTCTAGTTGGTTGCTTGGGTCACCGGAAGCCAAACCTTCACAATTCCCATAGGGAACTAGCAGTTAGTTGCTCAGTCACTGGTAGCAGAAACTGCACAATTCCTGGAGGGAACAGGCAGTCTGCTGCTAGATGGGAAAACTTCACTGAGGCTAGGAGTATGGCTTGCTGATCATCTCTACGCAATTTTTGAGCTGAGCTAAATGATGGGTAGTGGAAGGCCTCCTCGTGAGCATTGTGCAATTTATGAGATGAATGGTCGGTCAACTGTTTGGATCACTGACTGGGAAAATTGCACAATTTTATGAAGGAGACAGGGGCAATAACTTGGTGTCCGTCCGGCTTGTCTGCACAATTTCCTTAGTCAGTTGAATGAGTTAGGTCAATGGACTCTGTGCAAATTTTGAGGGGAGTCAATCTCGGGGTGACTCCCGAGTTCAACTATCTAGGTGGCCAACGTGAGAGTTGATTGAGTTCCTTGTAGGCAGTGCAGCTTGAAAGGACTAGCTTGGTGCTTTTGCATTGTTCTAGTCAACAGTCGATCGATTCAAAATTAGGGTGATGGTCCGACTGTTAGTGAGAAGTCTAGTCATCATAACTTCAGCAAAAATGACTAAGTGTGTGAACAGTTGAAAGTTGCATAGGTAATCATACGAACACACACTCGCATTACTTGATGATGAAATGACAAAACCATCGAGATACACATGCTCAACATGATAGATCAATGGTGCAAGCGACAAGCGCGTCACTCGTGATTGATCGTTCATGATCAAGATGAAGATTGTGCAACATCGAACATGACTCTATGTGTGAGTGTGATAGATGCTTTGATGGCGAACACAATAGACACACATGAAGCAAAGACTTTGAGCATAACCAAAATAGGGTCGCAAGCATGACTTGGACATCAACATGCAGAGACATGGATGTAATGAACAAGTAAGGCAAATGTAAAGACTCACACGAGCTCACAGAGTGAACTCGAGTGTGTGCAATCATCAATTGAAACTCTTGAGGGGAGGCTCTAAAATTGGTGCAGGCCAAAATTTTGGAGGGTGGTTGTAGTCGTTACAACACTTGGAGACACACTAGCAAAACTCTAGCCTTTATGTTTTGGTTCATTGCTAGCATAGTGCCTTGTTCTTTCAGGGAGTATTGAATCATTGTGCATGTTACTTCAGTTTCCCTACTTACCCCATGGACATACATGGTTCACCCTTTTCCAACTCAGTCGAACAGAATCAAAAGTTCAGCTTATATCTCAGTGTTTCCAATTTGGGAAGGATAGTTTAGCTCACAAGTTGAAGATTTTTAGACTATATGTTCTCATATTTGGTGTTTCTCCACTGCCAGTAGGCCTAGACAGTACCCCGGCGAAGTCACATAGGAACACACACATTGCTCCACTGCCAGCGAGCCTGCTTAGTACACAGTGGAGTTGCATGCTTCACCTCTCTGTGTAGGAAGTCTTTCTCTTCTTTCGCCTTTGTATTTTTTAAGAGAATTGTGCATAGGCACTTATTTATTTTTGGGGCGGAAGAGGGATCCCAACTTATTGAGAGCAAAAGATATTGTTCCTTCAAAGAAGCATGTAAGACCTCTGACATAGGTTTGCTTGTTTAGACTTTTCCCCTTCTTTGTTTCTACTAGTTGGATTATCTTAAACACATAGAGCAGAAAGTTGAGTACATACATGGGGCTTCCTAGTGTGGATATAGGCATGGTTTGACCAAAAATTCCTTTACATACAGTTCGTATCTTTCATCAGGACTTTATCAGCAAAAGGTTGTAACAAAGCACAGAGAAAATGGACACAAGACAGGCCAAGTGATACAGTGTCACAAGTCTCTTCAAATTTTAGCCACATACTCTATTCAAAAGCCAGAACGTAGTAGTTGGCAACACTTATTTATGGAAACAAAAATAGTAATATATCAAACAAACAAAATGATCATGAACAAAAATAGTAAGAAGAATCAAACAAAGAGAAAGCAAATATAATAAGCAAAACAAATCAAATGAAACAACGAACATCAAGGAGACTATGTACATGGCACGGGCGTGGCCTGACCTACTGAAACTAGTGTTTGAGGACTTGGCCATTGACAAGAAGATTATCAATCCTCCTGTCAAGTGATTGCAATTGATACTTGTGTGAGAGAAGTTTCTCATGGACGAGTGCCGGTCCACCGGGCTCCACTACCAGAACCTGGTGGGATTCCAGAAGATCTTCAAGTGAAGACAACACCAGTGTTTCAGGTACTATATGCAACATGGGCTCGGATGATGGCATAGGGTAGTTGTTTTTACCCTGGGAAGGGTTCAAGCTTTTGAAGTCAATGCATAAGTGGATCTTCCTAGATTTCTTACATGTAGGATTTAAATGAGAAAACCAAGTATGATGACGAACTTTGCAAGTAATCCAAACTCTTAAAATGTTAGTCAATATTTTCAGAAAAAGGAGGATAAACAACATGTATGTGTTACATGTTCCTTGCTGCAATGAATTGTCTCCTCCTTTACCTAGAAACTCATGTTGGATTGCTCGCGTGCAATGGGTACTTAGGTCATCATCTACTCGTGTAGACCCATCTCAGTACTGTTCGATCAAGTGGCCAACAATTGGTTGTTGTTGTAGTGTGTAACTTGTGTCGAGATTGGCCATCTTTGGATCATGGTGGATTCCCAAGTTGCTCTGTTTGTTCATAGTTTTGGTCCTTCATGTTTTCAGGACGAGTTCTTCAAGATCATAGTTTGTGACTTCGGACTTCAAAAAACTTGAAATCACACATGTTTCATTGTTTTGGATGACTGAGACACACTCGGTCCTTGAGCCATCATGTGTTCCTAATTTTTCAAGACCAATGGACAACATCTTGTTTGTACATGGACTGTTTGGTTTGCTAGTACTGTTGCCACTATCGTTGTTGCTACTACTTCTACTATCAAAAAAAAAAATTGTACAAGTTTCATTATCATTAGTTGGGTGAGGAAGGAGTCCCAACTTCTTGTCTGATGAGGTTGGAGTAGGTCATGCAAGATAACACTCCAATGTATTTTCCAGGAAGCAGTTTCCAAACATGAGTTCGATGAAGGCCAATGGTTTGTTCTTTCCATTAAGGGGAGTGACATTGTGTTTCATATGCCTCTCCTATAACACCCGGATTTGGTTGCATCTTCCCTTGTACGGAATCCACATGTGAGACCAGTCTGTAGCAAAATATCCATCTAGCTTGTTGGACCAGTCTCTGCTGAGTAGCAGGCCATATGCCTCCGGTATGTCCAAACAACTATGTTGATGCATTGGTGGACTTGATTTTGATGGGATAGTCAGATGATCAAATCTTGTAGTTCACCAATGGTTGGTACTAATTTTCTATCGAGTTGGATGATTCTGGGGGATGTTTCGCTCCACTGTGCATTGATCTTCTTAGCAATGGAGAGCGAAATCCCATTGGTTTTCACGCTAGAATCGACCAAGCAGTTGCGGACATTATAGTTGAAAAAATTGAATGGAATCAAGAGTGGGGGGCAATCTGAGTTTTCTTCTTCCATCTAGAGTGTATTGAGCACATTGAATAGTAATCTGGGAAGTGTGCTTGCTCCATTTCTGGTGGAGGCGGCACTGTTTGTTGTTGTTTGTCCCAATGCACATAGCAGGATATCTCACTAACTCTAGACTTTGGCTAGCTCGAACTGACTAATTTTCTCTCGAGTTTTCTTCATGTCATCGACTATGTTGTAATCCAGAGGTGGTAGACTCACTAAGGCATCCGGGGTGGAACAGATATTCGTACTGTCTGGTGGAGTGTTTTGCAACTTGCTCCCTATGAATGTACTCTTATCCATTGATGTCTTCCCAGAATTGCTTTATGTCTTTTTCTTTGAGGCAACCAGTGGGTTGGCCTTCTTTATCAGCTGTCTCACCTTCTCTTGCACCTCCTCAAGTGTAGGGGGAACCCCTTTCCTCCTAAGATGGTAACGATCACTTGTCTTTTGGGGAAACTTCTCGGTGTTTGTCTTCGAGACTACTTATGAGCACTGATATGTGTTCACCACATGCCCTGAACTTGGTGCTTAATCAGGTACAACCTCTTTGTTATCATCACTGTCGTCTAGCTGCTCCTACATGTTGCCATCCACATCGAGTGCATGAGTACATATAGAGGTAACAACTCGCTTCCAATCTGAACAAGAGTTCTCAGGGTGAAATTCTTCATGGAAGGAACAAAACTTAGGATCAGTGCATTGATCGAGTTGGAACATAGGCTTCTACGCAAATATGGAACCAGACCAGTTGTTGCTTAGTGAGCCGATTGATGAAATTATTGCTTGTCTTTGTCTGGGTAGATGACTGCTCATGAATGTGTCCGTCTTCTATTGCTTGAGTTCGGACACTTTGGTGGTCAAGTTATTGACAAGGCCAGTGAGGGTCTCAATATCAGTTGCTTCCTTGTCTCTGCCCTTGCTCATTGTTGGTTGGGGCTTTCTGCTCGCATCCTTGGAGTATTTTATTGATTTGTTATCCTTGATGACTCCAATGGCATGCAAGTATTTATCAATAGTAATAGCCTCTTTGTAGCTTTCTAAAAGTGTTGGCTTCACATCTCGATTGACGAACTACGCAATGGTAGTTGGCAGTGTAGACATGTAATAGTCAATAGTGATGGAGTCATGAGGTTTGGTGTCTGCTACAAACTTTTCAAAAACCCATAAATCTCTGATTGAAATCTTTCACTTTCTATTTTCTCTCCATCCTGAGGCTTCCCAATCGCTTGAGCAGCATTGTTGGGGTATTATCATCAGCAAAATTTTCAAGGAACATAAGTTTGAAAGAACCCCAGTTCTATGGAGTTGGGTGGAAGGCTGTGAGACCAAGCAGTTGCGTAGCCATCCAAGGTACATGGAAACAATATACTTGCTAAGTCATCATAACGTACCTCAAGGATATACACCTATAGGTAGAAGTTGTCTAAATGGTCTTCTACCTTCACCATGATGTCAGGGTTGAACTTGATGTTCATTCTCTCTAGTCGCTTCGGCATCTTATGCAAAACAGTCAGGAGAGCGAATGGTCCTTGAGTAATCCATTCAAGATTTGGGTTAGCCATTTCTTCATCCTCTTCGTCCTCTTCATCCTCTTCTTCCTCTTCATCCTTTTCATCTTCTTCCCCTCCTTTGGAATCTGATGGTTTTGGATCTGAGTCTGCCAGTTTGTTTCTGCCTCTGCTTCCTCCGCTACCTTCCCCTACACCTCCTATAACAAACTTTGATCCCAAGACCACAATAATGTGTTGTTCATCTTAAAAGAAGATTGGAGTTTCCTCTCCATCTTCAATAGCTTCTTCCAAACCTTAAAGAGTAGCAAGGACTACTTCTTCCACTGATGATACAACAACCCCTGTGGGAGTGGCATTTGGCTTCTTAGATGTGTGTGAAAGATAATATATGCTAGGGATCAGTGTAACTACTTTGGTGAACTAGCGAGTGATGGGATGGATGGAGCAAAGGTTTTGAAATGAAATTTCGTGTTCAATTCTAGGAGGTCAAGAGTAATCAACTTCTGAGTCGTGAGAGAGGAAGTGCGAGTTACTGTCTTGACCAGATGGTTCATGAGTTAGTGTGAGGGGAATTTTAGCCATGTAAAACTGGCTACCCTCCTTCTAGTGCCAGAAATGTTGATGGTGTTAGACCCACCAACATTCAGGGGATCTCCCGGTATGAAGTCCCAACTAGACCTCAGACCATTTTGTGTGGGAGTCCCATCCAGTATGATGGCTCGGTTGCCATTATATTAAGGATTTGCTTCAACTCTTGCTTGTTAGCATAGGAGAGTGGTTTGCTTTGTCTTCGAGAAGTGAGGTTCGCATGCCTGGTGAGTGTATGTGTACTTGTGTCAATGGTTCTTTCACTATGAGGGGAAGAAGGTGAAGGTGAGTTCCAGGTCTTAATGGATCAGTCCCAAATCAGCTAGGAACACACAACACAAGGAACATACATAACTGCCAGCGGAGCAGTCCACTCAGATGTCGCAATCACAACATACAAGGTAAGATAACACCTATAGCACTCACATATCAGTCTGAACGATTGCAATGGTTGTTATAGCAAGGTTCATGTGAAAGGTTTTTCTAATGTCTGGCAGAGAAATCGACACGGATGGGACAACATTAACAACATATACAAAAAATTTCCATTAATAGATCATGCAGTACAACAAATTAATTAGTCTAGATGTAGAACACAGGTTAAAGCAACATGCATTACAAGTGTTAAATATCAATCTTACAACAAATACAATACGTGTGAAAACGTGTTGGCTTGTTGACAGGCTTTTGAATTCAGTGAAAGTATCATGACACATCGTTACACCATACATCACTAAACCCATCAGGCAGGCATTGGAGCCACTACTTACTACTCAAAGAAAAGATTACAGACTCTCTTGGCTTTGTGGGAGGAGATGAAGTGAAAAAAAGTCCTTTAATGTACAAATGAGGGGTGTATTTATAGCCAAGGGTGAAAGTGACCCTTGTGGCTATTCAACTACCCTCATGACCATTTGACTTCCATGAATTTTTGACTTACATGACTCTATGTTCCACAAGTGGGTCTCTTGGACTTCCAAGTTACATCACATTGATTGACAACAAGTCCATAGTGGAGATGTGGGCAACATGACTCATGACTTGACTTGACATGACAATGTTGGTACATTTGTGTTCCTGCTGGAGTGCATGTTGAGCTACAATGCTCCTAAGTGATGGATGCCTTCATGGTATATCATAGCTTCACCTCCACATGGAGAAGTGCGTAGAGTCCCCAATGGTTCGTGGCTCGCTTGATGAAGCTTTAGCATGTTGTTCCTTGCTTTCATGTGGGAAGGCTTGACAAGCTCACTTGTTCACGAAGGTGCATGTTTGTTGTGTTCGTCTGCTTCACATGCTACATTCATTTGTCCATTGGTGATCCTGTCCATCTACATGTGCTCCCTTCGTTCACCCCATTTGTCATCTTGACATGTTTTTTGGTGTACCTATACCTACAGTCACTCATGATGAGACGACATCAAATCCAAAACCTCCTAGTCTACCATGATATATGATCATTCACATGCAGGTGACCGGGAGAGGCAGCAGGGCTATGATGTGGGATGATGTCTCTAGGAAACTGTTAATGAAAAATGTGCAAGAGTCACTGATAGTTGGAGATAGACAATTTGAGTCGACAGTGACTGTTTGAAAGGTCTGGCTCGGCTAGGAGGCAAAATTATGCAAATTTTGGGAGGGAAAATCTGGGTTGCAGGAGGGAAAGGCAGACATGCTCTATGCATTTTCAGGAATGAATAGTCAGGAGGGGTTGGACAACCATATTTGCGAAATTTTCCAAATGAATGGGCCACGCTGCATGAAGGGTCAGCAGGTAGGGATTGCGCAGTTTCTCTAGGGAACTGCCCGGGAGACTGGTAGATAGGACTGTGCAATTCCCAAAGGGAACTGCGAGTTGGATGCTGGGTCACTAGCAGCTAGAACTATGCAATTCCTAGAGGAAACTTCCAGTTGGATGCTTGGGTCACTGGCAGCCAAAACTACGCAATTCCCAGAGGAAATTGGAAGTTGGTTGTTCAGTGACTGGCAGCAGAAACTGTGCAATTCCTGGAGGGAACAGGCAGTCTGCTGTTGGCTGGGAAAATTGCACTGAGGCTGAGAGGCTAGCCTGCTGATCATATTTGCACAATTTATGAGTTGAGATGACTGATGGGAAGCAGAAGGCCTGATCATGAGCACTGTGCAATTTCAGAGATGAATAGTCGGTAAATTGTCCAGATGGCTGAATGGGAAAAATGCATAATTTTTTGAAGGAGACAAGGACAGGCACTTGGTGTCTGTCTGGCCTATCTATGCAATTTCCTCAGTCAGTTGAATGGGTGAGGTAAATGGCCTCTGCACAAATTTTGAGGGGATTTAGTCATGAGGTGACTGCCAGGTCCGACTGTCCGGGTGGCCAACAAGAGAGTTGATTGAGTTTCTTGTGGGCAATGTAGCTTGAAAGGAATAACTTGGTGCTTCTACACTTTTCTAGTTGACAATCGAGCGAGTCGAAAGTAGGGTGATGGTGTGAATGTCAGTGAGTATTTTGGTCATCAGAACTTCAACAAAAATGACTAAGTGTGTGAATAGTCGAAAGATGCATAGGTGATCATACGAACACACACTCGCATGACTTGAGGACAAAACGACCAAACCATCCAGATACACATGTTCAACATGACTGACCGAGGGTGTAAGTGACAAGCGTGTCACTCGTGATTGATCGTTCATGATCGAGACAATGCTTGAGCAACAATGAACGTGATTCCGTGTGTGAGTGCGACAAATGCTTTCATGGTGAACACAAAAGACACATATGAAGAAAGGACTTTGAGCATAACTATAACATGGCCGCAAGCATGACTTGGACATCAGCATGTAGAGACTTGGATGCAATGAACAAACAAGGTGAATGTAAATACTCACACGAGCTCACAGAGTGAACCCGAGTGTGTGCAAACATCAAGTGAAACTCTTCAGGGGAGGTGCTGAAATTGGTGTAGGCCAAAATTTTAGAGGGTGGTTGTAGCTGCTACAACAGATGAAAACTAGGGTATAACCTCCTAGACCAATATAGGGGAGAAACATCCTCCATCCTCCATCCTCTACATCTCAATTCCTCACGTTGGAAGCTTAGATAGGGGGGAATACCTAACTCAGTGCCCTGGATCAATGATTCCCCTTGTCCAGAGGGTTAATATCCATTAGTATAAGTTTCTCTGTAAATACCAAGAAGTTTCCTTTCGGAAAATCCTTGGTGAGAATATTTTCACTCTGCTTATCTGTTAAGATGTGATGGAGTCTAACGGTTCCTCTCTGCACCATGTCTTGAATGTAATGATATCAGATCACAATATATCAATGTAGTGTTTAAGACCTGCTCAAACAGGTCTCCAAAAAGCTTTCTCAACCAAACTTCTTTGTAGCTAGCCATGCTAGCAGCAATATACATTTCCTCTACGGTACATAATGCTAAAAAAATTTGTTTCCTATTCATCCAAGATATCATGGCAGATCCAAGGCTTAAAGAACTTCCAAAAGTGTTCTTCCTATCAACAACATTTCTTTCCAAGTCAACATCAGTATATCCATGAAGTCAAACATCTCCAGTAGAATATCTCACACCAAGGGTGATCATCTGATGCAAGTATCTCAAAATGTGTTTTGAAACAACCTAATGTGCATGGAGAGCCTCAGGCATGAATTGACTCAACATGTTCACTACATAGAATATGTCTAGATGAGTGTTAACTAACAACATAAGAGCCCCAATCAACTGTCTATACTTAGATGGATTTGCCAAATTGGTTCCTGAAACTTCTCCACATAGATTTTTGAAATTTATTTCCATGAGTGTTCCTCAGGATTTGCATTATGTCATTCCAAATATTTCCAATAGTTGCACAACATATTTTCCTTGTGAAAGGAAAACCTCACCGAGCCTTTTCCACACATCAAGGCCTAAGAAGTAGTACATGAGTTCAAGGTCCCTCATCATGAATTCATAGGATAGTTCCCTCTTAGACTTGATCATCAGGGTCTCACTACCTATAATAAATGTTGGCATTATGATGCATGTGTTGTACTTGCTGGCAACCCTCTCATAGAAGAATATCTCATGTATAACTGGATGAATCTTCAGAAGAGATGTCAGATGTGACTGATGGAGGACAGCTCAAAGGAATCAGATGATAGTTCTAAGTGTAACAAGTTAGCTTTGCCATCAAGTCCAAAGGGGGAGATTGTTGTCATTATGAGACAAGTGTTGTCCTTGATGGCAAATCACACTGACAACAAATCATAGTGCAGAAGGATAGCAGCAAGGAATTGATGATCAGTCTACAAGTATGAAGAAAAATATATACAGCAAGTATGAAGAAAAATATATACACGCCGGTTCACTATATACCAAGTCGCGTATACAAGCAGGTTCACTATATACCAAGTCGCGTATACGCAGGTTCGCTATATACCAAGTCGCGTGTACACGCTGGTTGGCTTCAGTAAAAGTGCGTGTATGTGGAAAACTTATCTTTGGTCCACGACGGTTATTCCTTGGAAGTTGTGCCTATGGTTTTGGACCTTGGTGTCTCGACGGACGTGTTGATCCCTAGTTTTGAAGATGATGGTATTGGATTTCTATGGTTTTGGCTCTTGGTATTGAACAAGGCCTAAGGATATATAAGGAGAAGGAAATCATTAGGCAAGTGCATCTGAAAAGTCTTGAATATCTGATGAAGTATTAGATCCAGTATGCAGGTTATGGGTTGATGATGCATTGCTTGATCTGAGCTAAGGAGAGATCTCACCGGTTGATGGAGAACAAGATCTAAGGAGAGATCGGGATCAAATGGTTTGAAATGAACTATCTTTATGATGCTTATTCTAGATCTACATACTGACGCATGTATTGTTCTATAAGTGTTATGAGTATAACTGATGTCTGGTACAGCTGCAAGTTATGAGAAATTATTTTTAGATCTGTACGCGGGTTGTCTTTGGCAAAAGCGTGTATACACGCGGGTTTGATTCATCGAAGTAGCGTATACATTGTAAAGCTTGATATTTGAAGTTGCAGATGGGTCTGATGGTTATTACAGAGTTCTGTGTCTGCTCTATGTTCTGGTGACGGTGTTGTTAACAGGGTTTCAGTGATTCAGAGTTTGATGATTGTTTTGAGCTTCAATGATAGTTATGGGTCCAGTATGAAAATTGGATGAAAAGTGGCCTTTCAGATTATATGTTGTTCTTCAGTGTATCCAGTCTGAAAATTGATGAAACGTGGTACCTGGAGTAGAGAAGATTGTAGGCAAGCACCTACGTACTAGTATCTAAGCTAGTACAAAAGCTAAGGGAGATCTTTGGAGCATTGTAGCAGGTAGCAGCCTGTGTACTAGTAAATGGATCGGCTAGTACAAGAGCAAAGGGGGTTGTAGCTCCCATACTGGTATAAGACTGCACCAGTACAAATATTGTAAAAGGATTTTCTTATTAAGAAGAAGATTGAGATGACTTGCAGCAGGTGGTTTTCACCCACATTGGGTTTCCACCTTATATCTTTGTGTTCATGTGTGTGGCTTTTGTGTGATGATCTGTTCTGTTATACTGCACCTGTTTACTGTTAATATGGTTAATAATGTTCTGATGCATTTACTGAAGATAAGCCAACTGAATCATAAGATCTCTGGATATACGCTAGTTGCATTAGACACAGTAGCGTGTACACGCGGGTTCACTTAACTGAAGTAGTGTATATGTTTCTGAGTATGAAATTGAAAATTTTTTACTGATCTGATAATACTGATTCACCCCCCCCCCCTCTCAGTATTATTTCCAACAATTGGTATCAGAGCAGGTCCTTTGGTAGAAGCTTGATCGCTTGAAGGAGATCCGTGGAACAATGGGAAAGAAGCTTAAGAAGAAAGCTCATAAGAAGAAGAAGACATCTCAGAAGATCTATGACAGTGGGAGAGTCGATTGGGGATTAGGTATAAGAAGTTCTTTAGATTCAGAATCAGATTCAGAATCATTATCAGGTATGAATGTGTTATCCTCTGATGTTCCTGCTATATTTCCTTGTGAAAGTGATGGAAGTGATAGTGAAACTACTGAACATGCTTTTATGGGTGAGCAAGAAAAGTATCAAATAGAGGCAGTATTTAGAAGGCTTACAGACAAAGTTAAAGATCAACAAGATCTATTGAACAAAAGGGAATGTGCTTTCAAAGAAGAAGTTACCAAACTAAAGGCCCAACTAGAAGAAGGAAACAAGGTAAGAAATCTACTCAAGGAAAAGGAAGACCAATGTCAAAAATTGCAGCATGAAGTGACATCATTAAGAAAAGAAGTCAACGAAAGAAGCACAACCATCAAGAAACTCAAAGATAGATCCAGCTACTATGAAAATCTTGAAGCTACAATCCTCTCACTAAAAGGAGATCTTGAAGAATCAAAGAAGCAGAATACAGATCTACTCCAAGCTATTGCAAAACAAGAAAACGAAGCCACCAGCTTAAAATCTCAACTAGAATGTGCCTTCCGAGTTCGTCAAATGCAGCAGGATCTGAATGAAGAACAAGAAAAGGAGATTCTCAAACTAAGGGAACAAATGGAAGAAGGAAGGAAAGGTGAAGAAGATTTGAAAAAGCAATCTCTTGAAAAGGAAGAACAGCTTCAGGTTGAGGTAAATATCTTGAAAGGTAAACTAGAGGAAAAGGATAAGCTTTTACGATTTCAAGATAGTTCGAAAGTCTTGGATGATATTCTTAGTAGTCAAAGGTCTCCTGCTATCAAGACTGGTCTTGGTTTTCATGAATCTGTTGAAGGTGAATCTAGCTCACAAGGTGAGGCAAGGAACTCTAAAGAGAAAACTAAAATGATCAACAAGGAGATGAAAGGTCAACCCCATCAACAATCAAGGAAAAAGACTCCTCAAAGAAAATCTTTTACTCCTCCTATGAATAATGTTGAATGTTATGTATGTCATAATCTTGGACATGTTGCAGCTAGATGTGGAAGAAGAAGGGTTCAAGATCATCATGTAGAAAGATCATCACATTCAAGGTACTTTAATGGATATTGTTTTTCTTGCAATATGTTTGGTCACAAAGCTGCTAATTGCTACAAGAGGAATATGAAACATGTAAGATGTTATGCATGTAACAAGCTTGGACATATAGCAAAGGAATGCAGGAACAAAGGATGGACATCACACCAAAAGGAGAAAACCTCATCACACTTGAAGATATGGAGGAAGAAGGAAGTACAGTCAGCACAATGTACTGAGACACAGCACAACACAGACATATCAGACTCAAGGGGAGCTGAAAGTGTAAAACTTCAGTGTTCTGAATCTCATACGCAAGTTCCTTAAAGGGAAGTCGCGTACATATGCGAGTTAGACACTGCAAAGTTGCATATATGTCAGTCTCAGGAAAAGCATTGGGGACAGGATCAGAAAAATGATCTAATATGATTCAGTCTATTATTTGCTCTATTGGTTACAGTCTGCTGAGGATGTGTGGAAATGTTTTGTTACTTGTATGATATCTAGAAGTGTTTTGATCCTAACTTGAGGATGATGATGTTTTGATGCTTATTGCTGATATATGCATGCTCAGATCTAACAGATGGCACTGGTTGAGGGGGAGCATATGCCTTTAGTAATTCATTGTTGGCATTATGGTTAATAATCCTTGGTGATGATTCTTATATGGCTAAATGATATATCTTGCTATGATATGATGTTGTGAGTTGTCTATGATAAACTCTCATATGATTCTTGAAGTTACATAGTAGATGTTCAGATCAGATTTATGGTTGATCCTTTGATGATTCTTACATGGTGATCTTCATAAGGAAAAGGAGAAGTACAAAGCTTGAATACACATCTTCCTCACTTGATGATGAGTCACTCATATACTGCTGTTGTCATATGCATAAAGATCATACAGTTATGATACAGGCACTCTTGTGGATAAGGATTGTTGCTATTGATGATATCAAGAAGTTTTGTCAAATGAGCTTGAGCTCAAGATACATAGTGCTGATACATGGATGACTACTCAAAGTTGCTTTGTTGGAGACATGGTGATGAGTTCTTATGTATATGATGATAGGTTGATACTTACATATGTTGATTGATGCAGATGTTCCCAAGTAATGATACTTCGATCATGTAGATCTTGACATTGATGTAATAGCTATGGTGGTTTCACATGTAATGTGAATGACTTCATGATGATGTCTAAAAGGAGGGGTTGACATCTATGTTCAGACATACCTTGCTGCAAAACATTTACAGGTTGCTGATATGAAAATGGTTGTACGCGAGTTTCATAAGGCCTATCCGCGTATATACACTTGTTTACGTGGATGCAGATGCGTATATGGAGTTTTGAAGGAAATCAGCAGGGACAGATGTTGGTTGCAGAAAGTCTGATATGGGTCTGACAGAGATCATCTGGCACAGGTTCAGGGGGAGCAGATTAAAGTCTCACAAAGCATTGTTGGCATTTAGATGTTTTTGGTTCTAGTACACAACTGTTGTTGGTTTCAGGAGAAGGAGCTCAGAAGGAAATCTTGGTTGCTGATCTAAAAGATGTGTATCAGATGCTGCTTGTGACTTTCATAAGTCTTGGTCTAGATTTGTTGTCTCTATGTCATGTATCTCTTCTGTGATATCTCTTTTATGGTGTCAAGGTCATGTAACGACCTATTTTGGTTTCCCCATTATGCCTGGGATGATTGATGCAATGTGATTGGTTGTCATATGTAAACTTTTGATGTATTCCCACTTGGTTGGGTGGATGAGTCAATTTTTGTATATCCTCACTTAGTTGAGAGATGGATGTATGTATGAGTCTTTGGTGATAGGAAGGTCTTTTATGATGTATAGAGTCATGTTCTTCTTGAAGAACATCTTTTGCAGATGTTGCCTACAGTCAGGAAGAGCATGAACAACACACTTCAGAAGGACAGAGATTCAACATGTACTCAGAGGGAGCATGGACAGATTGGTACACCTTGGCATATACAAAGGGTGAGATTATTCAGAGATTTCAGCAGGTACTCAGGGAGAGTATGGAATGATTCAGCAAAGGAAGAGAATATTTTGGTCCACCCTTTGCCCTTGATGTCAAAGGGGGAGAGTGATTTGGTGTTGTTGCCATCAAGTCCAAAGGGGGAGATTGTTGGCATTATGATGCATGTGTTGTACTTGATGGAAACCCTCTCATAGAAGAATATCTCATGTATAACTGGATGAATCTTCAGAAGAGATGTCAGATGTGACTGATGGAGGACAGCTCAAAGGAATCAGATGATAGTTCTAAGTGTAACAAGTTAGCTTTGCCATCAAGTCCAAAGGGGGAGATTGTTGGCATTATGAGACAAGTGTTGTCCTTGATGGCAAATCACACTGACAACAAATCATAGTGCAGAAGGATAGCAGCAAGGAATTGATGATCAGTCTACAAGTATGAAGAAAAATATATACAGCAAGTATGAAGAAAAATATATACACGCCGGTTCACTATATACCAAGTCGCGTATACAAGCAGGTTCACTATATACCAAGTCGCGTATACGCAGGTTCGCTATATACCAAGTCGCGTGTACACGCTGGTTGGCTTCAGTAGAACCGCGTGTATGTGGAAAACTTATCTTTGGTCCACGACGGTTATTCCTTGGAAGTTGTGCCTATGGTTTTGGACCTTGGTGTCTCGACGGACGTGTTGATCCCTAGTTTTGAAGATGATGGTATTGGATTTCTATGGTTTTGGCTCTTGGTATTGAACAAGGCCTAAGGCTATATAAGGAGAAGGAAATCATTAGGCAAGTGCATCTGAAAAGTCTTGAATATCTGATGAAGTATTAGATCCAGTATGCAGGTTATGGGTTGATGATGCATTGCTTGATCTGAGCTAAGGAGAGATCTCACCGGTTGATGGAGAACAAGATCTAAGGAGAGATCGGGATCAAATGGTTTGAAATGAACTATCTTTATGATGCTTATTCTAGATCTACATACTGACGCATGTATTGTTCTATAAGTGTTATGAGTATAACTGATGTCTGGTACAGCTGCAAGTTATGAGAAATTATTTTTAGATCTCTACGCGGGTTGTCTTTGGCAAAAGCGCGTATACACGCAGGTTTGATTCATCGAAGTAGCGTATACATTCTAAAGCTTGATATTTGAAGTTGCAGATGGGTCTGATGGTTATTACAGAGTACTGTGTCTGCTCTATGTTCTGGTGACGGTGTTGTTAACAGGGTTTCAGTGATTCAGAGTTTGATGATTGTTTTGAGCTTCAATGATAGTTATGGGTCCAGTATGAAAATTGGATGAAAAGTGGCCTTTCAGATTATATGTTGTGCTTCAGTGTATCCAGTCTGAAAATTGATGAAACGTGGTACCTGGAGGAGAGAAGATTGTAGGCAAGCACCTACGTACTAGTATCTAAGCTAGTACAAAAGCTAAGGGAGATCTTTGGAGCATTGTAGCAGGTAGCAGCCTGTGTACTAGTAAATGGATCGGCTAGTACAAGAGCAAAGGGGGTTGTAGCTCCTGTACTGGTATAAGACTGCACCAGTACAAATATTGTAAAAGGATTTTCTTATTAAGAAGAAGATTGAGATGACTTGCAGCAGGTGGTTTTCACCCACATTGGGTTTCCACCTTATATCTTTGTGTTCATGTGTGTGGCTTTTGTGTGATGATCTGTTCTGTTATACTGCACCTGTTTACTATTAATATGGTTAATAATGTTCTGATGCATTTACTGAAGATAAGCTAACTGAATCATAAGATCTCTTGATATACGCTAGTTGCATTAGACACAGTAGCGTGTACACGCGGGTTCACTTAACTGAAGTAGCGTATATGTTTCTGAGTATGAAATTGAAAAAATTTTACTGATCTGATAATACTGATTCACCCCCCCCCCCCCCTCTCAGTATTATTTCCAACAATAAATAGATCACCAACATATAAAACCAAAATCGATGGGATAGCTTGGAATAATTTGAAGTATAGATTGGTATTGACATTGGTTCTTATGAATCCAAGCTTCATCACGTAACTATCAATACAGGTGTGCCATGCTTTAGGGCTTGCTTGAAACCATACAATATTTTATTCAACCTACAAACCGGTGTCTTTCCATCCTCTACTTCAAATCCCTGTAGATCCTCAATGTACACTTCTTGTAACATGCCATGAAGGAATTTTTTATTAATGTCCATCTGGTGAAGGGTTCATCCTTGACTTGCAACAAGGGAAATTATTGAAACGAATGGTTGTATATCGAGCCATAAGTGCAAATATATCAAGATAATATTCTCCCTCTTTCTTGGAGAAATCTCGGGCCATGAACCTTACCTTATATTTCTCAATACTTACATCAATCCAATGTTTGATCTTGAATATCCATTTTTAAGCCATTACATATTTTCCCTTCGGTCTCAGTAAAATATCCCATATGTCATTTTTCATAATTGATTCATATTCTTTGGTCATAGAATCCTTCCAAACATATTATTTCCTAATTTTTTTAAGGTGTGAGGCTCGTATTGAATCTTATTTCTCATAGCTACAACATATCCCTAATACTTTCATAGATTCTTACTTGCTCTAAAATACCTTCTTGTGGGAACGTATCTTTTGACATCCTATAATGTATCATGAAACCAAAGTGGACTCCTCCTAGAAAGAGGATCACATGGAGGAGGATCGAATGGGTCCATCAGCTCCATGGGATGATCTGAATTTAAATAGGAACACAAAAAATTACATATATAACCATAAATATAGATATGCACTAGACATAACACTTCATTTCATTGATATTAATGGAAATAAGACTAGCTTGGGTGATGGTAGCTTATCTCTGAGAAGATATGTGGTGGCTACATGCCTCTGAACTATGTTACAATGAGGCTCAATGGCCTGTTTACTATTGATAAAGATTATAAAACCCTAAACAAACAAAACCCATATCCCCAGGAGATGTAACACCAAGAGTTTATGCGCCCCATCGGGTTATTTGGGCAGCAAACTTCCCGGGTTATAAAATTGGTCATATTATCTCTGTTTCACATGTATGATACCTTATTGGAAAGGTCTCTTTGAGTACTACATGATTTGTTGTAGGCCTTTGCTTTAGGCTTTGGGCCTATGGCGGATCTCAAAAAACTATCGTTTAGGGGGTCAAAATTGTTGGGGATGTTGAGGACCCGAAAGACTGCTAAAAACAATAAATGCTTAAATAAACAAGGAAACAAATGAAACTGGGTGGAGGCCTAGGTGGGATAGGTGGGTGGCCACCAATATCCACCTAGATCAATACTCCCCCTTTAGGAAGGAATGGTCCCCATTTCATGCATAGCCTCCATGAGGTGAGGAAATTTATGTTGAACCTGGTCTCTAGTGAGCCACTTGCCTTGGTGTAAGAGTTAGAGAGCTTTGGCAACCGGATATAGTTGGTTATTTTACTCGTGAGTGTCCCTGATCTGTGTGTCCATAATCCAATAAGTTGTTGCAGTTTCCATGCAGTTTGGGTTTAACTCTGTTGGTGTCAGTTGTTCTGTAATGTCTAATGTGTCCATCAATGGTGTGAAGTATGGTCTAAGGTGTTGCACATTGAACACTAGGTGCAGGAAAAAGAATGGGGGAATGTTGAGCGCAAAATAATTGTCTCTGAAAACCTCGGTAATGGTTTAATGACCATATTGGAGTGGTCTGAGATTCTGATGGGCTTCGCTAAGGCATTCTTTCTGCAAATGCAATCGGACTTTGTCACCCACCTAAAACTTGTGTGTCACCCGATTTTGATCATGTCACTACTTTTACTTGGCATTTGACTTATCCAAGATATCATGTACCTATTGGAAAATTTGTTGGATGCATTCAATAAATCTGCCCACCTTATCAACCAAAGACAGTACATGTGTGGATTCTGTGTGTGTAGTTGCATGAGGCATGGCAACATCAATTAGCCACAATGGTTGAAACCCTATACCCACTTAAAAGGAGTGTGACTAGCCAAGATATGGAGAGCTTCATTATAATTGTGTTGCACATATTGAATACCCTCATCCCAGGTTCGAGGATGCTTAGACTTGTACATGTGGAGTATGTGAACTATCATCCTATTAGCTACCTTCGTATGGCCATCATTCTAGGGATAAAAGGAATTTGATTTGGTGATATTAGTGTCCAATAGTGTCTAGAGGCTTGGACAGAATGTGCTCAGGAACCTACTATCCTGATATGATATAATGGTCTACGAGATCCCAAAATGTACCCATACTTGTTCAAAGAAGAGTTTGGCAGTGTCCTCTATTGTGATACTCTTCTTGTAGGCCACTAATATAGCCATCTTAGAAAATGTGTCCATGACCACAAATACATATTCATTACCATGCTTGGTAGAAGGGAGTCTAGACATATAGTCCATGGAGATGGATTCCCACAGCTGGTTGGGAGTAGGCAGAGGAGTGTACAGGCCTTTCTCCTTGATGGTTAGCTTGGCGATGGCACAGGTAATGCATGATCTGATATATTTCCCAACATCCAGAAGGGGTTTGGGCGAATAAAAGTACTTTTGTAGTACAGGCATAGTTTTCTCCACACCAAAGTGTTTCGCGAACCGATAGTAGTACACCTCCCAAATCATCTTGGCATGCTCACTTGTACGAACACAAACATAGCCTAGGTAGCATAATAATGCATTATGGAGGTGGAAATCAAGAACTTTCTTTCCATATACTATAATATGGTATGTCGAGGAAAACTCTAGATCATTTTTGTATAGTTGCAGCCATCTAGAGGTATCGTGACCATAAGAGTTTGGAAAAGTAGTCAGTGATGCAACTGCGGTCGGCTGAGAAAATCTGTAAGATGATTGGTACTGCCCTTTCTGTATTTAAAGTTCAAGTGGAATTGTTCAAATATTTACACCACTTTTTATGGCGATCATTCTATAACTTCCCCTATGTCTTTATAAACTAAAGAGATCGATGATCGGTGTGGATGACCATATCCTTCCCCATAATGTAGTGCTTTCGTTTTCAATAAGCCTGCACGATGGAATACATCTCTTTATCACAGGTGGGGTACTTATGAATTGTATCATAAAGTGTCTCACTATGATAGGACACTAAATGCCCATGTTGGGTGAGGATTGCACCAATAACATAGACTGAGGTGTCTATCTCGATTTCAAATGGCTGCTACAAGTCTGGAAGTGTGAGTACCGATGTAGAGCAGAGGCAACGCTTCAACTCAACAAAAGCCTTTTGTTGGGACTCAGACCAGGAAAAAATTTATTTCGCCCCACCCTTAGTAATCTAACTCAATGTCCAAGTGATATCGCAGAATACCAACATGAACCAACGATAAAAATTTGCAAGACTCATAAAGCTACGAAGCTCCATTAGAGTGGTCGATGATGGCCAATCTTGAATGACTTGGATCTTGGTGGGTCCACATGCATACCACACTCATCTATGATGTAACCTAAGTATTGGACCTAGCTCATGCAAAAGGTGGATTTCTCCAATTTGGAACATAATTTGTGTTGTCGAAGGCTTTGAAGGACCTATCGAATGTGTTGTAAGTGTTGCTCCCAACTCCTGCTAAAGATGAGGATGTTATCTAGATAAACCACCATGAATGAGTTGGTGAAGGGTCGCAAGATGTCATCCATTAGCCTCATAAAAGTAGTAGGTGTATTTGTCAACTCGGAGGGCATAACCAACCATTAAAAAAGGTCTTCCTTGGATTTAAAGGTGGTCTTTCATACATCTGTGGGCTCTATTGGAACTTGGTGATAACTAGAATTTAGATCAATATTGCCTAAATACTTGGCCCCCTTGAGTTGGTCTAGCAGGTCATCAATCCGTGGGATTGTATACTTATGCCTTACAATGATTTTGTTTAGTGCCCGATAATCAATTCCAGATTCCAAGTCGCATCCTTCTTCAATACAAGTACAATCAAGCTCCCACAAGGCGAGGAAATTTTTTGGATGTGCCCTTTTTGCAGCAAATCCTGAATTTTCTATTCTCTTCACTTTCCAGAATGGAGCAGTCATATATCATCCCATGGGGTAGAGGTGCTATGAGAGTCAGATCGATTGAATGCTTGACTTGACAATGCAAGGGTACCCTATGGGTGAGGAGAATATGTCCCTTTATTCTTCCACGACATTATCCACCTACTTTTTCTGCTTGGAAGAACCCTTCCTGAGGGCGATAGATGTGGCTACGACCTTCCCCTTACTTTGAGAGTGAATCTAAAAGAACACAAATTTCCCAGTCTGGGAGATGACCATACTGTATTGCTTCGTAGAGATTAAAGAGATGGCGGTGGGTGGGGCTACCTCCAGTATCCTGTATAATCTAGTACCCAAAGAAATAATAACATAACAAGGTCTAGACACATATACAACATGTCGCTTCCATAAGTATTGTTATCCTAATAATACATCACCCACTTCAAGAGGAGCAACATCAAAGTACCTCATCCATGAAGGGCTTGATGTTGTAGGGAAGGTGACACTACTGGCTGACATGGATATCTCATCCTTGGTGAAGCCACCCAATGGTGTACGACTGCAGATGTGTTTTAGTCGGTAGGCTCAACTCCTTCATGAGCTATACTAAAATGAGGATCTTTTGGCTCATGCTGTCGATAATGAACTGTAGTGGAGAACCCTTGACCCACATTTGTGACTGGAATAGGTGTTCCCCCTCTTTTGGATCTATAGGATCAATATTTTGGATCTTTGTGGTAGCCACAGTGGCACTGGGCTTCACGTCAATGATATGCTTCCATTTTCCATCGCCCTTATCAAGTTTTGACTCAAAATCAGAACATGCATCGAACTCAGAAGCCTTCAACTCAGACACCAATGACTGCTTGGCCTAACACTCACTTGTGTTGTGAGTGGAGCTCTTATGGAACTCACACCAATTTCCCATGTCCTTCTTTGTCTTTGTGGTGTTGTTCTTTGCTTGAGGTTTCGATGGGTTATCCTTGGTCACCCTGCCTTAGCTTTTCCCTTTGCTCTGTGATTTGGGGGCACCTTTCCCCTGCTTTGGATTTGCAAATCCAAAGTCTCACTTTTTCTATTTAAGCTTCTTCTCAATCTTGACAGCGTATCAGTATTCCATGCCGAGCGAGGAGATGTCAAAGTACACCATCTCATCCTGTATGTACTTGTGTAGGAAGTCACAGTAATTGAGTACCAAATTTTGCTCAGAATCGTTGATACCCAACATCATGCGAAGGGTACGACAAACATTGGTAAACTCTCGCATGTCTTGGTCCCTTCCCTATCGCAGCGTGGTCCACTTTATGTTTTTATCCTCATAGCTCCCGATAGGGTAGTACTACTCCTTGATGACATCCCGAAACAAATCCCGAGTGGGTGAAGCCAAAAATAATGAGGGTGTAATTTCAACCTTCCTCTCACACAAGGTTTCCCACCAGTCCTTGAGATGGAGGGAAAATTTGAGAAGAACAAAAGTAATATTTTCCCAGCTCAAAAAATCATGAACAGAAAAATATCCTTCTAGTTGATTAAACCATTTATCTACGAAATCTACATCTATCTCACCCTCAAATATGGGAATATAAAAGTTAACTTGTACCTTAAAGGGTGTGGCACTTGCGTAGTAGCTGCCGGAAGTAGATATGACAGCTTTGGGTAGCCGCTGAAGGATCTGGGAAAAGTTTTCCATCATTTCATTCCTCTGTCAGTCGAGGGCTTCCTTGAGCAATATTTTGAAAGGATCTCCTACCCCCCTGTCTTTATTTTCTTCCACCATGGGAGGCCATCAAGATTTGTAAAGGTTGGTCTTGAAAAGGTTCGATGAGTTCAAGCCCTAACTCCTTATATCCCAACCTCATTTGGGCACATGCAAAGAAAAACAAAGAAAGAGAAGATCACTCTAATACCACTGATCTAAATTTAAATAGGAACACAAAAAATTACAGATATAACCATAAATACAAAGATGCATTAAACATAAGACTTCACTTCATTAACATCAAATACTAAAATATGCTTACAAAAAGAATGGAAATAAGACTAGGTCAGGTGATGGTAGCTTATCTATGAGAAGAGATGTGGCGGCAATATGCCTCTGAACTATGTTACAATGAAGTTCAAGGGCCTATTTATTTATTGAAAAACATATTATAATAAAAGCCTAAACAACCAAAGACCTAACCCGATGAGATTTAACGCCAAGATTTTGTGGGCCCCATTAGTGTTAGTTGGGAAGCGAACTTCCCAGGGTCATAACTTGGTCATATTATCTTCGTTTGGCATGTACGATACCTTGTTGGGAAGTTCTCTCCAAGTACTACGTGATCCTTTATAGGCCCATAGATTACGGGCATATGGAAAACCTTAAAAAAAATGTCGTTTAGTAGGTCAAAACTACTTCAAAAGTTTAGGACCTTAAAAACTACTAAAAATAGTAAATGCTTAAATAAACAAGGAAATAAATGAAACTAACCAGAGGTCTAGGTGGGATAAGTGGGTGGCCAACAATATCCACCTCAATCATGGATCATCAAAAATGTCTCTCATATTCAAGCACAAAAGGACCATCTAAAATATCCATATCATCAATCTTCTTCTTAGACAGAGGAGACAGAGGAAGTTCCCTTGCTTTCCCAAGGGAAGCATCATCATTGTATGTTACATCTATAATAATTTAAACCTTCCTTTGTCCAGGAATATATATTATAAATGCTTTAAAATATTCATAATATCCAACAAACATACATTTTCTTCTTGTTGCTTCCAACTTGTTCCTTTTGTACTTTAGCACATGAAAATATTTGAGCCATCCAAATATATGGAGATGAATAAAATTGGACTTGACACCTGTGATACTTCTTCGAGAGTCTTATTTTCCAGTGCTTGATGAGGTACCCTATTTTGAATATATACAACTGCATTACTTGCTTCCCCCCGAATTAACTTTGACAACTTTTGATCATGGAGCATGGCAGGAGCAACTTATACATTATACCTACTCTTCCTTTCGCCTAGTCCATTTTGTTTGGGATTGTAGGGAACAACTGTATCTTTCTTGATGCATTCCTTATTGTAAAAATATATGAATTCATTTGAAATGTATTCTCCACTATTCTCAGACATTAAGATCTTAATTTCCTTCCTTGTTTTATTTTTTACCAAATCCTTAATATTCTTGAACAAATCATAGACTTCATCCTTATGATTCAAGTAATATATCCATCTCTTCCTTGAGAAATCATCAACCAAGGTAATGTAGTAGAGATGGCCACCAAAACAGTGTATGACCATCATACCACATATGTCAAAATAAATGAGTTGGAGGATGTCATTTCTCTTGTTCACATTAGAGGGGAATGGTCCCCTTGTCTTCCTTTCATGGGCACATCTAAAACATACTCTATCATGTTGGGCTTGAACTCTGAGAATTCTAGAGACCAATTACTTCGATTTCGAAAAGGCTTCATAGTGTAGATGGGCCAATCTTCTATGTCATAGCTTTATTTGATGATTAGTATCATCGAACAATGCTAGAAGAGGTCTTCCATTGACTATGTAGTGTCTCTCAAATCTAGATCCAAATGTGAATGCATCTCTCATAGGAGTTCTCACAAACCAAGTATGTGCTTTTCCCTTGATGAATAAAACCTCATCCCTTTGTCTTCAAAACCAGAAATAGATACAAAATCCTTCTTCAACCTATGGAAATACATCACATCATGAAGAAAAACATATTCCCCAGCATAAAAGTGAAATTTAACAGACCCAAAACCTTTAACGAGATGAGTGGAGTTGCCTCGAAGAATAATTCTCAAAATTGACTCCCTCTCCACCAAATTATAGAGAAGTTACTTATACCTAGAGAAATGATGAGAGGTCCCACTATGAACCAATAAACTATCCCAAGTATCTGTAGGAGAGGAACTAGAAAGTGTAGAAATAAGAATATATCTAGATTGATTAGCAGCATTACTTTCACAGCTAGTGTTTCTTGAATTCTTTTGAGGATGCTGGTCTTCTTCATAATCACTTGGAGCATCTCTTTTTCCTTTTTCATGTCTTTCATTACAATAATTCCTTCCATCATCCCTTCTTATTTGATTATTAAACCTGTTATTGTTCCTTCTAGTGTTGTAGCGAGGAGTATTATTCTTCTCAGGGAAATATCGAGCATAGTGACCTTCTTGTGACAATTGTAACATTCAATGTGTGATGCTTCTCTTTCATTCCTTATTTTCAAATTTTGAGGAGGAGGCTTTCTTGAATTTGATGGGCCTTCTTTTCCATTATTTTTCTTGACTTGAGTGATGAATGCATCAGGTTATCCTTCTTCATGCTTTTTGTCCTACGTCTAGAAACCATACTTGATTCTTCTTGAGTGATATTTCCAACGATATCGTCAAATGATGTGACAACATTATTATTGCTTAAAGTGGGAATGAAGGTTTCCTGAATAGGAGGGAGACCTCTAAGGGTCACAATCACCAATTCTATGTCATGCATTATTTCCCCAATTCTCTCCAATTAATCTCTAAGACGAGATATCCTCATAATGTAGGATTGCACAAACTCTCCTTTATTCATCTTCATATATTTGAGATGATATTTTAAGGAGATTATTTCATTAAATTTGTTGACTTCATACATGCGAGCTAGCTTATTATACATGATTCCTTAGTCTTTTTCAGATTTCCAACATACAAAAGTAAATGATCTTGTAAACCATCAGCTATAATATTATTTTCTTTTAACTCACCTTTCTTGTACTTGTTCCTTGCAGAAAAAAGAAATGCATTCTCCAAAGGCTCATGTACCTTTCCTTGTATGTATTCCCAAGGATCATTTTCTTCGTCTATGATTTCCAATCTGATCTTCCAAGAAACTAAGTTAGATGAGTCACCCAAATTCTCATTTTCATTGAAGAAAGAGGAAGACAGGTGGACTTGATTAGATAGGCTCCTTCAAATTTTCAAATATGATTGCTTCAACTCTTGTCTCCTTTGGTCTTGCCCTTCACCTTGTCTCTAATACCATGTTAATTTTAAACACCTCTATGTTGTTTCAATTAATTTAGCCTAATTCAATTATTCAATTAACAATATTTCAATAAAAACTAATAATTTTCATCAATCAATAGTAACTAAACATAGAACAATAATGCAATGACAATAGGAAACAATCAACACATCAACAAAAGACACTAGATTTGGTCAATGATCAGGGAAAAACTCCACAAGGGGGAAACCCTTTGTAATTATTTTTCTATTAGATTGTCATAAAATATTAAGTAGAAAGTACAACTAGCCCACACAAAAATATTGAACAATATCAACCAAACAATATTAGAAATATGATCCCAACACTAATACTCATCAAAGTTAGCTTTCCCAATCTGCGGTCAACTATCAAATTGAAACCCTAGATCCCAACCTTATAGAGGAAGATTTATGCATGCATTGGAGATGCTTCAACTGCATGAATAAGCTTATGTGCCTGTGGTTATAAGAAAAAGAATTAGAATAAAGTTGAGCCTAAAAGTGGCCTCCTAAGGGAAAATAACAAAATAATAGTTAAGATAATAAAATAAGAATTATGAATTTTGGAGGGAAAGAAAAAAACCAGTTTTTTTTAATTGTATTTTTGGCTTATCTCCTTATAGGTTTAATCAAATTTCAAGTGTAGACACTCAATGTTGGATGAAAGATTAAATTCCACATCCAATGAGTACCCATTATACATACTTTCAAGAAGACCTTGATTGATAAAAAATGAAGATACATTAATAAAGCGTGTTCAACACATTGTTTTAATGTATCATAAATTTTTACCAATGTGGGTCTTCTCAAAAGTATGCATAATGGGTACTCCTTGGATGTCGAATTTAATTTTGCATCCAACAAGTGTTTACATTTGAAATTTGAATAAACTTATCATGAGATAAGTCAAAATAATACAATTAAAAAAATAGTTTTTCCTCTTTTCCCTCCAAAATATTTACATGTACCTCTTTTTCACATTTAAGGGATTTTGATTGGTTTACATATTATGACATGAAAATTTCATGTGAACTTTTAGGTTGAAATTTCCTCTAATGATTCTTGTGTCAAGCCTATGACTAGAAACCAAAAACCCTAATCACACATTGTAATAACCTACTTAATCCTACCATGCAAATTTTATTAGTGTTTAAATTACCTGGAAATATTGACTTATGATTATCAAGAAATATTGGTACATACCTACATTGGTGAAACTATAAATTTATTACTGATATAAATTTTAATATTATTCAATTCCCAACTTGCCTCCTCAAATTTAAATTTCGATAGGATATGGTCTCCTTATATTTATTCCAATTTAAATATCCATATCCCCAAAATGTCCTCTCAAATTTACTTGGGAGAAGATATGGTCCTCTCCAATTAATTACCAAATTATATATTCATATCTTATCTCTAAAATGTCCTCTCAAATTTACTTGGGAGAATATATGGTCCTCTCCAATTAATTACCAAATTATATATATCCATATCTCATCCCCAAAATTTCCTCTCAAATTTACTTGGGAGAAGATATGGCCATCTCCAATTAATTACCAAATTATATATTCATATCTCATCCTCACAATGTCCTCTCAAATTTACTTGGGAGAAGATATAGTCCTCCCCAATTAATTACCAAATTAAATATCCATATCTTATCCCCAAAATGTCGTCTCAAATTTACTTGGGAGAAGATATGGTAAGAAAAGTAAAATGAAAATATGAGGGGGTAATTATGACATTAATGATAGGTGGTTGAGGTAGAGGGGAGAAGGAGGCATAAAAGGGGAAGGATGATGAAAGGAGGGGGGGGGGATACTTGGTCTTGGTTTTGGTTTTGAAGGATTTTGTTTCAGGAAGAAGGTGGAGAAAAGAGAAGGGGAGAAGGAGAGTGTTTGTTTAACTTGGACACACTACATCTGGTTGCACTTGGGCTCGGAGGGTTAGGGAACCTGTGGAGGTTCTTTAGGCTAGGAAATACTTCCTAGTTGGCTGGGAGGTAAATCCAGATGGGTAGTGAAGAGGAGCATCCCAATAGAGTCAGGAAATCATGAGCATCTCAACTAAGCTATTAGAAGAGGTATTCCTCTGTTTATTTATTACTTGTGTAAATGGTTGAAATGAAATTCTTACTTGTTTAATTTTGGAAAATGAATTTTACATGGTAGATTATCATCAAATAAATGTTTAGATAGAAATAAGTTATTTATCATTTATTGTATTTATAATTTGAAAATTTTAGTTTTTAGTTAGAGGACCCTAGGAAGGAGCCTCACATGTGGTATCAAAGCAATTACGATCCTGCAAAATATGTGGGTTATATGCCCACCAGGCTTTTGTTGTGTCATTTTGATGTGTTATTTATACATAGTTCACATTCATTAACATAGTGTCAATACGTCAGGTGCGAAGGCATAAAAAACCAATACTTTAACATTAGAACCTTCATCTGCTTGGGCAAGATAATAGTAAAAGTAGTAGTATTCAACAAACAAATAAACAAAAAACGAAAACAAACTTTTGACAAACATTTTTACACTCAATTTCTTAATCAGAAAACTGCAATATGTACATCTCCATATGTAAATGAAAACCCAAAGGTCGTAGGAAGATAGTTATGGCTCTGTAAAAATAGCTCCCTCTTACAACTCCTATTGTTTGCAGAGATAAAATTCCTAGCCAATCATGCAATTTTCCAGAGATAAAATTCATAGCCGGCCGTGCAATAAATACCATACTCCTTTCACTTTGGTATTTAAATTCATCTTGTCATTGTTTCTGCACACATTTGTGCCACCTTCAAACCATTGTCATGCGGACTCCTATCATTAAGTTTTGATGTAATCATGGAAAATTTTAGGGGCGAATGTTCACCCTTTGGCGAAATTAAGGGGTTTTAAATTTTTAGTGGGTGAATATTTTGTATCATAGTACAATTTTACAAATCGCCTCAAATAGCCCACCTTATTTTAAGGGAGAGGGTAAAAAAGGTAAATTTATCCCTTGAAATTAGGAGTGACAACCTTCCATTTTCTCTAATTTTCAAGAATATGGTTTATTTAAGTGAACCTATGGGCCAAATACCATATTTATAAAAGAGGTATGGTAAATTAAAAAAATATAAATAAATGAGAGGTATGGTAAATAAATAAAACATTTTTTATATTTACTCCATAAGTCACCTTGTATACATGCATGCAAGGGTGTAAACAAATAAAAATATAAATAAAGTGGAGGTATGGTAAATAAATAAAACCTCTTTTTATATTTATTCCATAACCCTCTTTCTATTTATGAAGGCTCAAAAAAGAGGCTTTATTTAAGTGAATCCTATGGGCCAAATACCATATTTGTAAAAGAGGTATGATAAATTAATAAAAATATAAATAAACGAGAGGTATGGTAAACAAATAAAACATTTTTTTATATTTACTCCATAAATCACCTGATATTTACGAACACTCAAAAAATGCATTACATTTAGGTGAAACCTATGGGCAAAATACTATGGGCCAAATACCATGGGCTAGATTATTATTAATACCATGCAAAAAAAATTATTAACCCTAATATTAGTATTAGTAAAAAAAAAATGGCACATGGTATTGACCCATGGTATTCATGTGGAATGTAGCCTATTTAAATGGGGATAGACTATTTAAATGGGGGATTTAAACCAACATAGATCATCTATACTCTGGATCTACTAAGCCCCGACAGGGATCAAATATCGTGATATGCGAACAAGCATAGAGTGAAAAAATATTGGTGGATCAAGAGTAAAAATAGATGTTGTAATTTAATGTATGTTAAACATTTTAACTTGGTTAAAATAAAAAATAAAATAAAAATCAATTATTAATATTATTAATTTTTATAAATTACTAATAGCAATTTTTAAGCTCGAGGTTTATGATAACCCATGGTATTGACCCATGGTAATACCATGGTATTCATGTGAGCATAGACTATTTAAAGGGGAAATTCTATCATCTTAGATCCATCTTAATTCTGGGTCTACCAAGTGCTCAGAGGGATAAATAGATTTCATCTCCCTAAGAGTGGTAGATGTGGAGTTACGATGGATTTATGTTGGTTTTTATGATAATGAAGATATTAAATAGACTTAGGAAATTATATTGTAAAAACATCTTAAGGTGAATGGTTAAAGCTACATTTAGTGACTTCACAAAATTTAGTAAAAAATACCAATATCTCCATTAATATTGGTTTTTAACTTTTTCTGATTTAACAAAAAAAATTCAAAACAATGAAACCTTATCACTCTTTCTGCATTACCCTCGTAGAAGATTTCTCACCATTTTTCAAACATTCTCAATATGATATCTTCATGCAAAAGTTTAGGTACTGATGTTGGATTACTTGTTTGAAAAATAAGCTGGTTTGTACAACCTTTCATCTTCTGTGCTATTCCTAGTTTGTCTTAATGATCTGTAGCGGTTGGAGCCACTGCACCATATTTTCCTAAAAGGTGGAGATTGTTCACCAAAAAGGAAATTAATCTACATGTTACAACACTGTTAAAAAATGCGAGACCTATGAGGGTAGTGAATTATGCCAATAAGCAATTTAGATTGGGAGAGACATAATTAAAATTTATTATTTAATTGGAGATTTCCAATTAAAATAATAATAAATCTACATTTATATATTCATATATTGCTTGGAAGGATTCTCACAATGGTCACTTCTTTCAATTAGATCCCCTTCAAGCCTTTGGGATACCTAATACTTTCTTATATAATATAGTTGGGGCTTGCTACTTGTTGGCATGTTGGGGTAAACAAACTTGATGTGTTTTTTTTATCTCGCAGTTGGAGTCTATGGAATAAGAAACAACTTTGATAACTTGAAAAAGGTGGTAGCTTGACAAAAGTTGTAGAGAAGATTAATCTCTCCTACCTGGACAGAACTCGTTGTCAATATCAACACCTACAAGAACTTTGTTGTGGAATATTATCAAAACTGATAGAAGGATATGAAAGAGTGTATTGTAAGAACCTTGACAAACACGACCACTGAAACTTGGAACATTGTTTGTAGGAAGAGAAAACTATGTTTTTTTTTCTTCCAAACATGTATGTTAGTATATTACAGTTTAATGAATATGTTTTATTATTATCATATATGGTTTCATACTTTAACAAAACATTCACCAAGACTTCACAATGTTTTATTATTCAATAAAATATTTGCCAAGATCTTATAAGATTTTATAATTCAGTGAAAGATTCTCCATCACTGTACAAGATAATATAATTTGGTGAGAGATTTGGCAAAAAATTTATATATACATATTATATTATTGATAAAATCTCCTCCCATTTTTCCTATGTATCATGGGGATTAGCCTATTTATTATACATATAAATTTAGGGTGGTTATTAAAATTTTCCCTGGATGTAATTCAGTCCCATGAAAGTTAATAACACAGTAAACACTCAATCAACCCTACCAGTAGCCTGGTCCAATGTTCTACTTCTAGCTCTTCTTGTCTAATGCTCTTTATTGTCTTCCCATGATCATCCACATCTTCTACATGGTAGCATACTCTTGCTGTTGGGCGGTATCTTCAAAGCCAGTGTCAGGAACATTCAAACACATTTCAATAAGCTCAAACTCTTCATCCTGAAAATCATGTAATTGTTGGTAACTATAGCCATCTGTAGGAGCTTCCTTCTTAGGACTTATATCAGAGTCTATGTAGATGATGTTTCACTGTAGTGGATTCTAGGCTACTTTATCAATTTATGAAATATGAAACGACGGTGAATACAAAGAGATCCATAGTGAAAACAACAATTGTCTCCTACATGTAATTGTGCCCATCTTTTCATTATAAGAAATTCCGTGAATACCTTAGTAATACGCTCTAAAAAAATATGATTCTCTTTCTAAAACCATGAGAGGTTCCTTAGATTTTTCACTGACATTGATTATCAATCTTATCAACCAACACTGATAATACCAAGCTTGCTCACTCTTTGGAGCATAGGAAAGAACAAGTGCTGACAATTGAAGCTCTACCCCATAAAACTTCGTTGATTGCTTTTTGTGATATAACCTGTTTCCTGGAATTCCAAGCACTAGCATAGTCACAACTTAATATCACAACAACTTTGTTGTGCTTCAAAAGTGCAGCTTTTATAGAGTGTAAATCCATTGTACTTCTATGATCTCTGAGAGTTTCTGATGAACTTCCTGATTCACATACATATGGCGAACAATCTTCATTTTGTGATAAGTCACCAAGGATTTTATACTGCCTGTACGAAAATAGGTAAGAAGATTTTCCAGCCTTAAATAGAGGAAGAAAAGTTGGGATGAAAATAGCAATCTTATGATCTCTGCACCAGAAAATGGATCTATCATAGGATGGTCCTTTGTTGCTCTCTGTATTCCCCCCATCAACAAGCAGGAGATTTGACTTTACACCAACACTTTCAAAGGGTAAACCTTCAGATGTTATAACCAAATTCCTCTCTCCAACAATAGATGTCAGTACATCTTCAACAAGAGATTCAGTTGTATCTTGGCCTTCTAAAACATGGAATGATGCTAGTTGAGAAGGATGCACAAAGACCGCTTCATCAATGCGAGGATCTTGGTCTAGAATGGCCTCCAATTGAGTCAGTGAACGGATGCCATCTTCATCACCATAATCATCCTTCGAGGCCATTACTATTACTTCAACTATTGAAATCTTCAGTGGTGTATGCGTAATCTTGCCCAATGCCCTAGCTTTTGTAGTTGAATTGTAAATAGTTAAGAGTTCAGATCACCCATGAAAACATATAGGTCACAAGTTCTCTTACCATGCTATTTCCACACCCCTCATCCTTGTTTCGGGAATATCCTACCACTAGATGGCAAAGACTGAATTAGCCCCTTTCTTTCCTTTTAAGCTACTAAAACCTTTACTAGAATAAAATTGACGTTTAGCAAGATCACCAAAGACCATCTTAACATTAGTTCTGTCGGAAGGAGAAACCAGAAATAAGGCACTCTCTCCCATTTCTAGATTGACAAAACTTGATGGGTATTCAGGTTGGCTCTTGGTCAGAGAGCACTTGGAATGCCTTTAAAGAGGGAGGGGAATTTGAAAGGCGAGGACATCGTCGGATGAGCAGCGAACTACAACAACCAACACCTACGAGCCTTCCAAGGACAGTCAACAGTCCTCTTGAGAGGTGGAACCACAATGGGGCTTCAGAGCTTCATTTTTTTGGTGAGGGGGAAACTCTGGAACAACACCCCCCAACGATGTTTACTTTGACACATTATGTCAAAGATCTCTGCAAAGATAGCAGCCGATTTAGGGTTTAGACGTTCGAGAAATCAGGAGCGCAACCACTCCCAAAGACTCGAACACATGACACATTGCAAAGTTTCTTTGTTGGAAATTAACACCACTAATCCAACCATCCAGCACTATACTCGAAAGAATGTAAATACAAGCTTTACGTTCCCATATCCCAACAAATCTGGCAGGTTTTATTAAAAGTACAGGACTGTAACCTTCCTAGTAAACAACCATTTTATCAATTAGTTGTCACATTTATCCGCACAAGAGCTGTAACTTCTGGGTGTAACTTAATCTCTGCAACGTAGGTGCCAACTTCATGGATCTCAGGAATAGTGATAAGTCACTTATCAATATCCCTCTGTAGCTGTGCCTTTATTATATCAGAAAGGTCTTGTGCAATGACTGAGCCAAATAAAAGTTTTTATCAGTTGTTACTCGAGATAATTAAACACGTCAAATTTACTCAAAGTTTTTATCAATTGTTACTCAAGATAATTAAACACGTCAAAGTTTTTATCCCATATTATAATGGGAGACATCAACATCATAGTTATTATCGCATAGAGTTATTTTTATTTTTTTCAATAAACTGACCTCCACATCTTCCCACCATGAATGCGTTTTAAGTTGTATCACTCTTCCCTCATGTGTGTCTTAAGCATGAAACCAAAGACAAGGTTCTTCATTAATTCTTTTAAGTCTTAGTTTTCTAAGTTGTTATCAAACTTGTCATAAACCAAATAATTAATAATTAATAAAATTGTTAATTGAGAACTTGAAAAAAAAAATTAGAGTAAATAAAGTAGAGTATAGTATATATATATATATATGGGGGAATGTAGAGGTTTTGAGTAGTTAACAAAAAAAAACACCCAACTCCATTGCATTGCACAAAACATAATTCTCTTTTCTTTTAGTAGATTTTAATACATTAAAGTTGTCAAATGTGAACAACAATAGATTGGTATGTTAGAATCACTTACAATATACAATATTATTATCTTAAAGCATGTATCACTAGCCATTCGATATAAATCAATTGGATAGTATACATCTAACAATAATGTCAATATTGAGTTGATTGAGACAGCTAGGCATCCACTTGAAAACTAATCTAACATTGTTGATGGAATTTCAAAAGGGCGCCTAGTGTAAAAATGTGATTAAAAATGGTAATTTAATGATTATGTGAATGCTCAAAATATATAATATGGATTTAGGATGACTGTTTAGGGATATCTAAAGATATTTGAGGGTGACTAGCAGTGCGTGCTAGCACTTCCTTAGATAGCAATGGGAGAGGATTTAGTAGACCCACAATTATCCTTTGAATATTAGAAATATTCATTTACAAGCATAACAAAAGGAAAACTTGCACCTATCATTATGCAAAACATGTGTGAGCTGACTAAGAATTGATGAGGCCCTAAGTTGTGCTAATAAGTCTTATGTATCATACAGATATTGAACAATTCAAAATGGTGAGGACACAAAGAAATCATTGTCAAGGAGAGTCATCACAAGGACCTCCTACAAATAACCCATTGCCTTCACTGGAGTTGAATCTCATCTTGTGTTCCCTAGAAGTAGTTAATGAGACCTTAAAAGGGTGCCAAATAATTGAAGTGGAAGTTGAGCACCCTCCATCAGGTTTAGGAAATCTCGAGGGATCAAAAGAATCCAATAGAGGACCTCTAATCGAGGACATTACTAGGGAGCTCCAAAATATTAAGCTCCCAGAGTTTGCTGGAGGTCGTGTCAGCAAACATGCAGAAGCCTGGTTAGAAGGAATGAGAAGGTGCTTCACACTGAGGGATTATAATTCCAATTCAAAATCTAAAGTAGCAATATTCCAAATCAAAGATAGTGCTCTGAATTGGTGGGTAACTTAGAGCATCAACTACACCTCACTCCGGACACAGTTACTTGGGAGTGATTCAGGAAAAAGTACCTACCAGCGTATTATGAAGAACAACACGTAGGAGCCTTCCATGCTTTGGTATAGGGAAATTATACAGTAGAAGAATATGAGATTAGATTCATGGAATTGGTCAAGTATGTCTCCCACATGGATACTGACCAGTGCCAAGCAGATCGTTTCATTTATGGATTGAACCCTAATATTAGGGAAATGGTGTAGATGTGGAAACCATCCTCAGTTGCAGAAGCTGTGGAACATGCTCATTATGTTGAAGAACACTTAGACTTAAAGTGTGGAAACAAAACCATTTTTGCATAACAACCAAGGTTTATGGGGAAGATCCCTCCTACCTTCCCCAGGGGAGGAATTTTGGGGCCACCACCATATGGAAATAGGGTTGTACCTAGAGCACCAATAGTGGGGATTTCAATGGTTACTAGTGCAGCTTCACCCGCAGTTTCAAGGGTGCATGCAAATCAAGTTCATACGTGAGGAGCAAAAAGTAGGGACGAGGCTCCCAAGGGAAGGAACTCTTTCCAAAGAACTCCACAACATTCGGTTCAAGGCATACCACACATCACTTGTTGGGGATGCAGGGGACCTCATTAGCAGCGTGACTATCTTGAGTTTGTTAGTGTCAGTATCTTCATCCCTCCGTCAGAGATTAAAATCCTCTTATTGCATTGCATATTAGGTGTCCTGCTCAGTCAGCTGCATTCCATTAGGCGCATGGATCATCTGATGGTAGTGGCTTTTATACAATTTCCCTCATGTTATCTACCTCCTAGCTCATGTTTGTTCATTACAAAGCATATACAGTCATCTTTTGTCTTAAAGATTGCAAAGGTTTTTGTTTTAGGGTTTCATTGTCATTTAGGTCTAGGGTTTCATCAAAAGGTGTTTCGAAGTATCCAATGACAACTAGTAGGCACATGAGGAGGTTCCAGCATCAATAAATTTCATCATCAAGTGCTCAGAGATGTGTCTTTCCTCAAAACTCTGTTTTGAGGAAAAACAGAGTATTTTTGCTTTTATGGTACAAATTTATGTAATTTTATTTTCTTCATATGTAAATCACTCCACCTGTAACCTTGGTCTCTTTCCCTAGCCCCAGTAGCTCCAACCACTTGCAAAACAAACAAAGCATAGGTCATTCAGTCCATCACAAGTTCTAATAAAGTGAAAAAGCTCAAAACAGAGTAAAAAACAAAGTCATTTTCAAAACATTGTAAAAATGGGTTTTATGAGCCAAAAATTTAAAAGCTCCTTGTTTATAAGTCATTCCTTCAATTTGAAAAGTTCATTTGCACTCCAAGACAAAGTGGAAGCAAGGCAAAGTCATGGTGGTGAGTAAGTGAGAAAAATTGGTGAAAATCGCTCCAAGACAGAGGCGTGACGCACTGGGCAGGTGGCGCGGCGCACCTAGCAGGCACGACACACTGGGCTTCAACCTCCAGTTCAAAATTGCATGGGCGCGGTGCACTCACTGGGCGTGGGCCATTGGGTTTGATGTGCAGTGCATACAGCCAGCAAGCCCAAGAACATCAAAAACTTGCTCCAAATCGCCCAAAACTTGTGGATCATCACTTGTCCAAGTAGGTTGACCCTTTGTCACTGCTTCACATCCAAATTTGGTGGTTTTTTTATGGTATTTGTTGTATGGTGAGTGTTTAAAAGAAACCAAACCCTATATCTTGAAATTTATCAAAGGAAATTGTTGCCTAGGGTTAGTATTGACTGTTTTGATACCAATTCCATCCTTCTATTCCCTCAATCACTCCCTTACTCCATTTTTCCCTTGATTTCCCTATTCCCTAAATTCACACACCCTTATATTCACTAATTCCATATCCCAAATCCCCTTTCCCAAAGTCCCAAATACTCTCTAATTCCCAAACCCTACTCCTATATCAAAAACTCCTAAATCATTCCCTAATTCACTATTTCCCTAATTAAACCCTACCCCAATAGTCCCTAAATCCCTCACTATTTTCTCCCTACACAGTCCCTTGTATCACTCTTCCCTTGGTAGTAAAAGTCAAAACATATCATCAAGACAGTTTAACGCATCATCACCTACTTCTCATCAAGACAGTTCAATCACTAGCAGAGATGGCATCTGATCCTTCATATGATTATGAAGACGAGACCCACAGTGACTCACCTACAGAAGTACATGCACCCAGGAGGCCTCATAGAGGTGGCAAACATATTAGAGAAGAACCAACCACTCTTGCTGAATTACAGGCTTGCCCTCTTGCCATCTCTTGTTTCCAACATCAGTCCTGCTATGAATTTTGTGAGAAGGTTGCTAGCATTCAGTTTCATCATGAGTTGGCTCGTTTGTTTGTGCTGCATTTACATGATGTTCAAGCCACTCTAACTGGTTTCACTTTTACATTAACACCAGAATCCATTTCACTAGCAACCGATATTCCTAACATTGGAGAGCAATGGAACAAGAGGCAGCAAATTGACTGGCAGCATTATGAACCGTACATCAAACCTGGCTATTTCAGACAACTCAGGAGGGTGTTTCCTTTTCGGTACCTCAAAGATTCTTATGCTCCTTTGATGAAATTTATTATGAGGTATTTCAGCTGTGAGGGCCAGCTTTCACGTTTATATGCTTATCATATTAGGCTGCTAATGCATTTTACCAGGGTAAGGATGATGAACATCCCTTACTTCATGTGCCGAAACATAGAGAAGATTACCACCCTAGTGTAACACAAGACTCCTCAGCAGCAGTTCAACAATATTTACCATTTTTCTCTCATTAAAATTGTGGTCATTCATCAGCTTGGCTTACAGGGCATTACTTGGGAGGATTTCATCTCTCTCGAGTTTTTCACAGCTCCTCAGGGACCTTCAGAGACTTTACATGAGACAGGTGGACCTTCTTATCAACATGAGGGTCATGAGACACAGACCACTAGCATGCCAGTGTTTGTCACTCATTGGAAGGGCACTAGACGGTTGTTTGCAGCAACTAAGCAAGTGTTATCTCCACCCGAGGTGGAAGGGGCCTCGCTTCCGTCATCAGCACAATAGGTTCAAGAAAAAGGAAAGAGGCCACTATAGGAGGAAGGACCATCAGGTGAGCGTGAGACTGATTTCATTCTCATTGAGGGTGATGATACTGATATGGGCCCACAAAGCACAAATCTCAAAGAAATCATTCAAGACCAGCAGGCAGACATTGATGCCTTGTCCATCAACTTGGATAGAGCCCAATGGACAATACAGTACCTGGAGCAAAGGAGTAAACAGCTTGAAGACCAGCAAGTGATTATGGAGTTGCAAAACATTCGGGAGAATCGCCAAGTTGCACAAAAGAGGAGGGTGGAGTTCACTTCACTTGAGCAGGAGGTTAATGCCGATAGGGAGTCATGGCTTGAAAGAGCCAATATCCACTTGGAGAGGAAGCTAGAAAAGGCCATCAATGAAAATAATATGCTTAGAAACTTGTCATATCATTACTTGTCGAGGAACATGGTGTGCCAAGCTAGAATCAGGAGCTTAAAGGCAAAGTTGAAGAGAGCATCAAGGAGGCAAAAAGAGCATGAAGGACTTCAGATATTGGCTGAGGTTTCCTTGGCCCAAAAAAATGTTTGATGGAGAAGACTCAACCCAAATTTCAAAAAATTTGGGGCACTTTCTGTATTTTTGAAATTCTTGGCACAAAAAACAGAATTTTCTGCCCTATGCGCCACGCCACATGGAGCTCGCTTTTTCTAGGAGCCTCCAAATGAAAAAAACTTAGCATTTTTGGATTTGGCATGAAAAAATATGCTTTCCTACCAATGGCCAAGAAATTTGGACAGGTTTTGAGCCCTCAAAAAGGTCAAAAACACTCTAAAAATCACCTCACTGCCCCTATTTTGACACACAGGAAGTAGTGTTGGGAAAATTGAATTGTGGAGGGGAAAATGGAGGCCAAATTGAAAAATTATACTTGAGTTGGAAAGTAGACGGGAAGACCTTTCCAACAAGCACACTTGGAGATAATTTGGACACTGGGAAGGCCTCCAAAAGTGGGTCCAAACAAGCACTATGCATAGAGAATCAGGCACGGTGCATAGAGGAAATTTTGCCAGTTTGACCAAGTATTACTCTGTTTTTCGCCCAGCTTTGGCCAGTTTGACTTTTTCACTTTCTTAATGGAAAATTTGTGATGTAATTTAATGTACATTGATGGATCATGATGTAAATGTGTCAAATGTTCACTTATAGAGGTAGATTCATCAGTTTAAAAGCTGTTTGAAACTGAATGAATCAGTGCCCTTGTTTCTAGAGGCATGCTATTATGTTGCCTGATTTCTAGTTCTCAATTTAGAATTAGCTGAAATAGTTCCTAAACATGTGAGCTCGACCCCCAGAGGCTAGGATGAGCTATGGTTGTCTATATTATGTTTTTTTCAGTCATTAGCATGGTTGGACTTTTGAGAAAGCCTTGAGCTTCATTGTACACTCATATCAGCATTTTGGCTAAGGAATTGAGACCAGGGTTTGTAGCACTCTTTGGGATCCATGTGGCAATTTGTCTTGGTACAATGCTTTCTTTTGTAATTGTGAATTTTCTTATGTGTTATGTATTTCATTCTCTATCATGTTTCTTCTTAACTAAACAAACAAGAGTGTAAGTAGAATCCATTGAAATTGCAATGCTCTACTTGAGGTTTGCTTTAGTTTCTTGATGTTTTCAGCTGTTTGGAGAGGATCCATGACTTTACTTGTGCTCTTCAACTCCTCACTTGTCTAATCCCTCCACCTCATTCGATTTGAAGTGCCAAAAACAATTGCCTACCTTGCCCCATTGATATCTCTGCAAGACTGAACCTCAATCCCCACACCCAAAATCGACCTTCCCATCTGAGCCAACAAAAACATCATTTTATTCAATCAAACTTTTTCACACACATACCTAGCCTAAGATCAGTATTTCTATCAATCATCTCAATCCCTCATTGATTATAATTTGCTGAGATTGACCCGGAGAGAGCCCTCTCCTGACCTGGTAGGTCTAGTTACCAGTTTAAGCATGGTTTGATGTTGGCCCTGGATCCTACCTTCCTTAGCCTAAGGTAGATTTAGGCACTAACATAGTGGCGACTCCGCTGGGGAAGAGATTGTTTGTTTGTTAGTGTTCTTCATTTTATAAACTATAGACGGAGCCTGAAGATTAGCGAGGTAACCTTCGAAACGCTTTTGCTTTGCATTAGTGCAAGTATATAAACACTACTTTAGTCAATATCTGGTCTAGTCTTATAAACGGAATATCTAACTTGCAGATCACCCCAGTACATCTGATAATTCTAAGCTTTTGGATGATAAGTTTGGGATTTAATAGGTTGAACAAGTTGTTAATGTCGATTTGATTTCTTGGAAATAATAGCACACTGGCTTCTAAAAGACATACTAGAGAAAATATGAATCCTAATCCCCCTCCTGTGTACGAAAATCCCAATCTTATTCCGAGAATCCTTCGCCAAGGAAGTTCTGTGATTCCCATGTTCAAATCTCATTCATGTCCTATTGGCTTTGAGTATCTCGAGGATCTTGAGTTTGATGAGCAGTTCAAGTTGTCTTTATTAAGGAATTTAGACTTCTGTGATCCATAACATTGTTAAGATAGTCTTCGGCAAAATCACATAACCAATCTTTTGTCGACGCGTTTCGAACCAACCAGTGTGGTTCATCGTCAGGACAAGTTGAAGAACCAATCTGGCTTAGCTAGATTAAATAGAGCGTGCAGAGACTCCAACAGCTATAATGCTAACGGCTAATTTTACCTAATGGTCAAACAACTCAAATAGTTTAATTAATATTTCTAGAAATAGTTAAAATCGGTAAATAAGGAAATTAATATTATTTCAAATATTAATAATTTAATCTATAATGGTCAATATATAATCTATATTGAATGATTTATTATTATTCAAATTTAAATAAATTGAATAATAACAACATAGAATAATATTAATATTTTGATTATAATGGTCATTATATAATATAAATTAATTGATTTATTATTATTAATTATCTTAATAAATAATATATCTATTTAATAATAAATATATATATTATTAAATAATTGAATTGTCTTTGTTTGAAACCAAATATGAAAGCGTTGTTGCTTCAACTACCTTAAATCCTGAGTTTATTAGAAATCTTGAAACTGAAAGGGCCAATAAATCCATTGACGATTATATCTTGAATCAGCTCCAGACTTCAATTGTGGCTTCTAATATTTCTGATTTCTTAGAGACTGCTTATGCAACCATTGGGTCATTTGCAATTGCATCTAGCTCAAGAATTCCCACTAAACCTCCTTTCATTCCTACCATTCCTGTGCAGCCTACTGTTTCTGATAAAAAATCGGCAGTAGTGTCGCCTCCATCCACTCCTTCTACTCCTCAAACTTCCAAGATTGCTTCGCCTCCACAAACACCTCCTCATACTCCCCATACATCAGCTGCACCCACTCCCCCAACATCCCCAAGACCGATTGCAAATCCACCAAGAGCAATGGCTGCTCGTTTTGCACCTCTTATACTACCTCAAAATTTGGATGATATTCCCGCTGATTATTAAAGAAAAATTCCTTTGTTTGATGGCACTCCTCATAGTGTTACAGCTCAGCGACATGTGGATAGAATGATGGATTTCTTCGATCTTCATGAGATTGATGCAAAAAATGTGACAATGAGACTACTTGTACAAACATTTGGTGGTGAAGTAAGGAAATGGTTCAGGGCTTTGCCGGCTGCAAGCATCACTACATTGGCCAATCTACAGAGAAAATTCTTAGACTACTGGGAAGTGAAGAGAAATCCTCTTTAGATCCTTTCTGAATATGAGCTCATCAAGTGGAATGTTGGTGAGTCTGTTCAAGATTACTATATTAGATTCAATTCAGTTTACAATGCAATTCCTGATCATATAAAGCCACCCATGGGGTTAGCCTTGATCAAGTTTCCAGACGGTTTTGATACTGATATGGCTTATCAATTAAGGGAGAGAGATCCGGCTACTTTGGAAGACATGCAAAAGATTGGAGTCAGTGCTGAAGCAAATCTGCTTGCCAAGAGAGCTAGAGCAAAGGCGGAAAAGAAAGTCACAATAAAAGAAGAGTCTTCCTCATCAGATCAAGTGCTTCGAAAGGTGGAGTAGATGCTTGATAGGATGAAACTTGACAAGTCTGAACCGCAAGTTAGAAATCCTAAGTTTTGAGGCCAGCAGCAGCCACAATATAGGATCAAACAAAGAGAGCAGTGAACCCAAGATCAAGTAGCACAACAGCAGGTGTAGACACCTCTACAGCAGAATTTTGTACATGGTCCAGAATCAGATGAAGAGGAGAATATGATTGGAGAAGAAAATCATTTCTTTACACCCAATGATATGCCAATTTTCATCACTGAAGATGAGGAGTACTCCAAGAATTCAGTGGAATGAAGGGATGAAAATTTCATTTTGGCAAATGAAACAGTTCTTGAGGAAGATTTCGATGAATACCAGAGAGGATAGATGAATGCTTGGTCAGATTAGCAGTGACAATATTCACTCCGAAGCAGAGATGTGTCCGTAAATCCAATTCAAAAAAGGAAGGAGGCAACAACGTCCAAGAATGATCCTCCTAATGTGCAGAAAAATGGAAAAGAGACAGTTGATTCTAACACCAACAAAATGACATCAGCAAGTGAAAGACCCAATCAGCCAAATGTGTCAAAGGAGAAAATGAAAAAGAAGGATGTTCCAGTGAAAGAGGTAGAAAAAGTCTCATTTTTTAACTTAGAAAATGAAATTGCTAAGTTTAAAATATCCATTCCTTTGACTGAGTTGATGAAGAAAAACAATTATAAAGGTCAGGTGTCTAAAATTTTGAATTTAGATCCATCATCTGACATGGTAAACATGGAGGATGACAGTCCCGAGCTGATCTTTGACCCAGCATTGGAAGTTTAGTCCCAAGATAGTGATGTCGCTCCTTTCTATATCAGTCTCAGGGTGCATGAATTTGTATTACATAATGCTATGTTTGATTCCAGAGCCTCTCATAATCTCATGCCTAAGGCCATCAGGGAGAAATTGGGATTGGATATCACTAGAAAATATCATGACCTTTACTCTTTTGATTCTGGTAGAGTAAGGTGCATTGGTCTTATCAAGGATTTGGTGGTCAGTTTATATCAGATTCCAGCTAAAAATGTTTTGATGGACGTGGTGGTGGCAGATATACCTCCTAGATTTGGCATGCTTCTTTCTAGATCTTAGGGAGCAAAGATTAAAGGGACAATGTAGCTTGATTTCTCCTATGCTACCATTCCCGTGTTCGGTCAGATGAGAAAACTATACTAGGAACAAAAGATGAAGTACATGATCACTAGCAAGGAGAAATCGGTAAATCATCTAATCAACTATGTACATACTGATCTAGAATCATTTGTTTTGTATTCAGATAACTTTAATGATGTAAATAAAAAAATAGTTGAAGTAGAAGACATTCCCGAGATCACTGAAAATTTCAGAGAAGTCTTAAAACAAGAAAGACAAAGACTTGATAGTACCGCTGAGCAATCATCCGTTCGACAGCAGCAACATATTGATGGACAGCAACGAAAAGAAAAAGAATTTCAGCATTTGGAAGAGGATGAAACAGGCCTATGGAGCATGGACTTTGATGGCACGGTAGGAAGGGAAGGTGTTGGAATTGGTATTTGGATACGCAACCCTGTTTTCTCCCCAAACAAAGTTCCAAGCAATGTAAGAGTCTGCTCTTATAAACTAGCTTTTGATTGTTCAAACAATGAGGCTGAATATGAAGCTTTAATTTCTGGCTTGAAAGTTCTTAGAAAATTGAATGCTAAAAGGATTTCAGTGTATGGTGACTCTGAGTTAATTATCAAGCAAGTGAAAGGGGAATACCAATCTAAGCATCCTCGAATGTGGGCCTACCGCAATGTGGTGTTGGATATCTTGAAAGTATTTTCTGATTATACTATAACCTGTGTTCCCCGTGCTCAGAATGTCATTGCAGATTCACTTGCAATAGCAGTAAATAATTTGAAAATTCCGATGAATTCCAACAACAAGTTTGAGATTCACGTGAAGCATCGCCCAGCTATCCCCGAAAATCAAAGGTATTGGCAAGCGTTTCAAGATGATGATGAGATCGATGAGTTTCTGCAAAATAAAGGTAAATTCAAGGACACTTCTATTGATGTGGAGTATGATGATGGTGATGCGAATATGGAAGTTAATCAGATGGAAATTTTGCAGCTCAAAGACAACATCATTCCTAAAGGCCTAATACCTTTAGAGGAGCTCTTCGATCAGGATGATGTGGCTAGAAAGCCAAGCTTGCTGCCAAACGAAAAAGGAGTTGAGGATGTGAACATTGGATCAATTGAAAATCCTATGATGGTGAAATTATCAAAGGCATTGGCCCCACAGGTAAAAGCAAAGTATATCAGTTTGTTATCCTCTTTTATTGATGTATTTGCTTGGGATTATTCAGATTTGAAGGCATATGACACAAGCATAATTCAACATGTCATTCCGATCAAGCCCAATCAAAAGCCTTTTCGTCAAAAGCTAAGAAGAATAAATCTGAATCTACTGCCCTCAATTGAGAAGGAAGTGAATCAGTTGTATAAATCTGGTATCATAGTCCCCATAAGATTTTCAGATTGGATTCAAACTTGGTACCCGTCCGCAAGAAAACAGGTGAGATCTGATTATGCATTGATTTTATAAATCTGAACAAAGTTTCCTTGAAGGACAACTATCCATTGCCTAAGATGGATCACATACTTCAGAGAGTAGTTGGAGCATCCCGCATGTTGCTACTCGATGGTTATTCGGGTTATAACCAAATTCTGGTCCATGAGGATGATAGAGACAAAACATGTTCACCACTCCGTGGGGAACTTTTCATTATGCAAAGATGCCATTTGAATTGAAAAATGCTGGTGCAACCTTTTAGCGGGCGATGGATATAGCATTTGCTAATGAAAAAGATGTCTTTCTAGTTGTTTGTCTTGATGACTTAACAATTTTCTTCAATATAGATGAAGATCACCTCTATCATTTGAAGATTATTTTTCAGCGGTGTAGGAAGTATGGCATCTCGCTCAATCCAAAGAAAAGTTTGTTTGCCATGGATGAAGGCAAGCTTCTTGGGCATATTATCTCAAAGGATGACATCCACATCGATCCAGCTCGGTTGGAGGCTATTCAAAAGATTGATTTCCCACGAAGTAAGAAAGAAATCCAATCCTTCAATGGTAAGATAAATTTCTTATGTCACTTTTTGCCCAATCTTGCAAAACATTTAAGAGAAATCACAAACATGCTCAAAAAGGATAGTGCAGTAAGGTGGACCGAGGAAGCACTTAAGTCTTTTAATTTGGTGAAATTAACTCTTTCTTCAGCTCCAGTTTTGATCAGCCTGGACTATAATCAGGATTTTATTTTGTTTTCATTTGCCTCGGATCATACTATGGCAGCAGTCTTGATGCAGAAAAGAGACCAGCTCGAGAAACCAATTGCATTCTTTAGCAGAACCATAAGGGATGCGACATTGAAATACAATATCATTGAAAAACAGGCCCTTGCTTTAGTAAAGGCATTGAAGGATTTTCGGGTTTATATTTTTCATTCTCACATCCTTGCTTATGTCCCTAATGTTGTTGTTAAGGATGTCTTAGTGCAAACAGATCCGGAGGGGAGGAGAGGCAAATGGATTGCTGCCTTGTTGGAGTATGACGTGGAAATCAAACCAAAAAAGCTCATCAAAGGACAGGGGCTGGCTAAACTAATGGCTGAGTCAAATCTGCACACCTTTGACATTAATCTAATTGTTGCTATGTCCAAGGAAGATGAAGAGAATCTTCCCACTCAGGTATCAGAAATTTTCCTTCTTTCTCCTTGGTATTCGAACATTGTTTATGTACTCCAAAATCTGTCACCACCACCTAGTATGGCTAAGAACAAAAGTAGGACATTGAAATTAAAGGCTGAAAATTTTGTATTATGAATGGTGCACTCTACTGGAAAGATCCCGGTGGTGTCTTGCTGAATTGTTTAGTATAAGAAGAAGTGAAACAGGTTATGGAAGATTTTCACAAGGGAGATTGCGGAGGCCATCTTTTCTGGAAAAAAACAGCCAATAAAATCTTGAGAGCGAGTATTATTGGCCAAGTCTTTTTGCTGATGTGTACAAAACAGTGGCCAGCTGCCATGAATGTCAAATTTTTCGAGGTAAGAGGAAGTTGCAGCCTTTACCACTCAAGCCCATTGAAGTAAGCGCTCCATTTCAGCAGTGGGGTTTGGATTTTATTGGTGAGATTCATCCTTTTTCTTCAACACAGCATAAGTGGATCCTCACAACAATGGATTATTTCACCAAATGGATTGAGGCGATTCCTACAAGGTAGGCCACTGATTCGGTAATTATCTCATTTCTTGAAAACAAAATTTTGTCTTGTTTTGGCTGTCCCAATAAGTTGATCACTGAAAATGCAGCAGCCATTAAATCGAAGAGAATGATTGACTTTTGTCATAAGTATCAGATCAATTTGGGGCATTCGACTGCCTATTACCCACAAGGCAATGGATTGGCGGAATTCTCAAATAAATCTCTTGTCAACATTATCAAAAAGCTACTGGAAACTAACAAGAAAAGTTGGCACAAGAAGCTGGTCAATGCACTCTGGGTAGACAGGGTAAGTCAGAAGAAATCTATAGGCATGTCTCCTTTTGAGCTTGTGTATGGTGTAGACACAGTCTTCCCAACTTCTTTGGCAGTACCGGTGGTCAAACTTCTGCAAGAAGCCGGCAGCGAAGATGATAGTTTGCAGCGGAGAATCAGTCAAATGATTCATTTGCAGCAAACTAGAGAAGAAGTATTTCAGAACACTTCCAAGTTGCAAGAGAGGATTAAAAGAATATATGACCGAAAAGCAAAGGCAGACAGGTTCGAGATAGGAGACAATGCTGAAATGGGATGCAAGGAATGAAGAGAAAGGTAAACATGGAAAATTTGAAAATCTTTGGAAAGGACCGTACAAGATTGCTGCATATCGGGGCCAGAATGCTTTCCTTTTGCAAGAGATGAATGGCGAAGACTATCCTGGTGGGCCGGTCAACAGTCGGCTAATCAAACGGTATTATGTGTGAACTGTTTTCTTCTGTCCTATTCATCATTTTACATACCGGTTTGTTTAAATTCCATTGCAAGTGTGAACTGTTTTCATTCTTTAGTTTGGGGCCCGAGGTGAAGGCTATAAAACTGGGGTTTGATTTCAGTTTTGATTTGGTTTGTCAGAGTCAGGTCTTTCGGTCAATTTCAGTCTTGAAATTGAGTCTTTAAGTCAAGAGTTCAGTTTTGATTTGTTGAATTTATTGACTCCATAGCCCAATGGACGAAGGCACTACTTGCTTTCCCAGAGATCTGTAGTTCTTGGCACCTCCAAGGAGCTACCATCCCCATTGGAGCCAATGTTAGTGTCTGTATCTTCATCCCTCCGTCAGAGATCAAATCCTCTTGTTGCATTGCATATTAGGTGTCCCGCTCAGTCAGCTGCATGGATCATCTGACGGTAGTGGCTTTCCTATAGTTTCCCTCATGTTATTTACCTGTTGGCTCATGTTTGTTCATTACAAAGCATATACAGTCATCTTCTGTCTTAAACAATGGAAAGGTTTTTGTTTTAGGGTTTCATTGTCATTTAGGTCTAGGGTTTCATTAGGGTTTCATCAAAAGGTGTTTCAAAGTGTCTAATGACAACCAGCAGGCACATGAGGAGGTCCCAACATCAATAAATTTCATCATCAAGTGCTCAGAGATGTGTCTTTCCTCAAAACTCTGTTTTGAGGAAAAATAGATTTTTTTGCTTTTATGGTACAAATTTATGTAATTTTATTTTCTTCATATGTAAATCACTCCACCTGTAACCCTGCTCTCTTTCCCTAGCCCCAGTAGCTCCAACCACTTGCAAAACAAACAAAGCACAGGTCATTCAGTCCATTACAAGTTCTAATAAAGTGAAAAAGCTCAAAATAGAGTAAAAATCAAAGTCATTTTCAAAACATTGTAAAAATGGGTTTTATGAGCCAAAAATATAAAAGCTCCTTGTTTATAAGTCATTCCTTCAATTTGAAAAGTTCATTTGCACTCCAAGACAAAGTGGAAGCAAGGCAAAGTTGTGGTGGTGAACAAGTGAGAAAAATTGGTGAAAATCGCTCCAAGACAGAGGCGCGGTGCATTTGGCAGGTGGTGCGGCACACATAGCAGGTGTGGCGCACTGGGCTTCGACCTCCATTTCAAAATTGCATGGGCACGGTGCATTGGGTTTGATGTGCGACGCATACAGCCGGCAAGCCCGAGAACTTCAAAAACTTGCTCCAAATCGCCCGAAACTTGTGGATCATCACTTGTCCAGGTAGGTTGACCCTCTATCATTGCTTTTCATCCAAATTTGGTGGTTGTTTTATGGTGTTTGTTGTATGGTGAGTGTTTAAAAAAACCAAACCCTATCTCTTGAAATTTCTCAAAGGAAATTGCTGCCTAGGGTTAGTATTGACTGTTTTGCTACCAATTCCATCCTTCTATTGCCTCAATCACTCCCTTACTCCATTTTTCCCTTAATTTCCCTATTCCCTAAATTCACACACCCTTATATTCACTAATTCCATATCCCAAATCCCCTTTCCCAAAGTCCCAAATACTCTCTAATTCCCAAACCCTACTCCTATATCAAAAACTCCTAAATCATTCCCTAATTCCCTATTTTCCTAATTAAACCCTACCCCAACAGTCCCTAAATCCCTCACTATTTTCTTCCTCCACAGTCCTTTGTATCACTCTTCCCTTGGTGGAAAAAGTCAAAACATATCATCAAGACAGTTTAACACATCATCACCTACTTCTCATCAACACAGTTCAATCACTAGCAGAGATGGCATCTGATCCTTCATATGATTATGAAGAGGAGACCACAGTGACTCACCTATAGAAGTACATGCACCCAAGAGGCCTCATAGAGGTGGCAAACATATTAGAGAAGAACCAACCACTCTTGCTGAATTACAGGCCTGCCCTCTTTCCATCTCTTGTTTCCAACATCAGTCCTGCTATGAATTTTGTGAGAAGGTTGCTAGCATTTAGTTTCATCATGAGTTGGCTCGTTTGTTTGTGCTACATTTACATGATGGTCAAGCCACTCTAGCTGGTGTCACTTTTACATTAACACCAAAATCCATTTCACTAGCAACCAGTATTCCTAACATTGGAGAGCAACTGAACAAGAGGCAACAAATTGACTGGCAACATTATGAACCGTACATCAAACCCGACTATTTGAGACAACTCAGGAGGGTGTTTCCTTTCCAGTACCTCAAAGATTCTTATGCTCCTTTTATGAAATTTATTATCAGGTATTTCAACTGTGAGGGTTGGCTTTCATGTTTATATGCTTATCATATTAGGATGCTGATGCATTTTACCAGGGTAAGGATGATGAACATCCCTTACTTCATCTGCTAAAACATAGAGAAGATGACCACCCTAGTGCAGCACAAGACTCCTCAGTAGCAGTTCAAAAGTATTTACCATTTTTTTCTCATTAAAATTGTGGTCATTCATTAGCTTGGCTTACAGGGCATTACTTGGGAGGATTTCATCTCTCGCGAGTTTTTCACAGCTCCTCAGGGACCTTCAGAGACTTTACATGAGACAAGTGGACCTTCTTATTAGCATGAGGGTCATGAGACACAGACCACTAGCATGCCAATGTTTATCACCTATCTAAAGGGCACTAGATGGTTGTTTGCAGCAGCTAAGCGAGTGTTATCTCCACCCGAGGTGGAAGGGGCCTTGCTTCTGTCATCAGCACAACAGGTTCAGGAAAAAGGCAAGAGGCCACTATAGGAGGAAGGACCATCAGGTGAGCATGAGACTGATTTCATTCTCATTGAGGGTGATGATACTGATATGGGCCTGCAAAGCACAAATCTCAGAGAAATCATTCAAGAGCAGCAGGCGGACATTGATGCCTTGTCCATCAACTTGGATAGAGCCCAATGGACAATACAGTACTTGGAGCAAAGGAATAAATAGCTTGAAGGCCAGCCAGTGATTATGGAGTTGCAAAACATTCGGGAGAATCACCAAGCAGCCTAAAGGAGGAGGGTGGAGTTCACTTCACTTGAGCAGGAGGTTAATGCTGATAGGGAGTCATGGCTTGAAAGAGCCAATATCCACTTGGAGAGGAAGCTAGAAAAGGCCATCAATGAGAATAATATGCTTAGAAACCTGTCATATCATTACTTGTCGAGGAACATGGTGTGCCAAGCTAGAATTAGGAGCTTAAAGGCAAAGTTGAAGAGAGCATCAAGGAGGAAAAAAGAGCATGAAGAACTTCAGATATTGGCTGAGGCTTCCTTGGCCCAACACAATGTTCGATGGAGAAGACTCATCCCAAATTTCAAAAAATTTGTTGCACTTTTTGTATTTTTGAAACTTTTGGCACAAAAAACAGAATTTTCTGCCCTATGCGCCACGCCATGTGGCGTTCGCTTTTGCTAGGAGCCTCCAAATGACAAAAAATCAGAATTTTTGGATTTGGCATGAAAAAATATGCTTGCCTACCAATGGCCAAGAAATTTGGACAGGTTTTGAGCCCTCAAAAAGGTCAAAAACACTCAAAAAATGACCTCACTGCCCCTATTTTGACACACAAGAAGAAGTGTTGGGAAAACTGAATTTTGGAGGGGAAGAGGGAGGCCAAATCGAAAAATTCCACTTGGGTTGGAAAGTAGACAGGCAGAAATGTCTAACAAGCACAATTGGAGCTAATTTGGACACCGGTAAGGCCTCCAAAAGTGGGTCCAAACAGGCGCTACGCATAGAGAATCAAGCACAGTGCATAGAGGAAATTTTGCCAGTTTGACCAAGTATTACTCTGTTTTTCACCCAGCTTTGGCCAGTTTGAATTTTTCACTTTCTTAATGGAAAATTTGTGATGTAATTTAATGTACATTGACGGATCATGATGTAAATGTGTCAAATGTTCACTTATAGGGGTAGATTCATCAGTTTAAAAGTTGTTTGAAACTGAATGAATTAGTTCCCTTGTTTCTAGAGGCATGCTGTTTTGTTGCCTGATTTCTAGTTCTTAGTTTAGAATTAGTTGAAACAGCTCCTAAACATGTGAGCTTGACCCCTAGAGGCGAGGATGAGCTATGGTTGTCTATATTATGTTGTTTTTCAGTCATTAACATGGTTGGACTTTTGAGAAAGGCTTGAGCTTCATTGTACACTCATATCAGTATTTTAGCTAAAGAATTGAGACCAGGGTTTAAAGCACTCTTTGGGATCCATGTGGCAATTTGTCTTGGTACAATGCTTTCTTTTGTAATTGTGAATTTTCTTATGTGTTATGTATGCCATTCTCTATCGTGTTTCTTCTTAACTAAAGAAACAAGAGTGTAAGTAGAATCCATTGAAATTACAGTGCTCTACTTGAGGTTTGCTTTAGTTTCTTGATGTTTTTAGCTATTTGGAGAGGATCCATGAATTTCCTTGCCCTCTTCAACTCCTCACCTGTCTAATCCCTCCACCTCATTCGATTTGAAGTACCCAAAACAATTTCCTACCTTGCCCCATTGAGATCTCTGCAAGACTGAACCTCAATCACTACACCCAAAATTGACCTTTCCATCTCAGCCAACAAAAACATCATTTTATTCAATCAAACTTTTTCACACACATACCTAGCCTAAGATCATTATTTCTATTAGTCATCTCAAGCTCTCATCGATTATAATTTGTTGAGATTGACCTAGAGAGAGCCCTCTCCCAACCTGGTAGGGCTAGCTACCAGGTTAAGCATAGTTTGATGTTGGCCCTGGATCCTACCTTCCTCAGCCTAAGGTAGATTTAGGTACTCACAGAGTTACAAACTAGTAACAATCGTAGAGAAGGAAAAGCACCAATGGGAGGAGAAAATAGCCACCATCGAATCTATGCAGCAGTTGATAACCAACAAGTTGAACACCAGTCTGTCATGGTAGAAATCTCAGGTATGATAAACAAAGTAAAAGTTAAAATTTTGTTTGATGCAGGTGCTATAGATAGTTTCATTTCACCAGTTGCATTAGAAAATTATGGATTGGAAGCCTATGAGCACGATGACTTTAAGCAAGTTGAGATGGCTTCTGGGATAAAATACGCAGTAGGACCTAGTGTTGACCAATGTCAAGTAAACCTCGGGGTGTCTATAACTAAGTTGAAGGCATACGTCATAACATTGGGGACGTATGATGTAACCATTGGAATGGACTAGTTAGAAGCTCATCGAGCTTTGGTAGACTATTTCAAGAAGAAGGTGATTTGTTTAGATGATGAAGGTAGGCCAATTGAGATTTGTGGAATTAGGAGAGGAGTGTCACTACGATTCATATCCATGATGAAGGTAAAACATTATCTCCGACAAGGTTGCAAGCTATATGTGGTCGAAGTTGTAAGTGACCAGAAAGGACCCTCCCTAGATCAACACCCAATTTTGTCGAGATTCAAGAATGTTTTTCCTAAGGAATTGCCTAGATTACCTCCTGTAAGAGAGATTGATTTCACAATCAACCTAAAACCTAGTGCAGAACCAATATCTAAGACACCCTATAGGATGACAACTCTAGAAATTTGTGAGTTGCAGATGCAGTTAAAAGAGCTCTTAGACTTGGGATTTGTTAGACCTAGTATCTCACCTTGGGGTGCACCAATGATTTTTGTCAATAAGACGGATGGTTCCTTAAGGCTATGCCTGGATTATTGGGACTTCAATATAGCCACAATAAAGAATAGGTACCCGATACCTAGAATATATGACCTATTTGATCAAGTGAAAGGAGCAACAACTTTCTCAAAGATCAATTTACAATCTGGATACCACCAATTGAGGATTAAGGAAGGTGACATCTCAAAAACTGCATTTTGAACTCAGTTTGGACACTATGAGTTTGTAGTTGTTCCATTTGGTTTGACCAATGCACTAGAAGTATTCATGAGCCTCATGAATGGTGTATTCAGGAAGTATTTGGACCAATTTGCGCAAGTCTTTCTCAACGACATTCTTGTCTATTCCAAGAATGAAAAGGAGCATGAAAAGAACCTAAGGTTTGTATTGACTTGCTTAAGGAAAATCAATTGTATTGTGAATTGTCAAAATGTTCCTTCTTTCAGAAGAAAGTTCATTACCTTGAGCACATCATTTCAGGAGAAGGGATTTTAGTTGACCCAGAAAAGGTAAAGGCCATAATGGATTAGCCAGTACCAAAAAATTCTCATGAGGTGCATAGTTTTGTGGAGCTAGTAGGGTATTATCGTAGTTTTGTGGAAGGGTTTTCAAGGATTGCAAAACCCATCACCACATTACAGCGAAAGGGGGTCAGGTATGAATGGGCGAATGAATGTGACACTGCATTCACAGAACTAAAGAGTTTACTGACCAGTGCACCAATCCTTCGAGTCGTGGCCATGGATAAAGACTTATCTATCTACATCGATGCTTCGAAGCAAGGATTGGGGGCAGTATTGATGCAAGAAGGTGGAGTAATAGCTTACACATCTAGAAAATTGAAGAAACATGAAGAGTTGTATGCTACCCATGACTTAGAGTTAGCAGCAATGATGTTGTCTTCAAAACTATGGAGACACTACCTCGTTGGGAGGAGGTTTGGGTTAAGAACAGATCATCAAATTCTGAAGCATCTCTTCACTCAAAGGGATTTGAATGCTAGACAAAGGTAGCAGAGCGAATTCATGAGTGAGTATGGTTTTGGGATCTCGTACATCAAGGGAAAGGAGAATGTGGTGGCCGATGCACTAAGCAGGACACCACGAACCTTTTCCCTTGTAGCCTTAAAGGTAAATTTGAGGGAACGTGTGTTGGAGAAACTCTTTGAAGATAGTTGGTATCTAAAGGTTATATCAACACTCCAGAGTGGGACGCAGATATAACCAAAGTTTGAGGGATATGTCCTTGAACGAGATGGACTATTGGGATTTCAAGGGAGAATGTACATACCTAAGGAAGGGGGTATAAGAAGGACCATCCTCGAAGAGTCACATAGAGCACTCTATTGTGCACATCCTAGAGTGAAGAAGATGTACGAACACACAAAGAAACTCTTCTTTTTGGAAGGCATGAAGCATGACATAGTCTAGTTTTTCACCAAATGTCTTGAATGTCAACGAGTGAAGGCTAATCATTGACATCCAATAGGACTCCTACAACCACATGACATCCCTATGTCTAAATGGGAGGTAATTTCTATGGATTTTGTTATGGGTTTTCCACTCACGTCACAGAGGCACAATGCTATATTGGTTATAGTTGATAAATTGACCAAAAGTGCCCATTTCATTCCAGTAAGAGACACTTACGATGTTATTGATGTGGCACGAGTTTTTATAAGTGAAGTTATTAGACTATATGGGTTAACCACAAAGATCATTTTTGATAGAGACTCTCAATTTACATCCAGGTTTTGGACAAGTTTGCAGTCAACACTAGGGACTCAATTGAACATGAGCACTGCATATCATCTAGAAACAGATGGGTAGACCAAAAGAGTAAATCAGGTTATGGAAGACATGCTTCAAATGTATGTCATGGATAATCAGACTCAGTGGGAAAGGTACTTACCATTGGTAGAGTTTTCCTATAATAACAGTTACCACAGTTCAATCAGGATGCCTCCTTATCATGCTCTATATGGAAGGCCATGTAGGATGTCGTTGAGTTGGGAAACATTGGAGGACCGAGTAATAGTTGCGCCAAAATTAGTTCAATAAATGGAGGAACAAGTAGAACAGATTCGACAAAGGTTAAAGGAAGCACAAGATAGAGAGAAGAGTTATGTTGATTCACATAGGATTGATCACAGTTATGAAGTAGGGGACCAAGTTTTTATTCGTATCTGATCCAACAAAAGCACCATTCAGTTTGGGAAAGGGATGAAGTTGTCACCACAGTTCATAGGACCTTTTAGGATTAAGGAGAAGATTAGACCGATTGCCTATTGTCTTGTAGTGCCACCCCATTTGCATAAAACTCATGATGTTTTTCATGTATCTATTTTATGACATTATGTTTCTAATGAATCTCATAAACTAGATTGGAGGGAATTGCAGGTCTTGGACATGGGAATCGTAGTGGTCAAACCATTACACATATTGGACTGTAGGGTTCGACAACTTAGATGCCGCATGGTGGACCAGGTTAAGGTCCACTGGGACAAGTATAGCCCAGGAGCTGCTACCTGGGAGGATGCAGAGACTATATGTCGTGACTACCCCTCACTTTTCGAGCATCTGTGATGCCCATTTTGACTTAGATAGCTACCTATGCTGAGACTCTATTTTATAGTTCCATGTTATTTATTTATGAACGCTATGTAATATTGATGCATTTAGTTGGACATGTGAAACTACTTATATAAATCATTAGATGGATTAGGTATTGATGATGGAAATGTTTGATGTATGACCTAATTTATCACTTACTTGGTGATGAATTATCTAGTGCATGACCTATCAAAATTATTGTTGTTTCATGTATGGCTTAAGTGGATATGATTTATTTAATGAATCACTTAGTGAAATTATGATTTATTTCCAGTATGAACTGCCAAATTGACACGTGAATATTATACTTAATAACATGATGTTTAAGATCACTTATCTATATATATCTTGTTGTTGATATATATGGAGACGAATCTACTCGAGTTTTTTCTGAGAACTGCGAGACTAGGGTTCGGGCGATGGCTTTTTCACAGGTGAACAGGGTATCTGAAGGCCCGGATGCCACCGCTGCTCTCAAAGATCAACACTGCGCAGCAAAGGAGGGGTACCGGGCAGATGGAATTGCGATACATGATCGCTTCAATCGGATTTGGCCCGGACTTACCAACGGAAAGCAGTTACAAGAACTGGATCATAGCAAACAGAAAATGGGTTTTACCCACCCCATCGCGGCTCAGGAGGTTACATACATGACGGATCAGGGTGCTCATCGACACTATACTCGGATTCTCGCATCAAATAGGCCGGATCTCATCCACTATCGAACGGAGGCGATGGTGAAGGCGTTCTACAGGATCACAATAGATCTAGTTTGCGCTGCCGCTAATCACACAGAACAACACGGGGTAGAAACTGATGGGCCCCTGGTAAATGGATGCGCAGAGTACCTCTTCATTCAGGTTTGGTCCGGATCCACCACGGGAAAGCAGCCTCAAGATTGGGAACTATACAAACAGAGACTGGGATTGCTGCTCCGCTTCTTACGCCCTAATCGCATCTGTAAAACCCTCGATTCGCCCATAAGCCAACAACTTGGAGCTGCAAGACCAACACTGGCCTTCTTTGCGCCGCCGAGAGAAAGGGTTACATTTTACTTGCAGGAGATAAGGATCAAACACAGATCGGAGGCTCGGATCCGGCCGGATCTGTTACAGGAGGCGAAAATTGGTGGGAAACCCCCAATTGGCACAAATAGATCGGCTATATTGCTGAAATGCACGCGGATCGGACGAGGGAAAGCTGGCTCGGTGCACGCCGTCTTCATGAGGACTGAGAAGCCACCGCAGACAACAGAACCGGGTAAAGCGGAGGTGAGGGCAATAACCTGGACCCAGCGAGATCCAGAAAACGAGTATGCAGCAGAAGACCGATACCCAGGTGGAACAGCACATAGATCTATAGTTAATGGTAACAGATCGGGCCATAGGCTTTCAGATCTAGACCTCTGTAGAGCAGATCTACCTCTATGCAGGTCAGATCTGGAAGCACACTCACCAGAAAAGACGAGTAAAGATAAAAAAAGCTCTCTCTTTATTAAATCTATGGGAGGGAACACAATATGCATCGAAATAGGGACATGTGAGGCAACAGAAATCCTCAAACAGAGGATACATGAAAAGACTAGAATCCCACCATACAAACAACTCCTCACCTACGCAGGGAAGGTAATTCAGGAGGGGTTCAAACTAATGGAATACGGTATAGCAAAAGACTCCACCATCTGTCTCAGCACAAGATTGCGCGGAGGCTGCCCCGGCTCAAGTTCAAAAGGACCTGTTTCCTTCAAAGATGCAGTCAAAGGGAAGATGGAACCACAAAAGAAACCAGAACAGCAAGCTACAGCACCAGGGGCATACATTGTTGAGCAGACAACACAGAACCCTGCATTAGCAATCTCCATACCAGAGGTAAATGAAATACAAACTGATTATTTAACTAAAGCAGTGATATGCAGGTTCAATGGATTTTGGCCCAAACCGGAAGCCCTTCGTCAATGGATCTACTCCATATGGACAGAAAACTGTGATATCCATCTCTGTTCAAAAGGATTCTTTATTGTCAAATTTGACACCATAAAGGACAAAGAATATGCTTTGAACGAAGGGCCATGGTTTTGGGGAAACGCTGGCCTTTTCGTGAAATCTTGGTTCCCGGATTTCGATCCAAACAGCATGGTGGTCACCAAAATGCCTGTTTGGGTAAAAATGTTTAATCTTCCTATACACTTTTGGCACTACAAAGTGCTGGAAGGAATAGGCAATACCCTGGGATCTTTTTTAAAAGCAGATCATGAGCGCCTATCCAAGGATATCTACACATTTTCCAGGATATGTGTGGAGGTAGACCTCAGTCAAGGCCTACCAGAGCACATTATCCTAATACACAATGGAAAACAATGGGAACAACCACTGGATTATGAAAACACCGCCTTTCGCTGCCGCATATGTCGACAAACAGGTCATCTACAGAGTACATGCCCACAAAACAAAAAAGATAGGAAAAGGAGACAACCACCAAAACCGAAAGGATGGCAATTTTCAGCCACATGGACAGAGGATGCAGCAGAGGATAAAGAAGAGGAAAGGAATGCGGGAACCAACAGCAATATACAAGAAGATGAAGACGGAAAGATAAACCCAGAAATCAGCAAAGCAAGCTATCCACACCACCTACAGAACAATGAATATCTGATCGAAGGAGCAATAGACACAAATGCAGGTAACCCACAGCAGCAATATGAGAACACCAGGCAGGAAATTGGAGGCAGCAAACGAGCATACTCGCCAACAAGCACAGATTCTGAAAAGGATATCATGGCTGCCACAAATGAAACACAAATGATTATTGTAACAGCTCCGCCTAACAATGAAGGTTGGCGGAAAGTGGAAAAAAAGAAGGGTAGGAAAGTCTAGATTGTCTAGTTGATTGATTTATAGCTCTCGATTAGCAGGACAAGTTTTGTTACTATGAACATTACAACAATGCCAACGGCATCTACTATATGTAATTTTCTAATCTTAATGAAAATTACTGATTTTTCCAGTGGAAAAAAAAAAATATCTTGTTGTTATATAAACGAATGAATGAGAGCTAACCCGCAGATTGGAAAGAACTATATGATAGCCAAGATCTACTCTTCCATTGGGGAAGGTCGAGACGTCTCATGAGGAAAGGTATAATGTACATTGTTCTATTACATTTTGTATCTACTGGATATGCACTCTTATGACATGGGTAAAATGTAAGTGGCAGGTGACAAAACTACCTGACTGGATTATTCGATGACAAGTATCCGACCAGCGTTGTAGTGTGGTCCATATTAGGGTGTTGACCCTAGTTGTAAGGAGGGTTGGATGTATTTTCCACTGTGTAACCTCCAAACCTCGAATCGTGGGAGTGCAGTGCTGGCCATACTCCCCTAGACATGTGATGATGATTGCTAGTTGCCTGTTGGGGAAGTTAGGTCGATATAGTCGACGCTTTTGCCATATTCGTTTTATCAGTGGTTAGATTGGTATAGCTGATGCCACAATATATAACAGTAGAGGATGGATAGGGTGGGAACAGAAGTATGTCAGGAAGGATAGGAGGATATAGATTAGTTGGAGACTCTTGAGGGGACGTGATGTCATTGTCTGACTCATCAAATTTTACTACTATAACTCGCTCTCTATTTTGTTATGCCTTAATGTCAAACTGCTTCAAACTCCTTGTATCTTTTCATTCTAACTTCGAGATGAAATTTTTTGAAGGAGTGTATGTAATGCCCTACTTAATCGTATCATGCAAATTTTACTACTGTTTAAATTACCTGGAAATATTAACTTATAATTATCAAGAAATATTGCTACATACCTACATTGGTGAAACTGTATATTTATTACTAATATAAATTTTATTATTATTCAGTTCCCAACTTCCCTCCTCAAATTTAAATTTTGATAGGATATGGTCTCCTTCCATTTATTCTAATTTAAATATCCATATCCCCAAAATGTCCTCTCAAATTTACTTGGGAGAAGATATGGTCCTCCCCAATTAATTATCAAATTAAATATCCATATCTTATCCCCAAAATGTCCTCTCAAATTTACTTGGTAAGAAAAGTCAAATGAAAGGATCAAGGGTAGTTATGATATTAACGATAGGTGGTTGAGGTGGAGGGGAGGAGGCATAAAAGGGGAAGGATGATGAAAGGAGGGGGGATCCTTGGTCTTGGTTTTGGTTTTGGTTGTGGTTGTGGTTTTGAAGGATTTTGTTTTAGGAGCAAGGTGGAGAAAAGAGAAGGGGGAGAAGGAGTGTGTTTCTTTAACTTGGACACACTACATCTGCTTGGACTTGGGCTCGAAGGGCTAGTGAACGTGTGGAGGTTCCTTGGGATAGAAAATACATTCTAGTTGGCTGGGAGGTAAATCCAACTGGGTAGTTAAGAGGAGCATCCCAACAGAGTCAGGAGCTCAAGAGCATCTCAACTAAGGTATCAGAATAGGTATTCCTCTGTTTATTGATTACTTATATAAATGGTTGCAATGAAATTCTTACTTGTTTAATTTGTGGTAAATGAATCTTAAATGGTATATTATCATCAAATAAATGTTTAGATAGAAATAAGTTATTTCCCATTTATTGTATTTAAAATTTGAGAAATTTAGGTTTTAGTTAGAGGACCCTAGGAAGGAGCCTCACATACATGCAATCTTCAGACCCTGCAATTTCAGACCTATACGAACCAAACTCCGTGAACCAAACTTCAAACCTCTATGAACCAATCCAATGAAGAGAGAAGAAGATGGTTGATGATAGTTTCCAAATGAGAGTCACTTAATTTGTATCTATAGGCTTCCAAGGGTGACCAATTTGCTTTAGGACTGGCATGATCAAATGTGACATTTTGGGCTTCAATTCAAAAATACACTTTCCCTTGTCCAAATTGAGTGCTTCAAAAGTTAAAATTGGTCCTCCTGAAAAGAGAAATCTAGTCCCATAACTGGAATTTGTCACTTAGTTGCCAAATTAACAAGTCTATCTCATTAACAAGGAAAGTACAAATAGGTGCTCGTGGGGACTCCTAGTCAGTTCGAATGGCTTATACCTTGTAAGCAGAACCCTGTGTCTGACACGGTCCTGTATATTTCATGGTATGTTTTCATTGTTCACCATCTAGTCAAAGATAGGATGTGGAAGAGTGGCATGAGAGAAAAATCTAAAATCAAAAAATCTTTCGGTTTTTGTCAAGCAAGGAGCAACCTCTCTTTCCTATAAAGTAATTTGGGATCCATCATCTACCCTGGTGAAAATAAATGCCTAATAAATGATGCCAATGTGCACAATAAATTGAAATTAAACAAATGAAGGGTAATGGATTGAGAAAGGCTTCTTGCGCAAGGAGGTGATGTAAGAAATTTCGATGGGGTACTAGACATGCCTGCTAGAAGCAAAGCAACGTTTGTGATTCCTTGAGTGATTCCACCAAGGTACTAAAGAAGACTGCTAACAGTGGAGAAACACCAAAAAATCTCTTCAAATTTATGTGTACATAATCCCTATGCCTTATTTTGTACATCACCATTAACTATTGGCATGTGTGACTTCTGATGTGATGTTTAATGACTAACATGACCTAGCTGAGACACAGGGGAAGGGCATATCCGTGAAAGGTCAAGCAACCCTAGGAGTACCCATAATGTTTATTCAATACTTCCTTCCATCATTTACAAGACTCTATCTATTGTTGGGACATAGGCAGAGATGTTAGATTCTACCAGTGCTTCACCAATTGTTGTCGACAATACAACACTCACCGAAAGTTTTGGTCTAATGCCAAAGTTTTGGGTCCCCCTTTTTCTTGTTTATGTCCCAAGTTTCTATGTTTACGGCTTTGAACTAGTGAGACCTATCATGTACATGGTTCTTATAAAACTTTATTGATGTTTGTGCTTTTGCAATGACATTTGCTCCAAGTGTTCTATCTTGGATATGAATCTTATTAATGCATTAGGGTTTATAATGCGTTGAGAGTCTCATATAATTTCAAAGTGTTACCCGTGAAACCCTAATTATCATGATAAAAGTCCTAGTCATGTTTTACTCCACAAACTCCCATAACCCATTCTTATAATTATGTCATGAAACCTGCATTAAAAATGTGTCGTCATGACTAACATCTCATGGCATGCAAGCGTCACCTGCAACTAGCAAATCCATTTATGCAAATTGAATCTTTAAAAGTTTCGGCTTTACAACTTTTACGAGTGAAATGTATAAAAATTATTCATATTAAGGCATTTATAAATATTTCTTGAAGTTACAACAAAATTTTCATGAAATATTAACTAACTCGTTCTCTTTTTTTACTTTCTCTTTTATTGTGCTTTAAGACCTTTATAAAAGTTTGTCTTGTGTCACATAACTCCCCTAACGCATTTTATTATTGTTTATGTAGAGTGGGAAATTAGGAATGTCTCAAATTACACCATGAAGGTCTCAATGTCGAAATAATACAAAAGAATTATAAATATTGCCATGACAAATAAAAGTTAAACTTTTGAAAGATAAATATCCAACACCTTGGTGACCATAATCATTTATACATTTGAGAGACTACTTACGAAAGGATAAAATAGATCGAGCAGTGACTTGAAAGGATTGAAGATTAGAAGACTACTCTAGTAGCATGTATGAACCACATGACTATGCCATCACATACATTGGGTCAACACATATCTTAGAAACAATGATGACATTATATGTAATTAACGATGCCATCATGCAAGTAATATGTTCCCTTGACATATAGGTTGCTACATTTGAAAAGTGGTGCTTGGAGTGTATGGGAAAGAAATATGTGATGTGGCAGCAAGCGTATTGAATATGAGGTGGATACAAACATTGTGTCCTTTCGTGTTCATTACTATCATTCATTTAGGGACCCAAGAAGCTAGGGAACGCTATTTTCTATTTGTCATGATTGGCCAATCGCTTTGTAGAGAATATTTTTATCCCTAAACTCTATTACATTGACAACGGTCAAAATAAAGTAGGACTCCATAAAATTAATAGAGTTTAGGTTTCTGTGATCCATATTAAGTTAGAGAAAGATTTCGGCGAAAATCACATGGAATGTCATTTGTCGACGCGTTTCGAACCAACCAGTGTGGTTCATCGTCAGGACAAGTTGAAGAAACAGATCTAGCTTAGCATGTTATATAGACCAAACAGAGCCTCCAACGGCTAGTTTGACCAACCGCTAATATTGACCAAAGGACCATGGTCAATATTAGCGGTTGGTCAAACTAGCCGTTGGAGGCTCTGCTCGGTCTATATAACATGCTAAGCTCGATCTGTTTCTTCAACTTGTCCTGACGATGAACCACACTGGTTGGTTCGAAACGCGTCGACAAATGACATTCCATGTGATTTTCGCCGAAATCTTTCTCTAAATCCATAAAATTATTTCTTAATAATAAAATAAATGTTTAACCGTCATTAGACTTCTATAGTCATTCAGAGTGATATGTAATGGGATCTGGGTAATCCTTCAAATCACACACGCCAACAAGACGAGAGTGATGTGGCAATGTGTTTCATTTATGTCAGAGCTTAGTCAATTAGGAGGAAACTGCCCTGGAAACTGATGCAAGCGAAATCTCATTGGTCAATGTTTAGGTGACCATACCCAAACAATGTCACCATGCGGAGTGATTAGCTTTGCGGTAAAGGAATGTGATATATATACCAAGGAAGGAGTTTTGACAGACTTCCAACTACTTCCATTGGGTATATATATATATATATATCGCAAGTGAAAATATCGCATGGGGTATCATATTTGGTCCAAAAGTTATAACGCTTGCATACCCATCACATACATGGAAGCTGCAGTGAGAAGATTGAACTGCAATAGAAAAAAAATGTGCTAACAACTGCAATGGGGACCCTCGAAGAACATACGTACCATGCACGCATGTAAAGCATATGCAACTGTATATCAAAGCAAATGGAAGCCACCGACACATATATTGCAGGAAGCATTGATAGCAATTGCAAAGGGAAAGCCATTGGGCGTGGGCGGAAGATATACCGTTGTCAAAGCTGTTGATGAGAATCACAGAGAGGATGATTAGCCAAATGGCCAACGCATGATATGATTGTCACGATTCTGCAAAGAAAACATGGCACGTGGGTGATATATATATATATATATATATATATATATATATATATATATATATATATATATATATATATATATATATGCTCGCACAAAGGCCTGGTAACTCATTTTTCGCTCTATATGGAATACGAATGAGAATAGTGAGAATCATAGTTCTAGAATCTGATAGGAAATTAAAGCACCTATGCCATCCAGTCGGAAATGCTTCAGCATCCCAAACTATGTCTTGGGTTGGCTAGACGACGTAGGAATAAGATTTAGTTTGTTGTACACCAGATAGTCAGTCGCTATAGGATAAGCATGAACAAATTTGTTCCTCCAAACGTAGCTTAAGCAATTGCATCATCATATATGCAATACTCACTGACATGGAGCTTGAGTATTGCAACTGGCACTACGATGAGAATCTGTGGCTAATATTTCTGCTATTGCATATGACAAATCGGCAGCACATTTGCCACCTGCTCACTGTGCCTTCTAGTCGCAATTTGCTTTCTGAAGACACAGTTGTAGCTCATTGGCATTTGTAGATGCAATATATAACCTTTTTCGAGCGTTTCACAATCAACAATACCACTGCAGGATGATTTCTTTTGTCTTGGTACAAGTCATTCGATAATATTTGCAACCTCAACCTCGAGCATAATAAAGTTGCATCAATCTAAGGTCGTTAGTTGCATTTTTATCCTCTGATGATTACAAGACTGAGCGTGAAGTTTTTGAACCAATAAAAGGTTGCAATTCCTCGCCTCAAGTCACATTTGTCAATTACAACCTATAGCAAGTTACACTTTTAATATGTGACCTCTCTCAAAGTCGCCTAATTGCATTTCTAGCCCTTAGCCATAACAGAAATGTGACTATGTGACCTCTCTCAAGGTCAAGGTCGCAATGTCACACTTCGGAGTCTCACACAAGGTACAGAAAAATGCGACCTCCCGTGACTTGTGACTGTGCGAGCCGCCTTCGAGTTAAAATCATGACTAAGCCTAAAGTGTGATTCGCATATGGAGAATGCGACCTCATTTCCTTAGTGGACTTGTGATCCCTCAATTTTACATATAATCAAGTTACGCCACATTTATATGAAGATAAAGACAATTCAATACAAATGGACGTTGGATTTCTTGTGGTAGGATAGATTTCTATGTTAACTCAGATTCATGTGATGAAGCTTCCGTCATGTCTCAAAGCATCAGTCCATTAAGATTCTACATTCCCAACGCATGTAAAACTTCACAACAAGAAAACTCATGGAAGAGAGCAAGTTTCCTTCCAAGACAAACAAGACATAAAATAGGCTTTTAGAGAGGAGGCTAGGGGTCTCCAATGGTTGGATGGTTGGATTGTGATAGAGAAGGAGATAACATAGTTTTTGTCTACCGTGCTACTAATCCTCATCTCAACGTATGGGGAGCTAATTTATATGCTTTTATTAAAAGAGATGTCCATGAAGCCATGCAGAGGTCGGTGCCTTCTTCATTGGATTTCAAATTATGCTACTTAGAGATTTCTTCTTGCTTCCTTTTTCTAATGATGAGAGAAGTCTTATCTTAAGCTATGGACCTTGCCATTGTACACCTTTTGGTTTTACTGTTGATATTGTTATTGAAAGGTAATGGGAAATACAAGGATATTCAACAAAATTTTAAGTTGGGTAATCTAGTTGGAGCCAAGATCGCAAGAGGATTTATGAGTAGGTTTTCTTTCATTTCCTCACTTGTTTCTCAAGACCTACCTTCATGGCGTTCTGGTCTCATGGTTTTGGAGAGAAATTACTTGACATTTGTGACTGGACAATAGTTTGTTCTAACAAGATTGTCAATTCATGCAAGCATCACAAGAGCACCCCTTTTGAGTGAAGTTGGTTTTATAGGTTGGGTGGATAAATAAGGAATCAACACTAATGGAACTATGTGTGATCACTTTAAAAGTCTATTTGATTGGTGCTATGCTAATAAAGATGCAAATACATGGTTTTCGCCAACAAACTTGGGCAAGGCAATTGTTAAGGACCATATAGGGGTACAAACTGATCTATGCTCTTCATGAACATGCCATTTTTCTAATGTTATTATTTGGTTGTAAATATGTCTTAAACCAATCTAATTTTTCTGCATAAGGAAATGTTGAATTGGGAAAGCTAGGTTTTCTCACATAGGCTATGCAACTAGGGTTTTAACAAGCTGGAAAGTTAGATCTACACAAGCTCTTGGAAGTAGTTAAAAATACCAAGGAAAATAGGCTTGTATTGTGACCTAGAAACAACATTGGCAATGAGTACTCTAGGGTTTCAGAGAACCCTATGTGTTCTCCTCATAACTTCTCTTTAACTATAATGTAAAATATTGGTCATCATGATTCCAGTATCTATGTTGTGAGTGACTTGAGCATGCATTAGACATTAGGCACGAGAGAACCATGAGGAAGTTCAAAGAGTCATGACCTTAGGTCAAAGGTCATGGTAGGTGAACAATCACCCCACCTCTGTACGTATACCCTCATACCCCATTTGAAGGGGAGGGGCTTTTAGCACTTGATCTACTACTAAAATTAGGTAGTTGATATGTGCTTGAAGGGTTGAAAGCATTCAGATCTTGAAAGCTATGAGGGTGAGTTTTGGCGAGGCTAGTGTTTTGCATTGAATAATGGTATGAGCATCCCATGTTCAATTGTTGGGCTTTGATGAGTTTGATATGTACTTTTGTTTTCATCAACAATAATAAGAATTCTTTATTTTCAACATTGATTCTCATGCTTACTCATAGTGGTTGTATTGGTTGTCAGATATTTCAATGTATTTGTATGTGTGCTTTCTTATAGGTAATATGTTATGGACTAGTTTGTAGGTGTTGCATGTGTGTCTGATTTTGAATTTGTGCTTACTTATTCCTTGCATATTGATCCTTTGGCATGACATACTTCTTCTTATTTGTAGACAAAGGGAAGCTCCCTTGTGAACCTTCCTCCTTCACTTCCACAAGTAAAGTGACTCCTTGACTCATTCTTCCGTCCTTCCTTTGTGATACTTGTTCATATAAGAGAAGCAATTATATAAGGTTATAGGCTTAATGATTAATTATCACTTACTCTTGTGAACCTGTCTCCTTCCTTAACCATTGCAAGAGACTTGAAAAGGAGAAGCCTCCTTGATCCATATTGGCCTCTAGAAGCTCCACCCTTCTCCTTTGCAACTCTCTTTCCCAGGAATACCCTCCTTGATTCCATAGTGAATCTAAATTGAGAAGGCTAGTTGTCAAAGTGAAACTAGGCAACAATCTTATTTGACCCAAGCTACCCTCTTATGAGCCTTGCCCTAGCCTTGCACAACCCTAGGGCGCTAGTTTGGGCCTCAACACCCTTCATTTCAAAAAATGTGGTAGGGAAAATATCATCCCACTAATATCCGATGTGTTAACACCCAGGTTGTTCCCTATGACTCCCAAGGGAATACGGCCGGGGTAACCACTAACCAATCTTTGGGTTACAGTTCCTAGCCTAACTGCAACCAGAGAGGGCTCTCTCTTTATGATTTGTCTCTGTTATGATGGTGTTTTAGGCTAGCTATTATGCTCAGGTTTTGGTTTATGTTTTGGTTGAAGGATTTCTTTCAGGTCTTATGATGCAGTGTTTAGACAGTATAATACCATTGGGCAATGGAGTCTGAAGTTGTGAAGTGATCTGATACGCTGGTTTGGTAGTGCTCAAACTGCAGGGCCTATTGTGTATTTTAAACAGACAAACTAGATCAAATGGTGATGTATGTTGATCAACAGAAAGCAATTAAGAATTTTCTATTGAGCTGGTGGGTGAAAGTGAGCACACTGCACAGGAGCAAAACTTTGAATTCTTGTGACAAAGGTCACTGTGATAGATGTATTCTGAAAGTGCAGCATTTAAGAATTACACTTAACTAGATTACAGCTGAAGAAAACATTGATAAACAACGCAGATTGAACTCAGGTTACTCAATGAATAAATCCTGAAAGCTATTCTTTTTCCTTGTTGCTTAGTATTGAAAACAGATAACATATATGGATTTTAACAAAACAACTAATTAATAGAGAGAGATACAGAGACTTATTGTATGATGAAATACACAGGGATCCAGTAGTTATCAACAGACACCAGAACGCATCCAACACCTCAGAAATACGAGAAATTCCATTGCTTTGCTCTATTAACTTCTGAAAAGGATTACAGCATAAGAACTTCTTCAGGAGAAATCAACAACAACCCTTGCAATCTTATGCGAAGGGGACTTTATAGAAATGCGTATACAAAATATCTCAGTGATTGAGTCATCTGAGAGAGAAAATATCTTCATTATTACGTTCAGAAAGTAGGCAAGGAGTTATTACAATGTTAAATGCAGCGTAAATGCCCTTTATGTCTGTCAGAGGATTGTTTTGACTTTTGAGAATCACTGAGTTGGTTGCATTACTCTGTTTTAATTCTGGAGATACTCATTTACTTTTGGCTGCGCAGTGCATTCTCGGGTTTGCCAGCTGTGGTTTTCTTTTTCTGCTTTGTTGGCCGCTACATCCGCTGAGTTGGCTCAGCTTTGATTTATGCTGCATGTTGACTTTGCTGAACTGTGCCTTTTATAAAAAATTGTAATAAAACAGAAATTTGGTAAATGCCTTACTGATTACAAAATTCTGTGTATTGCATCTGTCCACCATTCCTGTGTAGGGAGCTGATGCTTGAGGATGGCCTCCATTGTCTCTTCAGCTTCTGTATATTTGAAAAAATTTGGGGCTACATCAAACAAGTGATTAATTTCATTCATTATAAAAAGTAGATTTTCTATCTTACTATAGAAAATCTGTCCTGTAATAGGCCCTGTGTCTTCTGAAGTGCTGGCCTTCTCATTGACCTGTGCTGAGGCAAAAACATTTACTCTTTTAGCATACTGTTCATGGGTGAATAATTTCCCTCCGTTGTTCAGCAAGCTAGGGAGTCCTCTACTCTGCAACACCTGAAACTTCTCCATGAACCTATTTACCTCTGTCTGCATATCCTGGGTTCTCCTGTCCAATGTCTGCACCAGATTTCTAAGAGTAAGAACCCTCTTGATCATTTGAATGGTCTCAGTTCTATTTGTGATTCCAATGGTGGCTAACTGAGAACTTGTTTTGTGGTTAAGCACATTGATCATTCTTGTAGCAACTTCAGGCATATTTCCTAATAAGGCCCTTGATGTGCGGATTTCCTTCTGTGCCTTTGGGATGAGCTCTAGTTGCTCATGGATTGTCTCGATATATGGCCATTGGTTGTTGATGGATTGACCAATATTGGACCATATCATTGCTCTGATCTCAGATATGATTTTATCTAGCTTGAGCTCATTCTCAAGCTCCTTGATCCTGTCTTTAAGGGCCTTGATTTCCCTGGCCTTTTCTCCCACCTCTCTTTTTGTCTTATCATGCCTTTCATTTACCTTGGCCAGCTTTTCCTTAGTTTCATTCAGCTCTGTCATCTGGGCTTCCAAAATTTGTATTTCATTCTTTAGCTTCTGCATATCTAGGCTCTGATCTGTGCTGATGGGTGCTGCTGAAGTAGATGTGGCTGTTTGTTCAGCCTGCTGAGGTGGAGGCACCGTAGTAGGAACAGTCTCCTCAAGATTGATGACTTGAGGAGGGGGCTGAGATGTATGCCCTTCTTGTGCTTGTTTTAATGGTGCTTGTAGAGCTGCTTGTGTAGCCTCATATTGCCCCAATTTTTCTTGTGCCTTCACAAGCTCTTTGTAAATGGAAACTAGCAGGGCAGTAGAATCCTGCTCATGCCTTTGCTTTGCTATCTCATCAGTCTGTGGATGGATAGTGGCTGGAATTTTGATCTTCTTTCTTAGTGCAGCCATGTCAGCATCTCTAAGTTTCAGGATCTCTTGTATCCCTTTGATGTCATTGGGATTGTGCCCAATTTCTACAATGATTTCCTCCAGGGATTTTATCCTGTTGTCTTTGGCCTGAGAAGAGGCCCTCTCCAGTTCTAGCTGGGAAGCTGTGGCATTCAGACTGCTTGTTAATTTATAATTCTCCAAAGTCTTGTCGGCCAATGAAGCATACACCATTTCGCCAGTTTGCTTATGCAGCTCAATTTTGTCCATAGGGTGTATGTCTTTGGCAAGGACCTCTAGGTTAGTCCTAAGATAGTCAGCAGTGGATTGTGGCTGGAGTGCCGTAGGCATAAAGTGACTCATTATCATTTTGCCTTCACTTACATCAAAAGCGGACATAAGTCTCTGCTGATTGGAAGGAGCCATGTTTAGCAGGTGATTGTACAGTTGTACTTTGATAGGATCACTCCTCCTCTTGATGTCTATAAATTGCTGCTTGATGCTTACTTGTCCCTCTTTCTGCTGGCTGGAGGAGCTGACCTCCCCTCCCATGGTCCTGTCCTGTTCCTGCTGGAAGGAACTTGCTGAAGCTTCTCTGCTGGGTGGGCCCATGCCCAATGCCTCTCTTATTGCTATATCCTCCTCTGGAAAATCATTTAGTCTCTGCCTTTTCTCTCCCTGGTCTATAGAGGATGTCAGGGGAGTTTCTCTGTCCCTTTTTCTAAAGACAAATGTATCCTCCTTTTGAGGGGTTTGGAGGACCGAGGCATCAAAGGTAGTGTCTTGTCTTGTAGGCACCGTTCTTTCAGTGGTCTGAGGAGTCTCCACTGTTTCCTTTTGCTGGGCAGACTGCTCCTGCCTTTGTTCTTCTTGATGTTGTTGCTCTTGCTGTTCTGATTCTTCTTGCTGCCCTTGCTACAGCCCTTCTGCTTGCTGCTGTTGTTTTTGTTGCTGTTCCTGCTCCATCTCTTTGCCTTTGCCTTTTTCTGAGATGTTTTCACCAGTTCTTGTAGCTTGATGTTGGGCAGTTGAGGAGGACGCTGCTGCTCCAATTTGTGTGCTTGGCAGTGAGGTGACCTGTGAATAAAACTCAAGGTCAACCATCTTCTTAAGGTTTCTTAGAGCTCTTTGATTAAGCTCTTCTTGGGTCACATTTTCTTCTAAAGTTCCTCTTCTCCACTTGCTTTGGTTGGCATATTTTTCTAAGTGAGGAAGGCTATAATGACCATAAGCAGATAATTTGTATTTGAGCCTCCTCATTGTAATGAAGTTGTTGGGGTCATAGGGTTTCCATATGAAGCTGTATTTGAGACCAAGGCCCACAAGCATTCTATCTGCCTCTCTCCACCCTTCATCCCTTTCATTGAGAAGGAAATGGCCAAGTTGATTTCTGACCTTTAACTGTGCCTTCTTACCTTTTCCTGAGAAGTGGAGAATATCCACATAACCAAACTGCCTGAAGTATTCCAAGGCAAGTAGCCTCATAGGCACAAATTTAGGTAGTTTAAATGGGGGCAACTCACACCCATATAGTCTGATAACGGTGTGGTGTTGGTAGAAATACCAATCCCCAATACTGTATGCTTTTGATAAATGCAGGAGTCTTTGCATTTCGTCTGTCAATCTGGGAGGAGGTGAACCCAACAGTAGAGTCAAGGCTGGATGGATGAAAAGATCAATAAATTCGCAGTAGGTGTATGGAGAACAGCTTACTATGTGAAAAACGGATGTCCAATACACTACTGATCTCAGATTGCCCTGTGCATCTTCTCTCTTCTTTGGGAAGGAGAACTTATCATGCTGGAAGTATAGGAGCAGATGATATAGGTAAGAGGTGTATTTAAATACCCTTTCTCTTGACAGATTCATCAACTGCTCATGCATCTTATCTGATATGTATGTGGCATAATCATAGTAGATTGGCTTCTTTCCTGGGGAAAACATAAGCATCATTTGTAGAACAGTTTCATCCACATACTCCACTGAATCATATCCCAAGATGGGACTGATCATGTCAGCAAGGTCTAAACCCAACTGGTTAAGGTAGGCAAAATTGATGGGAGGAATTTGCACAGTATCAGCTTTGATGAAAATCTGATTAAGCTTTGTGATTTGTGCCTCTGTTATCCTGGCTCCCTGTACTATTAAATCAGCTAATGATAGAGGGACCAACTTTTGATCTGTCTTGAACTGCAACATCTCCCTGATGGCTTCAGGGGTAATGAGGAACAGAATTGAGCCTGAAGAGTCCAGCACTGCCCTCTGGGATGCATCATAGTATTCAACAACTAAGTGGACAAGCTCAGGGAATTGATTAACCTGAGGAAGCTTGAATATTGGGAGAAATGAATCCCAAATTCCCAGGATGTCTGTCCCCCTCTCATGTTTGATCTTTATTTCATTTAGGATTTGTAAATGGAACCTGCTTTTGCTCAACATTTCCTCTGATATCTTGTAGTCCAGGTCTGCTAATGCTCTTGTGTCCAATGTTCTATTAGGGGCATTCAGGGGAGCTACATTTAGGGCTATAGGAGCTACAGGGGGATCCATGACTCTTCTTGGGATGTGGTTCTCTTTGAGGACTGCTGTTACTATGCAGAGTAACACTGACAAAGTTTCTTTGCAGACAATGATGGTTTTATGAGTGAAGGGTGAAGGTAAAGGCTGCAGCAGTTGAAATACTGCCTTTGAGTGATTAGGTGGGTGGCAGAAATGCTCAGAGTATGCTCTTTTGTGGTGGATTTGTTTCCTGCAGGTGACGGGTTCACGATTGCGCGAACCAGCGACAGTTTTCTTTCAAATTACCCACAGTGGTTCGACAGAAGTGTGGTGACGGCTCTGGTTCAGTCTAAATGTCAATTCAGTGGCATTTAACGGTGAATTTCGGGTCTTAAGGTCTGTTACTCATTGATACGCGAAATGCAGTGAAAATGGAGTTTCAGAGCTCAAATGAGGAATACCTGCAGAGTTGGACTGGTTAGAGCTTGCTGGCGCCGAAGAGATGGACGTTCTGGCGGTCAGGAAACACTTTTCCGCTGCTGGTGCAGGTTTGGTCGTAATTATGCATGCAGGATAAACAACGATGAATGCGCTCAAAATGGCAAAAAACACGAATTTTCGGCCAAAATAGACTTTTTGGTGATTTTGGCGCGAATTTGTGCTGACGTCAGCATGACGTCACAGGTGGGGTCGGGGTCGGATGACGTCAGCAGGACGTCATCGGGCCAGGTGGCGGGTTTGGTTGGTCCACTGGGGCAGTGAGATGGCAGGACAGGTGGACCAATGACTGGGCAAGGAAATGACAAGACGGCGTACCTGGGGTGACGGAGCGATGACGCGGCGGTGAGGTGGCGGTGAGGTAATAGAAGCGGGAACGGTAAAACCGGAAACCGGGGCGGTTTCATATCGCACCGCCTACGGTACGGTGGCGGTATGCGTCAGTGGTACCTCCGATGGGCTGAGGAGGGGACGCGTGGCTGCCGCATGACGTAGTCAAAATACGGCCATCGGACGATATCATTCGTACAGCAGATGCGCTCCGATGCCGCGATGGCCGTCGGATCTGAAGGGGTAAGATCTGACGGTTATCGGGAGTTTGACATGACAGGAAGGTAGCATAGTTAATGATCGGGCGTCGGAAGGGGTCCGATGTGATAAAGGCCGTCGGATCTGGAGTTCCTTGATCGGACGGTCGTCGGGAAAGGTGAAGCGATAGGCGGGTACGGGGAGCGGCATAGTTATTTAATAATAATTCTGGGGATCTGTGCAAGGGCGGGGAACCTTGGCAAGGTGGGTTTTTTACGAATTTTAGTGGAATGCACCTGCCCTTTAGACTTAGGATAAACGAAAAATGTTGGTTTTTTGATGTTTTTAGCCATTTTGAAGCGGGTAAGGGTAGAAACTGGGCTTTTAGGGGTTTTTCATGTGCAAATGAGGATCAAAAAGTGAGGAAATGAATTTGCAAGGGAGAAGGGGGATTTAGCTTAGGTTCATCAAGATGACCAGTTGCCATCTGATCCCTGACATGTAACTTATTGGCTATAATACCAAGTGGAGGATATTTATATAGGAGTTGGGGTTTATACACCATGGTGTTAGTAATATTAGGGAAAAAAGGTAATGTAAGGGATTTATATAATAGGGTTAGTGTTAGCATGGATAGTGGAAGTGAATAAAGGGGAAACCATTAAGTTCATTTGAAACAAACTTGGTTTTAAGAGTAGATCAAAATGAAAAGATTTTTAGACAAGAAATGTGGCTTTTAAAGATTAAGAACCACCATGAAAGCTTAGTCTTTTCCATGAATCTTAGCTGATGGGGAATGTTAGAAATGAAATTGGAGGGGAATGAGGGAAATTAGTCATGCTTCCTGCTGCAATTCGATGAAGAAAAACACCTTTGTCAATTAATTGACTTTGCTTTGATGCCCACAGTTACCATCTCTGCAATGGTAGGGATAACCTTTCTGCAACCCCAACTACTTACCCAGCTACTTGCCTAGCATTTTATTTCTTCTTGGAGGGTGCACTTGGACTTGCAGACCCTTACTTGCCTTTTCTTTTCTTTGGCTTTTTCTTTTGCTTTTTCTATCTACTTCTACCCTTATCTCTTCCAAGGTCCCAGATTAAGCTGTTGAGAGCCTTTTCTTCTCTACCTGAACTAGTTGTCTGCCAAGATTAAGCAGTTTGGACAGACTTCTTTCTCTATTCTATAACTCAAAATTGAAACATGGCATGATCCAGGTTAAACTGTTGGATCATCCACCAAAATTGAAATAAGGTCATCAACATTTGAAACACTTTACACACCTCTTGTTCTCTAGGAAATATGGGATCTTTGTGATATCAAAGCAGAGCATATTTGGACTTTCCCTTGCCCATCATGAAATATGAAACCTATTGGTATAGGTATCCAACAGTGGCTCCACATGGGGATGGTTTTTATTTTGAAAGACCAAGAACAGCAGGTCAGATTGCCTTGCTCTCTGACTGCCCATATCAATCTTGAAATTTGTTGCTTTGATGTGTCAAAATTGTGTGCTTCTTTCTTGGAAAACCTCTGATTCTATTTGCCTTTTGCTGGTTGGTGAATCACTTAGAAAACTGCATTTTTACAATCTAAATAGAAAATAATATGTACATCTGTATATATACAAGGGAACCTCAGGTTGCACTTATGGGAAATAGTCAAAATAATGCTTCAGCATCCTGCCATTGACAGGACCTTCATCCAAGTCAGTTTCAGTTAGACTTTTGAGGAAGTAAGTGTTGTTACCTTGCACTGCTTCGACAACAAATGGTCCTCTCCAAAGGGAATCAAATTTCCCATGTTTTCCTTTTTCTTCTCTCCTTGCATCCCACTTGAGGACTTTATCACCAATGCTGAAATCTTCTGCCTTAGTTCTTCTATCAAAGGCCCTTTTTAATTTTTCTTGTAATATCTGCACTCTGCTGAAAACTTGTTCTCTAGTTTGCTGTAAACAGATTATCTGATTGATCCTCCTTTGCATATCATTTGGCTCTGCTTGACTCTCTTGCAGAAGCTTCATAACCGACACTCCTAGTGATGAAGGAAATTTGGCTTCTAATCCATAGACTAACTCATATGGGCTGGTCCCAATTGATCTTTTTGTTGTTAGTCTATCTGCCCATAAAGCATTGACTAGTTTCTTATGTCAGTTCTTTTTGTTCTCTTCCAGCACCTTCTTTATGATATTTATTAAACTTTTGTTTGATGATTCAGCGAGGCCATTTCCTTGGGGATAGTATGCAGTAGAATGGCCCAAAGTGATGTGAAATTTATGGCAGAAGTTCACCATTTTCTTGGATCTGAAAGCAGCAGCATTGTCTGTTATTATTTTGTCTGGACAACCAAATCTAGCCAGTATGTTGTTTTCCAAAAACTAAATGATTACTGAGTCATTTGCTTGTCTGCAAGGGGCGGCTTCAATCCATTTGGTGAAGTAGTCTGTGGCTGTTAAAATCCATCTGTGTTGGCCTGAAGATGAAGGATGAATTTCCCCAATGAAATCCAAGCCCCATTGTTGGAAAGGTCTTTCTGTTGCAATAGGTCTTAAGGGGAGTGGCAGCAACTGTCTTTTGCCCTCAAATACTTGACATTGATGACATGAGGTGGTGAATCTCTTAACATCTGAGAACATGGTGGGCCAGTAATACCCTGCCCTTAGTATTTTATCCACAGTGGACTTCCAGTACAAGTGTCCACCACAGTGTCCTGCATGATATTGTTAGTTTCATTTTCCATTAAACAGTGCAGCAATATTCCTTCATGGTTTTTCCAAAGCAGATTTGCATCCATCACACAAAATCTTGATGTTTTCATTTTTAAGAATCTACACTTAGTTCTGGACAGTCCTGGGGGAGCACACAGGTTTTGTAACACATAACAGATATCAGAGTACCAAGGAGATTGTTCAAAGGCTACATTGATCTTTGGAGTCGCCAGCTCTGTTTCACTGTCCAGCTGATTGATATCTAGGGCCTGGAAATTTGATTCTGTCATTAATTTGGCCAAGCCTTGCCCTTTTATTAGCTTTGTAGGTTTTATTTCAATGTCAAATTCTAGTATGTTGGCAATCCATTTTCCTCTTCTGCCCTCTAAGTTTTCTTGGGTGAGAATGTCTTTGACAATAGGACTTGGTACATAAGCCACAACATGGGAATAAAGGATGTAAATCCTAAAGTCTTTAATGGCTTTGACCAAAGCATAGGCTTGTTTCTCCATAATTTGATATTTTAGAGGGGCATCTCTAAGAGCCCTGCTGAAGAAGGCAATAGGCTTCTCATTCCCTTGGTCATCTTTCTGTAATAAAACAGCAGCAATAGTGTGCTGGGAGGCGAAAGAGAAAATGATAAAGTCTCTGTCAAACTGAGGATTGGTTAACACTGGGGTTTGAGTCAAGGCCAATTTTATACCTTCAAAGGCTTGTTTTGCTTCAACAGTCCACTTTACTTTTGAATCCTTTTTTAGCATGTTGTTTAATAATCTGATTAGTTCTGCTAAGTTTGGGATAAACCTTCTCAAAAAATTGATTTTTCCTAAGAATCCCTGCAACTCTTTGACATTCCTTGGGTGGGGCATTTGTAGGATAGCTTGTATCCTATCTGGATCAATTCTTATGCCATCTTTTGAAATAATGTGTCCTAAGAGTTTACCTTCTTCCAAGCCAAATAATGACTTCTTGGGATTTAAGGAAATACCATATTTCCTGCATGTTAGGAAAATCTGTCTCAAATGTTTCAGATGTTCTTGGTCAGATTTTGAAAAGGGTGTAAGATCATCTAAGTAAATGACTAGGAAGTCATGAATCTCTTTTGCAAAAGCAATATCCATTGCTCTTTGAAATGTTGCCCCTGCATTTTTCAATCCAAAGGGCATTTTTACATATTTGAAAGTTCCCCATGGAGTTGTAAATGCAGTTTTGTCTTGATCATCAGGGTGTACTAGGATTTGATTAAAGCCTGAGAATCCATCAAGCAATGACATCCTTGAAGCCCCCACCACTCTTTGGAGAATGTGATCCATTTTGGGTAAAGGGTAGTTATCTTTGAGTGATACTTGATTTAGATTCCTTAAATCTACACAAAGTCTAATCTCACCAGTCTTTTTTCTTGTAGGGACTAAGTTGGAAATCCATTCAGAGAATCTGATTGGTGCTATGATGCCAGCTTTGAACATTTTTTGCAATTCCTTTTCAATGGAAGGAAGGAGTATAGGATTGATCCTTCTCAACTTCTGTTTGAATGGTTTTTGATTAGGCTTGAGGGGAATGGTATGCTGAATGACAGAAGTATCATAGGACTTTAGGTCCTCATAGCCCCATGCAAAGACATCTTGGAACTCTTTAAAGAGGTCAATGTACTTGGGTTTTTTATTAGGGGCCAAAGAAGCAGACAGCTTTATTATTTTGGGTTTGTGAATGGTACCAATATTGCATTCTTCAATGGCTGCATCTAATGGCTGCATTTTTGGCTTTCTAGGGATGTCATTTGAATCAAAAATGTCCTCTAGCGGGGTAAGGCCTGTTGGAAGGAAATTGTCTTTGAGTTGTATGATTTCAGCTTCAGCGCTGGTCACCTCTTCACAGTCAATTTGGTGAATTTGCTGAATGTTTTCGTTGTTGAAGATGGTTGGATTCAGTAATTGTTTTGCTGTTCTAGGTGATATTGGATGAACCATTTGTTGAAACAACATTTGTGATTGACTTGCTGACTCAAGTATTTGTGATTGACTTGCTGATTCAGTGTCAATATTTAATCCTGCAAACTCTTGTTGTAAGGTTAGAAAATTGTTTATTTGCATATCATCCTCAAATACTTGCCATTCTTTAACATTGTTTGGAATGGAGGGTCTGTACTTGACCTCGGCTGTGAAGCAATTGTTGGTTTCCAGTGGAAATTTGAACGTGCTGGCAAATGTTGCCAAACTGTGTGCATGGAGATTGTGGCCCCTTGAAATTTTTGTGATAAAGAACTCAGAGAAAGTGTCCAATATTTCAATTACAGCAGACCTGTAAGACCTCAACCTTTTGTCATTGGTGACAAAACTTCCTTTCACTTGTTGAATCACTAGATCAGAGTCTCCCATGATCGAAACCATAGGAGCTTGTAATGCCTTTACTAGCTTGAGACCTAGTAACAGAGCTTCATACTCTGCCATGTTATTAGTGCATCTAAAGTTTAACCTACAAGCTCTGCCTTCTGCATGGGTTTTCTCTTTGTTATGTATCCAAACTCCAGCTCCTGCCCCTAACTTGTTGACTGAGCCATCAAATTCTAAGACCCACAGGATATCTTGCTTGACAGGAGATTTAAAGATCTGTTCATGTGATGGCAATGTAAGCAGGAGTTGGGGTTTCTTCTTTGGCTTGTGTTCTAGGACAGTTTCATCATTGGATTGAAAATCTTTGACAACTAGAGGAGGGGTCGTGTCCAGTGCTTGACTGATCGATATTTTATGGGTGGTACTTCCTTGATTAATGTTTTGTTCTTGCATGAGGGTTTCGGTCCTAATGTCATTGTTTGAGAGGCTTGCGCTGTCATTGAAGAGAATGAACGAATCTATGTCTGAATGGACAGCATATACAGGAAAGTTTTGAGGCTTTTCCTCACTGCTGACCATGTATTTCATGAGTGTTTCTCTGTAGAGTCTCTTTGGTTGCCCAAAGACAGAGATGGTGGCATATGACATATCTAATTGCAGGGAGCCTTGGAGTTTGGCTCCCCATGATCTTGATAACAGCATCCCATATTTAGGTGGGATATCAGCGACTACAACATCCATTAGAATGGTTTTGTTGGGGTATTGAACCAGAGACACACATAAATCTTTTATTAGACCTAAACACTTGACTTGGCTGGAGTCAAAGGAAAACAGGTCCTTGTATGGTCTTGTTATATCCAAATTCAATCTTTCCATGACTGCTTTTGGCATGAGGTTATGAGAGGCACCTGAGTCAAACATCGCGTTATGCAGAATTTTGTCATGAATATGCAAGCTGACATAAAAAGGTAATATCCCTGTAACTGCTGTTTTTCCATCTACCTCTGGGCCAAACAGTAATTCCGGAGTGTCATCTAACACATTTACATCATCTTTGCTATTAGTGAGTTGAAGGGATTTCTTAATCTGTTGTTTATAGATGTCATGCTTAGCTAATTCTGAGAGGGGAATTGCTATCTTTAGCTTGCCAATCTCTGTGCCTAGGTCAAAAGGTTTATCAGCTTGGGTTTTGGAGTTATGGATAGCAGCCCTTTCTTTGCTCATTACATCTTCTTGTTGGTTTTCATCTTGACTTTGAGACCTGCCCCTTTTACTCATGTCTGGAGGGGTAATATCTAAATCAGGGTGAGAGGACGACGTTGCCATAGGCTGATGTAGTGGTGACAAAAGTGTGGTGACCTCTTCAACCACTACTTCCTCTGTAGGCAAGTTTGTTTTGTCATTAGGTTCTGTGACTATGGTTCCTTTAGACTGCTGTTTATCTTTTATCTTTTCAGGCTGATTTACATTTACAGTCCTACTCCTTAGCTTGTACTGTTTATGAACTTCATAGACAGCACTATCATATCCTTGTTTAAAATCAAAGGATTCTCCTGATTTAGTTTGGAATATTTTGATTTCATCATCCTCATGATCCTCTTGTGTTAAGAAAACCTGGCTTTTACCATCTAGACCCATTAGATTAATCTCAGGGTCTTCATTAGGTTCAGTTGATGTTGAAGTTTCTGCATAATTTTCTTGGAAAGGGGGTCTAATGTCTTGGTCAGCACTTGTTCTACCAATGTTTTGGTTTTGGGTTCTCCTAAAATTCGGATTTCTAGGAGGGTTGTTTTGTGGTGCTTCCCATGATGACTTTCTTTCAACCGATTCCACTCTTTCACCCAATCTCTTCATGCTATTTAGTATTGCATCCAGCTTTTGATCAAAGCCCGAGGGTTCTTCTTTGAAGGCAGTCCTTTTCTCCAACTTTGCCCTGTTTCTTTTGGCAATTAGGTTAGCTTCCACTGTGACAGCAACCCTTTGAGCTTCTTCAAGGGTTGGAGGATCTCTTTCCTTCAACTGATAGGCCATATCAGGGTCAAAACCATCAGGGAATTTATACAGGGCTAAATCAGGAGGAGGCCTTAAGTTCTGTGGAATAGCATTATATACATTGTTAAACCTAGCACAATATTCCAAAACTGTCTCCTGGGGACCTCTCTTAATAGTGTCATATTCACCAAGTACGTGGAGAGGATCTTTCTTCTTCTCCCATCTGTCAGTAAAAGCTTCGTAAAGCTGATCAGGAGTTGTAATGGAGTTTGCATTGAGGGATCTGAACCAAGTTCTAACATCCCCAGTTAAGCTTTGAACAAAAATTCTCATTCTGACAATGTCATCATCTATTTCATAGGTCTCAAAGTGGTCTTGCATCTTCTTAGCATGCTGGATAGTAGTTAGAGAGCCATTTGAGTCAAAATATGAGATTTTACTTTGATAATCTTGAGGTAAGGCCGCAGCATTAGCTGGTATCTGCAGAGGTGCATACCTGTTAGCCATATTTATGAGGTTTAGAGGGTTAATAGGAACAAACGGGACAGCAGGGATCACTGGTATAACAGGGTTAATGGGATGAGTAGCTAGTGGGAGACTGGTCAAAGGAGTATGTGCAGTGGATGAAGATGTGAGAGGAGGACTTTGCGATGTTGATGGTGAACTAGGGGAACCAGGGGTGGACCGGAAAAGAACTTTGCAAGGAGTGGGAATGAGGCTGGGATGATCCGAACTTATATTTGCATCAGCAGGCTCCTCCTGCTTTTGCTATCTCCGGATGTTTCTTTGGATGGTATTTCGATTATCAACAATGATGGGTGGATTAGGGTCAGGATTTGCCCTAGTATGCCGAGGATTTTTCTTAGGAGCCAGCTTCCAACCTGTTTTTTGGGATTTTGTAGGAAGTTTTTATATTTGCAAGGACTGGATGAAGATTTTGGAATGGCTATATATTCTCAAAGCTAAGACGAAGATTTCCCAAACAAGCTCCTCCTTAAAGCTGTTAATGTGATGCAGAAACAGTTCTAAGGCCTCTTGGCTGGTTTCAGGTTTGATGGTAACTTTGGAAAACATATAGTAATTGAAAAATCCTAAGAAGTCCCCAGTGGAGTCGCCAATTATGTTAACACCCAGGTTGTTCCCTATGACTCCCAAGGGAATACGGCTGGGGTAACCACTAACCAATCTTTGGGTTACAGTTCCTAGCCTAACTGCAACCAGAGAGGGCTCTCTCTTTATGATTTGTCTCTGTTATGATGGTGTTTTAGGCTAGCTATTATGCTCAGGTTTTGGTTTATGTTTTGGTTGAAGGATTTCTTTCAGGTCTTATGATGCAGTGTTTAGACAGTATAATACCATTGGGCAATGGAGTCTGAAGTTGTGAAGTGATCTGATACGCTGGTTTGGTAGTGCTCAAACTGCAGGGCCTATTGTGTATTTTAAACAGACAAACTAGATCAAATGGTGATGTATGTTGATCAACAGAAAGCAATTAAGAATTTTCTATTGAGCTGGTGGGTGAAAGTGAGCACACTACACAGGAGCAAAACTTTGAATTCCTGTGACAAAGGTCACTGTGATAGATGTATTCTGAAAGTGCAGCATTTAAGAATTACACTTAACTAGATTACAGCTGAAGAAAACATTGATAAACAACGCAGATTGAACTCAGGTTACTCAATGAATAAATCCTGAAAGCTATTCTTTTTCCTTGTTGCTTAGTATTGAAAACAGATAGCATATATGGATTTTAACAAAACAGCTAATTAACAGAGAGAGATACAGAGACTTATTGTATGATGAAATACACAGGGATCCAGTAGTTATCAACAGACACCAGAACGCATCCAACACCTCAGAAATCCGAGAAATTCCATTGCTTTGCTCTATTAACTTCTGAAAAGGATTACAGCATAAGAACTTCTTCAGGAGAAATCAACAACAACCCTTGCAATCTTATGCGAAGGGGACTTTATAGAAATGCATATACAAAATATCTCAGGCATTGAGTCATCTGAGAGGGAAAATATCTTCATTATTACGTTCAGAAAGTAGGCAAGGAGTTATTACAATGTTAAATGCAGCGTAAATGCCCTTTATGTCTGTCAGAGGATTGTTTTGACTTTTGAGAATCACTGAGTCGGTTGCATTACTCTGTTTTAATTCTGGAGATACTCATTTACTTTTGGCTGCGCAGTGCATTCTCGGGTTTGCCAGCTGTGGTTTTCTTTTTCTGCTTTGTTGGCCGCTACATCCGCTGAGTTGGCTCAGCTTTGATTTATGCTGCATGTTGACTTTGCTGAACTGTGCCTTTTATAAAAAATTGTAATAAAACAGAAATTTGGTAAATGCCTTACTGATTACAAAATTCTGTGTATTGCATCTGTCCACCATTCCTGTGTAGGGAGCTGATGCTTGAGGATGGCCTCCATTGTCTCTTCAGCTTCTGTATATTTGAAAAAAATTGGGGCTACATCAAACAAGTGATTAATTTCATTCATTATAAAAAGTAGATTTTCTATCTTACTATAGAAAATCTGTCCTGTAATAGGCCCTGTGTCTTCTGAAGTGCTGGCCTTCTCATTGACCTGTGCTGAGGCAAAAACATTTACTCTTTTAGCATACTGTTCATGGGTGAATAATTTCCCTCCGTTGTTCAGCAAGCTAGGGAGTCCTCTACTCTGCAACACCTGAAACTTCTCCATGAACCTATTTACCTCTGTCTGCATATCCTGGGTTCTCCTGTCCAATGTCTGCACCAGATTTCTAAGAGTAAGAACCCTCTTGATCATTTGAATGGTCTCAGTTCTATTTGTGATTCCAATGGTGGCTAACTGAGAACTTGTTTTGTGGTTAAGCACATTGATCATTCTTGTAGCAACTTCAGGCATATTTCCTAATAAGGCCCTTGATGTTCGGATTTCCTTCTGTGCCTTTGGGATGAGCTCTAGTTGCTCATGGATTGTCTCGATATATGGCCATTGGTTGTTGATGGATTGACCAATATTGGACCATATCATTGCTCTGATCTCAGATATGATTTTATCTAGCTTGAGCTCATTCTCAAGCTCCTTGATCCTGTCTTTAAGGGCCTTGATTTCCCTGGCCTTTTCTCCCACCTCTCTTTTTGTCTTATCATGCCTTTCATTTACCTTGGCCAGCTTTTCCTTAGTTTCATTCAGCTCTGTCATCTGGGCTTCCAAAATTTGTATTTCATTCTTTAGCTTCTGCATATCTAGGCTCTGATCTGTGCTGATGGGTGCTGCTGAAGTAGATGTGGCTTTTTGTTCAGCCTGCTGAGGTGGAGGCACCGTAGTAGGAACAGTCTCCTCAAGATTGATGACTTGAGGAGGGGGCTGAGATGTATGCCCTTCTTGTGCTTGTTTTAATGGTGCTTGTAGAGCTGCTTGTGTAGCCTCATATTGCCCCAATTTTTCTTGTGCCTTCACAAGCTCTTTGTAAATGGAAACTAGCAGGGCAGTAGAATCCTGCTCATGCCTTTGCTTTGCTATCTCATCAGTCTGTGGATGGATAGTGGCTGGAATTTTGATCTTCTTTCTTAGTGCAGCCATGTCAGCATCTCTAAGTTTCAGGATCTCTTGTATCCCTTTGATGTCATTGGGATTGTGCCCAATTTCTACAATGATTTCCTCCAGGGATTTTATCCTGTTGTCTTTGGCCTGAGAAGAGGCCCTCTCCAGTTCTAGCTGGGAAGCTGTGGCATTCAGACTGCTTGTTAATTTATAATTCTCCAAAGTCTTGTCGGCCAATGAAGCATACACCATTTCGCCAGTTTGCTTATGCAGCTCAATTTTGTCCATAGGGTGTATGTCTTTGGCAAGGACCTCTAGGTTAGTCCTAAGATAGTCAGCAGTGGATTGTGGCTGGAGTGCCGTAGGCATAAAGTGACTCATTATCATTTTGCCTTCACTTACATCAAAAGCGGACATAAGTCTCTGCTGATTGGAAGGAGCCATGTTTAGCAGGTGATTGTACAGTTGTACTTTGATAGGATCACTCCTCCTCTTGATGTCTATAAATTGCTGCTTGATGCTTACTTGTCCCTCTTTCTGCTGGCTGGAGGAGCTGACCTCCCCTCCCATGGTCCTGTCCTGTTCCTGCTGGAAGGAACTTGCTGAAGCTTCTCTGCTGGGTGGGCCCATGCCCAATGCCTCTCTTATTGCTATATCCTCCTCTGGAAAATCATTTAGTCTCTGCCTTTTCTCTCCCTGGTCTATAGAGGATGTCAGGGGAGTTTCTCTGTCCCTTTTTCTAAAGACAAATGTATCCTCCTTTTGAGGGGTTTGGAGGACCGAGGCATCAAAGGTAGTGTCTTGTCTTGTAGGCACCGTTCTTTCAGTGGTCTGAGGAGTCTCCACTGTTTCCTTTTGCTGGGCAGACTGCTCCTGCCTTTGTTCTTCTTGATGTTGTTGCTCTTGCTGTTCTGATTCTTCTTGCTGCCCTTGCTGCAGCCCTTCTGCTTGCTGCTGTTGTTTTTGTTGCTGTTCCTGCTCCATCTCTTTGCCTTTGCCTTTTTCTGAGATGTTTTCACCAGTTCTTGTAGCTTGATGTTGGGCAGTTGAGGAGGACGCTGCTGCTCCAATTTGTGTGCTTGGCAGTGAGGTGACCTGTGAATAAAACTCAAGGTCAGCCATCTTCTTAAGGTTTCTTAGAGCTCTTTGATTAAGCTCTTCTTGGGTCACATTTTCTTCTAAAGTTCCTCTTCTCCACTTGCTTTGGTTGGCATATTTTTCTAAGTGAGGAAGGCTATAATGACCATAAGCAGATAATTTGTATTTGAGCCTCCTCATTGTAATGAAGTTGTTGGGGTCATAGGGTTTCCATATGAAGCTGTATTTGAGACCAAGGCCCACAAGCATTCTATCTGCCTCTCTCCACCCTTCATCCCTTTCATTGAGAAGGAAATGGCCAAGTTGATTTCTGACCTTTAACTGTGCCTTCTTACCTTTTCCTGAGAAGTGGAGCATATCCACATAACCAAACTGCCTGAAGTATTCCAAGGCAAGTAGCCTCATAGGCACAAATTTAGGTAGTTTAAATGGGGGCAACTCACACCCATATAGTCTGATAACGGTGTGGTGTTGGTAGAAATACCAATCCCCAATACTGTATGCTTTTGATAAATGCGGGAGTCTTTGCATTTCGTCTGTCAATCTGGGAGGAGGTGAACCCAACAGTAGAGTCAAGGCTGGATGGATGAAAAGATCAATAAATTCGCAGTAGGTGTATGGAGAACAGCTTACTATGTGAAAAACGGATGTCCAATACACTACTGATCTCAGATTGCCCTGTGCATCTTCTCTCTTCTTTGGGAAGGAGAACTTATCATGCTGGAAGTATAGGAGCAGATGATATAGGTAAGAGGTGTATTTAAATACCCTTTCTCTTGACAGATTCATCAACTGCTCATGCATCTTATCTGATATGTATGTGGCATAATCATAGTAGATTGGTTTCTTTCCTGGGGAAAACATAAGCATCATTTGTAGAACAGTTTCATCCACATACTCCACTGAATCATATCCCAAGATGGGACTGATCATGTCAGCAAGGTCTAAGCCCAACTGGTTAAAGTAGGCAAAATTGATGGGAGGAGTTTGCACAGTATCAGCTTTGATGAAAATCTGATTAAGCTTTGTGATTTGTGCCTCTGTTATCCTGGCTCCCTTTACTATTAAATCAGCTAATGATAGAGAGACCAACTTTTGATCTGTCTTGAACTGCAACATCTCCCTGATGGCTTCAGGGGTAATGAGGAACAGAATTGAGCCTGAAGAGTCCAGCACTGCCCTCTGGGATGCATCATAGTATTCAGCAACTAAGTGGACAAGCTCAGGGAATTGATTAACCTGAGGAAGCTTGAATATTGGGAGAAATGAATCCCAAATTCCCAGGATGTCTGTCCCCCTCTCATGTTTGATCTTTATTTCATTTAGGATTTGTAAATGGAACCTGCTTTTGCTCAACATTTCCTCTGATATCTTGTAGTCCAGGTCTGCTAATGCTCTTGTGTCCAATGTTCTATTAGGGGCATTCAGGGGAGCTACATTTAGGGCTATAGGAGCTACAGGGGGATCCATGACTCTTCTTGGGATGTGGTTCTCTTTGAGGACTGCTGTTACTATGCAGAGTAACACTGACAAAGTTTCTTTGCAGACAATGATGGTTTTATGAGTGAAGGGTGAAGGTAAAGGCTGCAGCAGTTGAAATACTGCCTTTGAGTGATTAGGTGGGTGGCAGAAATGCTCAGAGTATGCTCTTTTGTGGTGGATTTGTTTCCTGCAGGTGACGGGTTCACGATTGCGCGAACCAGCGACAGTTTTCTTTCAAATTACCCACAGTGGTTCGACAGAAGTGTGGTGACGGCTCTAGTTCAGTCTAAATGTTAATTCAGTGGCATTTAACAGTGAATTTCGGGTCTTAAGGTCTGTTACTCATTGATACGCGAAATGCAGTGAAAATGGAGTTTCAGAGCTCAAATGAGGAATACCTGCAGAGTTGGACTGGTTAGAGCTTGCTGGCGCCGAAGAGATGGACGTTCTGGCGGTCAGGAAACACTTTTCCGCTGCTGGTGCAGGTTTGGTCGTAATTATGCATGCAGGATAAACAACGATGAATGCGCTCAAAATGGCAAAAAACACGAATTTTCGGCCAAAATAGACTTTTTGGTGATTTTGGCGCGAATTCGTGCTGACGTCAGCATGACGTCACAGGTGGGGTCGGGGTCGGATGACGTCAGCAGGACGTCATCGGGCCAGGTGGCGGGGTCTGGTTGGTCCACTGGGGCAGTGAGATGGCAGGACAGGTGGACCAATGACTGGGCAAGGAAATGACAAGACGGCGTACCTGGGGTGACGGAGCGATGACGCGGCGGTGAGGTGGCGGTGAGGTAATAGAAGCGGGAACGGTAAAACCGGAAACCGGGGCGGTTTCATATCGCACCGCCTACGGTACGGTGGCGGTATGCGTCAGTGGTACCTCCGATGGGCTGAGGAGGGGACGCGTGGCTGCCGCATGACGTAGTCAAAATACGGCCATCGGACGATATCATTCGTACAGCAGATGCGCTCCGATGCCGCGATGGCCGTCGGATCTGAAGGGGTAAGATATGACGGTTATCGGGAGTTTGACATGACAGGAAGGTAGCATAGTTAATGATCGGGCGTCGGAAGGGGTCCGATGTGATAAAGGTCGTCGGATCTGGAGTTCCTTGATCGGACGGTCGTCGGGAAAGGTGAAGCGATAGGCGGGTACAGGGAGCGGCATAGTTATTTAATAATAATTCTGGGGATCTGTGCAAGGGCGGGGAACCTTGGCAAGGTGGGTTTTTTACGAATTTTAGTGGAATGCACCCGCCCTTTAGACTTAGGATAAACGAAAAATGTTGGTTTTTTGATGTTTTTAGCCATTTTGAAGCGGGTAAGGGTAGAAACTGGGCTTTTAGGGGTTTTTCATGTGCAAATGAGGATCAAAAAGTGAGGAAATGAATTTGCAAGGGAGAAGGGGGATTTAGCTTAGGTTCATCAAGATGACCAGTTGCCATCTGATCCCTGACATGTAACTTATTGGCTATAATACCAAGTGGAGGATATTTATATAGGAGTTGGGGTTTATACACCATGGTGTTAGTAATATTAGGGAAAAAAGGTAATGTAAGGGATTTATATAATAGGGTTAGTGTTAGCATGGATAGTGGAAGTGAATAAAGGGGAAACCATTAAGTTCATTTAAAACAAACTTGGTTTTAAGAGTAGATCAAAATGAAAAGATTTTAGACAAGAAATGTGGCTTTTAAAGATTAAGAACCACCATGAAAGCTTAGTCTTTTCCATGAATCTTAGCTGATGGGGAATGTTAGAAATGAAATTGGAGGGGAATGGGGGAAATTAGTCATGCTTCCTGCTGCAATTCGATGAAGAAAAACACCTTTGTCAATTAATTGACTTTGCTTTGATGCCCACAGTTACCATCTCTGCAATGGTAGGGATAACCTTTCTGCAACCCCAACTACTTACCCAGCTACTTGCCTAGCATTTTATTTCTTCTTGGAGGGTGCACTTGGACTTGCAGACCCTTACTTGCCTTTTCTTTTCTTTGGCCTTTTTGTTTTGCTTTTTCTATCTACTTCTACCCTTATCTCTTCCAAGGTCCCAGATTAAGCTGTTGAGAGCCTTTTCTTCTCTACCTGAACTAGTTGTCTGCCAAGATTAAGCAGTTTGGACAGACTTCTTTCTCTATTCTATAACTCAAAATTGAAACATGGCATGATCCAGGTTAAACTGTTGGATCATCCACCAAAATTGAAATAAGGTCATCAACATTTGAAACACTTTACACACCTCTTGTTCTCTAGGAAATATGGGATCTTTGTGATATCAAAGCAGAGCATATTTGGACTTTCCCTTGCCCATCATGAAATATGAAACCTATTGGTATAGGTATCCAACACGATGATCTCCATTTTGGGATTTTCCTATGGCTCAATGTCGTGTTTTCTGGTCTTGATTGGCTTATTATAATCAGGGGCACTTGGGCTGGTGGTCGCCCCTTCTACCGTGCATTGTTCTTTGCCTCTCCAAATTTCAAGTGATGTTAGTATTCTTCATTTGAAACTTCTACAATATTTAGGTAATGCACCATGTGTTGATGCGTGTATTTATCTAAGTGTTGCGTGCAAATAGAGTCTTTAGTTGCACTTGTCTTATGTTTTTCCTAGAATGTAATTTTCCTGACATGTTGTAGCACAATGGTCAGGATGGGTTCTTCTTTAATGGGTCCAAAAGTGGCCCTAAAGTCTTAAATGATTCTTATCCATGTTTTCATTTCTCTTCTTCATTCTTTTTGCACATGGTATGGTCGCAAGGTTGTGGATGAACTTGTGCGGCCAAAATTTTTCTTCCACTTCTAGAATGGCCCACGTCTTCTTGCATCGCGACACATGCTCCACTGGATATTTTGTGCCTTTGTACAAAGATGTGAGGTGATCTTGCTTTGGTTATGCTCCACTGGATATTTTGTGCCTTTGTACAAAGATGTGAGGTGATCTTGCTTTGGTTAAATTTCTGTCGCATTGCTATTGTCGCAATCTCCAAAGATTTTGGTGTTTCTTTGTGCATCGCCCACCAAAGATTTTGGTATTTATTTGTGCGTCGCCCCCCATCTCGCTAGAGTTCCATACAGTGCCACATCTAGGGCAAGCAAATGCGATTGGGCTGGTACTTTTTTTATTTCCTGCAAAAATTCAGTGAGGCTCCATGTCGCGTCCAAGTTTGGTAATTTTTTTTTATCTCTGATCCAATCCACCTCACATTTCTAGTTATTTGTTCACATCTTCTAGATGATACTTCCTGTAGCTTATTTTTCCAATGCCCTAATGCATCTTCAAAATCTATGTCATGTCAGAAGACACTCTTCCAACTTAGTTATCCATTTGTAGTGGGGTTGACATAATCTTCCCTTCATGCAGTGATATAGTATAGGTTTCCTAGCTCTGCATCTCTCTCACTACTTGTTGTGGATTTTCTTAGATCTTATTTCTTAGTGGTAACATTGTACAAGTCCTCAATCTTTCCATTATCCCAATCTTCCATTTAGGCATCTGTGTATCTTATTCCTTCCTTGGGATGGAGAGGGGTGAACAATATGACTAAGTCATATTCTAAGGTCATTGTTCTTTTCTTCAAATTCATGACAACCTTCTTTTCAAATGGCCAATGAATACTCAGCAGGGCTTGATATGGTTCCGTCTCATCCACTATTTAAATAACTTCAAAATTTACTATAATCCCACTCCATCAAGGTCGATCTTCACATATTTTAGCCTTCCAATTCGGAATATGTTTTACTAGTTGGCCAGGTGTAATTGAACTGTTGAGAATGCTACGTGTGGTCTTCCCATATGTTCCCATGATATTTTGGGCATAATGTTTACATATAAACCCAAGTCCATAATGACGTTCTCCACTCTGTAGCCTCTTATCTCTGCTAAAAAATTTGAACTCTCAATTTGTTCTTTTATTTTTCTCTACCTATCTCACTTTTCTCTGGAGTAGTGGGGTTGAGATGAGATCTTCTACACCATCTATACAATTCTTGATCAGTTCTGTTATCTTTTGAGTTGTTGTAGGACTTTCTAGCATTCTCAAGCACTATTGAAAAAATTCTTTGACTTGGCCCTCTCGATTTTTCTCCCTTCCTAGTGTTTTCAATTTTGGCCAAGGTCTTGAATTCTGTGAGTCTTCTCTTTCATCGCAGCACCTTTGCCCTTCAAAGATAACTTCCTTTTGTTTCTTCACGTCAAAATTAGTGTTAACACATATCACGTTTATATGAAATAAGATTTGGTTATTGAATGGTTCCGGAATAGCGCTTCCATTTCGTTTGGCAGCGCTCGTTTTATCCTGATTTAGAAAAACATTGTCATTGAATTTGACAGCGCTCATAGAAATACTATAACTTAAAGTCAGTACCAAGTTAAATGGAAGAAAATGATAAGAAACTTTAAAATCAATAACTATCAAATCATTTGCACCATGTGAGACACATCATTTCAAAGGTGGCCCTACAAAAATATAAATCATATAATTATTTCATTATGACATATTAAAATTCGAGCAAGAAGTATTGAAAATCGGGTTGAAATAATCCATGACGGAAGCATGAGGGGAATTCTTAATCGTTTATCCATTTCTCTGGCTTGTTTTCTGAACGAGTATATCTGACACTTTTTTTTTCCAAAATCGACTTTAGTGAAATTTCCTCGAATTTACTCCATAATGCTTGTTACCAGATTCATATGTGGTCATGCGGAAATGCAGATACCTTTGCAGGAATGAGCCAAAAGGATGAGAAGTTTTCAAATCCATTCCAGAGGTTTGTGAGCAGTTTGATCAAGTGGGTTGGGCTGAGTTTTGTTTCAGGTGTCATGGGTTTAATGGTATAGTTGCTCGAGCATTCCCAAAGGGATTTGAAGGGAAGAATGTCACTGTTGCAGATATCTCTTTCCCGGTCATTGAGGAACTCATCACTTAAGTAATGGTGGTGGTCATTGGTTTCAGAATCGAACTCTCGTTGGCATTTACATCCCTTTTTACCTCAAGGATGAGGATAATAGTAACGATTGTAGACAAGAGGTTCAAAGAGCATGGATAAAACCCTCGTGGAACACAATCCTTAGAATCATCCAAGAATACTTCAAGTGTGAAGGCCAATATGATAGGATGGGTATGTACCACTTCAAAGTCCTTGTGCATTTGGCTTGGAAAGTTCGTATGAACATGCCCTATTTTCTGTTGAAGAGTCTCACCAAAATTTAAGCTAATTTCAGGCGAAATGTAATCCTCCTTCTCCTCATTATGTTTTGCATAAGGGTTTAATTAAATTGTAAATTATTAATCACCTGAGGAAAATTGGTAGAACTTGGGAGAATTATTTATTTTAAGGAGGTTTTGTTGAGTTAGTTTCTACCAAGCCTAAACTAGCAAAATAAATAAACAAAGAAAGGTTTACAATAGTGTCCAGACTCTGGAAATTTCAAAACTATCAACCTCCTCTATCCTTACCAAAACCAGAAGGATAACTTATGTGGACAAATGCATTGAAAACCCCAAAAAAGGGTATGTGTAAGAAACCGTAAAAGGGTTCTTGAGGAAAATCCTTCAACCTTCCATCAAGAATAGTTTCCGGAGTTTTCATAAGGAACCTTACTGGTAAGTTTTGCAGTGATAAACATGAGGAGAGTTTAGAAGTAAATTTTAATGAAGTATGGGATTTAGAGGGTCAAACCAAATCATCCAAACCTCTACATAGAAATAACTGAAAAGAGGTTACTTTAGCTGAGATGTATGGGATGAGAAAACCCCATATAAGGCCCACAAATGAGCTTAGGATCAACTCCAAATTGCAAAAGAACCCAACCTTGAAGAATCTAGTCATTGATATTGATGATACACTTGTGAGGGACTTAACAATAAACAAAGAGGAAGATTCAAGTTCCTCTAAAAATAACAAGATTAGTAAATAGAGTAGAGGAGAAAACCGGTCCCCAAGTTCAAGAAAACAAAAAAGACAAAATAAATTAAATCAAGCAATGTGGACCTCTTATTAGAAGCAGTAGAAACATTAAAATGAGCATAAAAACTAAACACTACCAGATGTTTTGGCACCAATGATCTTTGATTTTGTTTTTGATAGCATTACTAGATAATTTTGAAGCACTTTAACTATTTTGATTTTGATAGCATATACCCACATATTTTGTTAGCCCCTGAATAGTACTCCTTGCAACACAGTTTTGACAGATAAGGATATATATTTTGTCAAATCTTTCTAGAGCCTATATTCATATAATAAGCATTATCTTGGAAAGATAAGGTAAATTCAGGGCAGAGATCAAACATAAATTGTTATTTTGAGTAGATCAGTGAATATCAAATGAGGATGTTGGGACTATAAACAAGGTGTTTTCCTCATTTTGTTCCAAATTGTTAGTAACTAGTTTAGATCGACATGTTCAACAGATTCTATAACTATAGGCCTACTTTTTTGCCACCATGAATTATGTTTTAAAGTATCTATGTGTCACTTATTCTTTGCAAATGTATTTTTGAGGTTTAATTTAAAGTCATATATATATATATATATATATATATATATATATATATATATATTAAAACTTTCGAGATATTATGGATCACAAAGCTTATGTAATTTTTGTATAAATTAGATGTAAAAGTAGAGAGAAGGGTTGGTTTCTGAAGAAAAAAACTTATGTTGTATTTGACTCCATTTTAATATTACTAGAGGTTTAAAAGCAGGAGAATTTCAACTCTTGTATGAGAGATTCTTTTTGTGATGCTTATTAGTCAGTTTTCCTAGTGATGCTTTTCATATGAAATTCCATAAGTTCTTTTAGTCTTCATATTTGAAACAAAAGTCATATAAGTTTGCATAATTCATTTAGTGCTTTACTTTACAAGTTTAAAGTATTGTCACTCTTTCTTCTAATATGGAACAAAATTCATTCTAATGCTCTATATTGATGTTTGTTTCTTTTTTCACCTATCATCTTGATAATCATATATCTAAATAAGTATTATTCATCTTGCCTATGAGCTCTGATTGTTCTCCAGCTAGATCTTGAAATCTTTATTGGAATGACATCTTAGTTGTAACTTATTTGAAATTTTATTTTCATTTCATATGTTGTAATATTAGATATATAACATAAAAATTAATTATTGCATGAAATAAATAATAACTTTTCATTCTAAATGTTTTTTTTGCAAGATAGAGATCTTCCAGAAGATTTGAATGATCCTCATCACATATATCCAAATCACTTTGGTTCCAATGTTTAGATGGAAGATTACACTCATGATGACAAAGATACAGATGTCAATGACGTAGATGTGGATACAAATGATGATGATGATAATCATGATCACTTTTGTATATATCTATATATATATATATATATATATATATATATATATATATATATAATCAAATATTATGTATGAATTTCTGAAAAAATAAAAAAGATCTAAACAGCGAAGTGTTATTTTGTTTCTTTAAAAAGAAAAAATCAACAATGTATATGAGCTCGACCGATTTACTAAAGTTTGTGCAGGTTCAAGAGGTGCGATCAAGTGATAACTTGATAAGAACGTTGAGGTGTGCTGCAGGGAAGCAACGAGCAAGAAAATTAATTCAGGCTCAACCCCTGTAGTTAACCGTGATGTTGGTATTGTTGACCACAATCTATGGCCTGAGATTACTGCGGGGGTTGAACTCTAATAAAGCCACGGTACATTCTTTACCCCCGCAGTGGGCCATCCAAACCATTCCACTCCACGTCGTCCAATCGACGTCTTCTGCCACCTTCATTTGTTAATCGCCCACATCACTCATTGTATCTCGTCACCTCATCTGCCACTCCATTAATGCACAACATTTATTTCACAGAATTTATTGCAGATTTTTCCCCCCGTTTGGTTGTTGTATGTAATCAAAGTGTAAAAGAGAACTTTGTATTAATCATTCACTTGTAAAATGGAGCAGCTTCCTTTTAATTCAATATTCCAAGTCAGCAATTGTCTTTGACAACTATATTCCGAGTTAGCAACTGTCACCCACCACATGACATGGCCAAGAAAGTAAGTTCTTCCTCAATCATTCATACCCCATTGATGGGTGTCGAACACGATATTTCCAATACGCTCTATACAATTAAGTATTTACCATTATATCAAGAAGTCATTCTGAACCAGAAAAAGTCCCCTATATCCATGGCAATGGTTAGGTCATGTGTTTTTTCAACCTTTGTCCCTAAGGCTCACTTGTTTCCTGAATTCATCCAATGGCTAGCCTTAGCCACCTACCCTAAGAAGTGCTTCGTAATGAATCATTCTAGAGAAAAGGTTTTCCAAGTAACCACTGAGTTAATTCACCAAGCATTGAATTACCTCGTGTCAGGAACATACACTACTTTTACTGAGGAATCCCTGGTCTCCTATTGTGATAGCTTGTCACCCCAAGAATTTTCTCATATCACCTCATTCTTAGCTCCTAAGCCAAGACAATTCTCTCTAGATGATAGTATGTTCTCTTTAGATATTTTGGTAGTTGATATAAGACTAGTCTTACAAGTAATTTCAAAGATTTTAGGGAAAGAAGATTCCATACAAATTAATAAAATGGTGTTCGGATTCTTTTCCTTAATAATGAAGCTAGAGGTTGTGCTAGATATTCCATCTTTTTGGGTAAATGTCATCAATACTCAGTTCATGACTCTACCTCTTACTGGATATTTTAAGTTTCCTTTAATCATTAATTATTTGTTTTTATACCACAACATTGAGCACTTCTCAAGGGTGGAATTAAATGTTGTTGATCTTAACAAGAGAAAAAAATCAATGGTATTTTGGATGGACTTGGTCAGAGGTGATCCAGGGGATAGTGGATTGTTTGAGTTCACCTCTTTATTTCTGTCACTGGTTTACAAGATCTTGAATGGAGCTTTACCTCCAACTTTCCTTCCCAAAGCTCAGGAATTCCTTCAGTCGAGTAAAGATGTGAGGTGTGGTGACTGGTATGTTTTTGAGGATCATGCAAAGATTAGGCTTTATGGAGCCTCAGTTAAACCATACAGATTGCCCAAATTTGTGCCAGTGAGGCTCTTTGCCCTGGAATTTATCAGACATGGTTTGAATCTGGATCCAGTCCATTTTGTTCCCATTAAAAAAGGTTATTTAAGTTGCCCAGAGAAGTAGGTCCTTTCATTGTGAACACTAGACAGGTTGCTCAAGAGGTTGAGAGGCTATTGAATGACATGTGTCTTTTATAGGTGGTTGAGTGGGCCTATGACCCTCACTAGGTTATTTCCAAGAGGAGGATGGAGAATTAGTATTCAACATTTGTACATGAGAGTAGACCAAAAACATAGAAGATGGCAAATGAAGGTTTACAGGTAACCGAGGGGCAGATATTGAAACTTGTGGCATTTCAGAAAAGGGTGCCAAAAGGGCTAGATAAAATTTTATTGACTTGGATGAAGAAGAAGCAGAAGCAGCCAAAAGAGCTAAACTTTCTAATGTAGTGACTGCAACTCATCCTGGAATAATAATTCAATTAGGAGAAATAGAAGGTGCACCAGCCTCCCCATCTTCCAGAGAGACTTCTCATGATCAGGTTCCTTTAATTCAAAATAGGTTTGCTCAAATTGTTGAAAGAAATAAAAAGGTGCAAGTAAATATGGAGCCTCAAGCTGAGTATCAGGTTGTTCCTGAACAAACAAGATTGTTATCTGCTATGGACTTGGAGAGAAGTCAATTTAAAATTGCTTTATCTCATCCTACTGAGATGTCTGGTGGATCTGCCAGTAGTTTCAAAACTGTTAATTTGATTGTTGATACTCACAAGCTTCCCATGCTTGACAAGATCAACTTGCATATGGAAATTGGGCAATTGATTGTTAATGACTTACACAAAACTAATGCAGTTGTTGTTAAAGCAAAGAAAATGTTGAACAAGGTAATTCAGTAGCTGAAACTGTAAAAAGCCAATTCTAGGGCCCTGAATGCCCAGGTAGAAGAATTAAAAAACATTATTGTCAAGATAGGTATCAATCATGATGATCAACCTGCAGTACAAGAACTGTTGAAATCTGCTAAGGGAGAGATTGGAGTTTTGAAGAAAAAGTTACATCTGCCTACACGAGAACATCCCATTATTGCAGGGATAGCCGAAGTAGAGAATGAAAAAGAGAAGCTATTAGAGGATGTATTGCAAAAAACTGAAGAAATTTCTTTACTTAAGGAATCTTTGGATAAACTGAAACAACAAGTGAGTTCTCATGTTTGTGCAATAGTTATGCCAACAAATGCAGAAGATCCAGTAGCACAGGTATTGCAACTAGCAACAGAGTTGAAAATGGCTGAACACTAAGAAAGTATAAAGGGAGTTGGAAACGGCCTACAAATTGTTAAATTTGAGTGAAGAAGAAGCAAGGAAAGAAAAGGAGAATGCAAAGAAGTACGAGGAAGATTCATTAAGGACTAAAGAAGAGGTGAAAAGACTAAAAGAAAAACTGAAGGATAATATGTCCTTAATTCAAACCAGGGAGATTTTATGGGATGAAATCATAGAGATTATCAAGAACATCTCGGAGTTCCTTGTCATTATGTCTGATGAAAAAGCACTGGTCAGAGACATGGAAGGTGAAGTTATGAAGGACAAGTAGAAATATCTGGATAGATCGAAATTCACTAAAAGAATGATAGATTTTATCAATTCCAAGTCTACTTCAGAGCTTAAAGAGCATGACCTTCCAGATAGGACACTATGTGCAATTGATTTCAATAAAATGATTGTTAGAAATATCTACAGGAATACTACTGAAAAGAAGTTAAAGGAGATGAAGGAAGCTGTCTCTAAGTTTAGCATATTGTTTGATAAAAGAGTGAGAGTTGGGCTTCCCTCTTGTTGGGATTTACACAGAAATCTGCTGCCATGGAAAACATATGAAACTTTGTTGGTTGAAACAAAGAGCAATATTGACAATACTCATGAAAATACAGCAGTACTGAAAGGAGCCACTATTATAAACTATCTTCCTAAATATTTTAAACTTCTGTGTATGGTGCAAACTTTTTTTACACATAAGCCTACTTATAGTAGGATTACAACATTCAGAATAGCACTCGATAAACTAGAAGAAGCACCTAAATCAAATGTGCCACTATGGAGAAAGTTCAAGGAATGGATGATAGAACAGGTGAAGTGTACACCAGTAGATCAACCTGCCAAAATCTCAGATTAAAACAATGATCAACAATCACCAATCATAGTTTAATTTCTGTTATCTTATTTTCTGAGAAAGAGGTGTCTTTTACCCTCTAATGTAACATTTTAAAATGACTTTTACTTTAAGATAGTTAGATAAACAGTTTGACAGTTACTAACTGTCCCACGAATGTATAAAAAGATGAAAAGTTATGAGAAAAGGGGGGGATTTTGTTAGAAGAAAGGCTATACTATTTTTGTACTCAATAAACTGATGATTAATAAAAGAATCAGTAGGTTCCATACATGTTGGGTATGATTTTGTTATTTCTCCACTATGTGTCATTTGGTTTATTTATCTCTTTAAATATGGTAATGAAGCTACAGGTCTTTATTTACCTATGTAAATAAAGTTAAGTTCCTTAAAGGGTGCTCCCATATTTAAAACCTCTTTTTATATGTTTCCTCTAAATTACAAAGAATAGTTCCTATTAAGCACAACATATTGTCTTTAATTTCTTTACATATTCTTCACATCAAATTCATATTCAACATCACATGGCATTTTGAGACTTTTTCAGTCATCTAAATATTAGGGTTTAAGGTCAAGTCTTTCATATTCTTCAAATAGTGATTCAACAAAGATATATGCGACAAACCTGATAAATCATTAATGTCTTAGGCACAATTTCTCCACAACCAGGAAATTGGTTTCCTAAGAGACAACATTAATTGGCACCGTTGTCGGGGAGAGAAGACAAGAACACTTTTCCCTGGGTTTTCAATATTTTCCTCTGGTTGTTTAGTGAGGAGGAAATTTTTGGCTACAGTGAAAACAAGACTAATAATTATGGCTCCAAAAAGGCCTCATACAAGGCTAAACACCTCACTGCAGAAACTCCTAGCCCTTTTAGACCCTGAGAGGCTAGTTTCCAAGAGGGTTGGAAGGCCAAAAGCTCTACTTATACTAAGTCCTACACTGTTTTCACCTGGCAGCAGTTCGACTCATTTTTCATTCAAACATTCATTTTCTATTGACCAAGAGTCATCTTTTACATCCAATTCATTTCAAGAACCCAACTACCAAGAACAAGCTCTAGAGTCAGTTTCTTTTTTAATACCTGCTATAGTTATTCAACCTGAACCCATAACTACATTACCACCTTCTTATATTCCATTTACTCCTTAGTCAGGTTCTACATCTGTTGTCAATCAAGGTTCAGTAAGTTCAGGAGAAAAACTGGCGACACCTTCATTTTTGATGAATATGTATGCACCTATTCAATTTCCACCACAGTTGAATCAAATGCCACAATAATATTTTAAGATTCTTCCTCATTTCACAGGAGAGGATGAGCAAATAGTAGAGAATCATATAGCAGTCTTTTGTAATTTTGCAGAGAACCTAAATGTTGAACATTTATATGTTGTTCTAAGACTTTTTGTGCAATCCTGGGATGGTGAAGCAAGAAAATGGTTCAAAGGACTTCCTAATAACTCTATCCCTACATGGGAAGAGATGGAGCGCTTGTTCATTCAAAGATGGGGGGAGAAAAGAGACCATGGATATTCACTCATAGAGTTCAATGCAATTAAGAAGAAGCCTGATGAAACTATTGTAGAATTCATCATAAGGTTTAATAAATTGTACAATAGTCTTCTAGTGGAAATTAAGCCCCCTCCTATTGGTGCAAAAATAACTTTTGCAAGGGATTTTGAGTCAAATTTTGGATTTACATTGAGGGAGAGAAGATCCCCAACCCTTGATCAGATCCAAACTAATGCCTTAGAGATAGAAGCAAATCTAGTGGCTACAGGTAAAACACCTCAGGCACAACCTATCCAAGATAAGGAAAAATCTAAATTAGAATACTCTCAAAGTCAAACATTAGAGGATATGAGTAATGCGATTAAAACTTTATCAAATAAATTGATTAAATTAGAACTAGAAAGTAAGAATTCTCAATGGCAAGTACAACAGAATAGGAATTTTAACTCTCTATATAGAAGACAACCTCTGCAAATTCTGCAGAAGGAGAAAAAGATCAAGATTAAATTCAAGCACCACTGTATATAGAGGCAGATCTGATGAAGTACCAAAGCATTCCAGGGACCATGATGATCAGATTTCCACATTGTATGCAATAGATGAAGATGAACTAGGTGTCAAGGGAGAAGAATATGAATATGTTGAAACATATGTAATTTATGATGAAAATGAAATTGATGAGTATTGTAAACAGTTTACTGATTTTATGCAGGTAGAATTACATAAGAAATATGACATGAGATCAAGGAAAAGATCTAGAAATCAAGAGGAAGAAGGTGAGAAAAAAGCCCTAGCTCCATTACCAAAGGTGACTCCACAAGAATCCCAGCCTGCAAAACAAGTAAATAAAGTAAAGGCATAGCAGAACACAAATAGCAAGACTCAAATATTTCAAGGTGAGTCTTCTCAAGACAAGAGTGAAAAAATCCCTTTAGAAAAACTTGTTTCCATTCCACAAGAGATTTTAGTCATAAATTGACGTGAAGATTAAAATGAAAAAAATACTAAACAAAGTCATGTGTTTAGTCTTTCCAAAGAATTGGAGAAAATCAGAATTCAAGTTCCCCTCACAAAGTTGGTCAAAACGCCAGTCTATCAAAGAGAGATTGCTGAGTTTGTTAATCTAAAAGAGAATGTGAATGTAAATGACACTGTGAATCTGTAGGATGATAAAGCAATAGTGGTTTTTGGTTCACGCGTGGAGGAGGTAGATCCTTCAACACCTCCTTTCTATTTTTCCTTATTGATCCATGATTTCCTCTTGCATAATTGTATGTTTGATTCAAGAGCTTCACATAACCTCATGTCATTGTCAGTAATGAAGCAACTAAACCTACAAGTTACTAAACCCTATACAGACTTGTACTCTTTTGATTCAAATAAAGTTAAGTGTATAGGGGTCATTAAAGATATGGTGGTGTCACTAGACCAAATCCGAGCTAGGAGCTTGGTAATGGGTGTGGTGGTAGTAGATATCCCAGCTAGATTTGGAATGTTATTATCTTGATCATGGGGGGCTAAATTGGGTGGTGTTTTGAAGCTAGATTTTACATATGCTATTATACTAACTTTTGGAGGGGAGGAAGGGAGGTTGTACAGAGAAACTAGATTTGTAAAAACAATTACAAAAGACGGAGCAAGCAATTCACTTGTATATAGCTAGGAGAAAGACGACTTTGCTTGCTTCATGTTGCATGATAATGCAGAATTGGTTGAAGATAACCAGAGGCAGCTTACTTCAACGAGTGTAAATACAGAGCTGAAAACAGAAGGGACATGGAAATGCTTCTTTGATGGAGCCTACTCTAAGGAAGGAACAGGTGTTGGTTTCCTTCTAATTTCACCTGGAGGTAACATGCTCCCTTTTTCTTTTAAGTTGGAGTTCGAAGCAACAAACAATGTGGCAAAATATGAAACCTTGATCATTGCTTTGCAAAAAGCTAAACAAATGGGAGTCAAATAAATTTCTGTTTTTTGGAGATTCAAAGTTGATTATAAAACAGATAAAAAATCACTACCAAAGAAAACACCCTAGGCTTAGGGAATACAGGAATGAAGTGTGGGATTAGATTGAGAAATTCTTTAAAGCTTTCAAGATTCAGTTTCCTCCAAGGGATGAAAATCGATTAAAAAACTCATTGGTTGTGGTTTCTAGTACTTTTAGGCCCCCTATTAATCCAAAGCTAAGATATGAGATTGAAATGAGACATAGGCCTTCTATCCATGATAATATAAAGCATTGGAAGATATTTGAAGATGACCAGCAAATTAAAGAATTGTTGGCTATGATTGGAGAGTTTCAGGATACCCAGATTGATCAAGATGAAGATGAAGCAACAGATGATGCAGAAGTAAGTGATTTGAAAATTTTTGTTGTTGATCAAAAAGTTTTTCAATTGAAAAATAATATTCTGCGAAGGGGACTTGTTCCTCTTGAAAGACTTTTTAACTCAAATGATGTAGCTATCAGTTCAGAAAAGATTCCACAGGATGAGCATATTCAAGTTTGTAATATTGGAACTTAGTAACAACCCGGGTTAATCAAATTGTTTGATGGAGTTCCACTCAATTATAAGGAAAGATATCTTAAGCTTTTTAAAGAATACATTGATGTTTTTGCCTGGTCCTATGAGGATCTCAAAATATATGATACAAGTATTATTCAACACAAGATTCCCTTGAAAGAGGGGATAAAACCATTTAAGCAGAAGCTTAGACACATAAACCCACTACTTTTACCAACAATTGAGAAAGAGGTAAAAAAGTTGCTTGATGCTAAAATAATAGTTCAACTCAGGTACTCTGACTGGGTGGCCAATTTAGTGACTGTAAGAAAGAAAAATGGAGATATAAGGCTATGTGTGGACTTTAGAAATCTCAATAGGGCCTCCTTAAAAGATAACTACTCGTTACCTAAAATGGATCATGTATTGCAGAAGGTGACAGGATCATTCAGGATGTCAATGTTGGATGGATTCTCTAGGTATAATCAGGTGGTTGTAGATAAAGAAGATTAGAAAACAACTGCATTCACAACTCCTTCGGGAACTTTTATGTACGCTCGAATTCCTTTTGGGCTGATGAATGCAGGTTCTACATTTCAGAGGGCTATGGACATTGCTTTTGTAGGTGACAAGTTTGTAGTGATATATTTGGATGATATTACTATTTTCTCTAAGTCTGATGAGGAACATCTGAACCATCTTAAAAAAAAAAAAAATCAAATGTAGAAAGTTTGGGCTTTCCTTAAATCCTAAGAAGTCTATTTTTTCTTTTGTAGAGGGCAAATTGCTGGGGCACATTGTTTCAAAGGATGGAGTGCAGATAGATCCAGCAAGAGTGCAAGATGTGCAGGAAATACTCTTGCCTATGAGTAAGAAAGACATTCAAAGATTTACAGGAAAGATAAACTTTTTAAGGAGGTTCATGTCCAACTATGCAGAAATTGTAAAGGAAATTACAAATATGTTGAAGAAGGAGAATGAAGTACATTGGACCAAGGGAGCCAGAGAGTCATTTTTTAGGATTAAATAAGAATTACAAGAAACTCCAGTCCTAATTAGCCTTGATTACCAAAGGCCTTTCCAAGTTTTTTCATTCGCATCACCTAATTCAATAGTTGTTATCCTGTTGCAGAAAAATGATGAAGAGAAGGAGCAACCAATTGCTTTCTTTAGCAATATTCTCAGGGATGATGAACTAAAGTATAATATTCTTGAAAAACAGGTGTATGCTTTGGTAAAAGCCTTAAAGGCCTTTAGAACTTATGTGCTACAGTCACAGATCATTGCTTATGTGCCAAATGATGCAGTAAAAGATGTATTAGTACAGAGTGACGTAGAAGGAAAAAGAGGAAAATTGGTAGCCAAGATCCAAGAGTATGACTTGAACATAAAGCCCACAAAGTTGGTGAAATGGAAATGATTGGCAAAGATGTTGACAGAGTCAAACTTTCAGGCATTTGGAATCAACTTGCTGGCACCTATGAATGAAGGAACAATTGAAGAAAGGGAAGAAAAGCCAGATCCAGATCTGAAGATCAGGTATAAGTTTTTATGTTTAGAATGGAATAAGCATATATTCCATTATTTGTGTTTCATCTCCTGTCCTAAATCCTTGGATAGAACAAAGTATAGAGCATTAAAGATCAAAGCGCAACCATATGTAATTGTTGAGGGAAGATTGTATTGGAAGGATCCAGTAGAAATTTTGTTGTTATGTTTAACAAAGGAGGAATGTACAAAAACCATCAAAGATAATCATGAGAAGTTGTGTGGAGGAAATTATAGTTGGAAAGCTACTGCTCATAAAATCCTCCAGGCAGGGTTTTATTATCCCACTCTATTTTGTGATACATATAAGTTTGTCAGAAGCTGTCAGAAGTGCCATTTTTTCGCTGAGAAAAAGAGGCTTGCTCCCTTGCCTTTGATCCTAGTGTTCATAGAAGAAACATTCAAACAATGGGGATCAGATTTTGTTGGGGAGATTAACCCACCTTCAAGTGGATAGCACAAGTGGGTTCTTACAACTACTAATTATTTCACCAAGTGGATAGAAGCTATACCTACTAAAATGGAAAATGATTGAGTAGTGATGAAGTTCTTAGAGGAGAATATTTTCAGCAGATTTGGATTCCCTGCCAAAATTATAACAGACAATGCTCAAGTCTTTAGTTCAAGTAAGTTTAATGCTTTCTGTCAAACGTATAATGTTATTATATCCCATTCAACAGCCTATCATCCACAAGGAAATGGATTGGATGAATCCACGAACAAAACATTGATGAAGATCCTTAAGAAAACTATTGCAGAAAACCAGAAGGACTTGGATTCCATGTTAAAATTTGCTCTATGGGCTGCTAGAATAACTACAAGAAGGTCTATAAGAAAATCACATTTTGAATTAGTGTATGGAACTCAGGCTCTGTTCCCAAGTCAGCTTGTGAAGCATGTGATTGCAATGATTCAGGAAGAAAAAGAAGAGCCCAATGCCCTGATAAGAAGAATGAATAAGGTAGTAGAGTTAAGCGAAAAAAGGGATAAGGTAAGAGACAACTTGATTATGTATCAATCAAAGATGAAGAGTACTTTTTACAGAAAAGCAAAAGAGATTGATTTTAAAGTTGGAAACTTGGTATTGAGGTGGGATAATAGAAGAGAAGATAAAGGTAAACATGGTAAGTTTGATCCTCTCTGGCATGGCCCATTCAGAATTGTAGGAGCCAGGGAAAATAATACATTTTTCCTAGAGAATCTTGATCGTAAATCTTTACAGCTACCTATTAATGGGTAATGCCTCAAATATTATTTTCAATTTTGAAGCACAAGCATCCTATCATTGTAGATACCATAGTGAAATCATTGTACAATTTCCACACAGTTAAATTTGGAAAAGCAATATGTGACTCCATGCCCGAGGTGAAGGCACTAATCTGCAATTCTTAGTGCTTCTAAGGTATAAGCACTATCCCCAAGTGAAGCCAGATGTTGTAGCATCCATTGTCATTTGAAGTTTCTTAATAATATTACAAAAGAATATATATCTATCTATCTATCTATCTATCTATCTATCTATCTATATATATATATATATATATATATATATATATATATATATATATATATATATATATATATATATATCAAATATTATGTATGAATTTCTAAAAAAATAAAAAAGATCTAAACAATGGAGTATTATTTTGTTTCTTTAAAAAAAAAATCAACAATGTAAATCAGCCTCACCCATTTACTAAAGTTTGTCCAGGTTCAAGAGGTGCAATCAAGTGATAACTTGATAAGCACGCAGAGGTGCGCTGTGGGGAAGCAACGAGCACGAAAATTAATTCAAGCTCAACACCCGTAGTTGACCAAGACATTGGCATGGTTGAATGCAATCTACGACCTGAGATTACTGTGGGGGTTCAACTCTACTAAAGCCCCCGTACATTCCTTACCCCCGTAGTGGGCCATCCAAACCATTCCACTCCACGTCACCCACTCCAAATTTTCCGCCACCTTCATTCGTTAATTGCCCACATCACTCATCGTACCCCGTCACCTCATCTTCCACTCCATTAATGCACAACATTTATTTTGCAATATTTATTGCATATTTTCCCCCCCAATTTGGTTGTTGTATATAATCAAAGAGTAAAAGAGAAATTTTTATTAATCATTCGCTTGTAAAACGGAGCAACTTCCTTTTAATTCAATATTCCAAGTCAACAATTGTCTTCGGCAACTGTATTCCGAGTTAGCAACTACCACCCACCAGAAGCCACGACCAAGAAAGTAAGTCCTTCCTTAATCATTCATACCCCATTAATGGATGTCGAACACGGTATTTCTGATACCCTGTATACAATTAAGCATTTACCATTATATCAAGAAGTCATTCTAAACCAGAAAAAGTCCCTATATCCATGGCAATGGTTAGGTCAGGTGTTTTATCAGCCTTTGTCCCTAAGACTCACTTGTTTCCCGAATTCATCCAATGGCTAGCCTCAGCCATGTACCCTAAGAAGTGCTTTGTAATGAATCATTCTGGAGAAAATGTTTTCCAAGTAACCACTCAGTTAATTAACCAAGCATTGAATTACCCCATTTTAGGAACATACACTACCTTTATTGAGGAATCCTAGGTCTCCTATTATGATAGCTTGTCACCCCAATAATTTTCTCATATCACCTCATTCTTAGCTCCTAAGTCAAGACAATTCTCTCTAGATGATAATCTATTCTCTTTAGATATTTTTGCAGTTGATATAAGACTAGTCTTACAAGTAATTTCAAAGATTTTAGGGAAAGAAGGTTCCAGACAAATCGATAAAATGGTGCTGGGATTCTTTTCCTTAATGATGAAGCTAGAAGTTGTGTTAGATATTCCATCTTTTTGGGTAAATCTCATCAATACTCAGTTCATGACTCTACCTCTTACTAGATATTTTAAGTTTCCTTCAGTCATTACTTATTTGTTTTTATACCACAACATTGATCACTTCTCAGGGTTGGAATTAAATGTTGTTGATCCTAACAAGAGAAAACAATCAGTGGTATTTTGGACAGAATTTGTCGGAGCTGATCCAGGGGATAGTGGATTGTTTGAGTTCACCTCTTCATTTCTTCTGCTAGTTTACAAGGTGTTCAATGGAGCCTTACCTCCAACTTTCCTTCCCAAAGCTAAGGAATTCCTTCAGTTGAGTAAAGATGTGAGATGTGGTGACTGGTATGTTTTTTAGGATCATTCAGAGATTAAGCTTTATGGAGCCTTAGTTAAACCATACAGATTGCCCCAATTTGTGCCAATGAGGCTCTTTTCCCTGGAATTTATGAGACAGGGTTTGAATGTGGATCAAGTCCATTTTGTCTCCATGAAAAAAGGTTATGAGCAATAGGTCCTTTCATTGTGAACACTAGACAAGTTTCTCAAGAGGTTGAGAGGCTATTGAATGACATGTGTCTTTTACAGGTGGTTGAGTGGGCCTATGACCCTCACCAGGTTATTTCCAAGAGGAGGATGGAGAATGGGAATTCAGCATTTGTACATGAGAGTAGACCAGAAAAGAAAATGATGGCAAATGAAGGTTTACAAATCACCGAGCAGGCGCAGATTGAAACTCCTGGCATTTCAGAAAAGGGTGCCAAAAGTGCTAGAGAAAATGTTAATTACTTGGATGAAGAAGAAGGAGAAGCAACCAAAAGAGATAAACTTTCAGATGTAGTGACTGCAACTCATCCTGGCCTAATAATTCAACTAGGAGAAACATAAGGTGCACCAGCCTCACCATCTTCCAGAGAGCCCGCTCATGATCAGGTTCCTTTAATTCAAAATATGTTTGCTCAAATTGCTGAAAGAAATAAAAAGGTGCAAGTAAATATGGAGGCTCAAGCTGAGTCTCAAGTTGTTCCTGAACAAACAAGATTGTTATCTGCTATGGACTTGGAGAGAAGTCAATTTAAAATTGCTTTATCTCATCCTTCTGAGATGTCTGTTGGATCTTCCAATAGTTTCAAAATTGTTAATTTGATTGTTGATACTCACAAGCTTCCCATGCTTGACAAGATCAGCTTGCATATGCAAACTATGCAATTCATTGTTAATGAATTACACAAAACTAATGTAGCTGCTGTTAAAGCAGAAAAAATGTTGAACAAGGTAATTCAGTAGCTGAAACTGGCAAATGCTAGTTCTAAGGCCCTGGATGACTAGGTAGAGGATTGAGAAACATTATTTTCAAGATAGGTATCAATCCCAATGATCAACCTATAGTACAAGAACTGTTTAAATCTGCTAAGGTAGAGATTGGAGTTTTAACGAAAAAGTTAAATCTTCCTACAGGAGAACATCCCATTGCTGCAGGGATAGCTGAAGTAGAGAATGAAAAAGAGAAGCTATTACAGGATGTATTTCAAAAAACTAAAGAAATTTCTTTACTTAAGGAATCTTTGGATAAACTGCAACAACAAGTGAGTTCTCATGTTTGTACAATAGTTATGCCAAGAAATATAGAAGATCCAGTAGCACAGGTATTGCAGCTGGCAACAGAGTTGAAAATGGCTGAACATGATACTAAGAAAGTAAAAAGGGAGTTGGAAACGGCCTACAAATTGTTAAATTTGGGTGAAGAAGAAGCAAGGATAGAAAAGGAGAATGCAAAGAAGTACCAGGAAGATTTATTAAGGACTAAAGAAGAGGTGAAAAAATTGAAAGAAAAACTAAAGGGTAATATGTCCTTACTTCAAGCCAGGGAGATTTTATGGGATGAAATCATAGAGATTATGAGGAACATCTAGGAGTTCCTTGTCATTATGTCTGATGAAAAATCACTGGTCAGATATATGGAAGGTGAAGTTATGAAGGATAAGAAGAAAGATCTGGATAGATCAAAATTTGCTAAAAGAATGATAGATTTTATCAATTCCAAGTATACTTTAGAGCTTAAAGAGCATGACCTTCCAGACAGGACACTATGTGCAGTTGATTTCATTAAAATGATTGTTAGCAATATCTACAGGAATACTGGTGAAACGAAGTTAAAGGAGATTAAGGAAGTTGTCTCTAAGTTTAGCATATTGTTTGATAAAAGAGTGAGAGTTGGGCTTCCCTCTTGTTGGGATTTATAGGGAAATATGCTGCCATGGAAAACATACGAAACTTTTTTGGTTGAAACAAAGAGCAAGATTGACAATACTCATGAAAAGACAACAGTACTGAAAGGAGCCGCTATTATAAACTATCTTTGTAAATATTTTAAACTTCTGTGGATGGTGCAACCTTTGTTTATAGATAAGCCTACTTATAGTAGGATTACATCATTTATAAGAGCACTCGATAAAATAGAAGAAGCACCTAAGTCAAATGTGCCATTGTGGAGAAAGTGCATGGAATGGATGATAGAATAGGCGAAGGGTACACCAGCAGATCAGCCAGCCAAAATCTCAAATTCAAACAGTGATAAAAAATCACCAATCATAGTTTAATTTATATTATCTTATTTTTTGAGAAAGAGGTGTCTTTTACCCTCTAATGTAACATTTTAAAATGACTTTTACATTAAGATAGTTAGATAAGTAGTTTGACAGTTTTGACAGTTACCAACTATCCCATGAATGTATAAAAAGATGAAAAGTTATGAAAAAAGGGGGGGATTTTGTTAGAAGAAATGGCTTTACTATTTTTGTACTCGATAAACTGATGATTAATAAAAGAATGAGGAGTTTCCATACATGTTGGGTATGATTTTGTTATTTCTCCATTATGTGTCATTTTGTTTATTCATCTCTTTAAATATGGTAATGAAGCTGCAGGTCTTTATTTACCTATGTAAATGAAGTTAAATTCCTTAAAGGGCACTCCCATATTTAAAACCTCTTTCTATATGTTTCCTCTAAATTACAGAGAATAGTTCCTATTAAGCACAACATATTGTCTTTAATTTCTTTACATATTCTTCACATCACATTCATATTCAGCATCACATGGCATTTTGAGACTTTTTTAGTCATCTAAATATTGGGGTTTAAGGTCAAGTCTTTCAGATTCTTCAAATAGTGATTCAACAGAGATATAAGTGACAAACATAATAAATCATTAATGTCTTAGGCACAATTTCTCCACAGCCAGGAAATTGGTTTCCTAAGAGACAACAATCAAAATGGTGATGATGACGATGATCTAGTTGTTGGTAGCATCTAGTGACATTCATGATCATATAGACTGCATCATGGATCATTTTTGATATATTGATATGATGTCAATTTTCATGGTTAGTATCATATGTATCATTTTCATGACCTCCCGTACCATATTATTAAGTTGTGTATTTTTTACATGTATCATTTTGACTTATATCATTTGGACATGACATATCATATGGACTTGTATCATTTTGTCTTACATAATTTATCATTTTTATTTATATCCTTTGTACATGATGTGTCATTTTGACATATGTCGATCGTTCGACATGTATAATTTTCTCATGTTATTGATCTACTAGTGTATGTGAATTTCACTTGTTTTAGTTATATATGATGATGATATTATCAGTATTTACTCGTCAATTTTTATATATTGAAAATGGTAGATGATTTGGATGCATATTTATTACGTATGATGGTTTTAATTTAGTACCCATGATGGATGTTGTTAAACTCACTTAAATTATAGATATTTGACTCACTTTTTAAATTATAGATGATAATCATGTTACAATAATTATCTTGTTATTTTATATATAGTAAATGTTATATATTCTATTTTGATGGGGATTTAATAAGTATAATGATGTTGTTAATTTGTATGGATGTTTGTTTCCGTAAAAATTATTTATAAATGTTATCCTATAAAATATTTCAAATGCATTCATATGAATTATTGTATAATCATATAACTTATTTAAGAGACATGATATATTTAATTAATTAAATTGAAATAAAACATATTAATTTAATTGTATGCAAAAAAATAATCATTTTTGGAAGCAAAAAAAGAAGCAATAATGGAAACCAAATTGGAAGCCACACTAGAACCAAAACAAGAAGCAAAAGGAGAAGAAAAATTGGAAGAAAAATTGGAAGCCAAATCAGAAGCCAAAGTGGAAGAAAATCATGGTGCTATTCTTTATGCTTAAAAGGAAAAAAATAAGCAACAATGGAAGCCAAATTGGAAGAAAAATTGGACGCCACACTAGAACAAAACTAGAAGCAAAGTGAGAAGAAAAACTAGATACAAAATTGGAAGCCAAACCAGAAGCCAAATTGGAAGCAAATACTAGCACCAATTCTGGCGCTAATAATTCTTGACTCTATTATTGACGCTCTTTTAGGCCCTATTCCTACCTCCATTTCTAGCGCTATGCATGGCGTTACTTTTGGCATTGTTTCTAGTGAAAATTCTGGCGCTATTTCTGGTGGAATTGATGGTGCTATTTCTGGTGCTATCTATTGCGTTATTTCTAACATTCTTCTCGACATTATTTCCGGTATTATTTCCAGAACTAAATGTGGTGTTATGATAAACATTCCTAATTGCACCTATTTTTATGGTTGAAAAGGTGTCCAATTCGTGGACTGAAATACACTAAAATTTAGCACTATTTTAGTCGCTATTTTCTTGTTCTATTGTAGTTTAAAGAATATCCCCCTCTCCAATTTCAACCAAATCTAAAAAGGGAAAACGTTGCAACAATCACTTGGGAAAAAAAATGTGAATCAGACTCCAAGTATCTAGAAGATGTAGAAGTTAAGCTTAGGGCCCTTCTAGGAGGAGAGGGATTTGAAATGCTCAACAAAGAACAACCTCACGAACTAAAATTGTTAGAAGCCCATAAGCGAAAAATTAGCCTAAATAAGGAGAAGGAGTGGAGGTTGATGAGTAGAGCCCTATAGCTCCAAGCAACAAATGAGAACACCAAATGCTTCCACCATTTCAAAAATCATAAGAAATCCATCAATATAATTTGGTATATAGTTAAGGAGGATGGTTCCCAATCTTCCACCTTCCAAGAGATTACTTAGGAAGGTACTAATTATTTTTGGAATATATGTAGAGAGGTTGGATGAGAAAAACTAGATCATATTATAAGAGAGGTATCACAATTTCCTTATTTTGTCGATGAATAATACAATGAGGTTCTAATGGAGGAAGTTTCTGTGGAGGGGCTTTGATCCACCCTCCATAGCTTCCAAAAAGGAAAATTTCTTGGCCGAGTTGGGATTCCTATAGAATTTTGTACTGGTTTCTTCCAATTTATTGGAGAGGATCTCCTATGAGTGGTGGAATACCTATATCTATAGGGTATATTTTAGCTCATTTCAATAGTAATTTCATTGCACTTGTCCCGAAGGAAGATAATCCCTCCTCCTTTATCACTTCAATCCTATTTCTTTTTTTATCCAGACATAAGAACGAAATGCATTGAAATGCATATTTAAAATAAAAATACAGAGATACATTGAAATTAAACTTCAATTAATAAATAAAAATGATAAAAATTTTCACATGCAAAATGAAATCAAACTAGCTCGAGTGGTGCTAGCTTATCTCTGAGAAGAGGTGTGATGACTACATGCCTTTTTAACTATGTTACAATGAGGTTCTAATGGAGTTATTTTCCATGAAGGAGCTTTGATCCACCATCTATAGCTTCCAAAAAGGAAAATGTCTTGGGCCAGATGGGCTTCCTATAGAATTCTAGATTGGTTGTTTAAAATTTATTAGAGAGGATCTCCTACGAGAAGTAGAATACCTAGATCTTGAGGGTATATTTTAGCTCCTTTCAATACTACCTTCAATGCACTTATCCTGAAGGTGAATAATCCACCCTCCTTTGATCACTTTAGGCCTATCTCTTTTATTATTTTTTTCCGGACTTAAGAAGGGAATGTAAGTAAATGAATATTGAAAATCAAAATACAAAGATACAGTGAAACTAAAATTCAATTAATAAATAGAAATGTTGAAATTGTTCACATGAAAAATAAAATCAAACTAGTTCAAGCGATGGTAGATTATCTATGAGAAGATATGTGATGGCTAAATTACTTTTGAACTATGTGGAAATGAGGCTCAAAGACCTTTTTATCTTGAAGAAAAAATTAGACACTATAAACGTCCAACACCCTAACCCTAGGATATGAAGTGTCGAAGGCTTATGGGACCCAATGGGGTATGTTGGATCGTCAACTTCTTAGGGCCATAAATTTGGCATACGATCTTTCTCTGTGGTGCATAATAGCTAATTATAAAGGCTTATCTAAGGAAAACAAATTTTTATTTTCAACATCGACCATAGACACATGTTAACTTGTTTCCACAAAAAGCATAATTTAGAGCCTCAAAACAACTCCAGAAGTTTAGGACCTAAAACTATAAAAAATAGAAAACTACCAACTTTAGGAAATTATGTCTTGATCTAGTGGAATAGGTGGGAAGCCACCAGTATGCACTTGGATAATTCCTCCCCCTTAGGAAGCAATGGTATCCATTGGGTTGATTTTTTGAATGACACAAGGAAACTTTTGTTGAACTTGGACCTTAGTGAGCCACTTTCCTTAGGGTAGGAGTTGGCTTGCTTTGACAACTCGATATAGTTGGATTCTTTGTTGGAATATTTTCGTAATTTTTGTGTCCATGATTTGATTAGTTGTGGCCTAGTCAATATAATCATGTTGGTATCAATTTTTTTGCAATTTCCCACCTGTCCAACAATGGTGGAAAGTAGGGCCTCAGACAGTCCACATTGAATACTAGGTGTAGACCAAGGAATGGGGGAGTACTTAGATCAAAAATAATTATTAGCCACAACCTTGGTGATGGTATAATGTCCATAGCGAAGTGGTTGAATCTTCCAATGAGCCCCTACAAGGAGTTCCTTTCCCAAATGCAACCAAACCTTGTCGCCCACTTGAAACTTATGTGGCACTCAGTGTTCATCATAATGTTGTTTTTACATAACGTTGGCTTTGTATGGGATATCATGAACATATTCGTGGATGTGATGAATTCATTCAATAAACTTGGCATCTTTTTTGGTTTCAGATTGAACATGTGCAAATTCTTCTTGTGTAGTTATAAGGGGTAGTGCAACATGAATGGGACATGATGGCTGAAATCCCAGTCCCACCTAAAAGGGGTTGTGACCTATTGATATATGGAGAGATATTTGTAGTGGTGTTGGACATAGCATAGACTCTTATCCCATGTTTTTGAATGCTTGGACTTGTACATGAGTAATATCTTCACAATCAACCTATTAACGACCTCTTTCTAGCCATCCGTTTTTGGTTGGAAAGTAGTCAACTTAATGAGTTTGGTTTCCAACAATGAGCAAAAGGCTTGACTGAAATTCACTTAGGAAATTTCTATCTTGATATAATATAATGGTCTGTGGTATCCCAAAATATACCCACACTTCCTCGAAGAAGAGCTTGACATCGGCTTCAACTCTAATACCCTTCTTCTAGGCAGTTAACATGGCCATCTTAGAAAATATATCAATGGCCACAAACACAGTCATTATCATGCTTGGTGGAGAGAAGGATAGAAATATAGTCAAAGGAGATAGATTACCATGGTAAGCTAGGAGTATACATAGGAGTGTGCAGTCCTTTCTTCTTAATGATTTATTTGGCATTGACACAAGAAGTGCAAGGCCTGCTATATTTGCATACATTCTGTTAGAGTTTTGGCCAATACAAATAATTTTGTAGTACCACCACTGTCTTCTACACACCAAATTGTCTTGCTACTATACTATAATTCCCCCATCAGATCATCTTAGCATGCTTACTTGAATGAACACAAAGGTGTCCTAGGTAGCACAATAGTCAATCCTGAAGGTGGAAGTCTGGAATTGGCTTACCAGTCATCAACAACTTATAGGTGGTAATGAATTTTGAGTGAGTATCATATAGCTACGAACATCTAGAGGTATCATGCCCACAATAGTTGAGCGCTATGTTCAACACCACAATTAGGTGTTGACTAAGGCAGTTTGTAATGTGATTGGTTCTACCGTTCTTGTATTTAATGTTCAGATATAATTGTTGTAGATATGTGGATCATTTCTCGTGGTGATCCTTCTGTAACTTCCCCTATATCTGCATAAAATAAAGAGGATGATGATTCATGTGGATTATCATCTCCTTATCATAATTGGGGTATCTTCGAATAATATCATAGAGTTTTTCAATCTCAAATGGTTGTTATAAGACTAGAAGGTTGAGGATTGGTGAAAATAAAAGACATTGTTTCAGTTCATTGAATGAATTCTATTGTGATTCGAACCAAGAAAACTTCTCTTTTTCTCTGACCTTGGTAACTTGGCTTAAGTGACATGTCATATGAGAGAATCCCAACATGAATCTTTGATAAAAATTAGTAAGGACCAAGAAGCTGTGAAGCTCTGTTAGACACGGCTGGGATGTCCAATCTCGAATGACTTGGACCTTATCTAGATCCATGTGAACACCTTTCTCATTAACAATGTAACCTAGATATTGGAGCTTGTCCATGAAAGAGGAGCATTTTTCCAAGTCATCTCATAGCTTTTGCTTCCACACAGTGCGAAGGATCTGTTGAATATGTTGCAAGTGCATGCCAAAATCTTTTTGAAGATTATGATATCATCCTGATATAAAACCATGAATGAGTTGGTGAAAGGCTGAATGATGTCATCAATCAACCTCATGAAAGTTGTATGGGAATCGTCAAACCAAATGGCATGACCAACCACTCAAAAATACTCTCCTTAAACTTGAGTGAAATATTCCACACATCCTTGGGTTCTATTGGAACTTGGTGATATTCAGACTTTAATTCATTCTTGTTGAAGTAATTTTCCCCTGTGATATGGTCAAGAAGGTCATCAATCCAAGGAATCATGTATCTATTCTAGACTATGATTTTTTTCAAAGAATGATAATCAATGCAAAGTCTCTAGCTCCTATCCTTCTTCTGCACAATGATTGGGATCCCACAAGGTGAGGAACATGATCAGATTTTCCTCTTTTTTAGTACCTCCTACATCTACCACTTGATTTCCTCATTTTCTTGAAAAGAGTGGTATAGATTGGACCATTAGGTAAAGGTGCATTAGGCATCAGGTCGTTTAATGCATGACCTGAGGAAGATGTAGTCACCTGGGAGAGGAGAAATGTCCATGTTCTCTTCCATGACCTTATCCAATTTCCTTTGCTGCATGGAGTTATTTTTTAAGCCCATGGACGTCACAATTAGATTTCCCTTACTTTTAGAGTGAATAAGGAATAAAATAAATTTCCTAGTCTAGGGCTACCTTTAGTATCCTGTATAATTTCCACCCAAAGTAATAATAATAGCATGAGATATAAACTCATACACAGCATGATGCTTCTAGAAGTATGATTGGTGTGACAAATCATCACAAAATTCAAGGGGAGCAACATCACACAATACATCATCCATGAAAGGCTTGATATTATAGGGAAATAAACATTATTTGTTAATGCAAAGATATCGCCCCTGGTGGATCCACCCAATGGTGTATCGTTACATGTGTGGTGTTGTTGGTAGGAATGACTACTTAACGACCTTTGCTGAGATGATTTTCTTTTAACTCCCACTATTAACAATGAAACACAACAATGCACCCATCACCCACATTTGTGAGTGGAAGAGATGCTCACCTTCCTCTAGATCTCCAGGCTCACTTTGTGGGACCTTTGTAGTGGTAATGATGGCGCTAGGTTTAATATCAATGATTTATTGAATTAAGGTTTTGTGATCCATATAAGATTTTAGAGAAATGTTTTTGGTGATAATTACATCAAAATTCATTTGTCGATGTGTTTTGAACCAACAAGTGTGGTTCATCATCAGGACAAGATGGAGAATCAGATCAAGGTAACCAGTTAAATAGAGAGACCGATCATTCAAACGACTAGAAGAACTACTATTTTTGACATAAAGAAATGACTACATTTGAGTCAGAGCCTAAATCTAACTTTGGAGCATTTAGCTCAGCCACTGGTGACTTCTTTGCACAACTTTCATTTATGTTATCAGTGGGGCTCTTGTGGAACTCGCACCACTTTCCCGATTCTTTTGTTGTATTCCCATTAATAATATTTCCTTGTGGATTCGAAGGGTTAAACTATGGTTTTCTTCCCTAGCACTAAGGTTTTCCTCCCTAGCTCTGTACTTTGATCTATAGTTTTGGGGCTACTCTCACCTTCTTTTGGATTCACAAATCCAAACTCATGCTTCTTATATTTAAATTTTTGCATAATTTTGATTTCATATCGATACGTTGTGCTAAGCAACGAGATGTCCAAGAACTCCATTTCTTCCTAAATGTATTTTTTAAGACAACCATGGTACTTGAGCACCTAATTTTTCTTATATTCCTTGATACTTAGCTTCAAGTGTAAGGGATGAAAGATATTCATGACCTATGGCACTTCTTAGTCCTTTTCTTGCTCTAGTGTGGTACATTTTATGTACTTGTCTTCGTACCTTCCAACAAGGTAATATTGTTCCTTAAAGCATCCCTGAAAGAGTTTCAGTATGTTACGACTATATATAAGGTGGGTTCCTCCATGTTCCTTTTCTCATAGCAAGTTACCCACTAGTCCTTGATATGGGGGATGACCATTAGGAGTGTAAAAATAACATTTTGTTTATCAAAGAAATTATGGATTGAAAATATCCTTCTATGAGATTCAACCATTTATCTTGAGCATTTGCATCGATATATCCTTCAAATATAGGAATATAAATTAATCTTATACCTTAAACGAGGTGGTACCTCTGAAGTGGATGTTGGATGATGATGAATCAACTATTGGTATTTAATGAAGGATATAGGAAAAATTATTCATTATCTCAATCCTTTGTCACTTGAGGACTTCTTTGAACAATAATTCGATAGGATCGCCCACTTCCTGATATTTCTTGTCTTCTTCCATGTGAGGCCATTAAGGTCACTGAGGAAAATATTACAAGGGATTAAGCAGTTTTAGTCCCAACTCGTTATACCTCAACCTTGCTAGGGTTGTGTGCAAGAGAAAGAGAAGACTAGTTCATACCATTGATTGAGACTTAAGAAGGGAATGAAATGAAATACATATTTAAAATCAAAATACTAAGAAATAGAGTGAGTGAAACTAGACTTCAATTATTAATATAAATGTTGAAATTGTTTACATGGAGAATGAAATAAAATTAGCTTGAACAATGACAACTTACTAATGAGAAGAGATGTGATGGATATGCACATTCTAAGATATTTTACAATGAGGCTTAAATGTATTTTTATTATGAGGAAACAATGAGAAACCCTAAACATTCAAAACCCTAACCCTAGAAGATGAAGTGCCAAAGGCTTATGGGCCTCAATTGGGTAAGTTGAAACGTCGACTTCTCAAGGTCGTAACTTTGGCATATGATCTCTACTGGAATGAAAAATAACCCGTTATAAATTTCTATCTGAGGAGAACAAATTTCGACTACCAACATCAAACAAAGACACATATTGGCTCATTTATTCAAGAAACATTGTCTAGGGCCTCAAAGCGGCTCTAGAAGTTCAAGACCTGAAAGTCCCAAAATAGGAAAATTATGCTATGAACCAGTGGAATAGGTTGTTGGCCACGAATATCCACCTAGATCATATTTGCAATTCCACATATAACATCATAGCTAAAATCATAGCTCGGTGCCTAAAAAAATTACTTTCGAAGAATATCTCCCATAAACAATTTTAGTTCCTTAGGGGTTTTCAAATACATAATGCAATTAGTCTAGCCTAAGAAGGACTCCACATTATTCATAGGGACCATATTTGGGTGGCCTTTAAAATAGTGGATTTGTCTAAGGCCTTAGAAAGGGTAATTTTGTTATATATAAGACTGCTTCTACTACATTTTGGCTTTCACCACTCGTTCATAGCTTGGATGCTAGAGTTTATCTCCTCAAACTCTTTTGAGGTCCTTATGAATAACAAACCTTCCCCTATTTTCAATGCAATACAAGGGCCAAAACAAGGTTTCCTTCTTTCCACTTTGCTCTTCCTTCTAGTGGTATAATGTCTTAGTAAAATTCTAAAGAGTTCTCTTTCTCATCTCCTCTTCAAAGGAATCTCTCTAAGAAATCAATGAACCCTTTCACATATTTTTATGGATTATATTATCATATTTTATGAAGGATCATTCATATTTATAGAGGCCTTAAACATAGTTGTAGATGCTTTCGATGATGTTATAGTAATTGTAATTAAGGGATCAAAATCCTCCATCTTCTTCTAGGGTATGAAAGAACATGATAGGCTTCGATGCACATTACTTTTGAATTCCTAAACTAAGGATATCTCAAATGGTGTGAAATATTTATATATATATTTTTTAAAGCCAAGTAACTATTTAAAACAATATTAGGTTTGGCTCATAGTAAAAATTGAAAATTAAATATTTGTCTAGTGCCTCCTATGGCTCTCGTGAGATGGAAGGCTCACTCTCATCAAATTGGTTATTAAAGCAATTCCTAATTTCTGGGCCACTCTGACCTCAATTCCCAAATGATTTCTTAAGAAAATTAAGTAGCTCACCATGTGGTTCCTCTAGTCTAGAAATGAAGACAAACACCTCTTTTCATTAACAACTTGGAAATCTATTACTGTATTGAAAACACTGGGTGATAGGGGACTCGAAAGCTAAATTGGTTCACCTTTATTGTATCATCCAAGAGTTGTTGGAAGCTCATACAAAGCTAAGGATTGTAGGTGCAATACTGCTGCTAAGAAATATATCCATCCTACCTCCATGTATGACTCAATAATATCTACTACAAAAATCCTTTGCCTCAGGTTCTATCATATGGAAATCCATTCTGTATTCCTTCCCTATTGCTAGCAATGGTTGAGTTTGGAATATTGGATATGGAGCCAACTAATAAATTAGGTAATATCCTTAGGTGGGTAGCTACCAAAACCAAATTCTCTTAGAGGGCCTCAACCTTGTATCAAAACAAGCAGGAATTTTCGATATCACACAAACATCTCGAGAGAGAGATAGTTTCCGACAATGGATAACTAGTGAACAGTTTGGTCTAGAGGGAATTTTTGTTCATAGATGGAATGAGTATATTAGCTCCCTTAGGATTTCACACATTTATTTGTCCAATTTGATGGATAAACTCATTTATTCTTATTCAAACTCACACATCTATTCTACAAAATCAGGATGCCTATCCATTACGAAAAAAGACATCCTCTTCGCTCACCATAGTGGGTGGCGAGCGAGGCGGATTTACGAAAATAAATTTTTCGATCAAAGAAAATTTGCATAGGTGGTTATTACTGACAAACAAATCTCCCATATGGGATGTCTTACAAAAAAAGAACTTTCAGGGGTCGAGTAGATTCCGTCTTTGGAAAGAAAATATTGAATCCACACACTCTCTCTTTATCACCTACCCCTTCTCAATATAAGTTTGGAATGAAAATCATTTGGTTAAAAGGACATTCCTCCAAATGACATGGCTCCTTAGTAGAAAATCGAGGGATGAGGGTCATTTCATCTATTAGTTAGACTAAGTGCTTAAAAAATATGGATTTCATTTCAATTATAGAAATATTATATCTTTTACTTTAAAAACATATTTTTTCTATTGAAAATTTACTAACTCAGCCATATAAATTAAATAGTTGGTAAATATGGATAGACATCAATCCAAGATAAACAAAACACTACACATCCATCTCACATCTTCCCCAAAAAGAGAAAATTATAAAAATTGATTAAAGTATAACTTTATTATTATAATAAAAGGAATTAATATTTGAGTTAAACATATATGTATTAAGAAAAATATATAATAAGATTATTAACCATGAATATTATTAACACATAAATAGGATTCCTATACCATGCCTCACCAATAACACATGGGTAAAAAACCATAACTCATTTCATATCAAAGTTGTTCATATGATTTTTTCTTAATTAATCAATTTAAATAAAAGAAAATAAAATAAATATAAACTTTTGAAATAAATTACAATATTTGATGTGTGATTAATGATAAGAATGTTATCTAATATTTTGTGAATGTTAAATACAATATATATACATAAATATTTTAATAAATAAAATTTAAAATATATAACATAAAAATATTAATTTCATGGATAGGCACATACAACATTTTTTAAATTTCATATATATATATATATAGAAAAAAAAATGTTAAATGTACGCTTCATATGTTTTAATTAATATTCAAATCAAAACATAAGAAAAGTTAACAAACAAAAACTAATAATCCATAACCCATAGTCATGTTGACATAAGTTTCTAGATATATGTTGTGTGTGAGTTTACTTATGTCCTATGTTTCTAGTGGTCTCAACACCCTGAGGATGGCTCGTGAGACCACTCAAGAAGTAAAACATAAGTAACCTCACATACAACATATATCTATAAAATTATATGGACATAAATATAAAGTACAAAATCACAGGTTATAACCAAACCTTGGGCGATAACACTTCCCAAAATCTAATTTAACACAATCAAATCCAACAATTAAAAATCAATGGTTTAGTAAGTTATAGACATATTTATATATAATATTTAATTTAATAGAAATAAAAAATTCATAATATTTTAAAATCAATTAACATTTATTAAAATTAATAATAAAATTAATGTAGGATAGTTAAATTTTCCATCCAAATTTAATAAGAGTTGTCTAACTCATTGAAGAAATGACATTTTTCACTACATTTCTTTGGGTTAATTTTAATCAATATCCAGCGGTGATTTTTAAAAACTTAAGTTGTTCAATCTCTAAAACTTGAATGCCCAAGGGGATTTTCCTGGTGCTAAATCTATTTTGCATTCAAAAATACATTTTAAATAACAAAAAAACACATTCTTTCTTGAAATTGTTTTGCCGGATTCCAATGAAAAAGTATATTTCATCTATAAATTTGACTAAGCCAATTTAATATATATATATATATATATATATATATATATATATATATATATATATATATATATATATATATATATGGGTTGTTTCACTCGAGGAGCAATATCATACCACTTGGGTTCATACTGGGGGATATATTGAGGAAAAAATGACATAATATATTGAGCATATATTAGGGGGTAAAGTGTTTTTATATTGGAAGGTATAAAAAGGGAGCTCAAAGTTAATGAAAAAAACATAAAGGGGTATAAAAATTATTAATGAAAATATGGATACCTACAATATCTATTAAAAGTAGGGGTTTTTTAGATTGGGACGGTGGCAAGGAGCGAAGAACAGCTAGGGTTGAAAAGTTGCAGGCGCTAATCTCCATGGTAGGGTGAGGAGGAGGGAGCTCTACTCCCTCCTACAAGCAAGCGGTTACCAGCCGTGGTAAGAAGCCAATGGAAGAAGTCAGAAGTGACGACGAGGGGAAAGAGAGCAGGGAAGAAGAGAAGGATGGAGACAAACATTGTGAGAATAAAAGCACAAAAGACAAGGAAGAAAATGACAAGGAAAAGGGAGCAAAAACCAAGGCACAGAAAGGACCTTGTAAGCCCAAATCTGAGGTTACACCCAGGGTGGTCCTGAATGATCCTGCGCTGCAGGCACACAGGGACCACATGCGAACTTATGCTATCATTTGTAAATTCATGGGAGTATGGCCCACTGAAAAAGCTTTACAGACATGGATTAAATACCATTGGAAACCAAAAGGGAGCATTGACCTACATCTGGGGTCAAAAGGATTCTTTACAGTGGTCTTCACTAACATTGAGGATAAAGACAAAGTGTTTGAAGGAGGGCCCTACTTCTATGCAGCTGCTGGCCTCTATATGAGGCCATGGATGATGAACTTTGTCTCGGAGTGGGAGACTTTTACATCAGTTCCGGTTTGGGTAAGACTTTACTCCCTTCCTCTTGATTATTGGCAAACAGAATCGTTAACAGCCATAGGTAATAAATTAGGACATTTTGTCAAGGCCTCAGAAGCCACTAGAAGAGGAAAATACACTTCCTTTGCACGAATCTGTGTGGAAATGGATCTCTCTGGAGCTCTACTGGATGAGTTGATCTTGGAAGTTTTTGATGAAGAATGGGTGCAAACAATAGATTATGAACATATTCCTTTTAGATGTCGCAGATGTCATGAGCATGGACACCTGTTCAGAGATTTCCCTCTCAGTAACACCGAGAATAAGAGCAAAAAATCCACATGAAAGATACGGAAAGATTTCAAAAAGTGAGCCACAGAGGAAAAGGCGGCAAAAGGGGTCTTAAGCAACATCAAGCCGAAGGGCCTCAAGTTACGCATAGTAGGTTCCAGGTTCTCGAGGAGGAAGAAGAGACTATAAAAGTAGATCAGGGAATAGAGGTAAGTCCAGAGGACAAGGAGACAGAAGAGGAAAAAGACCAACCAAAGAACAATAACATATAGGAAGAGGCTATGATGAGTGATGTAGAACTGGACATGGACCAGGAAATTACCCAGAGTGAGATGGAAATGGAGGATTACGAACTGCAGGATATTTTAGATAGAGAGCACCTAGATTTGGAAGGGTTATTGAAGCAGGGAACCATGGGAGGGTTAGATTCATTACCTCAAGAAGAGTTCTCTAGAGTACAACAACTGTACTTATGGAAAGCCAGGCTAGTGGGGTGGAAAGGCAAGGTAACACAGAAAAACATGGCAAAGAAGGTGTGAAATCTATAAAAAACACACTAGGATTAGCACCTCAAGGCCGAGGAAAGAAAAGAGGCAGAAAAAAGCAGAATGAGCTGTTGATGGAGTGTGCAAAGCTAATGATAGATTCAGGTAAGATGAAAGACCTAACCACTTACTCTTTCACTAATCTTTAATTTTGAAGTTTACCTCTTGGAGCATTAAGGGTCTAGGTAGTAAAAGGAAGCAAAGATCACTTAGTAACATAATGAAACAAAAAGCTCCAGATATTATATTTATATAGAAAACTAAATGTTCTATACAAAAAATTAAAGAACTGTATAGTAAATGGCTCAGTCATTTTGAGTTTCTAGAAGTTAAGGCATAAAATATAGCAGGTGGCATTCTTACTCTTTGGAATCCCCTAAAGATAGGTATAATAGATGCTGAAGCTTCCAGAAATTATCTATCAGTAGTCATTCAACCTGTGGGGGATAGGGAGATCTATCTGGTAACGAATATTTATGGCCCTCAGAGAATGGATGACAAATTAAGATTTCTATATTCTCTTATGGATCTCAGAGAGAGATATGCTGGGATTCCATGGATTTTGGGTGGGGACTTCAACATGACCAAATCACTATCGGAGAAAAAGGGGGCTCCAGAGCTCTTACCAAAGATGCCTTAGCCTTTCAATCTTTTTTGGACACTATGAAACTGGTTGACATGGAAACAAGTAATGGTCTCTTTACTTGGAACAATAGGAGAGGAGGACGGTCTCTGGTGGACTCAAAGTTATATAGATTCATCACATCAAAGGACCTTATACTTAATGATAATGGAATGGAAGCAAGGATTCTGCCCTTTGGAGGTTCTGATCACTGGCCAATTCAACTAGAGATCAGGGGCATTGGTACTCCCAGGAATAGACCTTTCAAATTTGAGAACATCTGGCTCACCCATCCAGATTTTATCAACAACATTTCAAGTTGGTGGTCTAAAGATCTACATATTCAGGGTACAAGTATGTTCCTTCTTCACAAAAGACTAAAACATATAAAGCTCAGGCTTAAAGAGTGGAACAAGAACAAATTTGGCAATATTTTTGAAGGAAAAAATGCTATTGAAAACAAACTGCAGATACTCAACCAATCCCTTATCAAGGCTGGCTTTGACAAAATCAACAATGATAGAGCCACCAATCTTCAACACGAGTGGGAGAACCTATGAAAACAAGAGGAAATATTTTGGAGACAAAAATCTAGAGTGAAATGGTTAAAGGAAGACGAAAGAAACACCAGATTTTTCCACAGGTCAAACTTGGAAAACTGGGCTCATAATAGAATCTCCTCGATTAAGGATGAGGAAGGGAAAATTCTCAGTACCCATGAAGAAATTGAAGCTGTTTTAGTTCAACACTTTCGGGGGATTGCACAGGAAAGAATTCCAAATAGAGTTCCTTTCATTAAGGATATAATAAGACATATACCAAGACTAGTGTCCAGAGAGGATAATGTCAACCTCAACAGGCCAGTAACTGAAGAGGAAATCAATGAATTCCTCAAGGAAATGCAGAATGGTAAAGCACCGGATCTTGATGGTTTTAATGTGGACATCTTTAAAGCATGTTGGAATATTTTTAAACAAGATATTCTGAATGTAGTAGAAGATTCTAGGGGGAATAGAACTATTCTGAAGGCACTCAACACCTCCTTCATTTCACTGATCCCTAAACAAGATAATGCCCTAACTCCTGATAAGTTTCAACCCATAGCATTGTGCAATGTGGTTTATAAGATTATATCCAAGGTTGTAGCTAATAGACTCAAACCTCTTCTCCCCACTCTAGTTTCCGGGGAGCAATTTGGTTATGTGGAAGGTAGACAAATTCTCAATAACATCATTCAAGAACAGGAGGTGGTGCAGTCACTGACTAGCAATAAGAAAGCTGGTATGATCATACAGCTGGACCTAGCTAAAACCTATGATAAGTTGAACTGGACCTATACCAGGAGAGTTATTATTGCTTTTGGGTTTGATCATAATTGGGTTAGATGGGTTATGGCTTTGGTAATTTCTTCTAGCTTTTCAATTTTGGTAAATGGCTCTCCCTCCGAGATTTTTATTCCCTCAAGAGGCCTTAGAAAGGGAGATCCACTTTCTCCCTTTCTCTTTATACTCATGATGGAAGGACTTGGTAGATTGATTAAGCAAGCAAAAGCAGAAGGCAAAATCAAGGGTCTTCAACTTTCTAAGAATAGACAGACTTTGACTCATCAACAATTTGTGGATGATACCATGTTACAGGGAGTTCCTACAGTCAAAGAAGCTTTGGCTTACAAAAAAATTCTAATTGACTTTGGTTTGGCCACAAGTATGGAGGTTAATCTTTTTAAATCTAAAATCTTTTTCTTTAATACTAATATTGCTATACAAAGGAATATTTCCAAAATTTTAGGCTTTCAAAGAGATTCACTTCCTTCGAAATATTTGGGAGTCCCCCTACTACTAAACCTCTTCATAAGAGTATATGGGAACCAGTGATTAATAAGATGTAGGATAAAATCAGAAATTGGACCATTAGATCTTTAAACTTGGCTGGCAAGTTGGTGCTTACAAAGGCTGTTCTACAATCTATCCCAGTTTTCATGCTTTCAGCTCTCCCTGCACCAAAAGGAGTCTTACAACAATTCAGAACCATTCAAAGAAACTTTCTCTGGGGAAAAGGGGAGAAAAAAAGGAAATGGGCCTTTGTTGCTTGGGAAAAGATTTGCAAACCCTAAAATCAAGGAGGTTTGGGTTTGGATGATCCAGAGGTTCTAAGCAGAGCTTTAGGAGCTAAGTTATGGTGGAGATGGGTCAAAGAACCAAAGGCCCAGTGGGCTAGTATCTGGATAGAAAAATATGCCAGCACTTGGGACAATAATGATCATGTCTAGAAATATAAAGGGCTCATACATCTGGAATAAGGCCTGGGAGAATAGAGGCTTAGTTCAAAAAAATAGCTTCTGGGAAATCAGAGAGGGGGATTTGACACTTTTTTGGGAAGATAAATGGCAACAGGAACCAATACTGCTAAATGAGCAATTTCTAGACCTCAAAATAGAGACAGATATCATAGGGTTATCACAAGTCAAAGATTTTTGGGACCAAAATAATAATACAAGTAAATGGAGAAAGTGGAGGAATATGATTTACAGGTAAGATAACCCCTTGAAAACTAAAGCTGAAGCTCTCATGTGGATACTGGAACAAACGAAGATCTTAGTGATAGGGGGCCATGACCAATTGAGGTGGGGCAACAATAATGCGAGTACCTTTAATCTTGAGGAGGCTAAACGCAAACTCCTCGAGATGGACTCTCTTGCTCCGGATAGAATATGGCAGAATTTGTGGAGTCATCAAGGCTGGATGAAGATTCAACTCTTCATGTGGCTTGTTTATCATAAGAGAATTCTGACATGGGATAACATAAGGAAAAGGGGAGTATTGGGGCCTTCTAGATGCTAGCTCTGTGAAGCCGAAGAAGAAACTATGGAACACCTCCTCAATAATTGTATCTTCACCTCTAGTTTGTGGGAATCTTTTGCTAACATCTTCCAAAAGAGCGATAGGGACAGATGGTGTATCTTCAATACCCTAACCAGGCGGAGAAGTAATTACTCAGATAATGAAATTCTTGATTCTTCTTGGGCTCTTACACCTAGCTTCATTATTTGGAATGTCTGGAAAGAAAGGAATAAGAGAATTTTCAAAAATGAAAAGAGATCCCTTCAATGTTTTTTGAAGCAGACTTTGACTCAACTTAAAGAGACGGTGGGTACCATAGTGCGAAACACCCCTAAAGATCCACCCTCACATGCTGGTTTGAGGATTCTGAGACTATTGGGAATGCAGGGGCTTATGTCGGAGGGACTGAACATAAGGGTTTTGGCTATGGTTTCTAAGCAGGAATTCTGGCATCCTCCCCCTTTGGGCTTTCTGAAATATAACATGGATGGGGCTTCTAAAGGCAACCTGGGTGATGCGGGCTTTGGAGGGGTGTTAAGGGATGATACTAGTAATATCCTTTCCATCTTCCATGGAAATTTAGGTAGAGCTACAAATAACATGGCAGAAGCCATGGCTATGGAGCAGTGCTTAAATCTCCTGGTGCAAGATAACTGGCAGAATGCAATTATCGAAGCTGACTCTGAGATAATTATCAATACATTCAAAAAAATTAGATGGAGATCGAAACCAGAGAAGGTTTGAAAACACTAGAGACTGATCCACGTCTTCCAAAGGATCTAGCTCCATCTCAGAGGCCTATGTATGGTTAATTTTAATCACATGCGAAGGCAGGCCAATAAACTTGTTGATTACTGGCTAATCAAGGAGTGAAGTGTAATATGTATAGGGAAGTGATGGGCGGGCATAGGTTGCCTCAGGATAGTCTCATGGATCAGTGCGACATCCAAGCAGTAGAGGATATGATGGTGTACCGCACTAAAACTATGGAAGCTCTGTCCAATAATTTGGTTGATTTATGAGGTGCAAGTTTTACCTTTTCTTGTTTTTTCTTATGTTGCTTGGAGGAGTCTTCTACCAGAGTAGTTGTTTGGAGGGAAGGAGTAGCACGTTACTCAAGCTCACATACGGCTACAAAGGCAAAAGAGGTAGCTGCCGGAATCCAAGTTTCAACGGCAACCTGATTATTCCTAATACGCTGTCAAAGGTCGCAAATCCGCCAGCAGAGTGGTTTTCAGTATATCGAGGGTCTCTCGGGTGGGAAGTGGTTTTCAAAATTTTGGAGCGATCACACTCCTCGGGCTACACATGGCCTAGGGGTGGTTTTTTTTTCCACCCTTATCGCACGTTAAGAAACAACTCTTTTGCTTGGTGCGATATGATCCTCCGCCGTAGGATCAAGTCCAGTGGATCTACGACTGTGATTTATCGAGCTTGTTAGTGGGGCCATATGGTTAAAGGGCGGAATTCTTGGCGGTGCGATATTCACCTCTACCGTTGGATCAATTTGGGGGGATCAACAGTCAGGAATCTGCGTGCTTACTGGTGAGTTCAAACGGTTGTTTGGCGGGAGCCTTGGCTCTGCAAGGTCCTACTCTGTTGTTGATGGGAGCTAGGTGTTCTAAAGGTGGAAATTTACGGCTTTCTCAGCCTTTTTCGGTTTTGTCGAGTTGATTATGTAGCCTTGTTACCTTTTGCCATTCTGGGTGGTGTAGTTTTGTGAGTTACTGTTAGAGTTTTAACACTTAACTCGTGACCCTTGGTTTTCTAGAAAGTAGTATTTGATTAAGATCCAAGTTTCCATGTGGATGGCTATATTCTATGTAAATAATTTTTTGATTTAATGATTATGAAGGTACAACTCTTGCTTCAGCGAAAAACAAAAAAGAAAAAGTAGGGGGTTTTTAAATTGGGAATGTGTGTTGGGTTCGTATTGGTAGGGTGAAAAATAGTGTGAATTTTAGAGGTGTTTTCCAATATGTATTCAAATTAGGGGTATTATTTAGTATGCCACAAATACACGTGATATGTGAGAGGTTCATTAAGTAAAGCCTCCATGATATATATATATATATATATATATATATATATATATATATATATATATATATATATATATACATACATATATGCAAATAAAAATCAACTCTAATTGATAGACTCAATAGACACTTTAACAATAGTTATTGTAAATAATATATATGAAAATGTCCATCTTAATCTATGAGCGAAATTCAAAATTTATAAATAAATATATCAAGAATTAAACACTATAATTTATAAATTGATTAATAATTAAAAGTTATGAGATCTTTTTTCAAGATTATGAATTAATAAACAAAATGGTTCCTTTTAGAGCATTTATTTTGGTCAATTTTTACTAAAATATTGTACAAAATTTTAAAATCCATATGTTTAAGTTGTTTAATTTGCAAACATAAAGTGTTTTGAGGGTGAATAACTCATTTATGCATTCAAAATTGTATTTTAAAGAAAAAGAAATTACAATTTTGCTAGAAATCATTTCAACAATTAGTACTACGAGATTTTCTTTTTTGTGTAAGCATGGTAGTACTTCCGTTTTCTATTAGTTATCTATAAGTAGGTAACAAAATATATGTCTCGTGACCTCAACCTGTCCGAAGGAAACCAAGTCTATTGGCCACCGCTCAGCTTCAAAATCTGTCCAAAGTTTAAACAATTTGATCCTTATCATCCATGCTAAGTTTGTTGCTATATCTACTATATACTCAATGCTCGTAAAACAAATGTTGTTCGACATAATAATAAAAAATTGACTGGTTGTCTCTCTACTTCAATCATCAGATGATTCAACTGGAGACGAGTCTTTAGCACTTGACCCAGGCTCTTCACTCGACAACAGGGTCTCGATCTGCTTTTCCATTCTCTTAAAACAAAGGTTTTGGTGATATTGTTGCACTTGTACATACTATATTTCCTTTTGAATATATTTTAAACTTTGTTCCTCTTACATGTCCCTCTCTGGTTCTTCTCTGTCACTGAATGTCATCATTGCCCTGGCTAGTAGGTTTTTCATCACCCAATACTGCTATATGGTCTTCCTTGATAGAGTTTGGTGGCCTCTAGTATGGCATGGGTCACTAAGGAATGGCTCCCATTCTGCCATTGGGAGCTCTTCATTTTCCACATTAGCTTTAACTCTCCTTCCCACGATGCAATTACTGCCTTTCCCTCTGTTAGGGTGCCTACATGGTAGGCATGCAGTAAATTCTACATGCTTTCCTCTCCCCTTCTTCAACCCCTTTTCCTCTGCCTTTTTATCACTTATGCCTTCTTGCCTGCTCGTTTGTCTCCTTTTCTTCCTTGTTTCCCTCCTCCTTTCACCATCTTTTCCTGCTGCAGCTTCCTCCGTCCCCTCTCCTCCTGCAACCTCACCTATTTTTGGTGCTGAAGCTTTGAAGACGGAAGAATACTAAAATTATTGCTACCTGTAATGTTAACACGAATGTATTCATTAGAACTAGTACTAAATTTTGCCATAACATTTTGCCATTCCTTTCATGAATTCACGATTTTTTTTTATTTCTTTCCACAGTTACAAGACGAGACATTATCTTCTTAAACTAAGACCAACAATTTCCTATTTCATTCAACACCTCTCTCCTTATTTGCGAGACTCTCCTCCAATTGCTTGACATTAAATCTACACGGAGGGGAGATTTGTTTACATACCGGATGTTGCAGACGAAGTCCAGATGCTGGTCGTCGCGCCCTCTCAAGCACTGCGCTCGGCAATCACCCACTGCTCCCTTCACTCGTTCTCCTTCTATTCTTTGCATTCATTCGCCTAGCTTCCTTACCACCTTTCTTACCCAACTACTTAACCACTTGCCTATTCTCACTACCGATGCATCCTCCACTTGCCTCTTTTCCCTGTCCTCCTCCTCTTCTTTCGTGTGAGGTCCTCCAATGAGGCACCCACTTCCCCTACATTCAGTGCCTTCCATCATGACCGTCTGATTTCCGACTTCCTTAACCGTAACCTGTCTTCCCTCTCTGTTATTGCCATCGAGTTGTCCTGCCCACCTCCAACTGTCCTTCCCATGTTCCTCCTTGCGTCAATGGCCCTGAGCACAAGTTATGAGAAATTAAATTTAAAATAATAATTAATTTTTGTTATTTTAAAAGCTTAAATTTCAACAATTAATAATTAATAATTAAAAATAAAATAATGAAATAATATTTATTATAGCTTTTACCCAAAATTTTCAACCTAACTTGCTATTAATATATTACAATTTATATTAATTTATAAAAACAATATTTAACGAACTAACTATGCTTTAGACATTAAATAAAAAATATAAATTATATTATTTTTTAAATTAATTAAAATTATGTCCCAATTTAATTGGTGATCCCTATGTGATGAAGTATTTTGTAAGAAGAGGTGCTTTCCACCCATAGTAGAGATGTTGTAATGTAATGTAATCACGTTTGATTGTATCAAAACAAAATAAAATTAAGATAAAATACTTTCAGGAGAAATACATATCAATTTTTATGTCAACTCATTTAGAACAACTTACTAAGGCTCATTATCAATAAAACATTTTGACTCAACCAAATTACATAAAAATAAAACAAATTATAAAATATAAAATTAATAATTATATTTATAATCATAATTATAATTAACTATAAACCTTAGTTCAATTGGTCTAGTTCTCATAATTAAAGCATCTTCACTATTGAGAAGTCACATGCTCACTTCTGTAGACACCCTTGGGGTCAAGCTCCTTATACATATATTCCATGGACTTAATGGTAACGAATCTCAAGAATCCATAAACCAACCACATAGAAAAAATTAACTATAATTAATAATCCATAGATAAGATGGATCTAGACTACTATTAATAAATTAAAAGCGTTAAGAAATTAGTTTTTTTTAGATTAAAGGAAGAGTTAAGAATGGAAAGTATTTTTCAAAAAATTAAAAAACATGTGAACTAGATTAGAAGTGTTAAGAAACTGGTTTTTGTTGGATTACCCAGGAAAAAAAATTAAAAATGAAAAGTGCTCTAATGTACATTGTTCTTCCATATAATATTAAGACTACCCAACCTAAATTCAACTTGCTCATCTCTAATGTACATTGTTCTTCCATATAATATTAAGACTACCCAACCTAAATTCAACTTGCTCATTAAAAAAAACTAAAAGTAATAAAAATTCAAAATTCATAATAAAAAAAAAAATCAAAATCCTAAATGGAATAATAAATTAAATCAAACCTCCCTGATGTCCCCGAATTGGAATTGCTTTCACCAAATTGATATTCCAGTCATTAAGGTGTTCATAAATAAGTTGCACATTATAAGGAATCAAAATGTTATTCAAAAATTCCACGTTGATGATCTGATTTAATCAAAATTGTTCATAAACAAGTTGGCCAATTATACAGGTAAAAATGTTATTTTAAAATTCCATAACGCTTTGAAACGCGTGTTGAACACACAGAAATAATATTCTGGTAAATCCAGTTTGTCAGGAACCAGAAACATTAACAACTCTTTGGAAAGTAATGTTGGAAACTAAAAACAAATTCATGGAGAGGGATTTCCTCTGTGATCGTTCCCTTCTCACGACTTTTCTTCAAAGACTCCCAAATTTGGAAAAATGATTTGTGCTGCTCACGTCTTCTGGCTTGCAGTTTCACTTCTTTGAGCGCAGAAGCTATTTGAAGAAGGCAACCCAACAAACGAACTTCCCTTGCATCATATTTGTTGATGTCTATTCAATTAGCAAGTGGGTACATCGAAGCTGGTGGCGTTGGATCTCCCTCTGCCGTGTGAACATCATATAAATAATTTTATATGGGCTAAATCATTATATATAGATTGAATTTTAACCCAAAAAAACATTATTATTTATATATAATGTATCCAAAAAAAATATGGTATTAGAGCTTGGGTTTTGAAGAGAAATACAGCTTGAGGGGGCCTAATGGTTAAGAGCATGTGTTTCTTCTTATTCAAAATCATAGGGGTAGACTATGTATGTCTTTGTAAACTTAGTAGTCAAATGGCTGCATGGAGGTGGGTCTCTTATCCCACAAACAAAGGGATCTCATACACCAATTTGGTGTCTGGATTGGCAGTGACCTTAAAATTAGATAATAATAATAATATTAAAAATATATAAATAATAAAAATGTTGAGTTATTTTCCTACCCATGTAATAGCTCATCGCTCAACATTAAAAGCCTCCAGACCACGCACAACAATCCCTTCTCTCTGATCAAATGCACACCCAACATCCATGGTAAGCACTTTCAATGACCTCAACGTACCCATGAATTCAAGAAATCTGTTTACAGAGAAATTGTACCATGGATACCCACTTGAACTTAACTACAATTGACTGTCGATTGTACCCTGGATTGCCTTCAGAGTTTGAAGTTTAGGGCAATTGACTGTCAATCCTCGTGCCCTAAAAAGATGTAGAACTAAATTTTTGAGGCTGAGAGAGGAGATGACAGGCAATCCACAAACAAGAGGTTTTATACACCAATTTGGTGTCTGATTTGGTCGTGACTTTAAAATTGGATAATAATAATAATAATATTAAAAATATGTAAAAAATAAAAATGTTGAATTATTTTCTTAACAGTGTAATAAGTCGCTCTAGAAAGCCTCCGGACCACGCTCAGCAGAGAAACCGCAATCCCTTCTCTCTGATTAAATGCACACCCAACATCGATGGTAAGCACTTTCAATGACCTCAACGTACCCATGAATTCAAGAAATCTGTTTACAGAGAAATTGTACCATGGATACCCACTTGAACTTAACGACAATTGACTGTCAATTGTACCCTGGATTGCCTTCAGAGTTTGAAGTTTAGGGCAATTGACTGTCGATCCTCGCGCCCTAAAAAGATGTAGAACTAAATCTGTGAGGCTGAGAGAGGAGATGTCAGGCCTCTTGAGGCCAAAACTAATACACAAATTCAACTTATGAAGAAGAGGGCAATGCAAAAGAAAGTGTGCTAAGGTGTCGTCTGACATTTCGGTACAGGTGAGGCTGCACTCAGTGAGATGCTTGAATCCCGCGAAATCGGTTGGAGAAGTGGTGAGAACACAATTGTAGAGTGTGAGATTAGTAAGACGACTGCATGAGAAAAGAGCAGGGGGGCAGGGTTTCCCTGTCATAGGAATATTCGAGAGTAAGGCGTTCCACGTTCTTCCCGGCAACGCACTGCATCCATTCCGATACGCTTTTCTGTGTAAACTGCCATGGGTTAAGAAAGATTTCAGGACCCCGCCACAGAGTGTGAGTGTGAATGTCTGTGGTGAGTGTAAAATATTTCCGATCCGATGATTCTATTTTCAACAGTTGACTAATGGAATGTGTAAGGCGTTTGATGCGGTGATGAGACACTGTAGGGAGACACAGTGAGATGGGGTATTTCTCTGTAAAGGCATCTCCAACGATGAGAGAGCACAGAGCATTTGATGGCATCTATAATGGCGAGCTTACAGAGGATGAGGGAAAGCACATCGTCTGGCAGTGCAGACAATCTATCAAGAACCATTTCCATCACTATAAAAATGGGCCAAAGAGTGCCCTTCCCTCTTGCGGAAGCTCGATTGGATTAAACCAGTCCTGGAGTGAAAAATCGGAGCAACAAGCTAAAGTAAATCCTGGAGTGAAAAGTCGGAGCAACAAGCCCGAGGCTCCCAAATCTTGGAGTGAAAAATCAGAGCAACCAGCGAGAAGCTCCCAGTATCAGAGATGTTATTATGTAATGTTTGACATTACTTTACAACATGGTGAAAAGGGCGGAAGGGTTTACTCTCAAAGTTAGACAAATTTTTGCTTCATAAGCATTTAATAACAAATAAAAATGGTTTATGGTATTGAAGATCCATGGTATTCATGTGGAATATAGTTTATTTAAAAGGAGAAATTAAACCAGCTTAGATTCATCCAGATCTACCAAATCCTCAAGGGATCAAATCTGTTGACATGCAAACCTCTTTTAGAGTAAAAATAGATATCAACTCTCTTAGCTCTTCATAGATCCGGAGTTAAGATGGATCTAGGATGGTTATACAAAAAACAAATATGCTCACTATACATGGTTAATAACATATGTTTTCTTTTCTAAGAGGTTATGGGCTCAAATCCAAAGTGAGATAGAGTATGTATACTTTAGTAAAAAGTGAAATTATTTTGTGGAAATGGGTTCCATGTTCCAAAACAAGGGGGTCTAATATGTCAATTTGGTGTAGAGTTTAGTATTTACCTTAAAATTAGATTATTATTATTACTAATATTATTATTATATAATATATTTTATTTTTTTGTGAGGCTATTTAATAGTTGGCAAAATGGGATGTTATTTCTTTCACTCTTTCAGATCCCATGGGAAGACATCTTTGGCCTTTTTTGATAACTCTAAGGAGTAAGCTTCCCATCGTGGTGGCAAATTTCTAGTATATATGGATTATTCCTAGATATACTCTTTACACTTGGTATTATGGTAACTCTAATTTAAAAGTAATGCACTTTAATTTAAAGATAATGAGATTAAGGTAATGAGATTTTCTAGATGTTTTCCAGGAATGATGGATGATTATTATTACCATGCATCTTTCCCTATGAAAATCATTTAATGAAGGCTATAAATTGATTGTTTCTATTGAAAGGATTTCCATAAAGTATTTTTAAGAAATAATAGAAAATTGTAGATTAGTGTGTTTATCATAAAACTGCTTATTAGGTTAAATATTTTTTTTTAGTATAGAATGGCTACTAAAAAAGACAATTTTTGTATGAACTTTTTATTCCAATCAATTTTCTTAAAATAGAGTGGATATTTGTAAAAATCATAAATTTAAGTTGTTTTATTATTTTTTATAGATAAATTAAGAATATTTATAAAAATATTATTTATATTTATATATTTAATAAAAATAATTAATAAATTTGGTGAATTTTATTTTGTATTTATATATTATTAAGTTAATGTTTATTTTTAAAATAAAATATTTTTATCTCATTTATTATTAGTTATTTTTTTAATCATTTTTTATTATTGTTAAAATATAATTAAGGATTTTTTTTTTAAGGTAAATATTGTATTAACTTCTGGATTGAAATATACATGAATGTACTAGATATGTTACATCAGTCTTTCACCAGGGAGAATTTGCCATAACCAAAAGTGCACTTTTCGTAGAGAGGCATAGGAAACCATGATTGAAGAAAACTAAATAGATGATAGACATCCCCAAAAGAGTCAGATTGACTACGAGAATGAATCAGATAGCCATAATGAAAAATAAAGCAGAGCATGGAAATAATAAGCTTAGGGATTCAAGTAGATAGTGACAACCTAAATAGGGTCTTCAATTTTCCCAGGAATGCCTCCTTCTGAGGGAGGAATGTAAAGACATTGTCCAATGTAACCTAATCATTGATCCATGTCCCTTAGGTGATGGTAAAAGTTCTCCACAAAGTATAGGATGTTGACCTACTACTCAAAGTGGTCCATTAGAATTGTACCAAGGAAAAACTTCAAATGCCAAATAAGATAAATTGTGTATATGTACTAGTTAAAGTGACCTCTTATATGGATGACATTTGCAACTCAGTTGTAACACCCTCCTCCCATATCTACCCACGTAACCGGCCAACCAAGACAAACATGTGATGATAAGTTACTATGATATGATTCAACCTCCTAGGTGACCTTAAGGAAGTGGAATGAAAGGAAACCCACAACACATACCTTCTATACCTACTACAATCCTTTCCCATGACTGGTCCGTAGGCCCCACTAAGTTCTATACCATTAAACCCCTCGACGCTCCCTTGATATGGACAAGGTTGCATCTTGGAGGCTCCAAAAGCTCACACAACAAGGCATGTGTGCGTCTAGGGACTTTTCTCCTCAGACCTATGCCTGCGGCTATGGGATTTGTGCCACTTTTCAAGCCCATAATCCAGGTCACTACCTAGAAACCCCTATATCTTTCAGAATCCATATGTTACATAATGACAAGACTTACAAATCAAAACTAACTCCAAGACTAGGTTTGACCAACCCTAACCAGGATTGACATTCTGTCAAACACCTGGCATCAATGCAATCTATAGGAAATGAATACACAATAGAGCATAAATCGCTGATAACTCATATGAGACTTGACAAGAAGCGTCACCACCCTCTTCCCTTAACTCTTTTTTACATTAATTAGGTTTTGCATCCATTATCCCTTCAGTTACAAGTAAATACATGAAATAACCATGACTATAACCAGTCACATAACCATGCTTATAACCAACGTTAAAGCATGTAAATAATAATGAGATAACAACCATTAAGGCCACATAATAACAAGTACAAAAGAAAGAGAACTTAACCTTTATTAAAGATAGGCAAGAGTTGACTAGGTTTGAGACTTCCACGTACCACCCGACCATAGACATAGTTGAACCAAACCTTTCTTTCAACTAATCACCCCCATGCCATATTCCAAGCATGAATGTGGGATCTCACGAATAAACCAATCCAAAAACAACGAAGGAAATACAGATCTTAAGCCACCTCCACGCTCACCAAAATGTGATCTCGCCAAAACTAGCACCGATATCACAAAACCAAATTGAACTTAGAATGCCTCCGAATTCCATCACTATCCTTAATGAATTTTTAGTCTCCTTATCTATCAAGCTTTATTGCAATCCACACTGGATCACTAGGCCCTAAATCAAGACACCATTCTCTGGTCTTTACCGCAATCCCCATCGGATAACTAGGCCCTAAACGAGACTCTACCCTCAGGCTTTACCATGTTTCTTTCCAAAATAGGTCAAGGGATTCCTAGGCCTTTGGGAATTTTCTCAAGACTACCTCTACCCAAAATTCTGAAACCATCTAGCAATTCTGAAGATAAAAACTGAGAAAACAATTCCATCACACCATGGCTATATGGAAAAAGGTAAGGCAAGGCTAAAAACCATTGTGATAACCTAGCAAGACCATGCCACCAATAGCTAGAGAACCAAATACCATGTAAATTCATGCATGTCAAAACCAGCTAGGAAATCACACATGCAATATGTTACCTACAAGCATTCCTACTAAAGCTACTTGATCCTGCTCCTCCTTTCTTGATCTTTGCTTTCATTTTTTTCCTTGTCCTTCCTTTGCTTTCTTTTCCCTTCTTTGCTCCAAATCTAGAATGCTCCAAGAAAAACTCTAAGTGTCCAAGAGTGAGAGAGAGGGAGACTAATTGATTCAGTGGATCAAAATAATGCTCAAAATTGAAAGTGTGAGATAGAGCTAAGAACCTATACGATTGGATATATCTCGACATTTTGAATCCAACACAACTTGTTTTACTCAAATCCGACATTGGATTCTCCTAGAATCGTGTTTTGATTGATTTGGGAAATAACTAATTTTTTTTGAAAACAAATTATAGGTACACCCAGTTAGTAGTCTATACGTTGATTGGGCCATGACTTGGCAGACGACTAGGTTCTTCATCGGCCAATGGTTGGTTGACACTTGGCACATCATGATTAGTTGTGGCATGGTGAAATTTCATTGGTTAATGGTTTTGTTATAGTGACCCAATGAGGGAGTGACACATGGGCGAACCAGTGGCTACCACGTGGCTTCCTCACAGCTGCCAAAATTTGTTTGGAGGCTGAATAACACCATTAGGGATCGAAACCGAGACCTCACGCCAAACAACCAAGGTCCAACACCATTGTAGCACTGCTGTATTACTTGATTAAACAATGTATGTGACATATATTTAAATTATGGTTGAATGTACATTTGGGGAGGGTTCAAGCTAAGTCCTAGCCCCTGGCCACACCTGCGCTAGAGGACCACGGATAGGGGACCAAGGATTAGAGCTTAGCCCATCCCATAGATATGGCCCACGACCACAACTTCGAATTCAAATCGCAAACCATATTCCCAAGTCCGAAGATCGAGTGGAGAATGGAGAGGGGGTTAGCCCTGGATCATATGACCCTAATGTGACCACGAGCAAAAAGAAAAGGGGGTAGCCCAAGGTCACAAAAACCCTCATGAGACTAAGGGTGTGCGCCAACGACAAAGGCTAGACGGAGCCCCCAAATTTCGAAACCCTATGTGGTCACATTGTTATGAAACCAGCTCATAAAAAGATAGAAAAGATAGATCAACGCCTTAGAATTTAGCCTCTTCGAGGGGGAAACCTCCTTTACATTACACAAATGAATGATTCTTTGATGATTCAAATGACAAAACCTCATTTCTATATATAAGAGTCTAAGGAGTCACAATATAACCCAATCAACCTAACAATAATAATATAAAGGCACAAAAATAACAATAGAGGGATTCTATGGGGCACAGTAATAACAATATGGGGACAATAGGGGCACAACAATATTAATAAGGGATATAACTTGTTATCAGGAAAACTAGTGTCCATTCAGAGCTGCTAGTCCCACTAAGACGGGTAGCTATCTTAGAAACAAACAGATTAAAGTTACTTGTGTTTTCCTTTATGAGAGATAGATGAGAGAGAAGCAGAGAGCACCAACCTCAGTCTTTCGCTAGTCTCCTTTCTTATTTCCTCTCTCCTTTGATAGAGCTTTCGCCACTCCTTTCTCACTTGTCCTGCTTCAAAGAACACCTATAGAGTCAAGGCAGCAAAATAACATCAAAGCATAGAGATCTATAACCATAAATAATGTAGGATCAGATGTGCATTAGCCATATAACTGCATACACAAACAAAATTCAGAGATATACAAGCATATGGTGGAAAACTCAAATAGCTTTATTGATATAAGTAGTAGAAGAGAGGATTACAACTAGGTTGTCTAATCCAGCATCATCCTCCCAGCATGAAAGCCCTCTTCACCTCATACAAAGCAAGATCACCCAACAATGTCTTCAAAGAGAAACCAACAACACTTCCTTGCAAATTACAAAATTCCAACCTTTGGATCTCTTGGATGAGGGATCCATATATAGATGTTTTTAGGAGAGTGAGTCAGCTTCTAGGATTTTGATTACTGTCATTTCACTGATAGTTCTTGGTTCCACTTGGAGATTTCAGATCTCTTACTCATCCCTGGGCGAATTCAGAGAGGCAAGTGTCATATGAGCAGTTTCTAGAAGATTCTATGGGTTTCCACCTAGCAAACTACTTCTGCCATTTGTCTGCTCTCGCTCACCACACCCTACATAAGGGATTTCCAGTATTCATCGTACCCCCCATGTGTAATAGGTGAGATGCATTGCACCCTATGCATGGAGCAGTCTGTATGGTCCTGTTTTGACCAGTTTTGAGCAGTTTTTCATGGAGATTTTCTAAGAGATGATGTGATCAGTTGACCTTGTTCCTTTAGGGTATGAAACAACACTTTTAGGGACTTAGAAGCCCTTGGTTTATGAACATATGTGATTGGGGTTACAGTTCCCAAATATGTCTATAACAGTTGCCCCCTAAAGCATGAGGTTGTAAATCTTCTGATGTCGGGTGAAATGCTTTATCATGAGGATCCGAGGTTTTTCGAACTGGAAGGTGACCTGTAATAAGATACAACACAATACATTATCTTGACAATATTTTCATGATCTAGCTGAGGCAGGCATTCCCATGCTCAGCTTTATAAATTCATTTTCATGTACATAGGACAAATAATCGTCTGTGTGGCAGACTGATGATTCTGGTATAGCCATCATCCCTTAACTTGGATGATTATCTGTGAAGCTATGATGTACATTTGATGTTTTTATTTTCCTGAATATATCGCAGCCTAGATGGATGAAACTAGATTCGGGGTCTTCAGAACTTGTTCAATCTTCACTCGAAGTACAAGTTGATCCATGTGAAAAGATGTTCTGATGTCGACCACGGAAAGACATCGCCTGATTACTAGCCAATGATGTAAGTTGTTAATAGGTGCGAGAGGAATCACCGATAATGATGATGACCCTCAAGGTACTACAGTACAATTCACATGGTGTGAATACATGAGTCGATGTCAAACACCACGCAAAATCTTTTGGTCAAAGGCCATTAATGTAAACCTGTCGCCGGAAGTGAGAAACTTGCCATTGAGGCATGCAAGCTTCAAAGTACTGAAAGGGTTGTTCCTAAGTCACTTCTTGGATAATGAGCTGATGTCGACAAGAAGTGACCCATCGTAGGAGGGCCTTAATGAATCCCACATCTAAGACACAAAACACAGCAAATGATTTTGTGGAGGTGAAAACGATCTGATGATACAACGTTCAGGGTGGTGGTCATGAAAGAATGAAGCGTGAAGGTATTGCAATGGATGAGACATAAGCTGGGTTGGTGAATCTCTAAGCGACTTCTCTTGAACATATCGGCGACACTGAAATGGATTGGTAGCGTTAACCCCAAAAATGGATGGTATGGAGGACCAATGGTGATATGACCGCTGACGAAATAACCCAACCCGACTCAATCATGGTGATGGAGTGAAAGTGTCATGTTCAAGAGTGAACTGCTACCAATAAAGTTTCTTCAAGTTTTCTTCCCAATTTTTCCCCAGTCATTGCTGACCAGTACCTCTTTATTTTTGTCAAGCCTGAGGAGGATAACATATTCTTGTTCTATAATTTTCCCTTCGGGCAAACCCGTCACTATGTTTTAATGAGCCTAGTGACAGTGAAATTCGCTCTTGTCTACGTGGACAAGTTTGTCGCTATTGTTTTGACGAGTCTAACGACAACGATAACTTGGTTCTTTTCAACTTTAGAGAGTATCGAAAGAGACGGAAAGGAAACTCCAATATTCCTTTTTCGTAATGTAATCCCTTAAGTCCAAAAAAGTGTAAATAATACGAAAGGGATGACTTTTCAATAGTTTTAACAAGCCGAACAAGACAAGTGCTCGATATTTTTGTGTAATGATCCCTTAGGTCCAAAAAGATTAAAATCTAGAGGAGGGATGGCACTTCCAATCACTTTAACGAGCTGGGGATGCCAATTGCTCGGCAATCTTTTCATATTTTACGAGTCAGATGAAAAGAGCTTAAAGGAGACTCGTTTTTTGAGGAACAAGTGATGTTTTCAGATAGCATCTGGTTCCAGGTAAGGTTTGGAACTTTTCAATCATGGTAGTGTAAATAAGGTGGCTAATAGGATCACTCATTGCAATTGTTCTTCAAAAGGGGCAAACAATCAAATGGAGGCGTATCATTGGCTAAAAAAGAGTGGAGGTGATGGTAAGAACACGACACAGGTTGGAAAGTTGATAATAATGCGATCGCAATGGTTATTTACCGAAGGTGGGTTCATTTTTTAATGATCTTAAACTCTGGTGGAACATATGCTCATTGCTAGGTTTATTTTTTAACAAGCTTAAACTTCGCGTAAAACTCCTCATGGCGAGGTTTATTTTTTAACGAGCTTGAAATTTGCATAAAACTGCTCGTACCAGTCGTATAATAAGGATGTCTCATCAGTAGGTTCATTTTTTAGGGAGCTTGCCCCATGCGCAACTTTGCTCCAAAGCCTTTTGTATGCAAGCTAGGAATGACCAACTACCATCCTAGGGGTTAAAGAACTACTAAGGTTAGGTAGGATAGCGTCTTAGTGGGAAACATGTCGTTTACTTTGTCATTTCTGTTGGTCCCGGTAAACGTGAATGGTTGATCAGACCAATCACCTAACTTAAGCAATTGAGGTTAGTAAAAACTACAGGGTTAGAGTTACGCTGATCACTTTTCATTTGCATGCAAAAGGTTTGCATGCCCCCAGGTATAAAGTAGAGTTTCTAGGCCACCATATGGAAGTTCTTGCATTAGCAAGATTGTTCCATCTGCATCGCAAACAAAACACTTCCTTGGCGATGTCCATCAAAATGGACAAAGGTGACTGTTGTTAGTCCCAATCACATAACCTTTGACGGGGGAATATTTTTCCAGTCCAAATCCGTTTTCCAAAACGGATAGGGGTATCAGACTAGTCATATTCCTATGTGGAAACCTACCTTGTATCTGGGGTTTTCCTACCGAAGCAGACCAGGGCACATGCCTCCTGGGTTTAGTCACATTCACCTAATCACTCACACTCATCAGGTGGATTGACTGGAGGTTGATGAGACATTCCTTGTGCAAAAAGACCAGTTAGGGATGGAATTTCACTAATAGCTATGTTTGAACCAGGGAATGAAATCTGGTCAACTAGGTGGACAATCCTACCTTCATGTGGAAAACACATCACTCGGAAGAGTGAGGAAACAATAGCTCCCATGCTATAAATGTAGTCACATCCAAGGAGTAGATTGTAATCTAATGGCCCTTGGACTACCATCGCGTTCAAATAAACAATTTTCCTTCTCAAAGTTATAGGAAAATTTGGAAGGATCCCTAACAGTGGACTGGTTCCTTTGTTGAAGCCTGACAGATTTCGAATCTCAGGCAGAAGCGATGGCGAACCAAGTGCTTTCCAAATAGTGGAGGAAAGGATACTTACAGAAGCCCCTCCATCTATGATAGTACCAACCATGACCATTCTGTAAGCTTGTAATATTATTCGAAATGGTACATTAGATGGTAGACAGCGTCTCCCTAGTAGATTCCAATCGAAGGAAATGAGTAGATTGCTTGGAGGTGGGACCGAATAAACGGCTGGATAAGTCTCTGACGAACTTCCTTCCTATGGTAAAGGAATGGGTAGATTGTCCCCATGTTCATCAGAGTCTGTGTTTATGATGAGAATTTGAACAGTGTCTGTTATGAAACCAGCTCACAAAAAGATAGAAAAGAGAGATCCACGCCTTAGAATTCAGCCTCTTCGAGGGGGCAACCTCCTTTACATTACATAAATGAACAATTCTTGGATGATACAAATGACAAAACCTCCTTTCTATATATAGGAGTCTAAGGAGTCACAATATAATCCAGCCGACCTAACAATAATAATATAAAGCCACAAAAATAACAATAGAGGGATTCTATGGGGCAAAGAAATAACAATATGGGGGTAATAGGGGCACAACAATATAAATAGGGGGTATAACTACAATAGTAATGGGGTAATCACTAGTATTATAGGGACCCAACATGCCCCTCTCCTTCAAAAAAGTGTTGTCCTCAACGCTTGAGCAGTTCTGGATACTTCTGCATAAAATTCTCATCCTCCCATGTGGAATCTTCAGCGGATAAGTTCTTCCACTTGATAAGATACTCTGAAATTGATCGATTTCGTAGCTGTCGAGTTCTTGTTTCTGTGATTGCTTCCGGTTCCAATATAATTTTTCCTTCCTCGTCAAGTTCTGGCAATATTGTTTGAATTGGGAGCTTGTCACCTATAACCTTCTTTAAACATGAAACATGAAAAACTGGGTGCAATCGAGAAGCTGCAGGAAGCTCCAATTTGTATGCCATAGTACCAATCTTTTCCAACACCTTGTATGGACCATAATACTTTGGTGATAATTTATTATCCTTCTTAGCTTGCTTTAGGGACATTTTCTTATATGGTTGTAGCCGTAGGAATACCCAATCACCTACATCAAAACTTCTTTCACTGCGATGTTGATCTGCCTGTTGTTTCATTCTATTTTGTGCCAACACGAGGTTATCCTTTAAGAGTTGGAGGACTTGTTGTTGATGTTCGATGTGATGTTCCACTGCCTGAACCTTAGAATTTTCTCTTAAATATGATGTGATGGATGGTGGTTGATACCCATAAAGTGCCATAAATGGGGTCATTTTTGTTGCTGTATGGAAGGAAGTGTTATACCACCATTCAGCCAGAGGCAACCATTTGACCCATTGTGTCTGTTTATCAGATACAAAGCAACGAAGATATCCTTCCAAACATTTGTTTACTATCTCAGTTTGCCCATCAGATTGAGGATGATAAGATGAGCTATGAGCTAACTGAGTACCAAGACAAGAAAATAATTCTGTCCAAAAATTTCCAGTGAAAATGGGATCTCTGTCACTTACAATAATCTTTGGGTTTCCATGTAGCTTTTGAACTGTTTCCATAAATGCAGTAGAAACTGTACTGGCTTTAAATGGATGTGATAATGCACAAAAGTGTGCATACTTGGTAAGTCTGTCAACTACCACCATGATGACACTCTTTCCCTCAGACTTGGGTAAACCTGTGATAAAATCCATTGAAACCTCCTCCCAACGTTGGCTTGGAATGGATAAAGGTTGTAATAGACCTGGTGTCTTAATTGTTTCAACTTTATTTTGCTGGCAAACCAAACATTCCGCCACAAACTTTTGAATATCTGATTTAAGGCCATCCCAAAAAAATTCCTTCTTAACCCTGTGGTAAGTTTTTAAAAATCCTGAGTGCCCTCCTAAGGGAGAAGTGTGCAATTCCATAAGAATCTTTTGTTTTAGCTGGGAATTCTTACAGAGGTATAAGCGATCTTTGTACCATAACGAATCATTTTTCCAGCTAAATGTATCAGAAGTACTGGAATCTTGTTGTAGCTTTCGAATAAGTGCCCACACTTCTTCGTCATTCTTCCATTCCTCCCTTGCTTCGTTTATCCAATCTGGTTGGATAATAGAAATGGCACACAACAATGCTTCCACATCCTCATCCTTTCTTGAGAGTGCATCTGCCACCACATTTTGCTTCCCTTTTTTGTAGATGATTTCAAAGTCATAACCCAACATCTTTGTGACCCACTTTTGTTGCTCTTCAGAGGATAATCTTTGTTCTAAAAAGTATTTAAGGCTATCATGATCCGTTTTTACCTTGAAGTGTCTTCCCATTAGGTAGGGTCGCCATTTCTTAAGTGCATGGAGTATTGCCAACATTTCCTTCTCATAAATAGCTTTGCTTAAAAACTTTCCCTTGATTGGACGACTTTCAAAAGCAATGGGTCTTTCATCTTGCATTAGAACAACACCAATTCCATTTCCTGAAGCATCACATTCCACAATAAAGGTTTTTGTGAAGTCCGGTGTAGCTAAGACCGGTGCTTGGCACATTGCCTCTTTAAGATTTTCAAAGGCCTTTGTTGCTTCCGAAGTCCATGAAAATGAATCTTTCTTCAATAATGTTGTTAGAGGTGCTGCTATTCTCCCATAATTCTTAACAAACTTGCGATAATACCCTGTCAACCCAAGAAATCCTCGCAGATGCTTTATGGATGTGGGGATTTTCCATTCCTTAATGGCTTTAATTTTGCTAGGGTCTACCTTAACTCCTTCATGAGATACAATATGACCCAAATATTCCACCTCCTGGACTCCAAAGAAACATTTGGATCTTTTTGCATATAATTGTTTCTCCTCCAATAGTTGTAGCACCCTGTCAACATGTTCAACATGATCCTTCCAAGACTTGCTGTAGATTAGTATATCATCAAAAAATACTAACACAAATTTTCTAAGGAATGGTTTGAAAATTGAATTCATCAAACCTTGAAATGTTGAAGGTGCATTGGTAAGGCCAAAAGGCATGACCAAAAATTCATAATGACCCTCATGAGTTCTAAATGCCGTTTTCAGAATGTCTTCAATCTTCATTCTGATTTGATGATATCTCGAACGAAGATCCAACTTGGTGAAGTAAATTGATCCATGCAATTCATCCAGTAATTCATCAATAACAGGAATGGGGAACTTATCTTTAATAGTGAGCTTGTTGAGCTCCCTATAATCTGGACACATGCGCCATGATCCATCCTTCTTGTGCACCAATACTACTGGAGCTGAGAAAGAACTTTGACTCGGTTGAATTATACCAGCCTCTAGCATTTCTGCAACCATACGTTCAATTTCACTTTTTTGGACATATGGATATCTGTACGGCCTGATGTTTGGAGGAACACTTCCTGGAATCAGATGAATAGCATGATCATGATCACGCATAGGTGGGAGACCTTTGGGAGTCTCAAATACCTTGGAATGATTGTCCAGGACTTTTTGGAGATCTGGAGAAATAGATGATTCCAATGTGGAAACATCTAGCGAACATAATTGTGCAATTACACCTCTTTGCTCCTTTTTTAGAAGCTTTGTCATGCATTAGAGCTGATTATCTTTCCTGGTTTCCCTGCAATACCCCTTAATTCAACTTCCTTTCCTTCCACAGAAAATTTCATGAAAAGTTCTTGAAAATTAAAAGCTATTGTACCCAAGGATTGTAGCCATTGGACTCCTAGTACAACATCAGCACCTCCCATTGGAATGGAAAGCATTGGGCTAGTCAATACATATTCTCCCATGGATAGCTTGATATTATGGCACTTTCCAGAACAATTTATTGTTCCTCCATTTGCAATCATCACTTGACACTCTGGTGCTGGATATAGGAAGCAATTCAATTCTTTTGCTACCCTACAATGAATAAAATTGTGGGTGCTTCCTGAATCAATCAACACTATTACCTTTTTCTTCTTGATTTGTCCTTCTATCTTGATGGTTTGAGGAGTGGTAATTCCCGCCAATGCATTACAAGATATGGTCGGATTTATTTGTTCTTCATCTAGGCTTTGTTCCTGGAATATATCCTCTTCTTTTGACCTTTCTTGCTCCTTTTCTTCTTCCTCTTCACAATCTATGTAGAATAATTTCTTCTCAGCACACTTATGACCTTTTGTGTATTTGCTATCACAATTGTAACAAAGCCCTTTTGCTCTTTTTTCTTCCAATTGTTGTGGTGTCAACCTTGTAGGTTGTGGAAGACTATGGGCAACAACACTTCCGTCTTTATAGTTGTGAATGGTATGCTTCCTAGTTGCCATAATTTTGCTTTCCATTTTTCTTGCTAACCTGAATGCCTTCTCTAATGAATCAGGTTCCCAAAGGCGCACATCATGTTGGATATTATCCTTTAAAGACCCTATGAACACATCAATCCTATGCTCCTCTGGAATATCTTTTACCCTTATGTTCAATTTTTGGAACTCCTCAATGTGCTCCATTATTGAACCCTTTTGTTTGAGACTTATCAATTGGCTAAAAAAAGTGTTGCTTTTTGTATCCTCATAATGTGCTATCAATTCTTCCGTAAAAATTGCCCAAGTGATAAATTGTTTACGAGAACAAAGCCATTGATACCATACAAACTGATTTGGTTCCAAATATAAAGTTGCCATACGTACCTTTTGTGTGTTTTGCACATTATTGAGATCGAAGAATTTCTCCATCTGTAATATCCATGTGGCGGGATCCTTGCCATCAAACTTCCTCATATCGATTTTTGGAACATGGTGAGTCTTCGATCCAACATTAGAGTCTATGGAATCATGATTAACATTTCTTTTGTTCTCATCATGAGTTTCCTTTACTACCTTTTCACCATTAGTGACCCTTTCTTGTAGCAACTTCTTCAATTCTTCCATGTCTGTCTTCAAATCTATCTTCAAATCATCCATCTTAGCTTCCATGCCCTTTATCTTAGATTCCACGCCATTTACCTTAGCTTCTGTTAGCTTTTGTGAGCGTGACATTTGTTGCACTTGTTCTTGTAATTTTGATATATCATGTAGCATTTCTTCCTCTTCTTCATGAGTCATGCTAGAGCTTTCAGGTTCCTTACTAGGTGTTTGAATTTTCTTTCCTTGGGGCATCAGTTACCGATAATAATGCTTTACTATGCCCTTTGAATTCCGTTAAACCAAGCTTACACAAAAATTAAAAAAAAACTACACACCTTTTTTCACTTTATAGAAGCCTGATATTGAATCTGATGTATCTCTGTAATTTCTGATCATCCAATTCTGAAATTGCTACCTGTAGTAGCCTTCTGTGTCCCCTTTCCAATGCCACAAGTCTGAGCCAACTTGGATTCTCCAAAGAAGAGTTATGTGAAATCTCCCACAGTGACTTGCTTTTAGACTGGTTCAGTAGAGCGAACTTGTACAACGTGCCACGAGTCCCTGTTTCAACCTTTGAATCTGAAACACACATACAAGAAACTACAGTCTGTCCTCTTTCTGTACCTTCTTACGAAATTTCAATCCGATCCCCAGAGAGAAAGTTATGACGATTTTCCCCAGGTCACCTGTTTTGAATGTAATTCAGGAGTCTGCAAAAAGACCAACTTCCTCAGATCATATCTCCGCCAATATCGTGCGAAACGCTCTGAAATTCGGACCCAAAGTTCAGCGCAATTTCTTCTCAAATGGGTTTTTTTTGCGACTTCTGAAACGTCACAGAAAAAACGTTATAGTGAAAATGCCACGATGACCTGTTTGGAGCAGCGAAACCCTAGAATCCAAAGCTCTGATACCAAATGTTATGAAACCAGCTCACAAAAAGATAGAAAAGAGAGATCCACGCCTTATAATTCAGCCTCTTTGAGGGGGCAACCTCCTTTACATTACATAAATGAAAAATTCTTGGATGATACAAATGACAAAACCTCCTTTCTATATATAGGAGTCTAAGGAGTCACAATATAATCCAGCCGACCTAACAATAATAATATAAAGCCACAAAAATAACAATAGAGGGATTCTATGGGGCAAAGAAATAACAATATGGGGGTAATAGGGGCACAACAATATAAATAGGTGGTATAACTACAATAGTAATGGGGTAATCACTAGCATTATAGGGACCCAACAGTGTCGTTCTCATTTTCTTTAGTGACAGTACCATCTGAAGGTGGGCCCTCTGAAGACAAGATTGGGTCGACTTCCATCTCAACCTGCTGAATTTGTTTTGATGTGGACTCAAAGGGTTTATCTTCAATGATAGGTGTTTCAACCAACAACAAAGGTGTGTCAGAACTTGGATTTTCAATTAGCGATGGACTTGGCAAGAGTTTCTTGTATCCAGGAGGAATTCACCGCGGTGATGTAGGACTGTTATCCAAGACTCTTTTAGGTTCATCTAGGAAGGGACAACAGTGGAGGGCATGATTGCCTTCACACAGTCTACAAGGAAATTTGGATCTTCCTTTTTGTCCATTTACTTCATTTTCACTAGTTGACGGTGTGCTCTCAACATGATCGTCAGAGGTTGAAGACACCAGATTGTGCAAACAGGGAGACCAATCACTTAAGATCCGTGGGATATAGGGACAATCTCGATGATAGTGGTATCCCTTGCAAATGACACATGGATATTTAGGCTTGGAAGGTGCTGTGTGTGGATTTTCGCAAGATGATGCACGGTTGCCCCCTTTCATGGTTGGATTCTTCTTCTTCTTCTCCTTCCCTTTCTTCTTCTTCTCGGTTACTTGGTTTTTAGTGTTACTAACTTCACCAAGAGAAGATGAAGAAGGCGAGGGAGAAACAAACGAAGTAGAAGGTGGGGGAGCAACTTCAGTATCATCTGGTTGTTGATTTGATTGCTGAGGAATTACGGTGTTTTGAATGACAGAGGTTGAGAAAAGCCATACGGGTAGGCCAATTGTGAGTCCTGGAAGGGACAATGTGGTCATGTGTGGAGCACCAACATCACCCCAAGAGGAGAAGGGACTAGGATTTACCTCAAGGGGAGATCCTTGATTGTTAGACTCCATTTCTCAACCTAAAGACCAATGAGGGAATAGTGACGTTATTCCAATTAAAATAAATTTTATGACGCTTTGATACAACTTTATTTTTCAATTTTTAAGAGTCAAGAAAAAGCTAAAGATGACTCTAGTCACCTTCGATTTTTAATTAGCCTGAAGTAACAAGTGCTCAGTTGGACCTTTTCTTCTAAGGAGTCTAAAAAGGAACGGAAGTGACTACTCTAGAAATATAGACAGAGGGATTATCAAACCAATCACAAAACTGCAGAATAATTTTTACGGTACGGAAGTCAATCTTCCCGAATGTTTTGTTCAGTGCATTGCAATCGATAGGGCGGTAGACACGGCTTCCTAAGGATAAAGGATATAGCCTATTGTGGTCTCCCAATATATACTCGATAGTACATGGGAGCACAAACTGGCACTTGTCATCTCAAAGAGGAGGAATCACCCAACCTACGATGAAAGTGATAGTTACCAGGCTTTACGACGCCGGAGTATGTCTCTAGCCTAGACTTCTAAATGTTGTGTGTTAGGTTCCAAAGCGTTTTTATGTTCTTTGAAGTTTATTTTACAGTTGATCTTTCTTAAGAAGTTTGCCTTTAAGGTTTACCGCGTGATGTAGATATACAATTCCTAAATATGCAATCTAAGATGATAAATAGTCGTTTACTTTCTTTTTGCAATGGAAATCCTAGCTACTAAGGAAAGAGAAATGAAATTCTTTCAACATAGAGCAGAGAGCATACACTAGATGCACTTTTCCTAAATCAACTTCAGCATGCAGTCTTAATGAAAATTCACATGCATGTATTTTTTTTCAGTTTCCTTAATGTGAGAATGACAAAAGAAAACTAAGTATAGATCTAAAATACCTTCTTTCAAAGCGACAGTACTAACAATTTTCTTTTCAAAAACGAAAGCAAGGTCAAGACGACACTTTGCAATTTTGAATTTAAACTGCTTTTCACACTTGAAATACTATTAATTCAAATCAAATACAATGGCAAAAGTGTAATCGACTATCTAAAAGAGGAATTCTTTGTGACACTATTTTTCTTGACTGAAAACGACACTTGCGACACTTTCAAACCAAAAGACGACATTTCGATTAAACTACTGTTTGCCAAAAGAGAACCGTAAATGGTGAAAAATACATAAAAACATTCACAATTCTTTATACAATGGAGGATGAATAATGCAAAGGAAGGGAGTTTCAACAGTGATATACTGATCACAGACAACAAAACTCCTAAATAAAGCTGAAGAAAGTGAAGAAAAAACCAAAATTTGGAGGCAGAAACAGTCTTACCTGATCATTGCACCTGTAACACAGGGAAACAGGGATGCATCTCACCTACAACACATGGGAGGTGTGATGCATCCAGATTTCCAAGAAGAGACAGTGCGATGGTCCAGGGACAAGACTGAGCTTGGTTTTTGCTCATAGTTTGCAGCTAAGTTCAGGGGTTTAGGCTGAGCTAATGATAGGTAGTAAGCACAAAGTATAGGGGTTGATATAATGAGGTTGTTTGAGCTACCACCAGGGCACTTAGGAGGTTTGCAAGCTAGATGTTTAGTTCATAAACCAACCTGGAGATTAACTGAAGCAGCGTTGATCTACTTTGCAGTTGCATAGCAAAAGCAGTTCGAACACTAGCTAGCTTAACTTCAGGCTCCGTCTATGGTTTATAAAGAAAACAACAATAAAACAACAAACAAACTAAACGATCCCCAACGAAGTCGCCATTTTGTTATCGGGAAAATTAGTGTCCATTCAGAGCTGCTAATCCCACTCAGATGGGTAGCTATCTTAGAAACAAACAGATTAAAGTTACTTGTGTTTTCCTTTATGAGAGATAGATGAGAGAGAAGTAGAGAGCACCAACCTCAGTCTTTCTCTAGTCTCCTTGCTTGTTTCCTCTCTCCTTTGATAGAGATTTCACCACTCCTGTCTCGCTTGTCCCACTTCAAAGAACACCTATAGAGTCAAGGCAGGAAAATACCATCAAAGCATAGAGATCTATAACCATAAATAATGTAGGATCAGATGTACATTGGCCATATAAATGCATACACAAACAAGATTCAGAGATATACAAGCATATGGAGGAAAAATCAAATAGCTTTATTGATAGAAGTAGTAGAAGAGAGGATTACAACTAGGATGTCTGATCCAGCATCATCCTCCCAGCATGAAAGCCATCTTCACCTCATACAAAGCAAGATCACCCAATAATGTATTCAAAGAGAAACCAACAACACTTCCTTGCAAATTACAAAATTCTAGCGTTTGGATCTCTTGGATGAGGGATCCATATATAGATTTTTTCAGGAGAGTGAATCAGCTTCTGGGATTTTGATTAGTATCATTTCACTGATAGTTCTTGGTTCCACTTGGAGATTTCAAATCTCTTACTCATCCCTCGGCGAATTCAGAGAGGCAAGTGCCATATGAACAGTTTCTAGAAGATTCTCTGGGTTTCCACCTAGAAAATTTCTTCTGCATTTGTCTGCTCTCGCTCATCGCACCCTACAGAAGGGATTTCTAGTATGAGTCACACCCCCCGTGTGTAATAGGTGAGATGCATCGCACCCTATGCATGGAGCAGTCTGTATGGTCTTGTTTTGACCAATTCTGAGTAGTTTTTCATGGAGAACTTCTAGGAGATGATGTAATCAGCTAGCCTTGTTCCTTTAGGGTATGAAACAACACTTTTAGGGACTTAGAAGCCCTTGGTTTATGGAAATATGTGATTGGGGTTGCAGTGCCCAAATATGTCTATAATACAACTACAATTGTAATGGGGTAATCACTAGTATTATAGGGACCTAACATGCCCCTCTCCCTCAAAAAAGTGTTGTCGTCAATGCTTGAGTAATTTTGGATGCTTCTGTATAAAATTCTCATCCTCCCATGTGGAATCTTTAGTGGATAAGTTCTTCCACTTGATGAGATACTCCAAAATTGATCAATTTCGTAGCTGTCGAGTTCCTGTTTCTGTGACTGCTTCCGGTTCCAATATAATTTTTCCTTCCTCGTCAAGTTCTGGCAATATTGTTTGAACTAGGAGCTTGTTGCCTATAACCTTATTTAAACATGAAACATGGAAAACTGGGTGCACTCGAGAAGCTGCAAGAAGCTCCAATTTATATGCCATAGTACCAATCTTTTGCAACACCTTGTACGGGCCATAATACTTTGGTGATAATTTATTATCCTTCTTAGCTTGCTTGAGGGACATTTGTTTATATGGTTGTAGTTATAGGAATACCCAATCACATACATCAAAACTTCTTTCGCTACGATGTTGATTTGCCTATTGTTTCATTCTATTCTGCGCCAACACGAGGTTATCCTTTAAGAGTTGGAGGACTTGTTGTTGATGCTCGATGCGATGTTCCACTGCTTGAACCTTAGAATTTTCTCTTAAATATGATGTGATGGATGGTGGCTGATATCCATAAAGTGCCATAAATGGGGTCATTTTTGTTGCTGTATGGAAGGAAGTGTTATACCACCATTTAGCCAGAGGCAACAATTTGACCCATTGTGTCTATTTATCAGATATAAAGCAACGAAGATAATCTTCCAAACATTTGTTTACTATCTCAGTTTTCCCATCAGATTGAGGACGATAAGATGAGCTATGAGCTAATTGAGTACCGAGACAAGAAAATAATTATGTCCAAAAATTTCCAGTGAAAATGGGATCTCTATCACTTACAATAATCTTTGGGTTTCCATGTAGCTTTTGAATTGTTTCCATAAATGCAGTAGAAACTGTATTGGCTTTAAATGGATGTGATAATGCACAAAAGTGTGCATACTTGGTAAGTCTATGAACTACCACCATGATGACACTCTTTCCCTCAGACTTGGGAAAACCTGTGATAAAATCCATTGAAACCTCCTCCCAACGTTGGCTTGGAATGGATAAAGGTTTTAATAGACCCAGGGTCTTAATTGTTTCAACTTTATTTTGTTGGAAAACCAAACATTCCACCACAAACTTTTGAATATCCGATTTAAGGCCATCCCAAAAGAAAACATTCTTAACCCTGTGGTAAGATTTTATAAATCCTGAGTGTCCTACTAAGGGAGAAGTGTGCAATTCCATAATAATATTTTGTTTAAGTTGGGAATTCTTACAGAGGTATAATGGATCTTTATACCACAATGAATCATTTTTTCAGCTAAATGTATCAGATGTACTGTAATCTTGCTGTAATTTTCGAATAAGTTCCCACACTTCTTCATCATTCTTCCATTCGTCCCTTGCTTTGTTTATCCAATCTCGTTGGATAATAGAAATGGTGCACAACAATGCTTCCACATCCTCATCCTTTCTTGAGAGTGCATCTGCCACCACATTTTGCTTCTCTTTTTTGTAGATGATTTCAAAGCCAAAACCCAACATCTTTGTGACGCACTTTTGTTGCTCTTCAGAGGATAATCTTTGTTCTAAAAAGTATTTAAGGCTATCATGATCCATTTTTACCTTAAAGTGTCTTCCCATTAGGTAGGGTCGCCATTTCTTAAGTGCATGTAGTATTGACAACATTTCCTTCTCATAAATAGCTTTGTGTAAAAACTTTCCCTTGATTGGACGACTTTCAAAATAAATGGGTATTTCATCTTGCATTAAAACAGCACCAGTTCCATTTCCTGAAGCATCACATTCCACAATAAAGGTTTTTGTGAAGTCTGGTGTAGCTAAGACCGGTGTTTGGCACATTGCCTTTTAAGATGTTCAAAGGCCTTTGTTGCTTATGGAGTCCATGAAAATGCATATTTCTTCAATAATGTTGTTAGAGGTGTTGCTATTCTTCCATAATTCTTAACAAACTTGCGATAATACCTTGTCAACCCGAGAAATCCTCACAGATGCTTTATGGATGTGGGGATTTTCCATTCCTTAATGACTTTAATTTTGCTAAGGTCTACCTTAACTCCTTCATGAGATACAATATGACCCAGATATTCCACCTCTTGTACTCCAAGAAACATTTGGATCTTTTTGCATATAATTGTTTCTCCTCCAATAGTTGTAGCACCTTGTCAACATGTTCAACATGATCCTTCCAAGACTTGTTGTAGATTAGTATATCATCAAAAAATACTAACACAAATTTTCTAGGGAAGGATTTGAAAATGGAATTCATCAAACCTTGAAATGTTGAAGGTGCATTGGTAAGGCCAAAAGGCATGACCAAAAATTCATAATGACCCTCATGAGTTCTAAATGCTGTTTTCGGAATGTCTTCAGTCTTCATTCTAATTTGATGATATCCTAAGCGAAGATCCAACTTGGTGAAGTAAATTGATCCATGCAATTCATCCAATAATTCATCAATGACAGGAATGGGAAACTTATCTTTAATAGTGAGCTTGTTGAGCTCCCTATAATCTAGACACATGTGTCATGATCGATCCTTCTTGTGCACCAATACTACTGGAGCAAAGAAAGAACTTTGACTAGGTTGAATTATACCAGCCTCTAACATTTCTGCAACCATACGTTCAATTTCACTCTTTTGGGCATAGGGATATCTGTACGGCCTGATGTTTGGAGGAACACTTCCTGGAATCAGGTGAATAGCATGATCATGATCACGAATAGGTGGGACACCTTTGGGAGTCTCAAATACCTTGGAATGATTGTCCAAGACTTTTTGGAGATCTGGAGAAATAGATGATTTCAATGTGGAAACATCTAGAAAACATAATTGTGCAATTACACCTCTTTGTTCCTTTTTTAGAAGTTTTGTCATACCGTTAGAGTTTATTATCTTTATAAGTAGAACTTCGGCATAAATCACATAAAGAAAGACATTTGTTGACGTGATTCGAACCAACCAGTGTGGTTCATCATCAGGACAAGTTGAAGAAACAAATCCAACTTTGCATGTTAAATAGTCTGAGCAGAGCCTCCAACGGCTATCTTGACCAACGGCTAATTTTGACATAGGGACCGGAGTCAAAAAGTCAAATTGATAATTTAATGGGAGTTAGTTATCATCGATTACCATACCTTAAAATATATAAATGAAATAATTATATATGGTGTTTACATTATTAGTTAGTTAAAAGGTAACATTAAAAATTGTAAATTATATGGGAATTAGTTAGATCAAAGACCTAACTTTTATATATATATCTAAGGTAATTTTAGGATGATAGTTAGTTATAATAACTATATACTACTAGAAGGTTAAAATTATATATATATATATATATATATATATATATATATATATATATATATATACTAGAAGGTATAAAATAATTAAGGTGTTTATAATATATATATATATATATATATATATATATATATATATATATATATATATATATATATATTGTTAGATGGTGATTACATTATTAGTTGGTTAAAGGGTATAATTTAATACTTAAAAATGTAAATTAAATGGAAATTAGTTAGATTAAAGACCTAAATATATATATATATATATATATATATATATATATATATATATAGGTAATTTTAGGAATTTTAGAAGATAGTTAGTTATAATAACTATATATTACTAATAAGTTGAAATTAGATGGATAAATAACTAAAAGATACAAAAAAATAAAAATGAATCAAATTTAATTAAGAAAGTAGAATAAATAAATAAATTCAAAAAAATTAATTAATTAATTAATTAATAATAATAATATATAATAGTTACAATTATATCCATTAAAATCTATGAGGAAGAAATAAATAAATAAATGAATCTGTTAGGTCGCTCTTTCTATCTATTTATTTCTTCGTGATAGATTTTAATGAATATAATTGTAACTATTATATATTATTATTATTAATTAATTAATGTTTTTTAAGGTCTATTAATTAATTAATTAATTTTATTTTAATTTTTATATTTTTTTTGGATTTATTTATTTATTCTACGTTCTTAATTAAATTTTATTCATTTTTATTTTTGTGTATCTTTTAGTTATTTATCCATCTAATTTCAACTTACTAGTAATATATAGTTATTATAATTAACTATCTTCCTAAAAGTACCTTATATATTTATAAAAAGTTAGGTCTTTAATCTAACTAATTTCCATTTAATTTACGATTTTTAAGTATTAAATTATACCTTTTAACCAACTAATAATGTAATCACCATCTAAAATTATTTTATTTATATATTTATATATATATATATTATCTATTTTTAACTTTCTAGTAATTATAACTAACTATCATACCTTATATATATTTTGATATATATATATATATAGGTCTTTAATCTAACTAATTCCCATTTAATTTACATTTTTAAGTATTAAATTATACCTTTTGACTAACTAATAACGTAAACACCATCTATAATTATTTCATTTATATATTTTAAGGTATGGTAATCGATGATAACTAACTCCCATTAAATTATCAATTTGACTTTTTGATTCCGGTCCCTAAGTCAAAATTAGACGCTGGTCAAGATAGCCGTTGGAGGCTCTGCTTAGACTATTTAACATGCAAAGCTAGATCTGTTTCTTCAACTTGTCCTGACGATGAACCGCACTGGTTGGTTCGAAACGTGTCGACAAATGTCTTTCTTTATCTGATTTACACCGAAGTTCTACTTAGAACTATTATGGATCATAGAAACCTCAATTCAACAATTGCTTATCTTTCGCGGTTTCCCTGCAATATCCCTTAATTCAACTTCCTTTCCTTCTGCAAAAATTTTAATGAAAAGTTCTTGAAAATTAAAAGCTATTGTACCCAAGGATTGTAGCCATTAGACTCCTAGTACAACATCAACACCTCCCATTGGAATGGAAAGCATTGGGCTAGTCAATACATATTCTCCCAGGGATAGCTTAATATTATGGCACTTTCCAAAGAAATTTATTGTTCCTCCATTTGTAACCATCACTTGACACTCTGGTGTTGGATATAGGAAGCAATTCAATTCTTTTGCTACCTTACAATGAACAAAATTGTGGATACTTCATGAATCAGTCAACACTATTACCTTTTACTTCTCGATTTGTCCTTCTATCTTGATGGTTTGACGAGTAGTAATTCCAGCCAATGCATTACAAGATATGGTTGGATTCATTTCTTCTTTATCTAGATTTTTTTCTTGGAGTATATCCTCTTCTTTTGACCTTTCTTGCTCCTTTTCTTCTTCCTCTTCACAATCTATGTAGAATAATTTCTTCTCAGCACACTTATGACCTTTGGTGTCTTTTCTATCACAACTGTAACAAAGCCCTTTTGCTCTTTTTTCTTCCAAATTTTGTGGTGTCAACCTTATAGGTTGTGGAAGACTAGGGGCAACAACACTTCCATATTTATAGTTGTGAGTGGTATGCTTCCTGGTTGCCATAATTTTGCTTTCCATTTTTCTTGCTAACCTCAATGCCTTCTCTAATGAATCAGGTTCCCAAACGCGAACATCATGTTGGATATTATCCTTTAAAGTCCCTATGAACACATCAATCCTATGCTCCTATGGAATATTTTTTACCCTTATGTTCAATTTTTGGAACTCCTCAATGTGCTCCATTATTGAACCCTTTTGTTTGAGACTTATCAATTGGCTAAAAAAGGTGTTGCTTTTTGTATCCTCATAATGTGTTGTCAATTCTTCCGTAAAAATTGCCCAAGTGATAATTTTCTTACGAGAGCAAAGCCATTGATACCATACAAACTGATTTGGTTCCAAATATAAAGTTGCAATACATACCTTTTGTGTGTTTTGTGTTGAGATTTTCTTTTTTATTAAATTTGGCAAAAATCTCATGTATGTGACAACAATAGGATTAGTTGCTATATTAGCTCCAGTATTTTTTGAGGAGGAGTTAATGCATCCTATATTTGTTGTGAGGGAATTTATGATTCAGTTTTATGCTCCAACTATATAGAAATGTAATCTCGTAGAGGATTGTGAGGGTGTGTAGAGAAAGTAGAGAAAATAGGGGAGAGCTGAGAGTATGTGTGAATTATTAGATTTGTTGTAATCTCCTTTGAATAATAAGATTGCCGATGCCTTTGTTCTGGTGGACATATCCCAGATTGGTTGGGTGAACCACGTTAAATCTCTGTGTTATGGTTTTGTGTGTTTTTTTGTATGTGTTGTGTATGTTTATATTTATTTCAGCTGCGCTTTGTTTAGTCTAACAAGTGGTATCAGAGCGGCGCAGCGGAGCGTGGAGGGCCCATAACCTACAAGTCTCTAGTTGTGGAGCTGGTGCGTGTGACAGATCGGCTGAAGGTGGAGTTTCGGCGATTGGCGCGGTTTTAACAGAGACAGTCACGCCAATTTTTAGTAGTGAATGGGTTGGCATGTTTTATTTTGGAACATACGCGCCAATTGGCGCAGAGCTGAGTCTAATACTCGTGCCAGAGCTCCAATATTCCGATTGGCGTGGAATCGACGGGATTAAGCACGCCAATTTTGCGATGCTTACACGGATTTTGCTTTGGCGCGATTGATCGGCTGTCGGAGGAGCGCCAGGCAGTGGATTGTGTTTTAGGCGTGGGTTTTCCGCTGCCAAGGAGCGCCCGACAGATTTTCCCTATGGTAAACTTGCAATTTTGGTTTTTTCTTTTAAAATTGTGATTAAACGGTACGACAGAGGCATTTTTCAATTCGGAATTGGAGATTGTTTGTTTGATACAACATGGAAAAAACTCAAAGTGCTCGTTTTGAGATCGAGAAGTTTAATGGAAAAAATAACTTCGAGATCTGGAAAGTGAAGATGCACGATCTGCTTGTGCAACAAGGCATGGCGAAGGCACTATTGGGAAGATCCGAATAGCCTTACCCCATAATAGATGATGAATGGAATGAATTGGATGGAAGAGTGTTATAGACATTTTTGGGCACTACAACCCCAAGCATGAAATGTCCATAAACCAAGGGCTCCTAAGTCCCTAAAAGTTTTGTTCTAACCCCTAAAGGAACAAGGTCAACAGATTACAGCTTCTCCCAGAAGTTCTCCATGAAAAACTGCTCAGAATTGGTCAAAACAGGATCATTTCAGCTACTCCATAGGCTAGGTGCGTTGCATTTCACCTAAATACACTGTGTGGGTGCATTGCATTTAAAAAAGCCCTTCTATGGGGTGCGATGGGTGAGAAATGACAAATGGCAGTGTCATTCTGTAAGGTGGAGAGGCAATGGAAGCTTCCAGAAACTTCTCCTGTGACACTTGCCTCTCTGGATTCGACCAAGGATGAGTAAGAGATCAACAATCTCCATGTGGAAGCAAGAACTATCAAAAGGAAGACACTAATCAAATCATAAGCTGACTCATCTTCCTTACAGACATCTATATATGGATCCCTCATCCCAGAGATCCAGGGGACTGGAATTTTGCATATTGTAAGGAATTGCTGTTGGTTTCTTGAGACAAACATCAGATTGTTGGGTGATCTAAGATTTGTATGAGGTTAAGAGGGGCTTCCTTGCTGAGAGGTTGATGCTGGGTCAGAACAACTGGTTGTAACTCCTCTTGGCTTTTTCTTGTTTATCAATAAAAGTTATTCAAGTTTTCCTCCATACTTTTGTGTCATTCATGTTTGCTGCATTTGTATGGTCAATTTACATTTGATCCTAGATTGTTTATGATTATAGATCCATGTCTTTGTATAGTGCTATGCTACTATGATCTTATAGTTATTCTGTGAAGCTGGACGTGCAAGGGAACAAGTAGCGAATGACTATCAAAGAAGAGAGGAATCGAACTAGGAGATTAGCGCAAGACAAAGGTTGGTCTTCTTTGTTCCTCTCTATCTATACTTCATAAAGGAAAAATGAAAGTAGCTTTACTTTGTTTGTTTCTAAGGTAGCTGTCACACCTTAGTGGGATAAGCAGTTCTGAGTCGACACTTTTCCCTGTAACAAAATGGCGACTCCGCTGGGGACGAATTAGTTTGTTTGTTTATCTTCCTTGTCTATTTCATAAACTTACAGGTAGCATTCGAACTGCATTTGCCATAACAAATGCAAAGTAGATAAATTCTACTTCAGTCCATCTATGGGATCAGTTTATGATTTAAACACCTGATTCACAAACTCTTTGATTGCCCTTGTGATAGCTCTTAGATCCTCCTTAGATCTACCCCTGATTGTTGAATTACTGATTACCTTTTGCTCGGCCAAAACCCATGAACTGAACTGCAAACTGTGACCCGGAACCCAAACAAAGTCTCGTTTCTGGCCTAGTGCAGGTACTGTTCTGAGAATCTGAAATTCAACGCACTTCCCGAGTGTAGAAGGTGCGCTGCATTTCAAATTCCCTGTGTTACAGGTGCGCTGATTAGGCTAGGCTTTGTGCAATTTTGGTTTCTGTGATTCATTCTTTCCAGTTCTATTCCTGAATTTTTGCTGCCTGTGATCAGTATATGTCTGTTTGAAACCCCTTTTCCTTGTTGTTATTCCGCCTCCTTTGTACAAAAGAACTAGAAATGTTTTTGTGTGTTTGTTGAGTCATTTTCAGTTCTCCTTTGCAAAATTAGCGTAATCGTTGTCGTCCTTTGATTTGAAACTGTCACAAGTGTCGATTTCAATCGTAGGAGAGAGTTTGATTACTGTTGATAGTCGATTATCCTGTTACTATTGTTTTTGGTCTGAATTTGTAATTTCCCTAGTGTCAAAACAAGTATTCATTTCAAAATCGTAAGGTGTTGTGATCGTCTCGATTTTTTATTTCGAAAAGAAACTTGTTGATATTTGTCGCTTGAAAAGAAATTCAGATTTGTGCATCAACTTTCTTCTTATCATTCATATACTAAGAAAGTCGAAAACAAATACATGCATGTGCATTTTCATTTAGACAGTCTGATTGGTTTGATTTAGGAAAGTGCATTTAGAGTGTGCTCTTTGCTCTTTGTGAAAAAATTCTGTCTTTCTTTCCTTAGTAGCTAGGATTTTCATTGCACAAAGAAGATAAAAGGATTGTTTATCATCTTAGATTGCATTTTAGGAATTACATCTACATCTCGCGGTGAACCTGAAAGGAAAACTTCATAAACAAGATCAACCTTAAAATAAATTCAATGAATCTAACAACGCTTTGGAACTTAACACACAACATTTAGAAGTCTAGGCTAGAGACGTATTACGGCGTCGTAATGCCTGGTAACTGTTGTTCTCACTGATGGTTGGGTGACTCCTCCACTTTGAGACGATAAGTGCCAGTACGGACTTGTGCTCCCACGTACCGTCGAGTATATTTTGGGAGACCCCAATAGGCTTAATCCTTTATCCATAGGAAGCCGTGTCTGTCACCCTATCGATCGCAATGCACTAAAAACAACATTCGGGAAGATTGACTACCGTACCGTAAAAAGTATTCTGCAGTTTTGCGATTGGTTTGGTAATCCCTCTACCTAGATTTCCAGAGTAGTCCCTTTCATTCCTTTTCAGACTCTTTAACAGAAAAGGTCCATCTGAGCACTTGTCACTTCAGGCTCATTAAAAATGGAAGGAGACTAGAGTCATCTTTTGTTTTTTCTCGACTCTTCAAAATTTAAAAAACATGTTGTGTCAAAGCGTCTAAAATTTATTTTAAATGGAATATTCATTACCCTTTCCTACGTTGATCTTGGGTTGAGAAAATGGAATCCACCAACCAAGGAATTCCCTTTGGAGGAAATCCTAGTCCCTTATCCTCTTGGGGAGATGTTGGTGCACCCCATATGGCCACATTGTCGCTTCCAGGACTGACAATCGGCTTCCCTGTATGGCTCTTCTCAACCTCTATCATTCAGAACACCGCAATTCCTTAACAATCGAGTCAGCAACTAGACGATTCCAGAGTTACCCACCAACCTTCTACTTCCTCCAATTTTTCATCTCCTCCTTCCTCTTCACTTGATGGGGCTGGTAAAGCCAAAAGTCAAGTACCTGAGAAGAAGAAGGAAAAGAAGAAGAAAGAGAAGAAGAAGAAGGAGCCAAAAGTGAATGGGGGCAAACGAGCGTCGTCTAACGAAAATCCACACACTGCACTGACCAGACCTAAATCGCCATGTGTCATTTGCAAAGGAGACCACTATCATAGAGATTGTCCTTGCATCCCTCGGATCTTAAGGGACTGGTCTCCTCGTTTGCACAACCCGGTGTCGTCAACCTCTGATGATCATGTTGAAAACACACCGTCGACTAGTGAAAGTGAAGCCCCGGGACAAAAAGGAAAATATAGATTTCCTTGTAAACTGTGTGAAGGTGATCATGCCGTCCACTGTTGTCCCTTCTTAGATGAGGCTAAAAGAGTTTTGGATGATCGTCCGGTTTCACCGTTACGACTTCCTCCTGGATATAAAAAACTCTTGCCGAGTCCGTCACTAGTTGAAAATCGGCTGGCCCGCTCAGGTGGTCAGCTGAAGCATCTACCATTGAAGACAAACCATCTGAACCCATACCAGACGAAAGTCAAAAGGTCGAGGTGGAAGTTGATCCAGTCTTGCCTTCAGAGGTTCCATCTTCAGATGATATAGTCACCGAAGAGAACAAGGATGACACCGTCCAAATTCTTTTCGTAAGCATAGACTCCAATGAACATGGGGGCAATTTACCCGTTCCTTTACCGCAGGAAGGAAGTTCGTTAGAGTCATACCTGGTCGTCTATTCGGTCCCACCTCCAAGCAACCTAGTTGTCTCCTTTGATTGGAATCAACTAGGCAAACCCCGTTTACCAGCTAGTGTACCATTCTGAATCATTGTTCAAATATATAGAATGGTTATGGCTGGTACCATTATAGATGAAGGGGCTTCTGTGAGTATCCTTTCCTCGACTGCTTGGAAAGCGCTTGGTTCACCATCGCTTTTGCCTGAGATGAGAAATCTAATAGGCTTTGATAAAGGAACCAATCGACCGTTAGGGATCCTTCCCAATGTGCCCATAACATTAAGGGGGAAAAACGTTCAAATGAACGTAATGGTAGTTCAAGGACCCCTGGATTATAATCTACTCCTTGGATGAGACTATATTTATTGCGTGGGAGCGATTGTCTCCTCATTCATTAGAGTAATGTGTTTTCCGCACGAAGGAAGAGTGGTCAAGCTCGTAGACCAGCTTTCATTCCCCGTTCACGGATAGCAAATAGCCATATACCATCCCTGAATGGTCTTTTCATGCAAGAAATGTCTCAATCCCCAGTCCGTCCGCCCGATGAGCGCGAGTAATTCGGGGGACATGACTGAAACCCAGGGGGCATGCACCCTGGTCTGGTTCGGCAGGAAAACTTCTAGTATAGGGTAGGTTTCCGCGAGAGTATATGATCTCCGTACTCCTGTCCGAGATTGGAAGAGGGAGTTGGACAGGAATAAGATTCTCTTCTCAAAGTTATGTGGGTTGGCAGGCATTGTCACTCACCTTTGTTTATTTTGATAAACATCGCCGAAGAAGTGTTTTGTTTACCCCGTAAATAGAACAATCTTTGGTAACCTGTAAGAGGTAGACCTCTCCCGGTAAAACAAATGTTTTAACGGAAAGAAGAAGAGGTAACCTTGAAACTCTATTTTATACCTGGGGGCATGCAAACCTTTTGGCGTGCAAGCGAAGAGCGACTATTTATTTTTTTAAATTTGTAGGTCCTCTAACCCTTTAAACTCATAGGATTGGTCATTTCCTAACTTGCATAAAGAAAGGATGTGGGGAAAAACTCTAAAAGTTGCCATTTTTATATATGAGACATTCTTATCACATGACTGGATTAATCGAGCAGTTTTAGCGCATAGTTCAAGCTCGTTTAAAAAATAAACATAAGCCATGAGAAAATGTTTCCCCCTGCATTTAAGCTCATTTAAAAATGAACTATTCCCCGGTAAATAACCATCGTGAATGTAGTACTTCAGCCGTTAAAGCCTTGGTCGTGTTTGCACCGTCACCTCCACTTTTGCATTGGCCGATCATTTACTTCCATTTGATTGTTTACCCATTTTGAGGAACAGCTGCGAAGAGTGATCTTACTAGCCATCCTTGTAACACTGCTGTGATTGGAAAATTCCAAACCTTACCTGGAATCAGTTGCTACCCATTTTATCACTCATTCCTCAAAAGACGAGTCTCCTTTAAGCTCTTTTCAACTGACTCGTAAAATATGAAAAGATTGTCGAGCCATTGGCCTCTCCAGCTCGTTAAAGGGACTGGAAGTGCTATCCCTCCTCTAAATTTTAATCTTTTTGGACCTGAGGGATTATTACACAAAAAGATCGAGCGCTTGTTTTGTTCGGCTCATTAAAAGTATCGAAAATTCATCCCTTCTGTATTGTTTTATATTTTTTCGGACTTAAGGGATTAGGTGACGAAAAAGGAATTTTGGAGTTTCCTTTACGTTCCTTTTCAGACTCTCTAAAATTGAAAAGGACCGAGTTATCTTTTTCGTTAAACTCGTTAAAATTTTAGTAGCGACAAACTTGTCTATAGATGAGAACGAGTTTCACTATCGCTAGGCTCGTTAAAACATAGCGATGGGTTTGCTCGAAGGGCAAATTATAGAACAAGCATATGTTATCCTCCTCAAGCTTTATAAAAATAAAGAGGTACTGGTCAGCAATGACTGGGGAAAATTGGGAAGAAAACTTGAAGAAACTTTGTTGGTAGCAAGTCGCTCTTGAACATGACACTTTCACTCCGCATCCAAGTCGGGTTGGGTAGTTTCATTCACCGGTCACATCACCAAGGTCCCATCATACCATCCACATTTGGGGTTAATGCTACCAATCCATCACGTCAGTGTCACCGATATTTTCAAGAGAAGTCATTCAGAGAATTCACCTATGTATCACCCACTACAATACATTTATACTCCATTCTTTCATGATCGCCACCCTGAACCTTATATCACCAAATCATTTTCACCTCCATTAAAATAATTTGCTCCATTCCGTGTCATTGATGTGGGATTCATTAAGGCCCTCCTGTGACAGATCACTTCTTGTCGACATCAGCTCATTATCCAAGAAGTTGATCTAGGAACACCCCATTCAGTACTTTGAAGCTTGCATGCCTCAATGGCAAGTTTCTCACTTCTGGCGATAGGTTTACAACAATGACCTTAGACCGAAAGATTTTGCGTGGTGTTCGATGTCAAGTCCTTTATTCACACCACGTGAATTGTACTGTAGTACCTTGAGGGTCATTATCATTATCGGTGATTCCTCTCGCGCTTGTTAACATCTTATATTATTGGCTGGTAATCAAGCGATGTCTTTCCATGTTCGACTTCAGAACATCTCTCACATGGATAGACTTGTACTTTGAGTGAATATCGAACGAGATTGAAGACCCCAGATCTAGTTTCATCCATCCGGGCTGCGATATATATTCAGGAAAATAAAGAGATCAAATGTACATCATTGCTGCACAAATAATCATCCAATCAAAGGGATGATGGCTCTATCATAATCATCAGTCTATACTCAGACGATTGTCTGTCTTATGTACATGAAAATGAATTTATAAAACTGATCATGGGAATGCCCAACTCAGCTAGATCATGAAAAATATTATGAAGATAATGTATTGTATTGTATCTTATTACAGGTCTCCTCCCAGCTTGAAAGAACTTTGGATCCTCATAATAAAGCATTTCACCCGACATCAAAAGATTAACGACCTCATGCTTTAGGGGGCAACTGTTATAGACATTTTTGGGCACTACAACCCCAAGCATGAAATTTCCATAAAACAAGGGATGCTAAGTCCCTAAAAGTGTTGTTCTAACCCCTAAAGGAACAAGGTCAACAGATTACAGCTTCTCCCAGAAGTTCTCCATGAAAAACTGCTCAGAATTGGTCAAAACAGGATCATTTCAGCTTCTCCACAGGCCAGGTGCGTTGCATCTCACCTAAATACACTGTGTGGGTGCATTGGATTTCAAAATTCCCTTCTATGGGGTGCGATGGGTGAGAAATGACAAATGACAGTGTCATTCCGCGAGGTGGAGAGGCAATGGAAGCTTCCAGAAACTTCTCCTGTGACACTTGCCTCTTTGAATTCGACCAAGGATGAGTAAGAGATCATCAATCTCCATGTGGAAGCAAGAACTATCAGAGGGAAGAGACTAATCAAATCATAAGCTGACTCATCTCTCTTATAGATATCTATATATGGATCCCTCATCCCAGAGATCCAGGGGGGTGGAATTTTGCATATTGTAAGGAATTGTTGTTGGTTTCTTGAGACAAACATCAGATTGTTGGGTGATCTAAGCTTTGTATGAGGTGAAGAGGGGCTTCCTTGCTGATAGGTTGATGCTGGGTCAGAACAACTGGTTGTAACTCCTCTTGGCTTTTTCTTGTTTATCAATAAAAGCTATTCAAGTTTTCCTCCATACTTTTGTGTCATTCATGTTTGCTGCATTTGTATGGTCAATTTACATCTGATCCTAGATTTTTTATGATTATAGATCCATGTCTTGGTATAGTGCTATGCTACTGTGATCTTACAGGTATTCTGTGAAGCTGGGCGTGCAAGGGAACAAGTAGCGAAAGACTATCAAAGAAGAGAGGAATCGAACTAGGAGATTAGCGCAAGACAGAGGTTGGTCTTCTTTGTTCCTCTCTATCTATACTTCATAAAGGAAAAAAGAAAGTAGCTTTACTTTGTTTGTTTCTAAGGTAGCTATCACAGCTTAGTGGGATAAGCAGTTTTGAGTAGACACTTTTCCCTGTAACAAAGAGCTCTGAGTGGTATTCGACTCTGTTTGGCGGATGATGTTTTGTTTAACATCGTGTCAGAGAAAACTGCTGCTGGTTTGTAGAAAAAGCTTGAGAAGCTGTACATGACAAAATCCTTGACCAATAGGATTCTTCTGAAGCGACAATTGTATAGTCTGCGCATGAAGGAAGGTGCAGCTATTACTGATCATTTGAATGTCTTTAATACTCTCATGGTGCAATTAGAAAGTATAGAAGTAAAATTTGAATCAGAAGATAAAGCTATAAATTTATTGTGCTCGTTGCCTGAGTCATGGGATCATTTTGTTACTTCTATAAGTCTAAGTATATCCGATACCCTTGAATTTGATGATATTGTTGGAGCTTTGTTGTCCAAAGAGACAAGGAAGAGGTCAAATGCCGACACCTCTACATCAGAAGCAATGATGGCTAGAGGTCGTTCGAGAGAAAGATACTCTGGTAAGCACAACGACTCACGAACAAAATCGAAAGGGAAGAAGAGTAAGGTAAAGTGCTGGTTTTGTGGCAAATCGGGACATTTGAAGAAGGACTGTTGGAAGAGACAGCAAGCATCCAAAGAAGACTCTTCGACAGCGAAGCAAAAAGCAAACACGACAGATACAGGTTCGGCATCTGGTTCAGGTATGAGTGATGAAGTGTTATTAGTTAATTTGTCGAATCATGATCAACATTGGCTGTCAGATTCAGGTGTATCAAACCACATGTGTATTCATAGAGAATGGTTTAAGACGTATAGATCAATTAATGATGGAGTCATGTACATGGGTAATGATGTCACATGTAATATTGTGGGAATAGGGAGTATACAACTGCAAATGTTTGATGGGACAACCAAAATGTTAATTGATGTAAGACATTTACCAGATTTAAGGAAAAATCTAATTTCACTAGGAGCACTTGACACAAATGGATATAAAACTATAATTCAAGGTGGAGTAATGAAAATTTACAAAGGTATTTTACTAGTAATGAAAGCTAAGAAGGTAGGAAATCTATTTCAGTTAGAAGTAAGAACAGGGTCAGATCATGTGTCTACGGTGTCTGAACATGACAGTAGTTCCATTCGCTTATGGCATCAAAGGTTGGGCCATATGAGCGAAAGAGGGTTAAAAATTTTGGCTGATCGCAAGTTACTTCCAAATCTAAAGTCTGGAAAGTTAGATTTCTGTAAACATTGTCTGTTTGGAAAACAAAGTAAGAAAAAGTTTAAAACAGGCAAACATACTAGTAAAGGAATACTTGATTATATCCATTCAGATGTTTGGGGTCCAGCCCCTAAAACTTCATATGGTGGCTCATCATATTTTGTATCGTTTATTGATGATTTTTCTAGGCAAGTGTGGGTCTACATGTTGAAAAGGAAGTCTGATGTTTTTACAATTTTCAAGCAGTTTAGAGCATTGGTAGAAAACATTACTGGTAGAACTATAAAATGTTTAAGAACTGACAATGGTGGTGAGTTTACTTCCAAGGAGTTTGAAAACTATTGCAAGGATGCAGGGATCGAGAGACATAAGACCACTATATATACTCCTCAGCAAAATGGAGTTGTTGAACGCATGAATAGGACTCTTTTAGAGAGAGCAAGGAATATGCTGAGTAATGCTGGTTTGCAGAAAGAATTGTGGACAGACGCAGTGGCTACAGCTTGTTATGTGATAAATTGATCACCATCCACGGTGATAGGTTGCAAGATTCCTCAAGAGGTATGGAAAGGTCACCCTTGTGATTATTCTAAACTCAGAGTGTTTGGTTGTGATGCATATGCTCTAGTGCCTAAACATCTGCAAACTAAATTAGATCAAAAGTCAAAAAGGTATATCTTTGTTGGATATGGTGATGGAAAAAAGGGATATAGATTGTGGGATCCTACTACCCGCAAGATCATCATCAACAGAGATGTAAAGTTTAATGAATCCTCTCTTGTACAGTTGGATGTAGATAATAGATTGAAACAGGATGATGTATCTGATTTTCAGCACATTCAGTTCGAAAGCACTTCTAATGACAGTCATGATGACCATAGTTAAGATACTATTCATGAACAGGTTTCAGAATCAGATCATGAACAGGGTTAAGATGTAGATCATGAACAGGTCTCAGATGCTGATCATGCAGAAGTTCCTACATATGGTAGTCAGCCAATTGTGGAAGCACCAGAAACATCCTTAAGGAGGTCTACAAGAATCAAACGCCCTGCTAAAAGGTATGATGATTATGTTACTTCAGTTGCATTTACCACTAATGATGATGAGCCTCTGTGCTATCAGGAAGTTGTAGAAGGTTCGAAAAGTGACAAGTGGAAAGTAGCCATGAAGGAAGAAATGATGGCCTTAGGTAAGAATGGAACATGGGATCTAGTTGAACTTCCGAAAGATAGGAAAACTGTGGGATGTAAATGGGTTTTCAAGTTGAAACGTGGTGTGAATGATACTGAGGACAGGTACAAAGCGAGACTGGTTGCAAAAGGTTTTTCTTAGAAAGCAGGCATTGATTTTCATGAGATTTTTTCACCAGTTGTAAAAATTGTTTCAATTCGAATGGTATTAGCATTAGTGGCTTTTCTTGATTTAGAATTACAAAAACTAGATGTTAAAACTGCACTTTTACATGGATATTTAGATGAGGAAATTTGCATAGAACAACCGGAAGGGTTTGTTCAACATCGCAATAAGAAATTTGTCTGCAGACTCAAGAAATCATTGTATGGCCTGAAGCAGTCGCCTCACCAATGGTACAAGAAGTTTGATTCTTTCATGTTGAGTCAGAAATATATAAGAAGTGAATATGATCATTATGTTTATTTTAAGCAATTAAATGATGGAATGTTCATTATCTTAGTGTTATATGTTGACGATATGATTTTAGCAAGCAAAAGCATAGTGGAGATCAACAGGTTAACGGCTCAGATGGCAAGGACGTTTGATATGAAAGATCTGGGAGCAACAAGACAGATTTTGGGCATGGAGATTTTCAGAGACAGGAGCAATGGTAAGTTGTGGCTATCACAACAGAAGTATATTGAGAAAATACTCTTGAGGTTTGGTATGAACAATGTGAAGCCTGTGTCAGTCCCTTTAGCTTCCCATTTTAAGCTTTCTTCCAGTTTATGTCCTAATACAGATGAAGAAAAGGAATATATGTCTCTAATTCCATATGCCAATGTAGTAGGATGTTTGATATATGCGATGGTTTGTACTCGACCAGATATTTCACATGCAGTTGGGGTTGTTAGTAGGTATATGGCAAATCCAGGTAAAAACACTGGTCAGCAGTGAAATGGGTGCTTTGGTATTTGAGAGGCACAAGTGATTATTGTATCACTTATAATAAAAGTAGTGAATTTGTTTGTGGATATGTTGATTCCGATTTTGCAAGTGATTTGGATAAGAGAAGGTCAACTTCAGGGTATGTCTTTACTCTTGCAGGTGGAGCTATTAACTGGATGTCAAAGTTACAGAATATTGTTGCTTTATCCACTACTGAAGCAGAATACATAGCTACTTCACATGCATGCAAAGAAGCAGTTTGGTTGAAAGGTTTGATTGGTGAGTTTGGGAGGTTATAGGACAACATCAAGTTATTTTGTGATACTCAAAGTGAAATTCACTTGGCCAAGAATCCAACCTATCATAGTAAATCAAAGCATATACCAATAAAGTACCATTTTGTAAGACAGGTTATCACTGAAAGGGGTGTTTCTCTTGAAAAGGTGCATATGAAGGAAAACTGTGCAGACATGTTCACGAAACTAGTTTTGTTAGAGAAGCTGCATTGGTGTCTGGCTTCTCTTGGCTTGCAGAAAAGATAAAAATAATAAATGAACAAGGCATCAGGCTAATTGTTGTCAAGGTGGAGATTTTTTAGATTTTCTATTTTATTAAATTTGGGAAAAATCTCATGTATGTGACAACAATAGGATTAGTTGCTATATTAGCTCTAGTATTTTTTGAGGAGGAGTTAATGCATCCTATATTTGTTGTGAGGGAATTTATGGTTCAGTTTTATGCTCCAGCTATATAGAAATGTAATCCCGTAGAGGATTATAAGAGTGTATAGAGAAAGTAGAGAAAATAGGGGAGAGCTGAGAGTATGTGTGAATTATTAGATTTGTTGTAATCTCCTTTGAATAATAAGATTGTCGATGCCTCTGTTCTAGTGGACGTAGCCCAGATTGGTTGGGTGAACCACGTTAAATCTCTGTGTTATGGTTTTGTATGGTTTTTTGTATGTGTTGTGTATGTTTATATTTATTTCAGCTGCGCTTTGTTTAGTCTAACATTTTGCACATTATTGAGATCGAAAAATTGCTCCATCTGTAATATCCATGTTGTGGGATCCTTGCCATCAAACTTCCTCATATTAATTTTTGGAATATGGTGGGTTTTCGATCCAACATTAGAGTCTATGAAATCATGATTAACATTTATTTTGTTCGCATCATGAGTTTCCTTTACTGCCCTTTCACCATTAGTAAGTATTTCTTGTAGAAAATTTGTCAAATATGTCTTCAAATCTATATTCGAATCGTCAATATTAGCTTCCACACCCTTTACCTTAGATTCCACGCCATTTATCTTAACTTCTGTTAGCTTTTGTGAGAGTGAAATTTGTTGCACTTGGTCTTGTAATTTTGATATATCATGTAGCATTTCTTCCTCTTCTTCATGAGTCATGCTAGAGCTTTCAGGTTGCTTACTAGGTGTTTGCATTTTATTTTTCAGGGCATCATTTACCGATAATAATGCTCTACTATCCTCTTTGAATTCCTTCAAAATAAATTTTCAAACCAAGCTTAAGAAAAGATTTAAAAAAATATACACACCTTTTTTCACTTTGTAGGAACTCGATATCGCCTCTAATGTATCTCTGTAATTTCAGATCATCCAGTGATGAAATTGCAACCTGCAATATCCCTCTGTGTCCTCTTTCCAATGCCACCAGTCTGATCCAGTTTGATCCCAATTGGATTCTCCAAGGAAGAGTTATGCCAAATCTCCCACAGTGACCTGATTATAGACTAGTTTAGTAGAGCGAACTTGTATGACGTGCCACGTGTCCCTGTTTCGACCTTTGGTTCTGAAAAATATATACAAGAAACTACAGTCTGTCCTCTTTCTGTACCTTCCCACGAAATTTCAATTTGATTCTTAGAGAGAAAGTTATGATGATTTTCCTCAGGTCACCTGTTTGGAATGTAATTCAGGAGCCTCCAAAAAGACCAACTTCCTCATATCATATCTCCGCAAATATAGTGCAAAAATCTCTGAAATTCAGATTTGAGGTTCAGTACGATTTCGCCTAAATGGGTTTTTTTTTTTCGCTTCTGAAATGTCACATAAAAAAGCTATAGAGAAAATTCCACAATGACCTATTTGGAGCAGCGAAACCCTAGAATCCAAAGCTCTGAAACCAAATGTTATGAAACCAGCTCACAAAAAGATAGAAAAGATAGATCAAAGCCTTAGAATTCAGCATCTTTGAGGGGGCAACCTCCTTTACATTACACAAATGAATGATTCTTTGATGATTCAAATGACAAAACCTCCTTTCTATATATAGGAGTCTAAGGAGTCACAATATAACCCAACCGACCTAACAATAATAATATAAAGGCACACAAATAACAATAGAGGGGTTCTATGGGGCATAGTAATAACAATATGGGGACAATAAGGGAAAAACAATATTAATAAGGGATACAACTACAATATTAATGGGGTAATCACTAATATTATACGGACCTAACACACATGGCATCACGTGGCCAAAAATTTCGAGACTAGGGGCTTAATGATGCCCTTAACCCACCTACAAATTTATCCATCGAGCAGGAATTGTGTCAGGTTTTCTGAGTCGATTCCATGTTTAGGCCACTCAAGCCAAGTTGAGTTTGAATTGTAGGATGGTTAGTTGCATAATTTTGGAAATGGAAGAAACAAGCATAAATTTCTCAGTTATTGGTCAAATGAGTTGTCGAAAGAACCAAAACAGGCTTTTTTGACCATATTGGAGCCATTTGAGACATTTTTTTAGAATTTTGAGCACTATAACTTGATGTAAACACACATTTTTGAGTATAATCGAAGAGGCCAACATTGGAATATGGACCAGGAGATGTAGCCGAAGAGGGGTGAACTCATTTATCATCTTTTTTTTATGTTTGATGTTATGGTACTGATGTCTTCTTTATTTTCTACAAAACTATGTTTTGAAAGGAATTTAATTTATTAAGGAAATTGACATAAGCGTTTTAAAACTTTGATCATTATACTTTCAAATTACACCATAAACTCTTTAAGCTTTTATATACAGATCATTCTGGTATCAGAGCAATAGGGTTTTATTATGAAGATTTGATTTGTTTGCAAGCATTTTTTTTATTCTTACAAGGTTGAAGCTCAAAGGAGGAGAAGAAGAACTTTTGGAGTGAAGATCTCAAATTGTTTCAAGGAGAAAAAACACACCTAAAGCTTCAATAGTCATCGCACATGAAGAGGGTCATGAAGAGATGTTTGAATATGAGACGACTTTCAAAAAATCATTCTTTGAAATGTCTGAGATGGTTAAGGTTTTGTTTGATTAGAGGAATTCCAGATTGTATGGAGAGGCCTCAAAATCTCATGGAGGAAAATAAGAGAAGCCTCCAAAAGGGAATGGAGGGAATGGTGACAAACCATCACCTTCACTGTCATCATCATCCTCATATTTGTCTTTAGCCTCATCTTCTTCTACTGCTATTATCCTTTCAAAAACACCTCCAAATTCTCGAATAAGTCATGGTAAAACTCGTTTTCTTAAGCTTGATATTAAGTTTTAATTGCCTATGTACAATGGAGAGGTAAGTGAAGAAATATTAGACATTTGGATTCGTCAGATTGAAGTGTATTACAAGATACAAAGAATCAAAGATGATGAAACCAATATTCAGCTTGCTTCTCTTAGATTAGAAGGTGCATCACTAATTTCGTGAGAAGCCAAAACTCAAGAGGACATGAAGAAACATGGTATGGTTTTACCTTGTTGGAATGATTTTTTTGTTACAATAAGAAGTCAATTTTATCCAATAGCATAGATGTAGAAAGCTATTATGGATTGGCAGAACTTTAGACAAGCTAAAGGACAAAATGTTCAATGTTATACTCAAGAATTTAGGAAAAGAGCTTTGATTTTGGATATACATTTGTCCTCAAAAGATAATTTTCTCAAATACATTGGAAGATTGCATAGTTTTTTGAGACATACCATTATCATGTTTAACCCTACAAAATTAGATGAAGTTTGTGTTTAGGAAACTCATTTAGAGGCAAGAGGGTAAAATGTTCCTGAAGAAACTAGTAGGGGTTCCTTTGAGTCCGTAGAAAAAGGAAAATGTAAGTTAAAAGGAAAGGGGAAGAAGAATGCTACAATCAAGATTGAGAAAGAAAATATAACATGTAAACATTGTTCCAAAGAGGGCCATGATGAAGGTCATTGTTGGAAACTTCATCCAGATATGAGACCCAAAATGTTTAAGAATAAGAAGGAGAAAACAAGTGCAACTACACAACATGATCTAGGTTCAGATTCTGTAGATGAAACAAAGGTCACAACCATGGGTTAGAAAGGTAAGGACATTGCAACTACTACTTCTTCAAATTGTATCAATGAAACTAAAGATGAAAAAGCAAGAATAGAGCTTTTCCATATTATAGTTATTTCAAAAAATACGAAGATATATACACTTTTTGATAGTGGTTCACAAGAAAATATTATCTCAAAAGACATTGTCAAGAAGTTGAATTTAGAAACCATTCTTCATCTTAAACCATATCCTTTAGTTTGGGCATTTAGAATGCAAAATTTCATGTGGCAAAGAAATGCATAATTATATTTGCAATCACTGCAAACTTTCTAGATGAGGTAGAGGTTGATGTAATTCCAACTAATATATGTGGTATTATTTTGGGAAGCCCATATCTATATGATAGGAGAGCTATTTTTCATCACCATGAGAAAAAATATCATTTGATCAAGAATGGGATTGAGTACATTGTTAGAGAGCACATCAAGAAGTTGAATTCATTTATCATAAATTTGGGATAAATGAAGAGGATTGTTAATGCTAGTCAGAACTTTGCATTGTTAATGATCAAACATGAAAGCGTTGAGAAATCTAAAGCCTTTCAAGGATATGATTCAAGTTTGAAATATTATTTCATTGATTTTTCTAATTCATGTGATATGATGTTTCACAATTCTAACATGTTGCATTTTAAAAGAGATAAAAAAAATGAAGTAAATTTGCAGTTTCATGCATCATTGTTGAACATTAGTGTGAACAAGATGCAAGATGCCAATGTTAGAGAGTGCAAGAGTCAAAGAGAAAATGCAAAAGGAAATTGAAAAAGAGGACATTGGTTCCAAAAATTCTTCTTGTGGGTTTCATAATGTGTTGGCTTTGAAAAGTGACGGTGCATGGCAATGGCAATCACATTTGGTCAAGAGTTGAGCCAAGTGCAAGGCTAGACATAGTAAGCATCATCATGATGATAGTGTTCAAGGTGAGAACAATTTGAGATTGTTTTGATTGGATACTGAGGAGGGAATGTGTTTATTCATTAAAAAGTAGTTTCTTGTTCTACATAATCTAGGAAATTGCAGCAACATGTCATCTATGATAGCAAGACAAGGACACCAAAATCAGGGAAAATGATGTATTTTCATGAAAAGCTCAAAATGTCGAATTCAAGAAAAGTTCAGTGGACTGAGACTGGAAGGGTGAGGGAGTTGTACCCTGATCTATTTTTTCATTGATAAAGAGCTTTTGGAGGTCCAAAATATTCCAATGGTGAGGAGTGATTTGGTGGATCAAAATAATGCTCAAAATTGCAAGTGTATGGTAGATCTCAAAAACTATATGATTTTATAGGTCTCAACGATATGAATCTAATGTGACTCATTTCACTTAAATACAACATCATATGCTCCCAGAATCACATTCTGATCGATTTGTGAAATAACTAAAAAAATTTGAAAAAGCAAATTTGCAGGTACACTCAACCTTCATACGCTCGCTCGGCCATGACTTGGTAGGTGACTGGGTTCTTTATCAGCCAATGGTTGGTCAACACTTGGCACTTCATGATTAGTTGTGGCATGGTGAAACTTCATTGGTTAATTGTCTTGTTCTAGTGGTCCAATGAGGGAGTGCCATGTGGGCAAACTATTGGCTACCACGTGGCCTCTTCATGACAACAAAAATTTGTTTAGATGTTAAAAAACACACCTGGGGATGGAAACTGAGACCTCATACCAAACAACCAAGGTCCAAAATCATTGCACCACCATTGTATTACTTGATTAAATAATGTATGCGACATATATTTAAAGTATGGTTGAATGCAAATTTGGGGAGGGGTTGCGCTAAGCCCTAGCCCTGGCCACCCATGTGCCACATGACCATGGTTGGGGGGCCAAGGGCTAGGGCCTAGCCCAGCCCATGGATATGGCCCATGCCACAGCTCCAAATTCAAATCACAAACCATATGCCCAAGTCCGAAGACCGAGCGGAGAATGGAGAGGGGGCTAGCCCTGGGTCGTATGACCTTGATGTGACCACCAGCACGTAATAAGAGGGGTCTAGCCACAAGGAGCTAACCAACGATCACAAAAACCCTCATGAGACTAGGGGTGTGTGTAAGTGACAGGGACTAGATAGAACCCCAAAAATTCGACACCCTATGTGGTTGCATGGCGCCACTTGACCACGAATTTCAGGACTAGGGGCTTAATGGTCCTACAAATTTGCCTGTCAAGTGAGGATTGTGCTAGGTTTTGTGCTTTAGTTCGGTGTTTTTGGCGGTCAAGCTAGGTTGAGGCTGAATTGGAGGAAGGTTAGCTGTAGAATTTTGGAAAAGGAAGAAACAAGCATAACTTTCTCAATTTTTGGATAAATTTGTTGCAGAAAGAACCAAAACAGTGTTTTTTTAATATTTTAGAGCCATTGGATACATTGTTTTAGCATTTTGAGCATTGTATCTTGATGTAAACACATATTTTTTATCATAATGGAAGAGGCCCAACATTGGAAGCTTGATTAGATGTAGCCCAAGAGGGACGAACTCGTTAATCATTTGTTGTTTTGTGTTTGCTGTTATGGTACTATTGTCTTCTTTATTTTATACAAAACTTAGTTTTTAAAGCATGTTAATGTGTTAAGGAAATTGACATAAGTGTTTAAAAACTTTGATCATTATACTTGCAAATTACATCATAAAATCTTCAAGCTTTAACATACAAATCACTAATGAGAGAGCTCCAAAACTCAAATGACCAAAAACCACGAACTAATCCTCAGAAGCCTTTTTATCAATGAGGCCTCTATTCTCTTCATTTTCCATTATTTTCCTTCAATTTCCTCCTCACATGCAACATGTGACCTTTCACCTTTTTGTTTCTCCTATTTTTCTTTATTTTCATAAATAAATGTGCCAAAATCCCTTTTTTCTTTTTTAATGCCTTTTCCATTGCCTTTGCCAATTTCCTTAGCCATAATAAACCGAGTGAGAAACCACACTAGGATTTCTTTCCCAACATTAAGCTTGGAATATGTGTCCCATGACCTTGGTCTTATTTTTCCTTTATTAGCGTTTACATGTCAACTTTCAATAAGGGGTTGTTACATCAGTCATCCAAATCAACAAGACTGACTATATTTGAAAGTTGTTGTTGTTGGGAAGCCCCTTCTCATGCCATATGAGCTAATTTGTCTTGGATGGACCTTGAGGTTAGGTATAAGAACTTGGTAGCTAATTCCTGAAGCCTGTGGTGTGCATGTGTGTGACCCCAAGAGGCTCTTTCATGATAGTAGGCCACCCCTATATGGACACATACTCACTGATGAGGCATATCGTAAGGCTAAATAAGGATACACAAGTGGACATTCAAGAATATGGGTGGATAAGTGATGGACTCATGTGGGGATGCCATGTGAGGAGAGGAGGGGGCGAGTTAACACTAAATTAGATGACATCATAAGTCAAAGAGAGTGGAGGAAGTAAACCTGTCATGGAGAAGTAATAAAAGTGGGAGCACAGATGAGGTAAAATGTCAAACTTTCCAAGGAAGCCAACAAAAGGAGATGACAATTTTCGAGACAATGATCAGTAGAAGAATACAGAGCCTTAGGAGAAGAAAGAGAGGACTGGAAAGATTCAAGAGTAGTATGGGAGGAATATAGAGGGTGACAAGAATATTTCAAGCCAAAGAGGTGAATGTAGCAAATATAATATCATAAGCATGAATCAAACAAAGAGAAGAATGAGAGCTAGATATTGTCAAGTCGGCAACCACTACAGGGGTTAAGTGCCCATAGGGGCTAGTTTCCAAAATTTATAATAATCTTGTATCATG